>OY294044.1:26365231-26730609 GCA_958510825.1 Brachypterus glaber | reverse complement strand
TTTAGAAAACATTGAAAATTTTCCCCAAAAATCTTAGGCTAATTTTTAGGATTTGGGTTTTAGATAGGACATTTCTTTGTAGTAGGCACATGAGGCTAGTGTAAAGCAATACAATGGTGTGCTTATCTCAAAAAGTGAATTTTTGCATATAGGACAACTTGTCTTAGAAGGGCAGAACAATTGATTACTTTTAATTTAACATGCGCTCTTTACTAGCTTATTAATAAAAAATGGCATGGATGTTCTAAGATACCTACTTAACATGATTACAAATTAGATAAAAAAAAGTATGTGCAAAAATACGACTCTATTATTAGCACTATCACTCAATATAGGATAGGTAGTTTTAGTAAATTAAGACTTAGATAGGTAGTTTGAAATTCATTCACTACTCTACTAATTACAACTATAAATTTAATTAAATTGACTTTATATCATTCGGCTTGCAAACTTACAAGATCTCACCGACATCTCTTCTTCTTAGCTCAGGTAAATTGCCGAACGGGAACGCTTCCACAGTGTGGACTGAAATTGTACAATTTTTTAGCTTTCCTTTGATTAGTCCTACATGGTGTAATCCATAGTAACAAACCTATTTATTTGCGTAGTTAATTTTAAAGTATCTTGACATTCTGCAGGATAAGTTAATTGTAGTATTGCAGTGGGTATACTGTACATGTGCAGGTGCAGGTGTACCTACCCTCGGCTAGAGATGATGAGATGAGGTAAAAAAAACTGACGATTGATACTCGTAGTTTAAGGTTTGTTTATCATAGAAACATTAGCAGTTAAACCTTAGCAGCTCTTATTTAGTAGATAATGTTAAAAGTTCATCTACAGACTTCCTCACCATTATGAATCAAGTTTATAACTAACCAAAAGGCGATTCTTATAGTAAATTTTACAAGGATTCTGAATCTGTTTACAAAATTTAACGGTCTTTCCGTTTTCGAGAAAAAAGCAGAAAACAAAACGTCAAAATCTGTTTTATATTATTTTACTTTCGAAAAAGACATTTTTCTTTCCACAATGTGCAATCTACACGGTTAATATTTAAATCATCGCGCTAGAGGCAGCAAATCTCTGTCGAAATTCGTGAGAATGCTCTTAGTTAAATGGTGTATCTACGTACTCGGCATCTGCTCCGATTTGGGGTTAAGGAGACACGTCCATCTTCAATCGAATTAGGTTCCTATATCGTCTGCGTCTGATGATATACTTTCCTATCCACCAAATTTATAGAGATGAAAAGCCGCAAAGCGTCGCGATGAAGGGAAGTGAGTGCCGATGAGAATTATATGTAATATAATTCTACAAATTATATTAATATGTACCAAAATGTTACAGTTCATTTCAACAAAACTGGAAAAGTGGGGTTATAAAAAAAAATTACATTGTGAACTATCTTTCATTTGACAAATATTTGTTTACTTGTTAATAAATTTAGTGTCAATATTATTATTGCCACATCAATGTCAAAGTCAAAAAATTTTGGTGTATTTTTTTAAAATTGGGAGAGATAAAGCAGAAAAACAAGAATACTCGAAGAATACTATACTAAAACTTATTATAATTTTTAAATTAAGGAACTATGAGGAATACCTAGCTGTAGGAGACCAATATACTAGTAGTGTTTTTTAAAAATAAAGGTATTATTTAAAACAAGTTTATTAGATACAAAATATATTGATAAGGGGATTTAATAATAGACATTTTAGAATAGGGATATTTTAGAGCAGAAATACAGTAATTAACAATAGAGATACGTTTCAAAATCCAAATAGTATTTACTAAACACAAATGCATAGAATAACATATGATTTTTGACATGGTTAAACTAACCTTATTTTTCAAACAGGCATAACCCCATTTAAATAATCCACATTCACACAACTAAATTTTATGGAAAACATGAAATTTTACTTAACCCCACTTTTCCAGTTTTGTTGAAATTAACTGTACTAACATGTCACGTGACACTGTTGATATTTTTCAATTTCCAATTTTTCAAATATTATTTAAAAAAAAACAATTCAATAAAAACTTAAATCTAAAAAAAATTTAAATAAATAAAATACTTAACCTAAATTTATGTCAAAAAGTCCACTTATATCGTCAAATGTACCTAAAACACTGATGGCGTTACCTCTCTGCACTGCCAATCATATTCTTTGCCTAAAGTATAAGCCACTCGCTCTGACACGTTAGCTATGTCTTATGTAGCGGCCTGCTCCAACAATGCAGGGTCTGCCGCCCAAAAAGCAGAAAATACTAAGTACGACAGATACAGGGCTCTTTCAAAAAACTATTTATTTTCTCCTATAGCTTTGGGTCTTTCGGACCTGATCTCATGTCTAACATTTAAAAACGCCTTAATGCACGGAAAGAAATTAGTGGGATCTGCGCTATACATTATAAGATATTTGGTAACAGTGGCAAATTATAGTGATTTAAGCTATAGATTATAAGGGACACAATAACTAATAATGTTAAAAATAAATTGGAAACGATTATATATATTACAGACACGATTATATTTATTACAGGCACTATTATAAATTTACAGAAATTTTATTATATTATAAAAATTATTAGCACGGACAATAATTAAATCTATTTAAGCTATAAATGCCATACTATTTGTTATATTTTATTATTCACTAAACAATTAAAGTATTTCATATAAATTTTTACACTGACTGCCATAATTGTAAGAGAAAGCCTTGTATTTATATAATAAGCGATTATAATTTGCTTGGTATGTGTGTTATAGCGCTCCTAGCTATATTTTTTTTTTCCGTGTGAGATAACTACATGCGAAGGCTTATACTATAGGCAAAGAATTATATGTTATATTTAACTGCTAGTTTTCGTACTAAATATTGCAATTCAAATTGATAAATCAGATTAAATTAAAATTTTCTTTAATTTCTGTAGTAGGTTAGTGACGACTTTTCCAAAAACGTAGTTTGGACATCCGACCATTAATAAAACCCAGAGAAATATTAAAGGTTTTAAGGTTTTTCATGTTCAAGTCTGTAGCTTAACCCGGCGCATGTGTCCTAAAAAATTATATAAAAAACTAATGTTTTTTTCCTTAATAACACAGGCCCACAATTTTTTTTTGTGAGTCTTGGATTCGAATATGATATTCCTATGTATTTTTTCCCGCTGAAACCGAATCCGTAATTTGTTTAACCCTTACACGTCAGGATTTTGACCTAACCTCAAAAAACACTCGAAAAACTACTGAAACCATAAAATCATCTACTCCATACCACTTTCACCCCCTTTCTCCAAATTCGTAATTTCGTAACCCCATAATCCACTAACCTCGGAATACCATTACTCCATAACCTCCAAACCCCATAACTTCCTTAAGTAGAAAAATCTGGTTTGGGAAATCAGAACAATTACGTGAAATTTTCTTGTAGAACATAGTTATGAATAGGTAACTGTATAACCCTAAAATCCCATCACATCTCCTAACCCCTTCACTCCGTAACCCCATATATTATAACCTCTTAACTCCATCATCCTATTCTGTGGAGAACTCCGAAATCATAAGAGTTTTGTGAGTAAAGTCATGAATCAAGGTCTACTTCATTATTTTTTTAACCGGACTTCTCCACAGAATAGGATAACGAGATTAAGGGGATATAGTATATGGGATTACGAAGTGAAGGGATTTTGAGGTCATGGTGTTAGGGGATTTCGGTGTTATAGAGTTACTTACCTATGACCATGTTCCACAAAAAAAAACTGAAGAATTTGTTCTGTTTTCCCAACTAGATTTTTCTATGATACTTAATGAGTTACGGGGTTTTGAGGTTATGCGGCTATAGTATTATGAGGTTAGGGAATTATGGGGTTCTGGGGTTATATAATTAGTAATTTGGGGACAGGAGGGTGACAGTGGTATGGCATAGATAATTTTAGCGTTTTCAGTAGTTTTTCGGGTGTTTTTTGAGGTTATGTCTAAATCCTGACATGTAGGAGTTAAACGGGTTGCGGATTCAGTTTCAGCGGAAAAAAATAAATAGGAATATCATATCCAAAATCCAAGACTCAGAAAAATATTTTTTTTTGTGGGCCTGTGTAATTATTTGTTTAGATTACAATACTAGCACAATATTAGGCTTATTTGGGGCTCTGCATGTATGCTGTCACATAAATAAATAAATATAAATATAAAAATCATTTTTATTTTATTATTACAAAGACAATCAGTTGATTCTATAAATGAATATTGACAAGAAAAAAAAAACATACTTGCAGATATAAATCAGGGAAAAATAAAATTAAATAAAACATTTTTTATTTTAGTTGCAACTAAAATTATTTTGTATTACAAAAATTTTATAAGCACAGTTTTTACATATTTATTGCATTCTCCAATACATAATTGGTACAAAAACGTTCAAAAATATATGAATAAAATATAGAAAAGTAATAAAAAAACATATTAAAATTTAATAAAACAAAAAATTATACAGTAATCCATTTAAATCCTTGTCGATGGCAGGGTTAAAAAGCCCTTGAATTATTATTATCATGCTAAAACCCAATAAAACAAATAAAAAAAAATATTTACACGATTACCAGGTTTTCCTTTATATTAATATTAAGTTCGAAAAAGCAGTATCAAAACTTTGTAAAATCACCAGGTAAAGCTAATCAAAATTTTAATTTAGAGAACAATAAAAGCCAACTTATTGAAAGATAACCGCAAATCCCATTTGGCTGAAAGTAACATATATTATTTACCTCTATTTCTGTTATTTTGTCTCGAAGATAACCGAAGGTGAATGACACACGGGAAAACTCTAAATTATTAATTCTCCATTTATTATTATACTATTCACAGCGCGCAATCTCTAGAGTAGTATAATACGGTAGTTTAAAATTTTCCAAAATCGTAAAAAAACGTCCTAGGGAAGAATTATTTAACGTATAGTTAGTTTTCCCAAATTCAGTTTGAAATTTGGTGAAAACCCTCAGGTAACATAAGAAACATCTATATTAATTTTTTAAAATCATATTTATTTATTTTTTTATTATCCCATATGCCTATTAGAAAGAAAATCTTTCACAAATTAAGCAAACATAATTAAAAAGAAATCAAATCAGATTAGAAGATTTTTAATATAATTTGCTCAAACCAGGGTGGCCACTATTTTTCAGAAACAAATTTCCCTGACTTTTCCTGGTTTTCCAGGCAATTTTTTTGATTTTACCAGCAGATTCTTATGACAAAACAACGACTTTTATTAATTAGATTTTCAATTCGAATAGGGCGTATTTTATTTATGGATACTAAAATTATGGTTTTTTATTAGTTTACTTTAGACAATAATTGAATAAGTATTTGCTCTCTATTTATTTAATGAAAGCAAAAAAAAAAACAAAATAAAATTATAACTAAAAATCAAATAAAGCCTTCACAAATCGGAAAAAATATAAACAAATGAAGCCTTTATAAATCGAAAAAGAATATATGAATTTGTAAAACAAGTACAATATTAGCGCCGCAGGTTTTCTTCTAATAAGAAAGGGCTTCTTTCCAACTACTTAGTCTTTATTCAGCACTGTCAATTCAGATTTGACAAAGTATACCTGAAGCATTTCAAGGGTACGAACCATAATTATTATTTTATTACTTTCTTCTATTTCATTTCATTTTCTATTCCTATCAAAATTCTATACATTAGCTATCATCTCAAAGAGGGGGAGCGATATAATCTCAGGTGCGTCTTTTTTGTAGGGTAGAAATGATTTTATTGGGGTAAAAATATCAAATATTTATGACTTGCGTTAATTTTGGAAATGTAATTTAGCTTAATGTAACATACTCCGAGAGAAATATTTATTTAATATAACCAAACGTGTCTTTGAATATCCACTATAAAGTTAAAATATCAGCATTTAACAACTTTTACATAAACTTTAATGTTTAACTTTTAACGTTTAACGTTTAACGTTTAACTCTTCGTTAGGCGCGCCTCTTTTTGTAACGTGTTTAGGCGCGCGGTCTACACTTGTCGACCATTTTATTTTTTGTTTAAAAAAAAAACACATATTTTTTAAAACCAAATATCTTATGTTATTTATTTGGTTGTATTTAAAAGTTATTTACATGTTTTTTTCAAATTATTATTGTGTTAGTAAGTGTTAAGGGTAAAAGAAAAATGATATACAATTCTAACATATATTTTACATCTGTACGGTAATTTGTAAAAAAAAATAAAAATAACTTAAAAAACTTTCTGAAACTAAAACATTTGTTTTTTTTTGAACATGTACGATTATAAAAAAATAAAAACACCTAAATTAAAAGAAAAAAATATTATAAAATTTGACTCGAAATCATGCAATATTTTAATAACTCATGCGCCTTGTACATTTGCTCTTTGCAATCGTAGTTATGATATTTTGAGCATTTTTTTTTCGATTTATTTTCCCTTCTTAGGCACATTTAGTGTCCAAAGTAATTTTTAATTTTATAGAACAGAAAATTACCTTATTTATCAAAAACATTACGTATGAGCTCTTTCATGCCCAAAAAGACTCGTGCCAGTGTCTTCCTATAAACCGCTATTTTTTTTGGTGGTAAAGACATATTGTATCTTTAATTTATCTTTAAACTAATAAACTAACTTTGAAAAACAATATTCACAAAAAGAAAGCATAAAAACTTACACAAAATAAAAAAATGCAAAAATAAAAAAGGTAACGTGGTTAGTCGCGCGGTCTACAATTGTAGACCAGGCAGGTTTCAGTATGAATAAAAACAATATTATACCCATTCAAAGTGTGAATTATTACTGATCTAATAGATTGATGCATAATGCACAGATACTCGAAGGGGCGCAAGCGTAAACACTGTAAAAAGTTACCCAGCTAAAAAAAAGCACGTTTAACGTTTAACGATTAACGATTAACGTTTATTTATTTATTTATTTATTGTTTATAGTCATCTTTGGGACCATTATATGATATTTTAACCATTAGACTGTTTATAATACATTTAATTTAAAAATATTGCATATTCCATTCCAAAAATCTATCTGTCACAAACCTTGCCTATATCCATCTGCCACAAGGCCTTGTCTATATCCATCTACTATATACGATCTTGAAAACTTGTTTTAAATATTTTATTTTTATATAGACTCTCTATTTTATTTTCACTGGCTTTTACTACTTTAAATTAAAATTTGGAAAAAATAAAAATACTTTTGACATTAACTTTAACGTTTAACGTTTAATGTTTATCAAATAAAACTAAAGTTTAACAAAGACGGGTTGATAGACCGTCGATTCTTAACAACCACTATTTCACATTTCTTTGACATTTTAGAAAGTCAGTAGGAGCTCCGTAGAGTAGTACTTGCTTTAGGGTTTGGTTGTAGAGTAGGAGTTTGTATTTCTACCTATTATGGGGTGGCGAGACGGCAGTTGGCTGTTTCGAGGGTGTTTCTGACGTTTCTGATCCCATGTAAAGTTTTTGTAAATGGTAATGCCTTAGTATTTAACATTGTTTGCCCAGTTAATGTCTTGGTCATTTATCTAAATGGGTTGGGGTTCGTCACTACAAAATAAAAACTGCAAACCAAACTGTTTCTCAGAGAATATTAATCGTAAAATTAAAAAAAATAAATAAAATTTTGTTGTGCCTCACTACAAAAGGAAAACTGACAGGCAAACCAGATTTTCAGAGAAAATTTAACGTGCTGTGAAAGCTTTCACCGTAAAATTAAAGAATCCCGATTTGTATATAACATACCCCATTCTGACCCGGGTATGGAGCAGAACGGGATGAAATGTATTTTTTTTTTGTTTTGACTCCAGTTTTTAATATAGTTTTATAATTTTTGGTAAAATTTGTGCAATCATAATGTTCCAAAGATATTGAATAAACTATAAGACAGGCCCACAATTTTTTTTTGTGAGTCTTGGATTCCAATATGAGATTCCTATGTATTTTTTCCCACTGAAACCGAATCCGTAACCCGTTTAACCGTTACACGTCAGGATTTTGACATAACCTCAAAAAACACTCGAAAAACTACTGAAACCGCTAAAATCATCTACTCCATACCACTTTTACCCCCTTCCTCCAAATTCGTAATTTCGTAACCTCATAATCCCCTAACCTCGGAATACCATTACTCCATAACCTCAAAACCCCGTAACTTCATTAAGTATAAAAATCTGGTTTGGGAAAACAGAACAATTTCGTAAAATTTTCTTGTAGAACATAGTTATTTTCTTGTAGAACATAGTTATAACACCTCCTAACCCTGTCACTCCGTAACCCCATATATTATAACCTCTTAACCCCATCATCCTATTCTGTGGAGAAGTCCGGTTCTCGAAACAATAAGTTTTGTTAGTGAAGTCATGAATCTAGACCTTGATTCATTATTCTTTTAACCGGATTTCTCCACAGAATAGGCTAACGGGATTAAGGGGATATAGTAATGGGATTACGAAGTGAAGGGATTTTGAGGTTATGGTGTTAGGGGACTTTGGGGTTATAGAGTTACTTACCTATGACTATGTTTCACAAAAAAAACTGAAGAATTTGTTCTGTTTTCCCAAACTAGATTTTTCTATGATAGTTATAATAAAGTTACGGGGTTTTGGGGTTATGCGGCTATGGTATTATGAGGTTAGGGGATTATGGGGTTCTGGGGTTATAGAATTAGTAATTTGGGGACAGGAGGGTGACAGTGGTATAGCGTAGATAATTTTAGCGGTTTCAGTAGTTTTTTAGGTGTTTTTTGAGGTTAAGTGAAAATCCTGACGTGTAGGGATTGCGGATTCAGTTTCAGCGGAAAAAAATACATAGGAATATCATATTGGAATCCAAGACTCAGAAAAATATTTTTTTTGTGGGCTTGTGTAATCTAACAATTTTTTGAAGATCTTTAAATTATCCTAATAACTTTCTATAAATGTTAACCATCTCGTTCCGCTCCAAGTTCCCCTAATAAAAACCATAACATTTAAAATACTTTAAATAATTATATCTCTTTTTATAAATTGTAGTCGATAAGAAGACGTAAAGTTATGTAATGCTTCGCATTTAATAGTATACTCCTCGCTGTTGCGAGTATTTTTTCCTGGTTTTAACTTAATTGAATGGTAATTTTAATTTTTAATTCTAGAATTCTATAAATTTTTGTTTTTAAATGCATTTTTTTTTCAAGTTTGTTACATCGACTTCTAATAAAGACAATTTTTCCAGAAAAAACGACGTTGATAGTACGTTTCCTTTCTTATTTTTGTTTAAGTTTAGTCCCCTTAACTTTTTTGTTTTTGTCAAATTAGCAAAAAAATCGGTGGTTGTCGGGAATCTATCAGAAAAATCTGATAATTTGCATACCTATAGATTTTTGGACGCTCTTCCGCGTAAAAATAGTATTTTTGACCAAAACCTTCAAATTTCGCCGCCATCTTTATTTTAAGATCTCATTTTTTGCGTTTTATCACAATTATTTCCTAAAACCAAATACTTATAATTATTGGATAATTATTTTAAATCCAATTTTTTTTTATGGATTATAAGGTGTTCTTTTAAGTGAGAATACTTATTTTCACCTAAACTTTAAGAATTCACCGTCACCTTTGTTTTTTGTCGTGTTTGGTCGTTTTTTTGCGAAATTTTGGCTTAATGTGTTTTTTATTAAAGAGTTTATTTCTAAAAGTCAAGTTATTTTATTAATTTGTATTTGCTCTTTCATATAAAAATAAAATTTTCACCTTAAGCCATTAATTTCGCCGCCATCTTGCTTTTTAGCGACGCTTTTCTATATTTTCGCGCCAATATGACATATGGACAAAAACTACACCATAACTTTTTTTTAATGCCCTGATTTTATGTATGTAACTATGCTTTACTCTCAAAAACTGTTTTTTCGCGGGGACTCGTAGCGTTTGGCGCCAATTTGATTTTTATTGTTTTTGTAGCCGTTTTTTACGATTTTTTGGACGAAAAGGCCTTGGTGTGGTATATATTTTTAAAATGAGCATTTACATGCTGGTAAAAAAATAATAATATTTTTTTGCGAAAACCTAAATATTTGGCCGCCATCTTTGCAGCACAATATTCTTGTCGTCACAATAAGTCAAAAACTTCAATTTTTTAGGAGACGTTAACTTTAATGAAAACAAGTGCCCTATTATTTTTGGTAAAAGTTTGGGTAGGTAAAAGTCCAAACCAAGACAGTATAGCCTAAACCATAAGTTTCATTAAAAAAAAGTTCTTACAAAAAAATTTTAGAATTGGATAAAAAATTATTTAATGAAAACAAAAACTGATTCATGGGGCAAAAGGGCATAAAATTGCATTTGACCAAGACAGTAGCAGTAGCCAAATTAAAAGATTTTCTTGTAAATTTTAAGTCGGTCGGATTGTTCTTTCCTCAGTTACATTGTGAGAAAAAAAAAACGGGACATACGAGTAGACGGTGCGTATAATTTAAATATTACACAAGTGTAAATTGTTTTGAAATAATTTTAGACGGACGGACGGACAGGTGGATGGAGAGACAAACAGACAAACGGACATTTTTAAAAGTTGTTTAGAATTGTAATAACGCATTTGGTGCAATTTTTTTGATACTGGGCAATATTTTGTATTTTCGGGGTTCAAAGTAAACGTATAATACTCCTTTGCTGTGAAGTTGAGACTATTATAGCGAGAACCCTAAAAACATATTCTGAAAAGAAAAAAAACTCTTTGTGATAAATCGTAGAATTTTTGCTTTATAAATCTGCATATGTTTTTTCCTTTTATGAATTCTTGACCTGGACTGCAATAATATGCTAACCCACATTGTAAGATGACAGCACGATGTTGATCGTTTTACTTAATATGTATGTATTAAACGTTTTAAATTAAACATTACAAACTTTGTACATATTTTAAAACATGAACAATAAAAGCCAATATATAATTTTAGGCACTGTAAAAAGTAAACCAAATATTCAGTTACAAATAGAAAGGAAATCAGAAGTTATGATAATATCCTTTACAACTGTACTTTAATTTTTCTTAAAAACACGCAACATTTCATGTCCGCCCTTAAATAGTCAAGTACGTGACTTTAGAAATGTAGTGTTTTTAACAAAAATTAAAGTTAAATTAAAGAATGCGTTTTGTGTATTTCGGTATAAAATTAAAGTACCTATGTATAGAATCATAACTTCCTATCCATTTGTAACTAAATATTCAGTTTTACAGTGCCTAAAATTATGTATTGGCTTTTATTGTTCATGTTTTAAAATATGTACAAAGTTTGTAATGTTTAATTTAAATCGTTTAATACATACATATTAAGTAAAACGATCAACATCGTGCTGTCATCTCACAATGTGGGTTGGCATATTATTGCAGTTCAGGTCAAGAATTCATGAAAGGAATAAACATATGCAGATTTATAAAGCAAAAATTCTACGATTTATCACAAACGTAGAGGTTAAATACCGATATTTTTTATGGAAACTTATTGCAATATTTTATTTTATCAGCTGTATTTTCCTTTGGTAGTTTAAAATAAGGTCTGCCATAGTCTAGATGAATCGATAACAACTTTTCATGTTGAAAATTGTAAAGTTTTTAATTAAAGTGAGTTCTAATTATAAAATAACAGATTACCTAGCACGTCAAAATTCCTCTTTAAAAGAAAAACACAATTTTCAATACGATACGCAGTAAAACTAAATTGAAAACTTTAAATAAATGCAAAAGTTTCATGATAACTTTTGGATAGATTTAAATAATTCAACATATCTATATACAGAGCGGTCCAAAAGTCACCCCCTCCTCTTAACTTTTGAACGAGTTGAGTTATCGACTTCAAATTAAGATCTCTTAAATAAGACATCTTAAACTATCTTCTAGCATATATTTGATATTTTCAGCTCTTAAAATGTGGGTAGGGGGACATAGGGGGATTTTTTTTTAAATAGAAAGGGGGTCGTGCGATACATTATTTTAAAGTAAACAAAATTCTCTATTGGACTGACTGTATATATTTTTTTTATACATTTTTTTTTCAATTTTTTTGTGCTAAAAAATTTGATTTTTTAGGTTTTTTTTGTAAACTTTTTATTTATGTCAATTAAAATTAGTTTAAAAGTATAATTTACGTTTTTTCATCACAAAATTAGTAATTTTTAATAAATTGTTTGATTTTTTTTAGAGAAATTTTGTCAAAAATACCCTTTAACCCTATTTAAACCCAAAAAGTCTTAAAAAAATAAAAAATAGTTAGTTAAATGGAGAATTTCACAAGGTTTAAAATGATGTATCACACTACCCCCCTTTTCATTTAAAAAATGTCACTCCATGCCCCTTATCCACATTTTAAGAGCTGAAAGTATCAAATATATGCTAAAAGATAGCTCAAGTTGTCTTATTTAAAGGTTCTAAATTTGAAGTGATATCTCAACTCTTTCAAAAGTACAGAGGGGGGGGGGGTAACTTTTGGACCGCTTTGTATAACATACAAGGTGTTTCACCTAAAAGCTATCAGGTATTTTTTATGCTTGTTTAAATATAAATTTTTATCAGCTTCATTTGTTTTGAGTAACATTTTCTGTTATTTTTGTGGCTTCTCTCTGCAAAAATAAATAACATAATAACTCAAAAAATTAAAATGCAATAATTTTAAATAAAACCAGACAGTTTTTCCCTAAAATAAAAAAAAATCGTCTGATTTGGATTTTTTTTACGGAAATCATCTTTTTTGGATAAAAAACGCCGAGAAACGTAAAAAAAATTAAACATTTTCTTTTTTTTTTTCTAACGCAAGACCTTTCGTGGGGAAAGTAACTATACATTTTTTCAAAGAATAAAAAATATTTTCATATATGAGTCACTCACCGCAAAAGGTATTTGTCATAAAAGCAATATTTGCCAGTTATTCCAATAATTAAAACAGATAATATTGGTAGCATAACATTTTTGAGTTCAGAAGGTCCTAGTTAGTCAAATAAAGATAGTCTTTCAAAAGATATATTTTCAGTTACAGCTTTATTATTCTGATTTAAAATGCACTTTTACAAAACATCACATTTTTAAATAACAAAAATTAATAGTATGGATGGTATGAGTTAAAAACTTGTTAATTAAGAATGATGCAGGTACATTGTTAGTTGCTTTCATAAAATTAATTTGGCTGTAATAAAACATGATTAAAACAAAGCAATTTAAATCTTTAAATCGCTGTATCTCAAAACTACTTTTGTGACAGATACAGCTTTATTATTCCAACGCGACAATTTACGTCATGTTATTTCTAATCGCGACACTTTCGTTTTCGTGAAAGGATATAGTACAAAACACGAGATTTGTTTTAACCAATTTAAATGTTATATATTCCAAACATCGACGTCCCGACGGTACAGAGACGTCAAATGACAATTCACACTCTCTCGCTTAATGAACAAGTTGGATTAGACTGCTTTGATATTTTCGACAATTATACCTACCATTAGTAAACTTAAAATTTTCAATATGTTTTCATGCAACAAAAGGGGGTATCGTATTTTGGGCTAAATCGTTTTCAACGATAAGATTTTACATACTTTTTTTTATTTATTTATTTATTAACGGGAAAACCCCACTACAAAAATTAAATGTACATAAGATAACATGATAATAGAAACCTAATATAATGTAAAAAAAATAATTATAACAAAAAAAAAATAGAACAAATAACCTTGCAAATAACAAAAAACTATACAATACTAAAATTAAAAAAATTAAACATTAATAAGAAATTTAAACATCAGTGAAGGTAATGCTTTTTAAAGAGGTTTTAAACGATCCTAAAGTGGAAAAAGTAAAGTCACAATTATCCAAACTATTGGCTAAAGTCATGACTCTATCCATGGGAGAATTACAACCGAAATTTGTACGGTGATATGGGATTTTAAAAAGCGGAGAAATGTTGCGCATGACCCTAGCGGGAACATTTAAATGTATTTGACTTAGTAAGTCTGGGCAATCAATAAGCCCATTAAATATTTTAAAATAGTAACATACATCTGACTTTTTTCTCCTACTTTCAAATAAATCTATATCTAAAAATTAATAAATGTGGGAGTAGTTATGATCAGGAATAGGAGTGTTTAATTTAAAAGCACAAAACCTAAGCATTTTTCTTTGGATACTTTCCAACCCATCAATATGATTATTATATTGAGGAGACCAAATAATTGAGGCATATTCTAGATTGGATCTAACTAAAGAATTGAAAACTCTAACTGAAAATCTAACAGAAAACTCACCACAGTTTCTTAAAACAAAACCCAACATCTTAGATGCTTTAGATGTTATATTATTAATGTGCATTATAAAGTAAAGTTAAGCTCACGATCAAAAGTAACACCAAGATCTTTAATAGAATTAACGGACTCTAAGATAGAATCATTAATGAAGTATGAAAATTCAACTTTGCGAATGCCCCTATAAAAAGACATATGTTTACACTTGTTAACATTTAGCGATAATTTATTATTGACACACCATTCAACCAACCGATTTAAATCGCTTTGAAGAAGATATGCATCAGCGCTACAAGATACATGTTTGAAAAATTTCAAATCGTCCGCAAAAAGTATGACTTCGCTATATTTAAAGACTGAATATATATCATTTATAAAAATAAGGAATAATGTAGGAGCACTATGCGAACCTTGAGTAACACCACAGGTTACTAAAATAATATAAGATATAAATGAACCTATTTTAACTGATTGTGTTCGGTCTGAAATAAAACTGGCTATCCAATGTACAAAATGATCGCTAAAACCAAACTGTTTTAATTTAAATAAAAGAACTTATAGATACATAAAAAATAATTACTTTCCCAAAATTTTACCCCTTTTGATGGCCCGAAACTCACTTTAATTAATTATTTTAATTACGAAGTTTTGACATATGTTAATACAGGATTTGGCAACATTGCACCTAACAAAAGTTCAAGTGTAAAGTGTCATGTCATGTCGAAATAAAAATAACTTTATCCAATACATACAGCTAATAAGAAAATTACCAGCTTTATTTTAAATAGATAAACTTAATAATAACCCCCGCGTGGCTTTTACTTTATTGAGTGGATAATTATTCATATTACCCACTCAACTGCCACTTGTCAAATTATTTTCTTGTAAATGTCATTAAAATTTTTAATAAAAATATGAATTCCTAAGCTATTTATTGGATAAAACCTTGTATGGCACTCATGGGTAAACCGATATTGCCCTCTCGAAAATTAACCTGCTTGGCTGACACCTTAATTTTCTCATGGGCAATATCTTACTTTACCCACTAGCACCATAAATAACTATTACACTAATACTGTGGCGCCAAGGAAAAAGTGTGTTGCGTTGTGTTAACTGCACTTGACTGTTAAATTAATAGTAGATTACAGGTCGAGTCGGAAAATAATACTTTGCCGATACCTTATTAATTGTTGAGGCACGAAGTACCGAAACCATTTATAGTTCGAGGAAAGGTACCATTTTCCGGGAGACTTGTATACTATTTTAATCGAAACGGTTTTTATTTAAAAATAAGGTACCTTACTAATTTTTTTGAAACTTCAATGTTTGAATTGAAATGAAGAAAATAATACCATAATACTTTGTTTTTTAGTTCTTTTCATATTTACACACAAATCATTTTTCCTGCATTTTACAAGAAAAGCATAATCATATAAAACTAAAGTTTCACATACGCGTAACCCCAAAAAAATATTTGTTAACAAACACATCATCAAAATTCTTGGATCCCCCAGAAATTTTAAAAATGAATATTCATCTTTGATTGAAAGTATTATAACTTTAAATAGCATTGCTTTGTTGCTTTATGTCCAATAATTTTTTGTCCGAAAAAAAAGCTATTACCCAATGGCAATGATTTTCGTATGAAGCGTCCAATTCGGGTTAGTATCAATAAACACCTAAAGTGTATTTTTTGTGTTATTCGTATTAAATATGCCTGAAAATGGGATTTCGCAATTTAATGGGGCTAGAATAGTGGCGAATGAAGACGACCAATCATCAAATGTCCGGTAGGTTTGTTATACCAAGAAGTTCTCTAATTAGAATTATGAATTTATATCATGAAACTGAAAATATTGAACCTCGACGAACAACTGGTCGTCCTGGGGTCACAGATTCCAGAGAAGACCGTTACATAACAAATTTTGTGCGTAGAAACCGTAGCATTCCACTTAGAAGCATTCAAAGCCACTTTTAGGAGGCATACAAAAGAATGGTTTTCAGAGGTACACTTGCCCGAAGGCTTAATTCTTTAAACCTAAGATCCTGAAAAGTTTTGAGAGTGTCCAGACTATCAGTCCACCAGAAAACCGCCCGCATACAATGGGCATGTAATGGTATTCAGCCAGTGACGAAACATGCTTTTTTTTGGATGAAAAAAGATTTGGCCTAGTTAATGATAGTGGACGTATTAGGGTTTGAAGGTCTTCAACAAGGCAGGTACGGTTGGCCTTTGCACGAGGGGTCGTTCCATATCAAGGAGTTTCTGAAATGTTTTGGGGGGGCATAAAGTACAACCGTCGGACGGAGCTTATTCGTATACAGGGCTACATAAATGGCGAAATTTATAGGAAAACATAATTGAAGGTGTTATCCAGCCCTTGCAAAATGATATTGGCATAAATTATGTCTTTATGGATGATAATGCCCGTCCAAATCGGCAAAGGAATGTACAACGCGCCATACCTGATGCCCATATTCAAAGATTAGTGTGGCCCGACGACTCCCCATGCATAAATCCAATGAAGCATGTCTGGAGTTATGTTGTAACGGCCATACAAAACCGATATAAGCCCCCTGATATGCTTTCGGAATTGACTATCGCTGCGCAAGGGGGTGGAATAATAATCCTTAAGTAATGATCAAAAAGCTCATTTTGTCAATGTCTGTCTAGGCCTGTTATGGCAATAATTACACATAATGGAGAAAAAACAGAGGACTAAAATGTTAATTATTATAAAAATTCAGTTTTTTTTGTTAAATTAAAAAAATAAAAAATAAAAATTTTGACACTTTGTATTTTTTTTTCACCCTGTGTATTTAATTTATGATAACTAAAAAGACACTAATACTCAAAAGAATAACCATAAAAAACATTTACAAGGCACTCTTTATAACATTTATTATCCTTCTCGGTCTAAAACGTAAAAAAACATTGATTAAAACTGTACAGTTTAAGTCTTTTAAACAAAATATTTTAGATTATATTCGTATTTATATTCATGACAACAGCAGTTAAGCCATCTTGCTTCAAGATATTTTAATTTGTGGCGCCATCTAGCGGAAATTATATATTTATGATGCAGACCAGTATATTAGATTGGATCGAAAACATTTTTGATCACAGGTTTTAACCAAAATTAGTTAAAACCTTTATTCTAGTCACCTAAATGGATCATAAAAGAATCGAATTTAATAAGCTTTAAATGGTATATCACACGACGCCCATTTCTCTTTAACCCCCCCTTGTCCCCCTGCTTTCCTGTGCCCCCTAAAAATATCAAATATGTACCAAAAAAATATCTGGGTCATGTTATTTACGTGTTCCAAGTTTCAAGTTGACATCTTAAGCCGTTTAAAAGTTGAAGGGTATTGCAAAATTTAAACTAAAATGTTAAACGTTTTTAAACGAAATAAATATATAAATAAAATAATTTTGATTGATAAATGTAGGTACCACAAAGATCATTTTTAGATACCCAATTTCGGATATTTCCAAATTTTCCCTAACATTAGGCCCAAAATGCCCTAGTTGTTTTTTTTTTTAATTATCCAATGTTTTTATAAATGGAATATTTAGACCCCTATTTTTCTAGATTGGTTAATAGTATTAAGTATATTCATAAATATTATTTATTTTAAGTATTAGGTATTCTTTAACCTTTTCGCGTCATAACTTATAATGAGCTGATTTTTTTATTACCCACTTGGGAGACCAGAATAAAGGTTTTAACCAATTTTGGCGGGAAAAATTTGGCTTTAATAATAACACTAAAAAACGATTGATCTGTCTTAGCTGGGACACCCGGTATGTTTTGGTTAAACTTTTGGGCAAACCATTATTTTATTTATTTATGACAGTCCTAATACTCCCGTCCAGTTCGTTTCAATGTACCGTTGATAAATGGCGGCGGCCACTGCGGATGGTTGGTCCCTTTTCTCCATTAGCTTCCTGACAAAGTTAAAATGAGCGCAGATTATGATTATGACGTAATAAAAACTTTTCTTTCTCTTTACGAACAATAAAAGGAAAGAAAGTCAAGAAAACATGGAAATGTTTTTCAAACGGGTGAAAATATGAGCCAAATAAACTCGTAGTTCTGGAAAATTACGACTTGGTTTTATTTTAAATGGAATTATGTTACGAAATGTGATCACAATGCCATTGCGGCAATGGGATAGTTGGAACGTTTTTAGTTATTAGCACTTTCTAAAAATTTAGTCTTACGGACCACATACAGGGGATTTTTTTAATGTGCCAAATTATTCAAAGTAAAAGCAAATTTCAACTTACCCAAATGGGCTACTTTTTAGAAACCTGTCAGTTTCGACTTGGATAACTCTACTTTTTATTCGAGGATATTGTTTACTTTCTGACGGACAATGATTTGTACATAGTAACTCTTTCTGAACCTTATTTTTGGTGAACTTTTTAAAACGTTTTAAAACATGAGTGCTGCGTACCCGCCACGGCTCGGGGTTTTCTTTCTCTATTCGAATCCGGAAGGGCTGAAAATGATGCTTACAGCGGCTGCGAAGTATATGGGCAAATCGAGGATATGCATCGACAAGTGATTGAAAAGATAATTGGAAACGAAAAATTTTGACGACTTACTAGATCGTGGCTCAACAGGAAAAGTGTTGGCTAAGCACGAAAAATAATTTTAAACCTATTTTCTAGAATCCTCAATTAAGAGGCGAAAATACTGGTGCAGAAAGGTTGGAATATTTTGCACGAAACAATTCGTAGTCATCTCCGGGCACGATTTGAAGTGGCGAAGTGCAATAAAGAAATTTTGTTGAGTAAAAAACAGAAAAATGACTTGTGTTGGCCAAAGAAAACATCCATCGAGATTGGCCGTCCCAACCGCCAGACGCAAACCCCATCAGGCACACGCTTCATGGGAAAACGGTATACACATTAGAAGAGCTGTGGCGAAACTCGGACAATTTGGAGGTCTTTGCCGTAGGAATATGTGGAAAATCTCATCAAAGTATGGCCGACGATGCCAGGCGATCGTTGAGGTCAATGGGGACTGAACGAGTTGCTAAGTTATTTGCATTGATCTATCATTCTTTAACTGTAAATTGATGTAAAAAAATTAGTATAAATAAATTTTTAAATGCGTGACACGCTCTTACTTGACCAACTGTATAGTACAGGAAGTCCGTCTGTCAGTAGTGTTGGATCATTAAAAAACTAAATAAATTATGTTTTTCTTCAAGCGTTCTAAAATGTTCATATTTTATAACTGAACACATTAGTTAGAAGTGATCTATTTTTTTACAGTAAAAAAATTAGTTCATTGTTTTACGCCGTAAAAAAAAAGTTAGTTAACAAAACCACCACTGGCGGCAGCACTTTTGACTTTGATGGCAGTATGGTTTATACACCTAAAAATCTCTCCGAAATTGCAAATGCTACATTTGACAAATTACCATCGAAATCGCGTGTGTACGATTTAGCCTACGAAATATTTTAAAATGAGTTAAGGAAGGTTTAAGTTTATTTCGAAAGGGTTTTATTGGCCTATTTTAATAAAAAAAAACATACTTTATTACTGAATAAATTAAATGCAAAAATTAATATATATATGAAGGATGCTTGAAGAAAAAATAGTATTTTTCACTCAGAGGAAAAGTGCTTTTTTTTACTCGTCTGTAGTTTCCAGAAACCGCTTCGCGTCGTAAATTCTAGAGACTAGTAAAAAAAACTTCACTTTTCCTCTTAGTAAAACAATATACTATTTACCAAACCCTTGCCTCGTGCTTCATATTGTGACGAATTCATTTGACAAAAAATTACTAATTTTTCCACTCTAATACAAAAATTCACAAAAAAAAAACAATTAAATTATAAGAAAAAGGTACTGCCTACTAGTAAGGGCAAACAAAATTGGGTTACGTTTTTGGTGCTTTTATATCATGAAATAACGACATCCGATTTATCGGGTCATATGCACTAATGGGTATATCTAAGCCAATAAAAAAATTTAATACTACTACACTCAGAAAAATCCTATCTTGTAAAATCAATAAGAAATTATTTTAATTTTAAAAAATTGCCTTTTAAAATATTAAAAGTAAAAACTTTACATTTTAGTTATGAATAATATTAATTTAAAAAAAATAATTTTTTCACCTAAACGTTTTTCACTTTAAAGTAAAAGTATTCTCCCTAACTTTCTTATTTTAATGTTTTCTTAATAAAATTATAATATTTTCCTTTATATTGTTGAAAAATATCAATATATTAAAAGAATTGTTTTTAAAATAACCTTTTTTGTATTCAAATCATTTGCAAGTTATTTAAAAGGAAACGTTTTTTAATTTACAATGAATATTTTTATTTTTACAATGGCTTATAATATTAAAAAATATCTTTTTGGATTAACAAAAAACACTGTCGTAGCAAAAACATATTGGTTTTCTTTTAAATCATATTTGTTTGATTTTACAATTATTTTTCTCTGAGTGTATTATAAACTACCCCATTATGTTAAGAAATGTGATCACAATTCTATGTCGGGGATCTCTAGTACAAAAGAACGAAATTTCTGTCTACGAAATGCAAGATACTGCCAAAAATTACATTTGATAACGACATAATAAAGATTATATTGCTGTTTGACTGATATTTTTTTCTATTATGTCTTCGATAAATTATTTGACGTAATTTTTTATAACCGATTAAATAGGATTTTGTAATAAATATCTATTTAGGGTGGATTTTATTTTACTTTCTCCAGTTTCAATGCAAAATTTTATAGCTTTTATATATTTTTTTTTGAGGTTTTAAATATAAAAAAATCTAATGAATATGTATGGCTGTCTGTTGATCTGTCTACCAAGAAAATTCTAGATAATGGACTCAGGCAAAGAAAGACAAAAACACGGTGTTTTTTTGGAAATTGTAACTTTTTGTTTCCTACTCCTGATTTTTTTTCATAAATAGTTAAAACATATCATAAAAATTAATTTAGGTAAATATAAAAAAAATCCTAGGTGCCGATCCTTCTTTTTTACGTTTTTTCTAATTTATTATAATAGGTACATATTACGTAGTTGAATTTCAATATATATTTTACATATAATAATAAAATTATTATTTATAATCACTACATTACAAAAATGCTTATATCTAAAGCCAGAGGGCTTATCTTTTTTTTTCTAAAACATTATTGTTTTATTGGGGAAGTCGACCGAAAAATCAAAATTGTTTTTTTGAATATTCGGATTTAAAGTACCCCGAACCGTCAAGAAAATGTAAAAAAAGTGAGTGTTAAAAAAATATCGGTCTGTCTGTCCTCTGTCTATAAACCTTATAACATTTAAACGAAAGGTCCGATTTAAAAAATTATTTTACTATAAGATTTAGGACCTTCGAAGTTTGTCTGATGTCAAATATGGTTGACATTGGAGAGCAGCAAGGGGGAAAAGGGTTAAAAAACTAATATTTTTGGCGATAACTGGCTTATTTTTAATCGGAAGATAACAATTCTTATCCTACAAGAAAAATAATTAAAATTTTAGTAGGAAATAAAAAAAAACTTTTTATATGTGCAAGAAATTTTATTCATTAGTGAGCGAGTTATCGCAAAAAATATTAGTTTTTGGCTATTTGTCCCCCTTGACTGATCCCAATGTTAACAGACAGACCGATATTTTTTTAACATCCACTTTTTAAATTTTAAGTTTTTTTATTTTTCGGTAGGCTTCGCCAATAAACGCGCTAGAAAAAAAATACGCCCTTTACCAAGAATTTTTGTAATGTAGTGATTATAAATAATAATTTTATTGTTATATATTGAAGTTCAAGTACGTAATATATTATTAATAATACATATTATGTACTTACTTATACTTATTTATATTATAATAAATTAGAAAACACGTAAAAAAAAACGATCGGCCCAACGATTTTTTTATATTTGTCTAAATTACTTCTTATGGTTTAAACCATTTATGAAAAAAAAAATCAGGGGTCGGAAACAAAAACCTAAATTTGCAAAAAACTACCATGAAAAAAGGTCCAAAGTTTAAACCGAGGTTCGAACTAATTTTAGAATGGACGAAGTTTTTCATTTAAAAAGAGAAAATACATATATTTATTTTGTGTATGCAAAGTAGAAAGCTAATTTTGCTTTTTCAGTTTACTCAAAGCGTGACGTCAAATGTGACCGTACAACTTTGCAACTCTAACCTGACGATATAACTTGAGGTAACAGATATATCGTCGGCTTACAAGTAAAGAGCACTAAGTCCAAAAACATGGTTTTGAGATATTGAAAAATTTAACTTTCATTGTTGTTTTTTAATTTTTGTGATAATTGTTTTTGGAAAAAAACTACCGCAAATTGCAATGACATGTTTGGACATAATGATGTCCCATTTGCAGTTAAATAAATAAAAATTAAAGTAGTTTAATTCAGCTAAATTTGAAAAAAGACATGGACTTAGTGCCTTTTACTTGTAGATCCACGACGTCGGCTTATAAGTAAAGAGCACTAAGTCAATAAAATAATATAAAAAACAACTATTTAAAATTAAAACCCTTCTATTAATTAAACGTAATGTAGAACTATAAAGTAGAAAACAAGATGTTTACATACAATTTCAAAAACTAGATTTTTAAAAGAAGGGTTTGGACTTTTTGTTTGTTTAAAGAACATTTCCAAAATTAATAAAATTAATTATATGAAACTGCTTACTATGCCAGAACTAAGACAGTCGGCTGTGCCGGCAAAGAAGCATCTCCTAAAGTCAATAATTATAATAAATCATTATTAATGATAAAACACTTCACGGTGCAATTCTAAGGGCTGTTTTCCGAACTTGCGGCGTACTTTAGTTTTTTTCTTATATTCTTGTTATTTATGTAGTAATCAAGGATTTAAGAGCAAAATTAAAATAATCTAACAGTTAAAATTTGAATGCGTTTGTCAGTACAATAAATAACGCGATATTGTATCATATAAATGATTCAAGCAATCATATTTTTATAAATTAACTCTTTTTAGAAAGTCGCTTAGTGCAGAAACATTTGAAATAATCTACAAGTAAAACGCACTAAGTGCACTAAGTGACTTAGTGCCTATTGCCAGATAAAATTTTAATCAAAATCAAATTAGTGCGTTTTGTATAGTGGGCAACTTCCTTGGCAGTCCACCTAGAAGTTAGTTCGGTTTACCTATATATAGATCATCAAAAATTAACTACAGTGCTATTAAAATCCCATTTTTTCAAAAAAGTGACTTAGTGCCTTTTACTTGTAAGCCGACGATATTTGGTTTCCATATAAGGTACATAATTCCGGTTGCTCTAATCAGAAAAATAGTTCTGCCATATTTTCCAATTATCTAGTTGAGGCAACTAGACTGTTTATCCGCTGGATGTATACTATGCGCATTAGGGTGACCCACCAAAATTTCAAATTAAAAAATTTAGAATTTTCACTCCTTAAATTTGTTTATTGGGATAAGAGTATTATCCCTGCATTTTTTCAGAATTTTTGAAAAAATCTAGATGTCACTTACAGCAATTTTTTAAAAAGTTATGTTTCTTCAGCTTTTTATAAAAAGTCCAAAGGATTTTTTATTTAATTTTTTTTAACACGGCACGGTAGTAAATGGATAACCTTAAAAACAATTAGAATGTTTTCTTTCAAAATGGCGGAGCTGTGCGCTTTTAAGTTCGACAATGCACTACATTGCTTCATTTTAGGCGTAATGACAGGCACAATATTTTTTTTCATTGTCTTAAAATATTGTGCATGTAGCCCAATAGGTCCTCACATAAAAAACACTATAATTTTTTTTATTAGATATACGGGGTATCCAGAAAAAAAAATATATGTTTTAAAAAGATAAATTCGGTTTTTAGCAGTTTAATTTCGTTTTTTTTTGTCTCTAGACAAATTCTGATATATACAAACATAAAATTTGTAGTATTTTTTTTATTGGATGTATATATTATATTTTTTTTTCTGGACATCTGGTATATCCAATAAAAAAAATACTACAGATTTTATGTATTTATATTTTGGAATTTATCTAAAGACAAAAAATCTTGAAAATTAAAACTAAATTGCCTAAAAACCGAATTTATTTCTCAAAAATGTTAATATATATATATATATATATATATATATATATATATATATACATATTTTTTTTTTGGATACCCCGTATATCCAATTAAAAAAAAAATATAATGGTTTTTATGTGGGGACATATTGGGCTACACTCACGCAATATTATAAGACAATGAAAAAAAATTGTGCCTGTCATTACGCCTAAAATGAAACAATGTAGTGCATTGTCGAACTTAAAAGGGCACAGCTTCCCCAATTTAAAAGAAAAATTTCTGATTTTTTTTTTGAGGTTATCCATTTACTATCCTTTTATACACTGTCGTATTAAAAAAAAATAAATAAAAATTCTTCGGCCTTAAAAAAAATAAAGAAGCTTAAGAAACATCTCTTTTTAAAAAATGGCTATGAGCGACCTCCAGACTTTTTTCAAAAATTCTGAAAAAATTAAAGGATGATACTCTTATCCCAATGAACAAATTTAAGACGTGAGACCTCTAAATTTTTCAATTTGAAATTTTGGTGGGCCACTCTAATGCGCATGTATGCATGCTTTAGGATTATTAATTACAATTTGAACTTTTGTCCATTTCAGTCAAAACTTTCCTTAATAATAGGAATCTTAGGATTTCAGGGTCAGATAAAGTTAAATTAGTTTAGTTCAAAGTTTACAAGGGTTTGTGCCTAGCTTAAAAGTCTCTAACAAAAAAAATCTACTTTCTAAACACATCTGAAGTTAAAGTAAATCAATCACGGTTCATTTCTTAGACATATAGTGTAAACAGAAATATGGTAAAAAAAGTTAAAGAAGTGATTTAACATAAAAAGTATAATAAGGACATTTGTTGTGAAGAGGTTGTTGACAGGAAAAAAGTTTGCTTATGATAACACAGGCACACAAAAAAA
This sequence comes from Brachypterus glaber, assembly GCA_958510825.1. Lineage (NCBI taxonomy): Eukaryota > Metazoa > Arthropoda > Insecta > Coleoptera > Kateretidae > Brachypterus > Brachypterus glaber. The sequence goes on along the minus strand of OY294044.1, from coordinate 26,705,312 downwards.
AAAGGTCTGTTTTCCCAGATGACACAAACATTTCTATACGTTTTTGGGGTCGCTGAATCCGAATCTGGGGTTGGTTTGACTCGGTCAGGTCGCATTTCGTTCCTAACCTCAAAAAAGTCCAAACGAAAATTAAAACCAGACGCTTTATTTTTTGGTGTGTCTTTGTACAGGTAAAAAAAGTCTTATTCACCAGACGAGACAAACATTTCTATACATTTTTGGGGTCGCTGAATCCAAATCTGGTGTTGGTTTGACTCGGTCAGGTCGCTGAATCCGAATCTGGGGTTGGTTTGACAGGTCGCATTTCGTTGTGAAAATTGAAACCAGATGTTTTTTTTTTTTTGGTGTGCCTTTTTACAGGTAAAAAAAGTCTTATTCACTAGACGAGACAAAAATTTCTATACGTTTTTGGGGTCGTCGAATCCAAACCTGGTGTTGGTTTGACTCGGACAGACCGCATTTCATTCCTAACCTCAAAAAAGTGATGAAATTTGTTACAACTTTCATAACTTTTTTGAGGTTAGCAATGAAACCAGACCTGTCCGGGTCAAACCAGCCCCAGATCCGGATTCAGCGATCCTAAAAACGTATAGAAATATTTGACTCGTCTGGAGAAACAGACCTTCTTTTGTCTGCCTGTGTAATTAAAAATTAAAATTTTTAAGTTATATTTACTGTCAACGCTAAGATCCAAAAGTCCAAACCACAAGTGCCCTACATTCCTAGTACAATTATAATTTTTTTATATTTATAATAATTATTTGAGGTTATCTAACCTTTTTCTTGATACAACGATGCTAAATCGTAAAAACAATGGAATAAACACATCTTGCCAATATTTTTTTATAATTATTTGTTTAAAGTTTTCAGCAGTTTTCATCTTGCCAATATTTTTTTATAATTATTTGTTTAAAGTTTTCAGCACTGTGCTAAGGTTATTTTTTCATCTTTTTATATCATCGCGTTCGAAAATAAATCTTCAGATATGCCCTTTTTTTAGTGTCTTTTCTTTTCATATTTTTTTGTTATTTTTTAAGCCTTTGATTCTCTTGGACTTGTAAATCTTATTTTAATATACCTATCTCTTACATTAAATAATAAAAAAAGATAAACTATAACTCAAACTATAATTTTTTATAACTTTTTGTATACGAGATAAAAAATCCAGGTGTTGCACGTAATGAATTTTTTATTTATTGTAGTTTTCATAAATTTGACTTCAAGAAGGCCATAGAAGGCAGAAAAATTCTTGCGGTCCAAAACTAGGATCAATTTATCACTCCCAGATATATTGTTGCAAACTGCCCACAGCAATAGAGCTGTCGTAAAAATACTTCAAAAAAGTTTTTGTACAATGACAATTTTCAATTATTCTTTTTAAAGTTTTTAGTATGTAGTTTCTCCAGTTACCACATATTATAAATAACGGCAATGTGTCATATACAGATTTTATTTTATATAACTGTAATTTATTTCCGTTTTTTGTCGTTATTTTACCAACAATATAATGAATTTACTTTTTTTTATTTTGAGTAATATTTGCTAAATATCGATATATTTTATAAACAAATGAAGTAATATTATAACCAAAATTTAAAAAAAGTCTATTCATTAAATTGTTGCTAAAATAACGACAAATTATAATAATTACACCGGCACACAAAAAAAAAATTGTCTGTACACCGGGCGCCACCTATCTACGGGCATGTTTTTCGACCCGCTGAATACGAATTTCAAGTCAGTTTAGGCCGTCCAGCCTTCAATTTCGAGTAAAAAATTTTTTTTCTTGCCAAAACATCGAATTATCGCTATTTTTTGGGTTTTTTTGCAATTTACTCGAAATTGAAGGGTGGACGGCCTAAACTGACTTGAAATTCGTTTTCAGCGGGTCGAAAAACATGCCCGTAGATAGGTGGCCCGGTGTACAGACAATTTTTTTTTTGTGTGCCGGTGTGTTATCAGCCTTAAACATGTTCGTAGTGCGCACTTTTTTTTAATTTTAAGTTAAAAAGGTTTAGATCTTTTTGAAAAACCACACTTTCTTTTGCAGTTTAAATTTAAAAATTGCATTTAAGTTTCTTAATTTTATTTATATTTTATTTATAAATATTTAATACCTAATAACTAATAAATTTACGTAAAGGTAATTGAGTCTTTCAAAATAACTAATAAATTTACATAAAGTCAATTGAGTCGTTTAAAATTAAGGAGAGGGAGAGGGAGAGGGAGAGGGAGAGGGAGAGGGAGAGGGAGAGGGAGAGGGAGAGGGAGAGGGAGAGGGAGAGGGAGAGGGAGAGGGAGAGGGAGAGGGAGAGGGAGAGGGAGAGGGAGAGGGAGAGGGAGAGGGAGAGGGAGAGGGAGAGGGAGAGGGAGAGGGAGAGGGAGAGGGAGAGGGAGAGGGAGAGGGAGAGGGAGAGGGAGAGGGAGAGGGAGAGGGAGAGGGAGAGGGAGAGGGAGAGGGAGAGGGAGAGGGAGAGGGAGAGGGAGAGGGAGAGGGAGAGGGAGAGGGAGAGGGAGAGGGAGAGGGAGAGGGAGAGGGAGAGGGAGAGGGAGAGGGAGAGGGAGAGGGAGAGGGAGAGGGAGAGGGAGAGGGAGAGGGAGAGGGAGATATTTTTATGAAAACAAATATATTAGTTTCTATCAGGGAGAGAGAGAGAGAGGGAGATATATGCCCTGTTGACAGTAAAACATGTACAAAAACATCGATTTTCATAATTTTATGAAAAAAAAAGTTATTAGTTTCTATCAGTTTAACCATAAAATAATTTTTGACACTTATTTTTTTATTTGACGCGGCCATATAGTGCGACGACTACGCAATTTTAATTTTTTTTTTGAAATTTAAGTGCATTTTTGCAATAATAATTTCGTCTCTATTAATGAATTAATAAAAAATACTCGAAAGTTTTTTTATCATTTTAAAGTTTGCTTTTATGGCTTAGCAAAATCGAGAAAAATGTATCTTATATTTAGTTTTAAAACAATGTTTTGAAGTAATTTTATCAAAAACAGATCCTTAGAAATTAATTTGTCAAGAGCATCTCAATTTTTGCTGGTGTTCAAAAGTAATCTTTTTCGACTACTGATAAAAGTTTTAAAGAGTCTGAGCTTTGTGCAAAAGAATAGGTAGGTTCGAAGTAGTAAAAAAAAGTGCACTTGCTCCAGAAAAAGTACTTTGTTCTGTTAGTTTGGAGAACAGGGATGCAGATATATTCAACATTTTTAAAATAGTTGTGGTTTTTAATAAAGTTGTTGTCAAAATATTATATTATAATCTTAATTTAATTTATGGTTTGTCCCACTCCCTGTTCTATATTTTATTTTGTATTTTTATAAAACTTTAAATAATAAAAGGTAGACTTGCCTTAAAATAAGTACCGATTACTAATCCAACGGTAATGATAGGCGGTTGAAGCGTAATGCTGCACACATTACCTACGAGTATACCGATTGGCGAAAGAATGTACCTGCTATCTCCCATAACGTTACAAATAAATGTTTAAATGGGAAGCTATTATTCTTATTATTATAGTAATTATAAACTAAGGTAGAAAATATTTTTTTTATAGCCGAGCATATAATATCTCTAGATGCGTATCATCAAGGGATATAAGATTGTGAGGCGATAATATGATGACTTTTTAAGTTTTAAGTTTTGTACTGACTACTTTTTAGTTTTTGAATCTTCTAGGTTGAAGATAGCCCCATATTAAAAAGGGCAGAAACATGTCGCTATTATACTTTTTTATATAATATTAATACAAGCTTCTTGCGGCTTTGATCTATTTAGGTTTTAGTTTGGTGCTTGATTTACACTAAAAAACTGAAATAATGATTTTTTGTCGTTTAAAGAAAAAAATCTTTATTTTAAAAACTGCAACCCACCACCCAACCCCTTATGGCGTGAGTATACTAGAAATGAATGTGGCGGTGCAGGGCAGCCCCTATTAGGAACCCCCTAACTTTTATAAACTTTACCAATTTGTTATAACAGTTCCGCAATCCTGCGACTCAAACCGTGTAACAACGTTTCCTGCCAAACACTAAACCAGACAAGAAAAAAACTTCCAATTTTAAAAAGCAATACTTTTTATATATATATTTTTTTTTTCAATGCAACGAACTTTGTAACGAAACCTAATCCACTGTCTTTCTGAAAAAAAAATATAAGATTTAAATTATACAGGATAATTTAAAAGTAAATCCAGAGAAATTAAAATTCTTAAATAAGATATTTCACAAAAAAACTGCGATAAATTTAAATATTTACCTAGTAACGTTGGGTTTTAGAGATTGATTTTATTTTTCTTTTCTTTGCTTTCCCATTTTAAAAACTTTTAAAATTTCGGAAAGCCTTGTATTCGTGCAAAAATTTTCAACATTTTTTTTGGGTATTTTTGCGTTTTATGAAGTTTTATACACATAAATCATAAATCAATTTCAAGCAAAAAAAAATTATCGGTCGGTCGGCAGGCCGATCGGTCGTTCTAGAAAATCTTGTAAGTACGATAACTTAAGAACGCTTTAAGCTAGAGACTTGAAATTTGGCATACAGGTAAGTTAACAAATCTTCTCGCTTGGGATTGTGAACATTGTGGTTCGGCAAGGGGGGAAAATGGGGCATATACATTTTTTTACAAAAATTAGAAAATTGCTATATAAGGGTTTTTAAGATTGCTGAAATTGAATCTGATAATAAAAAAATTCTAAATCAACCCCTGAGGGGTGGGGGGTAGTTTTCGTGAAAAGTGGTGTATTGGGGTTTTTGAGGTTGCTGAAAGTGAATCTGATAATAAAAAATTCTAACTTCACCTCCTAAGAGGCGGGGGGTAGTTTTCGTGAAAATTGGTATATTTTTAAAGTGCTTAAAGTGAATCTGATAATAAAAAAGCAGTATATTTTGCCTATTTCATTTTTTAATATTTTTTTTCTGCAATATACTATACTTTATATATTAACAATAATTTTACGACCCGAAAAATTTATATATATATATATAATATGAATATGATGGTTAGACGTGTATACCTTGGTTTTAATTATATTATATCGAAAAATTTATTTTAGTTTATAAACTATAATGATACAATAATAAGGTAACTAATACTTACTGATAGTTTTTTATTTAGTTTTTGTTACTCGGTCTAATCTAACTATACTTTCAGGTAGTTAAATTACACCGGCTTACAAAAAATTACTTTTAACCAGACTATATATTTTTTACGTCTTTTTGGGCGCTGTGAACGAATTTGACAGCGACCCCATATTTTTTTTCAAAAACTAGAATTAAGAATATATCTTTAATATTATCTAGCACCTGAACTATTAAATTTTGGGAGTTGTGCACCTGAAAACACTTGATCAGAAAGTCAAGAATTATAATATATCCAAATTTCAGGAAAATCTGACCGATGCCACTTTTTTAAAAGACAGGTGCACCGTGGTTTTCAAGGTTTTTAAAGCGCTACTGATTTTTGGAAGTTGTGCCCTTGAACACATTTAAACAGTAGGTATGTCGAGAACCATAACATACCCAAAATTCATCCCAATTTAATCGAAACCGCTGTTCCAGAAGAAGTCCTTTGGGGCCAGCGAGCTTTTTCATTGTTAAATTTGTTTTCAGCGCCCAAAAATAAATAAGAAAAATATAGTCTCGTTAATAGTATTTCAAATACTATTAACGAGACTATACTGTATTTGAAATTTTTTGTTGTGGGCCTCTCCTTTCAGCTGGCTAAATGACATAAATGCAAACTAGGGTGCCCAGTCAAAATTTAAAAAATGGATTTTTTTAAGGACCCCCCCCCCCCCTATAAATCTTCATTTACGTCATAAACCAACCCTCATTTTTTTTCAGATTTTTAAAAAATATTTAGAGGCGCGACCTGGCGGTTTTTTGAGAGAGAAAACAAGTTAAGCCTTTTTATTATTATTTAAATATTAAAACGTTGAAATCAGTCGATTTTAGGAGGGGAAATTATTTTTGAATAATAAGGGAATATTCAAAACAAAATAAAATACCCTTTTACATGAAAGAATGGCTTTACCAGTGTAAAAACATCACAAATCCCATAAAATGTAAAAAATCACTTTATTTCGATAAAAGAGATTATTTGGCCAAAAATTATAATAACATGTACAAATTGCTTTGAAATGTGTTTATTTCTATAAGTGGGTGTTACGGATATTTTTTTCAAATTTTTAAAAATAAACGTCCTAAACTTTTTTTGAAAAAACTTTATTAAATGTGTTTTATTGCATAATATAACATACTACAAGGCATTTTAAAAACATTTTTTATTTATTTTCTACAAAATTTATATTTTATTGCAATTTAATGCAATTTTTAACTTTTATTGAGATATTTAATTATTTTTGGACACCCTGTACTTTTTTTCAAAAAGTAAATATAACTCAATAATTTGGACATATTGAAGAATACTCTAGAAAAAAAGACTCTTTGGAAAAAAGTGCATTTTTTTCTATCCTTTATTAACCTCATGTGTCAATTATTATCATTTTCACCCCCATAAAAAAAACCCTTTTTTGTAGAGGGGCATAAAAATTGAGAATATTCTTTTATTAACCAGAAACACTTTTTTGTTCCATAAACCTTCAATATCAAAGTTTTTTTATCCTTAAAAAAATAAAAACCCTTCACATGATTTTCTGATTAAAAAAGCGCCGCGCGGGACCACTAAATCTTTTTTAAAAAATCTAAAAAAAATAAGAGTTGTTTTTTTCCTAAAGGATTAATTTTGAGGGGTGGGACCCAACCCTAATGCACACAATACATAGTTTGTTTTATAATAAATACTTATTAAAGCAAATCGCTTTAGCTTCATGCAGTCGAAGTCGCCTTTAAAATCAACTAATACATAATGAATATTTCATCTTTTGTTAATGTATTAATTTAAACTTAGTTGTTGTTGCTTGTTGTATTACTGTGGCAAACTTTATAATTTTAATTCCTGCATATAACCCTATTCTATAAATCCTGTACACACAGATAAAAATATAAATCCGAACGTTTTTAAAGTTCTTACGTGAACAAAATATTTATTAAACTAACTTGTCCCTAGCCTATTTCTGTACTGCCTCGTGAGGCCTCGCCTAAAACTTTCTTGTAGTTTCTTTCTGCACTAGCAACTCCAAATTTTAACTAACCTAAATTCTAAAGTAGATATTTTTAGAGTATAATTTTTACATACATTGGAGAAACAATCTAGCTTTCTCAGTCAGATAAATAGTGAAATTACCTATTTTTGTGTAATAGAATATGTAACAAGAGTAGAATATTCACTACGAGTGGAATTTTTTTAAGGGCCACAGTGAGGGAGGGGCATTCTACACGTGTTGCAGACTTTACCTTTTCTCTGAATAGAAAATTTAATAATAATTTTATTGAATTGTTATTATATCGCTAAGTCTAGGGTCATGCTATAAAATTTATATTTAATACCAGAGTAATTTTTGAGGGTGGCTCGTTACGTTAAAAAATCACCTACTATTGAAAAAATGTTTTGCTGTATATTCCCTATACACCAACTGTCGTAAAGAATTGTAAACATTTAAAAATAAATACCCCCGCCCCCTGGGGCTGGAGTTAAAACATGGACTATAGGTATGTGGCTGGACTATACTGCCCTCCTAAAGAGGAACGCGGCATGTACACCTGACACATACGGTTTTCGAGGTTAGCATTATTTTACTATAGGTTTATTACCCTCGGGCCGGCCGGTCGGCCCTCGCCTTCTAAAAACCTACTCAATCGAGAAATTTAACTTTCGACTTGTATTATAAATAACTGTTACTTAGCAAGTTTAGGCAAGTCGTATTTTTCATTAAAGCAGTTTTTTGTCCCGCCTTGTGACCTCGAAAAAGATAAATCCAAACCTATAGAATTTAAACGAACAATATTTAAATTGTGACATTTATCTTATCTGGTTTATTTGGTCGTATATCCCCAGATTTTAATTAAATTCATAGAATTTTCTTACGTATTAACACCTTTTCTAAGAAACACAAGAAAATGCTTTCGAAATGAGCAAAATAGTTGAGCAAAACAATAAAACGGAATTAGTTTTCATGAGGTTATAAACAAAACAAGGTTACTGCCTTTTAATCTACATTTATATTCAAGCAATGGAAAGCAATGATTTTAATATTAATTAACATTAAATCAACATTTTTCATTAAATTTTTAAAGAAAAATACTACTTGATTTTTTTATACGCGGTGTATTTGAAATAGCGTAGGAAATTTTAACAGATGATTCTACATCATAAAATATGACAAAAAGTTCCTATAAACAAATGTCTAAAAATGCGTTGTAAGGGAGCTACGCTTATGTATTTTGACCTGAGGAATCATATTTCAAAAATAAAATTGCAAAAAAGTTACACAGAAAAAAGTTTGGGACAAAAAACTAATAAGCCCCCTCCCGTTTCGCACACCCCTGGTTGAAATAAGTACATGAAAATAACACTTAAAAACGGGCCTTGGTAGGATTAGATGACGTGCAAAACCTCGTTAATATATCTCAAAGGGTTCCTGAGTTATTAAATAAAAACCGATTTTTTTAGCCAATTTCAAAGGGGCGTAGCTCCCTTATGACGCATTTTTAGACATATGTTTATAGGAACTTTTTGTCATATTTAATCATGTAGAATCACCTGTTAAAATTTCCTACGCTATTTCAAATACACCCTGTATATGGCATAATTATGCCATATGGGGCACAAAAAAAACTACGTTGCTCGTAGGGTTGCCCTTGCGATTTTTTTTTGTACACATGTACACATTAAATTAAGAAAAAATCGCTTAAATGACCTAAAGTAGCGACTGACCTTGACAGTTCTCATGCCTAAAAATATATTTTTTTCTTCAAGCGTACTAAAATGTTTATATTTTATAACTAAACACACTAGATAGAAGTGATCTATTGTTTTACAGTAAAAAAAATAGTTAATTTTTGTACGCAGTTAGCAAAACCGTCACTGACGGCAGCACTCTTTGTTTTTAATGATAGCCATATTTCACAGTTGTTTATTTATTATGTAAACAGGTCATTACCTCGAGATTCTGTGCAAAAACTTTGTGTTAAATTGATTAAAAATGATTGAAGAAGAATATATGGTTTGTACACCTACAAATCTCTCCGAAATTGCAAATGCTACATTAGACAAGTTACCATCAAAATCTTGAAAAGTGTACGATTGAGCCAACGATTTTTTTAATGGGCTAAAGAAGGTTTGGACTTTATTCCGAAACTGTTTTATTGGTTTAACGTCCTTTATTATTGAATAAATTAAATGCAAACTAGTAAACAGACTAGTAAAAAAAAGCTTCACTTTTTCTCTTAGTAAAACAATATAATATTTTAATAAAAAAAAAAATAGAAAAAACTATCTTTCATAAAATTTGTTTTTTTTTTAATTGTTTAGAACTTTTTTCTACCCCTTTTTGTTTTTTTTTTTTTCAAAAAAAAAACAAATTTTTTGAAAACAAAATTAGGATATTACATATCTTCACGACTTGTTTTAGTTTTAATATTAAAATAGTTGACGAATGTCTCTGAAACATTATCTAAAAAAAATCAGAGGTGATATATAGGTAGATTCCAGATTGTAGAACATTTGATTTAAATTAACAAAACCACACCGTGACATGTAAATTGTACAAAAATTTCATACAAATTTTAACGATATTTTGATAAAGTTTGAAGAACCCCATTATAATCGTGTCAGCTTGAGTGAAATTGAAATTTTAAGGACCAAAGCAATCAATTAACAATAAAAAGTACTCTTGTTAAAATTACTTATTTAATAAAAACGTGGAGGATTTTTTTTTGTCGCTCGAGATTTTGCCTTTCTTTATTAGCATACATTTTAATTTCTTTTTTACAAAAGGGTATTTGAAATGTGGTAATGAATAGAAAGGACTTTACCATTATATTAAATTCCGTCTTTTAAAAAGAAAAAGTTTAGAACGCAAAGAAAACAATCTGCATTAAAACTTGAAAGAAACTAAATTTCCTAATATTTAAATCCCCTTAACTTGTAACTCCATTATGTCAAAATCCCTATTCTTCTCAAGAAAAAGAACATAAAACATCGTAAACTAGAAAAGTGCATTTCAATCGAGAAAAGTAAACAGACACTTTAACCGAAATAACAGCTTCCGCGATATAGATTATAAGCACACGTCTCAGTGTACTTGAGCAAGAAAATGCTGTAAAGGAATTTACACTAAGAAAAAATATAAAAAAAATAATATATATTTATTTATTTCTGCTTATTTGCTCATTTTTTGCCCCTCACTTCCAGGTATGCTCATAAAAATATGTGAAGACTTTGCCAAATCATATTCTCTTAAATACAATAGTTTTTAGACTAAAGTTTTACTTTTTAAGTCTACAAATTATAAAGACCTCAGTTTTCCGCCTATTTATTTAAACAACTCTGTTTTTGAACGCATATTCGAAATCAAGTACCTAGGTGGCCTTATCAATGACAGGAAGTGACAACTCGGACATTCAGCATCACAAGAATAGTATTTTTTCTACTACCTAATTAAGTGCTAGCTTACATATTATCTACCGTTGTCAAGGCTTGTTTACCTTGGCAACCAATAAAATCAGTAAACTAATTTATTATTGACCGTTGTTAAGCATTGTTTATTGACGACGGTCAATAATGAAAAAAAAATTAAAACAAGAACTAACTTTTTTCAGCTTCTATGTCAAACTGATAGCTATGTCAAAATAATTTTTAAAATATATTTTTAACTAATATTTGGAGTTAATAGCTTTAGGTAGTAGAAAAAATATTATATGCACCACGTATTCGAACTGTCTTAAGTATCCTATTATGATCCAAGGACGAGAAATAATGTTTCTCGGAGATTGTGAATCGAGGCGTGAGCCCCAAAAGCCAAAATATAAAATCTCTACATCCTTTAATAACGCAAGAAACGGTGTATGAAGTGTATGAATTTTGGTCAATTTGAGTGACGTATTTTATGGACGACCCCTAAAGTTGGAAAATTTTCAACCTTGGGTAAAAAGTTGAAGTAAAAAGTTGGGATAATCTTAATCCTTTAGTTGGCAATTTTTAAACTCCACCCCTCCCCTAATAAAATCATCGTACACAAGGAATAAATGTGTTTTACCGTTAATAAAAAAAATAACACAAAAATAAATAAAAATGTAATGCTGTTTGTACTTCATAAGATTTATTGCGCTTAGTAAAGCTATGATTCTTTTTTTATTTAAGCAGGAAACCGCCTCTGAGGATAATCCACGTCTACAAAACTTACCATCCTCTGTGCTAAAGGGAAAGTTCAAGTATTACGTAACACAAATTGTACCAAAATTCATACACTTCATACCTCGGTTCTCGCGTTATTATAGATTATAGAGATTTCATATTGTGGCTACCCCCCTAATGGGGGGTGTGTTAGGGGGGGTAGACAAAATATGATATCTCTACAGCCTTGAATAACGCGAGAATCGAGGTGTGAAGCGTACGCAACAAAAACCTATACAGGGTGTTCCGTGAGGAAAGGGAAATATTTAAAGGATGTGTTCTAGAGGTCAAAATAAGAAAAAAGTTCTCATAAACATATGTCCAAAAACGACTCGTAAGGAAGCTACGCCCTTTCAAAAGGGGTCCAAAACTTCAATTTTTAATTAATAACTTAGGAACCCTTTGTGCTATAGCAAAAAGGTTTTGCATGTGATCTATTTTTAATAAGGCCTATCAGCCAATGGTATTTAAACCAGAGGCGTGCGATATGAAGGGTCTTATCACTTTTTTGCCCCAAACTTTTTTCTGTTTATTTTTTTTGTGGGTTTATTAGAATAGTATTCCTTAGGTAAAAACACATTAAAAAGGTACCCTTGCTGTCATACTTTAGGATTAACCGTTTTCGAGAAAAATATAATTAGAGGCAAAATTATAAGTTTCGAGAACCAAAAATTTAACGCTAAAATGTTAAAACCCAAAATTTTAATAGTGTAGGGTTACTGTACACCAAAAATCTAAGAAAAAAAGTTCTCATATACGTAATTCCAAAAATCAATGCTAAGGGTGGTACGGTATCCAAAACTTTTAAAGGGCCATGTTACCTTTAAAAGCAACTTTTGGGCATACATGTATGACACTTTTTTTCTTAGCTTTTGATGTAGAAACACGCTGCATTATGGAAATTCTGGTTTTCAACATTTCATCGTTTTTTATTTTTGGTTCTAGAAAGGTGTAATTTTGCCTTTAATTGTATTTTTCTCGAAAACGGTTAATCCTATGGTATTACAACAAGAGTACCTTTTTAATTTGTTTATACCTGTGTAATAGTACTCTAAAAATAAACCCACAAAAAGTTAAGCAGAAAAAAGTTTGGGGCAAAAAAGGGATAAGACCCCCCATTACGGACGCTCCTGGTTGAAGTAACTACATGCAAATAGCATAGGCCTTGTAAAGCATAGATCACATGCTAAACCTTGATGGTATAACACAAAGAGTTCCTAAGTTATTAATAATAAATAGAAATTTTGGTACCCCTTTTGAAGGGGCGTAGCTCCCTCACGAGCCGTTTTTGGACATATGTTTATGGGAACTGTTTTTCTTATTTTGACCTCTAGAACACATTCTTAAAATATTTCTCTTTCCTCACGGAACACCCTGTATAGGTTTAGGCGGTGTGATTTTTACAATTATATGCTCTGTGGATTAATTACATTAATTTATATTAAAATTGTATATTTTATAAACCATAGATGTATAACAAAAACTATCTACTTTAATAAATTTGAATTTGAATGCGAAATGTACATTTTGCGTTACGTAATACTTGCACGTTTCCAAAGTTACATACTTAAAGAATGCATTTAGTTTTTTTTTTTGGTGGAAAAACATACTAAAAATTTGAGCTTTATTCTGCCCTACTTATCTAGCGTAATTACATTACATTACATGTTTGCATTACATTACATTACATTTTTGTTTAACCTCGTACTATTCAACTTAATTAAGCATCGCCTAAGTCCAGGACTTGTATGGGCTAGTAGCAGAGGGAACCACCGGCTTATACTGACTTTCGAACCAGTTCCTAGGGAATGACAGTTCATGAAAAGACTAGACTGCCGCCACGTGGTGGCACCATGAACTTCCACTTACTTTCTGGCATTTGATCAAATCAAAATATGTAATTCTTCAGTTTATTAATATACGGCCATCTAGAAAAACTCTATGCTGTAGAACATAGGGCTTAAGAGATATTATATAAAACAACAAAGGAGTGTACCAGATTTTGGGCTTTACACGAAAAATATTAAGATTTTGCATTCTTATAAATATCTAAAAATTTAAACTTTCCTAAATGTTCAGCTCTTAACACGTTTGCTGCCGCCCATATAAATAGACGCTCATCCCAGGTACCGGACTACTGTTTTGCAATATAATCCAAATGTACAGTGAGCCCGCCAGGTGGGCTCACGGCATTGAACATGAGTCATTGATGGACCCACCAGGTGGGTTATCGGCAGCGAACATGTTAAAGTGATCTGGAGTATAAAAAGCCCACCTGGCGGGCTCACGGCATTCAACATGAGTCATTGATGGACCCACCAGGTGGGTTATCGGCAGCGAACATGTTAAAGTGATCTGGAGTATACTTTTTTAATTATTTTTAATTGCGAATTCTTACATGGAGAAATGTAGGTTATGGTAAAATCGCAAGTAAGAGAGTGAGAAATACTGTCTGATTTTTTCCAGTTGTCACCTCAAAAGAATGCAAGGAATGCAAGTACGCCTAAAGATCATGCACAGACTGTTGAATACCACCTTCCCCTCACCTTATTCCCCGGGTACCAGTTAGAAAATTTTTAGCAGTAATAACTTTCATTAGTCAATTTAAACATCGCGCTAATAATGCATGTTATATAGCTTATTATATTATATAATATTATTATATATAAGTTTATATAATTTTTGAGACATTTTTATTTATTTATGGGTTTAAAGTTAATAAATAAAACCTAGAAATCGGTTTTTGGTCATATCATCTCTTTTCATCATCTTGCATGTTTTTACACAGAAATATGTTGTCATTTATCCTAAAATTCCTAAAATTAAAAACTATATTATTTTTTTCTATTTTGCTCATAATCACACTCATTTTGCGTGTTCTTATACGAGGTATCTACTTTTTTTTCTGTTGGGTTGGCAACATACAAAAGTCTATCTCTTGACGTTTTGCGTGCAAATGTCAATGTCGATTTAAAGTTTAATTTTTTACAAAATTTTGTGTTTGGGTTATTTTTTACCGTGTTAAAATTGTGGACTGGTTAATTGCAGTGAAAATAGAAGAGATGACTGTAAAATATATCAAAATATCATTTGTTCTTAGAATTTTAAACATAGTGTAAACTGTAATGCCAACCCAAAACAAAAATCCCTAAATCAGTCATCAATTTTAATTAATTTTAGGCATACTCTTAGGAGGTTTATAAATAGTAGTTTTCGTAACAAGTAAGCGACTTTAGTCCTTAGTGCACGAGAATGAAGTTTTTTTGACGACGCGAAGCGAAGTCAAAAAATCATTCGGGTACACTAAGGACTTGTCGCAAACGAGTTGCGAACAACATTTTTCGTTCGATCTACAGTCAACACTTTAAAAATGTAAATTTTAAAGAATTACCTGCATTTAATTTTGACATTTCAAATTTTTATAAACGTCAAATGACTTTTGTCAAAATGAAAGCTTTGTGTAATCGTTTGGATAAATGAGTGTGCATAGTTGTCATTTCGCACTCGTGCGATAAAAAAATATCCTAACGAGAATATACAGTGAACATACATTTTTCTTTATTTTATGTACACTAGGTCCTACGAAAAATTATTTACATTTTTCAATTAAGAACAACCCGTTAAAACTTAAATTACCTTGGATAATAAAATGGTGGGTTCGCGGTTAGTATAATTTATTTTAGGGACAATATTAATTTCATATGGGGTATTATATTTTCCGATATGAATTTACCGTGTTAAAATTGTGGACTGGTTAATTGCAGTAAAAAAAGAAGAGATGACTGTAAAATATATCAAAATATCATTTGTTCTTAGAATTTTAAACATAGTGTAAACTGTAATGCCAACCCAAAACAAAAATCCCTAAATCAGTCATCAATTTTAATGTAAGTTTTTTAAATTTTAGAGCAAAATAGAAAAAATTGTATAAAGCACTCGTTTCCTAACACGTTTTTAGAGCATTAGTACTTTAGAAAACTCGCCTCAAGCGGCTTGTTTTCTAAACTTGTACTCGTGCGCTAAAAAACGTATGTTATGAAACTAGTACTTTAATATACTATTTTAGGCATAGTCTTAGGAGGTTTATAAATAGTCGTTTTCGTAACGAGTAAGCGACTTTAGTCCTTAGTGCACGAGAATGAAGTTTTTTTGACGACGCGAAGCGAAGAAGAAGAAATTATTCGAGTACACTAAAAACTTGTCGCAAACGAGTTGCGAACAAAATTTTTCGTTTGATTTACAGTCTACACTTTAAAAATGTAAATTTTATAGAATTACCTGCATTTAATTTTGACATTTCAAAGTTTTACAAACGTCAAATGATTTTTGTCAAAGTGAAAGCTATGTGTAATCGTTTGAATAAATGAGTGTGCATAGTTGTCATTTCGTACTCGTGCGATAGAAAAATATCCTAACGAGAATATATAGTGAACATTCATTTTTCTTTATTTTATGTACACTAGGTCCTACGAAAAATTTATGTACATTTTTCAATGAAGAACAACCCGTTAAAACTTAAATTACCTTGGATAATAAAATGGCGGGTTCGCGGTTAGTATAATTTATTTTAGGGACAATATTAATTTCATATCGGGTATTATATTTTCCGACAGTTTTCGTAAATAACTAATTGCATATAAATCGAACTGTGTCAAATTTGATTAATGTTAACGCAAACTTTTACTTACATTGCCACCGAATGAAATTCACGGTGCGCTGTTAACAAGTTGTTTTTCGACCTCATCACAATTTTTTTTTCAGGTCAATTTTATTAAAAGGTCGTAAAAATACCAATACAAAATTAAACTAAAAGCACTACTTCATTTAAAAATTAAAATTATATATTTTTTTAATTAAACATTATAAATATAAATAGTAGGGTGGGCCGAAAAATTGAAATCTGGAATTTAAAAACGCAATACCCGACAAAATATGCCTTCTTATATGCCTAATGTTTGTGCAAAAGCAGAGTCAGATGAAAGGTCATCTTGAGCCCTCTACAAAGCCTTTAATATTAATGAAAATATTGTATTTCTTCACATTTGTAATGTATACACAGCGTGTCAAAAGTCCGCCTCCACCCTTTAACTTTTGAAAGGCTTAAGATATCAACTTGAAATTTGAAACACATAAATAACATAACCCATATATTTTTTTGGTGTATATTTGGTATGCTTAGGGGGCACAATGGAGACAGGGGAAAAAGGGAAGAAATTTTTTTAAACAGAAAGGAGGGTCGTATGATACATTATTTTAAAGCTTATAAAATTGTCTATTTGCTCATATATTTTTTTATTTTTTCACAATAATTTTTGGGGTTATTCAGGTAAGAATTAAATCACGTGAAATTATGCCTCACTTCCACCACAAATCAGAATATAGAGTGGCTTAAAATATAGCCTATGATGTTTGTAAATGTTATTTTCTGTTGTAAAACTTATTTGTTTTTGCAATAAAAAAGTTCTTGCATTTTTCTTATTAAGTTTTCTTGCTTTTATTTTTTTAACATTTTTCCCAAAAGTTACAAAATGTACACCTTTGTAGAGGCACAAAAATTGAAAAAATAAATAAAATAAAATACACGCTTTTTTTCTCTTTGCAAGACGCATCTTTTCCCCCCATTGGATTTTCAAATTAAAAAAAATAAATAAAACACCTATATAGGAAAGGCCCACCCTAATATATAGCATACCATATTGTGCAAAATGGAAAAATTTAATTATATGCCAAATTTTAGCTAAACAATTATATATAATTCATTTAAAAAATAAAAAAAATCATTGTAAATTTTAATGTTAATGAAAAAAAAATAATAAAATTGGTATCCTCCAATTTCCTTTAAAACCCTAAAAAAAATGTATTAAATTTTTAATTTTTGAAGGAAGTAGAAAATGCCAAATATTGTTTTTGAAATTTGGTGTACCAGATATATTTGATTAAAAAAAAAATCGTAACTCATAAAAAATATGATTTTTTATTTTTTTATAATTTTCAAATGAAGTAGGGCTCATCCATTTTTTTTTTTTGAACTGATATTGGACATAGAATTTTGTTATGGTATTTTTCACGTCATGATCATGATCATTTTCAAAAAATTGTGTTTGATGATTTGGATTGTCATTTTCATAGATCTTAATCCTTATTCAAGATCACCTGTTAGTCAAGTCAAATAAGAAATGTAAATTGCAAAAAATGTACACAGGCTGATATTTTAAAGGGTAATAGTGGATGGTAACAGAACACTCCTGTTAGTTTTTTACCGCGTAATTTGCGTAAGAGGCGTCCCATATCTTGAATTTTAGGGGTGAGTTGCTTAATATGCATCTTATATAAAAATGCATATAACTAAATTTGGTAAAGAGGAAATTTCAAACAATTTTTGTTTGGATCATTTTTTTAATATAATAATAACAATGGAGTTCATTTAAAAATAGCCATGTTGGGGGTGAAATTGTTTTTGTTGCATTTTCAGCCAAATTACTTATCGGAAGATAAAAATGGTTATAAGCAAACTTGTAGCTCTTGCAATTCTCTATAAGTTTCATATATTATAAATTTTCATAGGAACTTTGGTAAGGTTACAGAGGGCGCACCTCAACTTTCAGCGCCCACTGTAACCGTGCATAAAACAACTTATAGAGAACTTCAAGAGCTACACGTTTTCTCCTAACCACTTTTATCCTCCGATGAACAATTTGGCTGAAAAATCGAAAAAAACAATTTCACCCCCAACATGGCCATTTTTGAATATTTATAACTTGATTGTTATTAATATATTAAAAAAAATGATCAAACAAAAATTGTTGGAAATTTGTTCCTTAACAAAATCGGTTATATGTATTTTTATCCTAAGATGCATATTTAGCGAGATAACCCAACGAACTAATAACTCTCTAGAATAGGCATTTCATTCTTAAAACTGATAAAAACGTCGGCAACATAAAAATTCGTCTGTCTTACTCGCACATCTTTGTTCTAACAGAGACAACAATACCAGTTACTGGTAATTGTTATTGTTCAGGCCTGAATATACCTACTATTTATTTACAAACAAACCGAGATGTTGGCGATACTTTACTTTAACGGTATGCGTATTCTAGAAAGAAGAGTTATTAGTTCGATGAGATAACCTCACTCACCCCTATAATTTAAGATAGCGGACACCCCTTAGGTAAATCACCAGGTGAAAAACTAACAGGAGTCTTCTGTTACTATCCACTACTACCCTAATATCAGCCCCTGTACATTTAACATAGGAATTTATCGTTATTTGACTGGACTAGGTGGACGGTGCACCGTGTTTTACTTACCGTGCTACTGATTGAAATTAGAACAAACATTTTCATTTGTAAATAAAGTTGTGAAGGGTCCCATAAATCAGTAAACTCGGATATTGATTATGAAATTCTCTTTGACACTTTGAAATGATTTGTGAGCAGGTTATTATATTTTCTGATGACCATTTTAAAACAGGTATTTTTGTATTAAGAGCGCAAAATGACCGATTTTGGATTAAGCGTGGAATTTGCTGATCGAGGCGTCTAGACGTCTAGCAATCACTCGAAAGCAGAAATCACATTTTGCGCTCGTGATACAATTTTTTTTCTAAAATATAGTAGTTTTCGTAACGAGTAAGCGACTTTAGTCCTTAGTGCACGAATGAAGTTTTTTTGACGACGCGAAGCGAAGTCAAAAAACCATTCGAGTGCACTAAGGGCTTGTCGCAAACGAGTTGCGAACAACATTTTTCGTTCGATCTACAGTCTAGACTCTTTAAAATGTGTATTTTCAAGAATTACCTGTGTTTAATTTTGACATATCAAAATTTTATAAACGTCAAATGACTTTTGTCAAAATGAAAGCTATGTGTAATCGTTTGGATAAATGAGTGTGCATAGTTGTCATTTAATTCAAATATGCACTATGTACTCGTGCGATAGAAAAATATCGTAACGAGAATATATAGTGAATGAACATGCATTTTTCTTTATTTCGTGTACACTAGGTCGTACGAAAAATAAATTTCAGGCAGTAAATTTATAACCTTGCAAGGTCGCAGCACTTAAAATTTTCTGCAAATCTGGTGGTTTAGAAGAAAAATCCTCATCACTGTAACTCTCCATAATTCCTTCATAACAACAAATATTTAACTCATAAATATTTAGCACACGAAATTGAGATTTGATAACTGATAAATATTAATTTTATATTAAAAAAATGGCAGAACACAACATCTCATAGCATATACTTAAAACTGTCAAGTTGACAGTTGTTTTACGATTGACTTGCCGGTTTCCTACATTCTAGCGGGCAAAATTCAATTTTGCGCTTACTGTCATGGTAACGAGCAGAAAAGTAAAATGCTAAGAAATAGGTTATTTACCTATCGGAAAACTTCATTTGTTTTTGTAGAAATGTTAACTTTTTAATATATTTTATTATTTAGTTAGCAAAAGCTAATAGAATTTTCAATAATTCACATTTTTCTTCACGTTATTAATTATAATTATAGAATGAAAAACAGCGAGTTCTAATAGTATATTAAAGTACTAGTTTCATAACATATGTTTTTAGCGCACGAGTACAATTTTAGAAAACGAGCCGCTTGCGGTGAGTTTCCTAAAGTACTAGTGCGCTAAAAACGTGTTATGAAACGAGTGCTTTATACAATTTTTTCTATTTTGCTCTAAAATTAAAAAAAAACTTACATTTAAATTGTTGACTGATTTAGGGATTTTTGTTTCGAATTGGCATTACAGTTTTTGCCATGTTTAAAATTCTAAGAACGAATATTATTTTGATATATTTTATAGTCATTTCTTCTCTTTTCCACTGCAAGTAACCAAGACACAATTTTAACACGGTAAAACATAACCTAAACACAAAATATTGTAGAAAATTAAACTTTAAACCGACGTTCACAATTGCACGGCAAACGTCAAGAGATAGACTTTTTTCTGTTGCCAACCCAAAAGAAAAAAAAGTAGAGACCTGTTATGGGCCTATAAGAACACGCAAAATGCGTGTGATTATGAGCTTATAAGAGTCGCAAAATAGAAAAAAATATATATAGTTTAAATATTTTGGATTATGCTCTCTATAAGGTGCAAAGCAGCATCCCCTTCTGATAGTGATCCAAAAAACAACACCCCCAAAACAATTGATCTGATTAAAAGAAGTAACGACCAAAAGTATGCCTTAAAAAATTCTGCACCAATAAGTTGTGCTTTTACAAAAATTGAGAACATTAGTTTTAGCGAGGCGTTTATTGATCATTTGAGGTCTTATCACTATGTTTGTTCTTTACAATGGTCTTAAATCGTATAATTTTTTTGCTACATCTGGTGTGCCTCAGGGTTCTATTTTGGAACCACTCCTCTTTTTAATATTTATTAATAGCATTTGTAATGGGGTCTATCCATTTTTAAATGAACGGTCTTGTTGCTCATAGTCTTCGATTTTTTTTTTAATTTAAACATATACTGGGGCACTATTGGAGAAATGAAATCCGTTTGCAGGATCTTAAAAAGTTGAACAGGGCCGGACTGACGTCAATTTGAACTTGCAAGAACATAGATTTTTTTTAAATGGTTTTAATTTAAAGCCGCGTTAAATATTTAATGATAATGTTATTTAATTGATGAAGGTTGTAATTTAAATTGTAAAAATCGTTTTTTCCAGCCGTGTAGTAAGCAATATTTTCTTCGCATTAAAAGTATTTTTTCGATGCTCGAAAATTAAGGTGAAAATTTTCAAAAATCAAGTTTTTGCACCCTTTTTTATTCAGTCGTGTAACCATTTTCAAATTTTACAATACTGTTTTCCAAATACCTCCAAGGTACCCTTACTTGCGAAAAAAAAAAATAATAATTTATTCCAGGGCCTACTTCTATTTTAAAAAAGAGACTGAAATTTAAGAAATCTTGATTTTGCCCTAATTGAGGTCAAAAAAACTCAATGTGGGTATTCTTTGATATTTATTTTTTTGAGCTTAAAAGATACCTTATACCTTTTGCTTTTACGTGGTATAAAATTGATGTTTGGTATTCATCTGGTTCTCGAGAAAAACGCCCAGGCGCACAAGCCCAAAAGCGTAAAATTTTCATCTGGCTGCAGCTGGGTGTGAGGAAATATTTTTTGCAATAAGAACAAATTACAATATTGTTTTAAACATTTTTACATAATTGGAGCATAGGAGTCGTGCACAAATTACGTAAGGACTTTTTTTTGCGTTTTTTGACATCTTATGTTCTTAAAATTGACGACAGTTCGGGCCTGTTCAACTTTTTAGGGTACTGCACGTGGATTTGTTTTCCCCAATAGCGCCCCAATACATGTGTTAAATAAAAAAAAAATTGAGGGCTATACACGGTAGGTTTCAGGTCGATTTTTGCGACTTTGGATATAATCACTTTTTTTGCATATTCTACTTATTTACATTAAAACTAAAAATTTAAGGCCAAAAATTTAAAAATCTATCGGGCTTAACTTTTTTTATTTAACTATATACAGGGTTATTCAGGGTGGTCTATTAAAATAATTTTAAAAATCTTATATTTATTACTTGTACCGCGTTTTCCTATCTAGAATAAGTGAAAACTAAAAAATTATCAGGCGCTGCCCTGGTTACTTATTATAGAAAAGAAAATGTACGGTTGCGATCGGCTAACTGGCATCAGTACGGGCACAGGGGTTCATGGATTAAAAATTATGATAATAAGCTTAGTTTAACACCTTGGGCGCCAGAATCTTGTAAACATACATGTGCTTGGCAGTTTATGTGTTAAGATTCAAACACATAAAAAAATAATGTACTAGAATATTAATTATCTTTTACAGCATGTATAAACCTGAAAAATAACTATGATTTGAATAGATTTGTATATCTTGTGTTGATTATAATTTAAACAAAAACTCAAATATGTGCTGTTACAATGTTTATTTAAAATGACAAGTAGACAACTTTAATTAATCATATTAATTAAAATAAAATTATAAATTACCAAAAGTATGGTGAAAAGACCCCATTGCGAAATATAAAAAAAAATGTGGTGAACTACCCTATTGCAAAAATGTTAAAATATGTATACCAAAATTATTATGGTGAATAACCTAAATAAAAACAGTAATATAAGGTATGTGTTAATAAGTGAAAAATAGTAATCTAGGCGTACGGCCCAAAGTTGCAACTTTGTTTACAAACCAACCTAGAATATTCATAATAAAATAGAGCACCTTAATAAATATTAAAATTTGAGAACTTGGATATTTTACCAAAAATAAATATAGTAAACCGCATTTTCATTATTTACACTAAAACTATAAAAACCTGTTAATTAAAGTTGTCCCTGGAACGACCAAATACGTTGTCCCACTCCCTGATGATGTACGTCACTGTGCAGAACATTTCCTTGTCCTTGCCTTGAGAACTCCTTACAAATTTGAACACGTTTGAAACTCAAACGCTTGAGGATCCATTGAAACGTTTGTAAACCTCTTGGCTTAAAAACGGTACTGCAATTTACTGAACATCTTGAAAAATCTTGAAAACTCTTGAAAACTAATGTGGAAAATTGAAGAACACCTCGATGAAAATTGAAGTTAAAGTTGAAATGGAAAGCTTCGCCATCGATACTCGTAAAATTTGAGATAACGGTAACGTTGTAAAATATAAAAGCTTCACCAACAATATTCATAAAATTTGGGATAGAGGTATCGTCAAAACATTCGAAGAACGTTAGAACAGAAATGGAAAAGCTTCACCAACAATCTAGAAAGAAAGAACAGCGACTTTAGAACTCAGCCATCGATATGAAAAATCGAAATCCGTAATTAGATTTAAAATAAACTTACCCAGTCCAAAACTGAATTAATTGGAGCAGTAAGTGCTGAATACTAGAATACTCTGCAGCCTGAAGCCTTCATCTGTACGCCTCTAATGAAAATAAAGAAAACAACGTGTTAAACACTTGTAACTTAGGTAACCAAAAAGCGACTTACTTTGAAAGATGAATATTGTGGAATTTCCATTAAAACTGCTTGAACTAATTACGTAGGATTATACTACACTTCATTACAAACTTATTGCAACATTTTTACACAAACATAAACCACGGATGGTTTCACAAAAATCAGATTCTGATTTTACGACCTGAACGCCATTGCTTGTCGTTTTGAAAAAGAACGCCTCTCCCTTCAACTCCGGCAAGGTACAAAACTCCCCCCGTGGCGAAACTTGGAACTACGAACAACAAATCGATTTTGAGGGTAGGCAACACAAAAAACATCTATTCATAATCCCAATATTACTTGAAAATAAAGAAAAAGAATACTCTAAATAAGTTTAAAATGCCTAGCCATACATCTAACAATCGTTTCATATGGTTTAAGAAATGATACGACGAAAATAAACCAACTTGAAGTCATCAGCTGACCATGCAATGCATACTGTATACCTGAATGCGGGTAGAAGTAAAACTAACCTCAAAATTAGGTAAACAATCTTTGATAATGATTTTATCCGACTTCCAGAAGCTTTAGCTGTGATTAAAAAGGTAAGACTAGCTGAAAAACATCAGTAGCTAACTCAAGTACTGAATGTAGTAGATTACTAGACGTTTGTTATTATATTTTAGGCTATCAAAAGTAAACACCAAAAATAAGACAAATTCTGTAATAAAAGAAAAATGACCCAGCAAATGGAATCAAGGACCATCGCAAGACTTCCACAAGACCATACAATAAGTCTGTACTCAATCTTATATGTGCAAATAGAAAGAAATACTAACTTCTGAAAAAATGGTAACATCGTATGATTACGTGACACAGATCAGGTAATCTTTAAAAACAGTGGCAGTCATAACTGCTACACAGCCCTCCTCCGAATAAATAAAAAATATTTATTCCCAAAAATATTTTTTAACCCAGAGTATAAACTCCAATAGTTAACTCTAAATAGAACATTACAATATCACAAAGAATAACCCCGTAACCAAAAAAAATTACTCCTAACTTATGCTACTAGCATATTCTGATTCTGTAACCAAAAACTATTAAATTTACTTATTATTTATTGTAGCTTTATTCCCCTTTCCGAATATATACAAAAATAAAAATATTTATTTATTTTTCATTGCATTTCTATCCAATTTTTATGAATCAATATTGAATCAATGTTTATTGAACTTGTTATTGAATGCATTTTTATTGAATTTTTAGTTAAGCCTGATATCTACGCGTACCACACGCCTATTTACTAGGGACAAATCCATGAATTGACAAAATCGAGTTATAGTTACACAATCGGGAAGTTACATAATCGGGAAAATTCTTATTAACTAAAATTCAACAACAATGACTTTTTAATATCAATAATCCTTATTATTGACACTAAGTCCAAAAACTTTTTAGTCCATAGTTTTGACCGTTATTAACCTTTTAATTTTTCAGGTATTCTAATCAAGATCTCAATCAAAACTGAAGAACACTCACTCTACACCCATCTACTAAAATGTCGCAGCAATCAGTTCTAGACCTGATCCCTCGAGCATCAAAGAAAATATTTTTTTTTTTTACAATATTTGACTTTATTTTATTTAAAATAAAATTTAACTATTTACACTTGACTTTTACTCACTCTTAGCTAATATTTACAATTAACGGTTTTATTTTTCTTTCTGAAATTTAAAAACTCATGCATGCAGTTATCCGACGGATACATCACTATTCGAACCCAAATATTTCTTAAGATCTTTAACGTGCCAGTCTCCAATGGATTGACCGTTTTTATCCTGTAACACATAAACCAAATTTGACTTTTTACCTATTATCTTACATAACACGTACTTAGGCGCTAATTTTGACGCAAAATAATTTACTGCGCTGGAAAGAACTTTATTTCTTTTCCATACCTTCTCACCTATCGTGAACGTTACGTCACGCTTTCTAAGGTTATAGGCTCTTCTATTTCGCTCGTATGCTTCATGCAATTTAGTTTTTACATCCGCAAAAATGTCTTTTAACCCAACTAAATCCTTAAAATACATTTCCCGAGAATCCGGTTCCAACTCAACGTCTTGAGTGGACGAAACTTTGCCATAGTAAGCCCCTGTTAAAGGTACGATTCTTCCAAAATTGAGAAACGCCGGCGAATGTCCGTGGACCTCATTAACTGCGGTACGAAGCGCAAGACCTATTTTACCTATATTTTTATCCCATTCCCGGTGATTTTCTTTTATATAAGACCTTATCGCCGTTTCTACCGTTCGATTCTGTCTTTCTGTAGGATTTACTTGTGAATGAAATTTGGCATTGTACCAGATTTTTTGAACTTGATAGTCGTCCGCAAGCTTTTTGAAAGCTTTCCCAGCAAACTGAGTACCATTATCGACAATAATGTACTGCGGTACGCCATATATTAAGAACACCTGATTTTCTATAAATTTTATTACACCTTGAGCAGTAGCTGTTTTCAAAGGTTGTAAAAGTGTATATTTTGTGAACCAATCAGATACTACTAATAAATAACAAAACCCTCCATTCGATCTAGGTAATGGACCTATAAAATCTGTTGAAATACACTGCCAAGGGAAACTAATATTCTTTTCTTTACCCATCAACCCATGACGTGCATAATTCGGAACCTTTTGTTCAGCGCAAATTTTACAACACTTAACATATTTCAAAATATCTGATCTCATACGTGGCCAAAAATATTCTTGTGATACCCTATTAAAAGTTTTATAAAAACCCATGTGAGCTGCTAAAGGATCATCATGACATTCTTTCATAACAAGCACCCTACAGAGTCTCGGAACCAACAACTTCCACTCTTTAATATTCGTTTTAATACCTAAATTAGAACGATCAAATTTATATATTTTATCTTCTACAATTCTATACTCTTTATATTGATTTGGACTCTTCAATATCTTTTCTCTTAATGAAACATAGTACTCATCTTTACCATACTGTTCCGAATCAAATGATATTAAATTAACTGACGGAAATACTGGTTTTTCTGGTTCAACTTCTTCAAAAGCCCTACTTAATGCATCTGGAACTACTTGTAAACTACCCTTACGATATGTAATATTCATGTCATACTGTTGGAGTTTAACCGCCCATCTAGCAATTCTTCCTGTCGGGTCTTTAAAATTTGCTAAATACTTTAAACTAGAATGGTCTGTTATAACATTAAACCTAACTCCTTCAATATATCCCCTGAAACGATCAATCGCGAATAAAAGAGCTAAACATTCTTTTTCACCGGTGCTAAAATTTCTTTCTGATCTTGAGAGAGTTCTTGAGGCGTATGCAATAACCTTTTCCTTTCCCTCCTGAACCTGTGTTAACACTGCTCCCAAACCTACATTACTAGCGTCACATTGTATGGTGAAAACAAGGTCGTACCTAGCACTGGTTAAAACCGGAGCTGAAACAAGAGCTTCTTTTATTTTAACAAACGCGACTTCAGCTTCATTATTCCATTTAATTGGTTGTTTCTTTCCTAAACCTTTCAGCAAAGCATTAAGTGGTGCTACTAACGTTGCAAAATTTTTTACAAACCGTCTGTACCATGAACATAACCCTATAAACCGTTTAATCTCTGTAGTTGTACTAGGACGTTTATAATTTAACATATCCTGTACTTTTTCTA
Source organism: Brachypterus glaber (assembly GCA_958510825.1). Classification (NCBI taxonomy): domain Eukaryota; kingdom Metazoa; phylum Arthropoda; class Insecta; order Coleoptera; family Kateretidae; genus Brachypterus; species Brachypterus glaber. Next base: position 26,678,345 of record OY294044.1, on the reverse strand, counting down.
TATCTGTGCGTAACCCTTCTCTATCCAAAACAAAACCCAAATACTTTAATGATTTTCTAAAAAATTTACACTTATCAAAATTTATTGTAAGATTAGCTTCTTTTAAAATACGATAAACCTCTTTTAGCAGACGTATATGTTCTTCAAAACTAGATGATACTATTATTATGTCATCTAAATATACAAAAATATATGGTTCAAAGGCAGCACCAAACAATTTATCCATCAATCGTTGTTGCCTTTGCGCCGCGTTAGCCAACCCAAAACACATACGATTAAAGTGAAATAGACCATAGCCAGGTACAGTGAAAGCGCATTTTTCCTTTGACCTTTCAGTCAGTGGAATCTGCCAAAAAGCTTTTTTCAGATCGATTGTAGAAATATATCTCGCCTTACCAAGCATACTTAAAATTCTATCAATTTTTGGTAATGGATAAGAATCCTTCTTTGTTTGAGCATTTAATTTTCTACCATCGAAACAAAGCCTATGCGATCCATCAGATTTTTTCACTAACAATACCGGACTATTATAATCGCTATTCGAAGGAGAGACTACCCCTTGTGCTAACATATCTTTTAATTCTTTAACTAAAATTTCTTGCATATACGGAGACATTTGGTATTGTCGCATTTTAAAAGGTTTGTTATCCCCAGTATCAATATCATGTTTCATTATATGAGTACACCCTAACTTATCTTTTTTTAGTTCTTTGAACAAATCTTTAACTTTATTAGCTAAATGTTCCTGATCACTACTTAACTCTAAAATTCCAAATTCATTACTAGAATTAATACTATTTATTTCTACTTTATTCAAAAATTTCCAAGAATTATTTTCGAAACTTAGAGATATAGAAAATTGTTTCAAAAAATCTACTCCAAAAATAAATTCTGTTTGCAAAGTCGGTACTACTAAAATTTTTAAAACATTTACTGTATCATTGACTGTAATTGGTAACTCCACAAAACCTAAAACTTTTTGATGTGCCTTATCAGCCGTAGTTACATATGGTATACTACTATTACAAATTTCTAAATTTAAACTTTTAATCAAACTAATTCCCAAATTTCCTATAACTGAACAGTTAGCGCCAGTATCTATTAATGCTACTATTTGCTTATTAGCGATACTTGCTTTTATATAAGGCCTATTATCATTTGGTAAATTTTCAAAAGGATTTAAATTTACTAAGGAAATTAAGTGATTTTTATAAAATGCTTTTACTTTTTCTAGCCAAATTGTCCAATTGAACCAATTGTCTTCGTAGCTACTAGTTATCTTACTATCAGGTATGGCCTTATGAAGTAGTGAGCGTCGGCCGGGATTTCCCACTACTGCTCTACATTTTTTTGACAATTAGAACAATCTTTTAAAAATACGTCTTTTTTTCCACAACGGTAACAAAACTTAGTCCTTTTTGCAAGACATTTACTAAAAACATGATTAATTCCATTACAATTATAACAGACTATTTGCTTTACTTGATTACTACTATTTACTGTACTATTATTTTCTGAACTGCTATTTTTCTGATTTTTATTACTATTAAAATTACTGCTACTATTACTACCAAAAGATTTATATCCATTATTTCTGAAATTTCTATTATAGTTACCATTACTATTATTATTATTTCTAAAATTGTTACTAAAATTACTATTTGAATTTATCTGACAACAGTGCCCTTCTTTACAAACATTTTTACTACTACTTGCTTTATTTACACAACTACTTTCCTCTGCAAAACTACTATCTTGAGTTTCTACCACATTTACCCTAGGTACTGATTTCTTATAAATTGCGTTTTTATTTGTTACACTTTTTTGTTTCAAAATGTAAGCTTCATCTAACTTTTTACAATACTTTCTGAGGTCTTCAATCGAGTTTACTTCTACTAATGATAACGGAGTAAAATAATGTGGAAGTATCCTTTCCCTAATTGTTTTCAATTTTGTAAAATCACTAGGATAACGCAAAAGTCTCTTAAATAATGTCTCCATAGCCGCTGTAAAAACTGAAATTGACTCATCTGGTTTTTGATACTTTGCCCTGATGTCATCCCAAGTATGATCATCTACACTAGCAGACAAAAATTCTTTCTTTAATAATCCTATTAACTCTGACCAATTATTAACTGAACTTTTAACTGACAAAAACCAAGAGAGCGCCGGCTCTTTAAATAAGTCATAAGCTGTTTTAAATAAAATTTCATCTGAGACGTTTCTACAAACTTTTAAATAATCTACTTTTTCAATGAACGAAAGTACGTCTCCAGTACCGTCAAAAGAAACACCCCATTTATAAACAGGTACAGGCTTTATAAAGTCCGGGTCTGATCTAGCCGAAGTATTAGCTGCTGCATGAAACGTTGTGTCATTTAAAGAAATTCTTGTCATATTAGTTTCATTGACCTTATTCTCATGCGCAGTATGAGCCTCAATCAAATCCGCCTCTAATTCTAAACAAGTGGCTTTAGAAATCTGTAAAAATTTTGTCCTATCTGCTTCTTTATCCTTTACTTCCGGAAACCTATTTAAACGCTTATTTATGTGCGCTAGATTTGACTTTATACGAATGAGTTGAGAAATTGAGTACTCAAACTCCTCAAGTTCTTTAACTAAAGTTTTTACAATATCAATATTATCATTAATAGCTTTTACCTCATTATTGAAATTAAACTCCGGATCGACATATTTATTGTCCTCCGTTTCCCTTGCTATAGCTCTACTCAATGTTTTAATTTTCGCATTTCTATCATTCCTAGCCGTTAAAGACCTAATACGCAATTCATAATTTATTTGCTCTACCGTCAAATATCTAAGATCCATTTTATTTAAATCTTCCATGATTAAAATTTTAATTTATTACTAAAATTTACTATCAAAAATCTGTCAAAATCTGTCAAAAATCTTTCGCAATCTCTCTTTAAATAGTCAATATTCTTTCTAAAAATATTCACTCTCAAAAATCTTTTGAAAATCTTTCAGAAATCTTTCAAAAATCTCTCGCAATCTCACTCAAAATTTGCAATATTTTTTCAAAAATACTTGCCCTGTCCGCCACTCTTTTTTTAGATTCGGATCGGAACCAAAAACTCCACGATTTATTCTCGCGTACTACTACACCTTTTTTGTTCACCCTGTATATTTCAGAATTTCACAAACTCAAAAAATCTCTCATCTTTCATCAAACTTTAATCCATTCTATATATTTTAGAATTTCATAACCAAAAACCTCTCAACTTTATTTTCTCCTATATATTTTAGAACTAAAATAACTCACTGGCCAAACTTTTCTCTCTTTATTTTACTCTATATATTTCAGAATTAAAATAATCAAAACTATGCACCAAAATGTTTGCTTTTCAAAAAAAATTCTCTCTAACTTTTATTTTTACCCTGTATATTTCAGAATCAAAAATAACCAAAAACTGTACCACTGCGTCCAATACTTTTTTTATTACGATCCTATATATTTTAGAATTCGAATAAAACTCAAAACTTTACCCTTTTGGTACTCTCAACCTATCCGTGGTTTCTTTTCTCCCTGTATACACCAAACTATTTTTTAAACATTGCACACCTATTGTTTAAATCAAATCAACAACCATATCCAGTTTTGTCTAAATATCTTAAAAATATCTTAAAAATATCTCAAAAAAAATTTTTTTTTTTTTTTTTTTACTTTATATTTTTTTTCACAAACTTCAAAAATTTAAAAGTTAAACTAGCTTAATCCCACGTTATTTGGGCGCCATTGTGTACCGCGTTTTCCTATCTAGAATAAGTGAAAACTAAAAAATTATCAGGCGCTGCCCTGGTTACTTATTATAGAAAAGAAAATGTACGGTTGCGATCGGCTAACTGGCATCAGTACGGGCACAGGGGTTCATGGATTAAAAATTATGATAATAAGCTTAGTTTAACACCTTGGGCGCCAGAATCTTGTAAACATACATGTGCTTGGCAGTTTATGTGTTAAGATTCAAACACATAAAAAAATAATGTACTAGAATATTAATTATCTTTTACAGCATGTATAAACCTGAAAAATAACTATGATTTGAATAGATTTGTATATCTTGTGTTGATTATAATTTAAACAAAAACTCAAATATGTGCTGTTACAATGTTTATTTAAAATGACAAGTAGACAACTTTAATTAATCATATTAATTAAAATAAAATTATAAATTACCAAAAGTATGGTGAAAAGACCCCATTGCGAAATATAAAAAAAAATGTGGTGAACTACCCTATTGCAAAAATGTTAAAATATGTATACCAAAATTATTATGGTGAATAACCTAAATAAAAACAGTAATATAAGGTATGTGTTAATAAGTGAAAAATAGTAATCTAGGCGTACGGCCCAAAGTTGCAACTTTGTTTACAAACCAACCTAGAATATTCATAATAAAATAGAGCACCTTAATAAATATTAAAATTTGAGAACTTGGATATTTTACCAAAAATAAATATAGTAAACCGCATTTTCATTATTTACACTAAAACTATAAAAACCTGTTAATTAAAGTTGTCCCTGGAACGACCAAATACGTTGTCCCACTCCCTGATGATGTACGTCACTGTGCAGAACATTTCCTTGTCCTTGCCTTGAGAACTCCTTACAAATTTGAACACGTTTGAAACTCAAACGCTTGAGGATCCATTGAAACGTTTGTAAACCTCTTGGCTTAAAAACGGTACTGCAATTTACTGAACATCTTGAAAAATCTTGAAAACTCTTGAAAACTAATGTGGAAAATTGAAGAACACCTCGATGAAAATTGAAGTTAAAGTTGAAATGGAAAGCTTCGCCATCGATACTCGTAAAATTTGAGATAACGGTAACGTTGTAAAATATAAAAGCTTCACCAACAATATTCATAAAATTTGGGATAGAGGTATCGTCAAAACATTCGAAGAACGTTAGAACAGAAATGGAAAAGCTTCACCAACAATCTAGAAAGAAAGAACAGCGACTTTAGAACTCAGCCATCGATATGAAAAATCGAAATCCGTAATTAGATTTAAAATAAACTTACCCAGTCCAAAACTGAATTAATTGGAGCAGTAAGTGCTGAATACTAGAATACTCTGCAGCCTGAAGCCTTCATCTGTACGCCTCTAATGAAAATAAAGAAAACAACGTGTTAAACACTTGTAACTTAGGTAACCAAAAAGCGACTTACTTTGAAAGATGAATATTGTGGAATTTCCATTAAAACTGCTTGAACTAATTACGTAGGATTATACTACACTTCATTACAAACTTATTGCAACATTTTTACACAAACATAAACCACGGATGGTTTCACAAAAATCAGATTCTGATTTTACGACCTGAACGCCATTGCTTGTCGTTTTGAAAAAGAACGCCTCTCCCTTCAACTCCGGCAAGGTACAAAACTCCCCCCGTGGCGAAACTTGGAACTACGAACAACAAATCGATTTTGAGGGTAGGCAACACAAAAAACATCTATTCATAATCCCAATATTACTTGAAAATAAAGAAAAAGAATACTCTAAATAAGTTTAAAATGCCTAGCCATACATCTAACAATCGTTTCATATGGTTTAAGAAATGATACGACGAAAATAAACCAACTTGAAGTCATCAGCTGACCATGCAATGCATACTGTATACCTGAATGCGGGTAGAAGTAAAACTAACCTCAAAATTAGGTAAACAATCTTTGATAATGATTTTATCCGACTTCCAGAAGCTTTAGCTGTGATTAAAAAGGTAAGACTAGCTGAAAAACATCAGTAGCTAACTCAAGTACTGAATGTAGTAGATTACTAGACGTTTGTTATTATATTTTAGGCTATCAAAAGTAAACACCAAAAATAAGACAAATTCTGTAATAAAAGAAAAATGACCCAGCAAATGGAATCAAGGACCATCGCAAGACTTCCACAAGACCATACAATAAGTCTGTACTCAATCTTATATGTGCAAATAGAAAGAAATACTAACTTCTGAAAAAATGGTAACATCGTATGATTACGTGACACAGATCAGGTAATCTTTAAAAACAGTGGCAGTCATAACTGCTACATACTTTCGGGTTTTTGTATATGGCCAATGGATTAAAAATATTTTTATGTTTGTGCCAATTCCCATCTTGAAAAGTTCATGGATCCAAACCAAAGTTGTATATTGCAGGGATTTAGACAAAAGTTGTATATTTCACGAAAATGTGAGGACCTTTTTTTTGTTTAGTCATTAACTTTTTCTCTATTTTTAGGTTAAAAAAAGTTGTAATGTTTAACCCCCACAAAATCTTCTTCGCTACGGCCCTGTCCACATACGATATGTTAAAATTTTGCACTTGTTACTTAAAGTATAAGTCTTAATTTGTCTTAGAGATGCTTTTCGTAAATTTGGGTAATTTTCAGTAGTGGTTTCAGAGGTTTCAGAGATTTCGGAAGACAGAATCTGTTGGTCAGAAGGATTTAGAGTTGACATTCGAAAATTTAGTGCAAACGCAAAGCTTGTCTGGAAACCTTAATTAAGCAGCGACCCCTCTATTTTCTTATTGTATAAGACCAATAAGGGGCTGTCCATATATTACGTAACGCGCCTAGGGGGGGGTCAGAGAAATTGTTACAGTTTGTGACAGGGGGGAGGTGGGGTCTAGGTAAACGTTACGTAACGAAATTTAATAAATTTATTGTTTATTTCCTAAGCTTGGCAGATGTATTTTTATTTCAACATAAATTACTATTTAGTGGCCATGGCCCATAATTCCCTTTTCCACACAAAAGTGACGAAACAATGCATATTTAAATAATATTGTAATCAGTAAAAAAACTGTTGACATGATATTAAAAAAAAATCTTACGGTCCTGTTCTTGCATGATCTTGATTTTTTGAAAAAATGCGTTACGTAATATATGGACAGCACTAAGGACCAATATTAAAAAAGAGTACCTACATTTTTCTTTCTGTTTGTCATCCCTGCAGTGATGCCGCTAGAAGTTTTATTAAATAGGGAAGAAACAAAAAAAAGCTCAATTAATGATGAGATTTTTTACCCAAGATTGCGATTTTAACCAAGACTGAGATTTTCCCAACTTACAACTTAAAATTTTTTACATCACGACGAAAAGGTTACCAATTAAAAAAAAAACTCAAATCTTATCAAAATGTTAAAAAATCTATTAAAATAGAAGAAAATAGTCTTTAAAAGCAAACAAATACCTTTTTAAAATATGAAGCCTAAAAAAATAAAAACTCGACTACCGTGAGGCACAATACCTTATTTTTATTTTCAAAACTGTTTGACAGAATTATTTTTTTTTCGGGGTATAATTTCTCCAAATCGACAGTGGTAGTTTATTAGTCATCCGATACATGGTTATTTTATTTATATTTTCCTTGAAAAGTATTTTGGCTTGATTTTTTTGATGGTAGTTGCCTTTATATGCTTTATATTCAGTATATTTATTTTTTTGTTGAATTACATGTTATTAAAGTATAAAATGTATGCGCTATGGAAGGTTTAACTCTAACCTAAAAAATATACAGATTCAAACATTTTCAATTTATTTTTTTTAATTTTATTTTTGCGAAAAACGAAAAAAAAACAATTTTTTTTTGAAAATGTAAATGTAAAAAGTATTTTTTCGTTTGGACTTTTTTTCGTGAAAAAGATCAGTTAATCAGTTAATCGGAATTTTCTTTTAGTTTTTTTTTTTTTCGATTTTTTTACATTTTACCCACCATAACTTTTTGTTTTTGGGGGATTGCTTTTAAAACCCATAGGGATCTTCTTCTCGTAGAATTTGATTTTTCCTGAAAATAATAACAAATCAATCAGATTATTCGTTCTCGAGTTATCGTGTTAACAAAAATCGTGACATCAGACGGACGGACAAACGGACGGACATTTCAAAAAAAAGTTTCATATTTTTTCATGAAACGAATTTTGAGTCTAGGACGATTTTTGAATTTTTTTGAAAATTCGAAACTACCGTATAATTTTATTCTAGCGATGGCGCTGTGAATAATATAATAATAGGCTATATTTTAAAAAGTTCATTACATTTTCCTATTTTTTGCATCGCAAAATGTAAAAATAGGGTCTAGGTACAACAGGTTCCCCTACCTTTACTGAAAAAAAATATATACCTGGTGTCCCAAGTCTATTTACCCAACTTAATCAAGTTCTGCGTAAACCGTCTTATATAAGACAACTATATTTTAGTATATATTTGATACTTTCAGCTCTTAAAATGTGGGCAGGGGGCATGGGAGGGGGGAGTTTTTTAAATGGAAAGGGGGTGGTGTGATACATACAGCAAATACAATTCTCTATTAGACTGTATATTTTTTTATTTTTTAAACAATTTCTTTCAAGGTTTTGATTCTTTAATTTTTTGTGAAAGAAATTAGTGGGCTCTGCGCTATACATTATAAGATATTTGGTAACAGTGGCAAATTATAGTGATTTAAGCTATAGATTATAAGGGACACAATAACTAATAATGTTAAAAATAAATTGGAAACGATTATATATATTACAGACACGATTATATTTATTACAGGCACTATTATAAATTTACAGAAATTTTATTATATTATAAAAATTATTAGCACGGACAATAATTAAATCTATTTAAGCTATAAATGCCATACTATTTGTTATATTTTATTATTCACTAAACAATTAAAGTATTTCATATAAATTTTTACACTGACTGCCATAATTGTAAGAGAAAGCCTTGTATTTATATACTAAGCGATTATAATTTGCTTGGTATGTGTGTTATAGCGCTCCTAGCTATATTTTTTTTTTTCTGTGTAAAGAATTCAATTTTTTAAGTTTGGACTTTTTGTAAATTTTTACTTATGTCAACTAAAATTAGTTTAAAAGTATAATTTACGTTTTTTTCATCATGAAGTTAGTAACTTTTAAAAAATTGTTTGATTTTTTTAGAGTTGTCTAATTTAAGATAGTTTTCGCAGAACATGATTATCTCTTTTACTTTTCGAGAAAATCGCTGGGTAAATAGAGTTGGGACACCCGGTATATCTCAAATAATTACTTTGATTATTTTTTAACGTTTTTATTAACCAATCATTTAATAGCATTTCTGCCCAATCACATTACAGTTAAGCATATCGGGAATTTTCAACTGTAAAAAATTCTAGTGAGAATCGTTGTAGTATTTTGTTTTTCAGTATTTTTCTTTTACAACAAAATTTCATACTCAAAACTAATTATTAATTATAATTATTAATTATAATTAAATGTGAATATAAATTTATAATTATTACTACATAGAGAAAACGGATTCCTTGAACCAAGGACACGTGTCTTTGGATATGTTCAAAGCCATATTCTCTTGTTTCAAGGCTGGCATTTTCTTAAACCAAACTCAATGTCCTTGAATAAAGAGCGCGAATTTTTATTCCAAAACTCGTGATCTTCATTCAAGGACATTGACTTTGGTTCAAGAAAATGCCAGCCTTGAAACAAGAGAATATGGCTTTGAACATATACAAGGACACGTGTCCTTGGTTCAAGGAATCCGTTTTTTCTATTTATTAAATACTTTATTATTTACCAAAAAATACCACAAAATATTCTTTTTCTCACTACCAACTAGGTATATTGACATTAATCAAAAAGTCGACAGTAATGGAAAGTACTATATCGAGCACACTTAGTGATAGATGAAATCAATACAAAAAAAACCGTAACTAAAGACAGAAAAAACGATTTACCGCAGAAGGACACTAAGTGTGCTTACATTTACCGCAGGGGGACATCTAGACACAAGACTACTCTTTCTAATTTTATAGAGTGATTCCATAAAAAAATGATTTCTTGAATGGTCCTATAAATGTCAAAAATATTAAATAATATTAATAAAATAAGATTTTAACTCCTTGGTAGTGAGAAAAACGTAATGCGCTACTCCTAGGTAAGTGCTTTTTTCTGTCGGTCCTCAAAATACGACCTCACACATAAAAATTCACTTACCTGTACTACAAGCGCAAATAACTATTTATAAATTTTATTGATAGTTTTTATGGGTTAACTTTTTAACATGAACGTACCTTTAAAATGTCAGTACCGCGCTTGTCAGTGACTCAACTAGCGTCTTTTGACAGAACCGTAATTTTCAACTAAAAAATTGACAAACAAGGTTTTAGTTAAGGATGTGGAATGGAATTAAATTAAACAAATTAAAAAATATCTGAAACGCAAAAGCGTTTGAAAACTTTTATATTTTAGACGAACAGAATAGTGGAAATGGACTACACACTTTTTGTCACACTTCCTTTGCCTTTCCTCACCTCTAGCAACTTCAGAACACTTCTGTGCATTCTTATGTATTATTAAACACGTTTGCACATAAATATGTTTCACCAATCTTTACTGCGCGTGATATATTTGTATATCTTTGCCAGAACATTTCTAAATATTCGTATGTATTATTAAACACGTTTGCGCATAAATATGTTCCACCAATCTTTTCTGCGCATGATATATTTGTATATCTTTTGCGTATTTGTATGTATTATTAAACACTTTTGCGCATAAATATGTTCCACCAATCCTTACTGCGCATGACATATTTGTTTGCCAAAACACTTTTAAGCATTCGTATGTATTATTAAACACTTTTACGCATAAATATGTTACACCAATCCCTACTGCGCATGACATATTTGTATATGTTTGCCAGAACACTTTTAAACATTCGTATGTATTATTAAACACTTTTGCGCATAAATATGTTCCACCAATTCTTACTACGCATGACATATTTGTATAAGTTTGCCAGAACACTTTTAAGCATTCGTATATATTAATAAACTCTGCTGCGCATACTTACGTTTGTCTAAGCAGTACTGCGCATCGTAACTGGTAACTGACAATTTTTTTTGCTTGAAATGGACATAAATCATTATTAAAATTTTCAAAATACAAGGCTTTACCTATAAACTAATAAAAAGACTTCACAGTGGCGTGTATTTTGTTATTTTACTAATATCTCCAGAAGTATTGGTGGTTTGGTTTGATTTTTTCGTTGGTTTGGTGTTTCTTTTTTAATGGGGGCCGTTGGTTTCTGTTATTATGTTGAACTCTGCTAGCGCATTCGCAAATGATGAAATACTTTCCTTCCGTTAGCTCTACTTATTTCAGACAAGAATAATAATATAAATAAATGCAAGTCATGCCCTCCCTGTAGGCAACCAATCGTACACTATATTGTATTGTAAGTTGGTGGACATAACAAGTCCTGTAAAAATTACAAGATAAGTAATACTTTAATATGAAACAAATTTATATAATTTTACGATGAAAAAATTATAAAACTTGGTTAAAAATCGTTTAGACTTATAAATAATTTTTTGCATGACCAAGACTAAAACCTAATTTTACGCTTTCATTTTCGGGACTAAACTTGCGGTTTTTCTTCCTAGGGAATAAAAATCACGGCAACCTTGATAATATTAAAATATACTTACTATGTGCTTTGCTGGTTCAAAAATTAGGTGGTGGTGTTTTGTAATAAATTAGCGATTCAAACCAATTTATTTGATTTTAACAAAGAAAACCTTTAAAAATAACATTGTTATAACAATTTATACATAACTTAAAATTTATCATCTTCGTCCATTTTTCTGACGTTTGTGTCAACTATATTAAAAAACAATTGAAATCGCGATTTACAGGCATCTTGATTAAATTACGAAAATAAAACAACCGATTTTAGACGCGCGGTTTTTAATTTTAATTTTATCTACCTACCTAAATTATGTTTGGTCCTGCAAAAATTAGTGTATATACCTCAGGACTAAACGTGGCTGTTTTAGTCCCTTGCATTTCTGTTTCCCTCGCTCGCTACGCTTGCTCAGGACACACTCATGCAGCGGGACTAAAACAGCCAGTTTAGTCCCTTGGTATATAAATAACTATTCTTCATTACACGCGATTCGTTATTATTTTTAGACAAAAAAAATTCATGAAAACATTGACTTATTCCCCCATAATTCCCTAGTCTTTTGTGTAATTATATACTTATAATTTATATATGATAATTTTTATAAAAAGAATAATAAAAAACATGCTAACCAAAATTTTTAATTTTTTTATATGCACCCAGATTGTTACTGTATATACTTTGGTTTATGCTTTTTTGTATTTATTTTTCTTTAAATTAAAGGAACTTTGAAGTTCGGAAAATCTTTCTAAAGATTTAAATACTACCTTTACAAAAATATACGAGGATTTAATTATTTTTTACCAAATAATTGCTGTGTCTTCCAAAGGTTAATAATTGATGAGGTTTCTGGTTTCTACTTCTTAAGCTTTTGTTCAGAAATGTAACGTACATTTATTAAAAAGTTGCGAGACAAAGCTCGATGCCCGCAAAATGGCGAGTTCAGCAAAGAATTTATTTCGGCTTGGCGCACACCATGTTTTTGGACAACCACGATAAAAAAATAAAACTCTTTTTTCTATGAGCGTGCAGAAACGTGCACTTTTACGGATTTGCATGTGCTAAGTGCCACTCCTTCTCAAAAATGCGGAGAAGTAGCTACTTCTCCGCACTAGTGTGGAAAAGTAAGAGAATCTTAAAATCTGAAAGCTTAGGTATAAAAGTGTGGCATTATTTTCAATCAAAATCAACAATTTAGACACTACAAAAAATCTGTTTTTTCGAGACTTTTGTTCAGTCTGTAAATCTTTTTACACACATCGCCAAAACTTCTTAAGGGCAAACAGGTGATTATCTCTATTCAAAATGGCCCTTTTTAGCATATCCATATGTTCTCATAAGGATTCATGTTATGTAAGTTTGCTGACCAGCACCCCTATTCTGGTTTGGAGCGGGTTTTTCGGCCTGATATTTCGATGAATATGGGCGGAGCTACACGGTCTAGGCCAATCAATTCATCAAAAGAACTACTGTGAAGTTGGCTTACACGCGTGAATAAAACTCACCGAAATGAGAATAACCACCCAGTTCCAGGGTTTGTAGAAAATATAACACATGTGGAGTTGATACGGGAGGGGAAGTGAGGTTGGTCGGGACTTTCGATGACGTACGCATTAGTAGTAATAGTAGTAGTAGTAATGGTGGGTAGGTCAAGCCTGGCAACTAGACCATATTTGACGTATGCAAATGTCGCTGCATTGTTGTCGGTAGCATGCGCTACATTGTTTCTTTAGAGTTCTTTACGTTTTTATATATTTTCTTTGGTTTTTGTTTTTAATTCTTGTGTCTTTGTTTTTTATATTAAATTTTATTACTTGTGTGTTTTATTTAAGAGAAAATGTCTTGTTTAATTGTTAACTAAATGTAAACAAAGCTAAGCTTGGCAACGTTGCGTAAGATAGCTATACCGGGTGTCACAGATCCAATGTACCCCCCTTAACTTCTGTATTTGTAAAGATAAAATTTTGAAATTTGGTACCTATAATGTAGTTAAGGAACCTTAACTTTTGACATATAAAATTACATTTTGTTACTTCTGGTTTTACCGGAATTTCTTCTAACTTTCATATTTTAAGTACGACATTCAAATGACTTACATTTTTGGAATTTGCATACTTTTCTGAAATTAATGATACCCCATTTTTGTTAAATTTTTTGCCTCCACAACACGTTAAAAAATGCGTTAATTTCACGCACGGTATACCCACTTAAACTGAATATAATCCATATATTTACGATTTCATCTCTAAAAAGTTTCATTTCAAACCTTGTGACAAATTATAACCCTCCTAGAAATTAAATTGTAATTTTTATTCCAAATTAAGCCCTCTCGCATCACAAAACGTGTAAAATCGAAATTTCTGCACCGTTAGGAAAAATGCTAAGCCACTGCATTATAAAATGATTACATTTAAAAAAAAATGTTCAAGCCTAATGGAGAATAGTACAATTAAATAGTTTAAATAGATTTTGTGATCATATTGCCAAAATCGTTTAGCGAGTTATGGTTACTTTCTAAGCCTCAGTACGACATAGTGCGCCGTGAAGTGAAGATATTATATGTATATTCAAACTGCACAATTCAGTCAAGTAAACTGTGTAAATTAAATAACATATAATGTTCTTGGAATAGTATATTTAAACAAAAGATCCATTAGGATTATTAAACTAAACTGAACAGCTTTACTTTAATGTAGCTATTTGCTTATTAGATGAAATATCTTTGTATAGATAAAGGCAAACACAGTAACACCTACTGGGATTCTTGCTTAAACATTTCTGATAAATCAAAGTAAATATGTACTGTTATTAGATATTTAAAATTAATCTTTTCAATACTATTATCAGGGAATTTTTAACCTAAGAACTTTTAATTTTAAACATGGATTTTATAGCTGATAAGCAATCTGTGTCATAAATTTAAAGTTCTTTGCTCAAAGGGTTCTCGAGTGATCGTACGGACAAGGTTATGACCACACAGAAAATTCGTTACCGTATTCTTGCCCCCCTCCCCCCAATTTATTTGAAAAGTAAACAAAAATTATTCTAACAAATATGTGGGTTAAATTCTACATTTTATTGAAATGCTTTATCACATGTAAGGCTATTTTTACGAAATAAGTACATAACCAGAAATTAAATTTTAAAAATTATATTAATAAGATTTTATTTAAAGAAATCAAAGTCATCACAAAATTTGAGAAACAAAGATGTCAATAACCAATATGTCCTCCTCTGTTCTCAAGCAAAACATTAACACGTCTGTGCATGCCAATAAAAAGGTTGTTAATAGCTTTTTCGATATATTGTTCCTTTCTTTTTAAACAGCAACAATTAGCTCCTGAAAGGTGAACGGCCCTTTTTAACATACCCCACGCTTTCTCACAAGGATTCGTGTCAGGTGAGTTTGCTGGCCATTCTTTGAACATTCCCTTGATGTAGTAAATTGGTAACACTTCTTGTGCGGTGGGGCGTGGCGTTATCGTATAGTAAATTGGTAACACTTCTTGTGCGGTGGGGCGTGGCGTTATCGTCCATAAAAATTAAATTATCTCCAATTTCGTTTCGCAATGGAAGTACGATTAGTTGAATAATGTTTTGGGTGTAAATAATTTGTGTGTTGAAACCAGCACCTTTAAAATAAAAGCGGGAACCATGTGGACCACATGTATGACTATTTTGATAATTCATTTTAGGCTTAAGCTTTTTCAGCGCTAAACGGACTTCGTTTTCTGATATGATGTTATGTCACTACTTCACGGCAACCAATCACCAGGGGTTAAAGCTCTTTTATTTTATCATGAATTGTTAAGTTTGATTTCACTTAATTAAAATTAGGCTACATATCACAAATAAGAATTTGTTCAATTTCTATAAAGAACTGTTGAACAAATTGTACCTTACAAGTGGTTCAAAAGTCACTTTTAATAAATCGGTGGGCCACAAAAGGTATAATAATGACCTGAGTGCAAGTGATATTATCATTCAGTTTATGGTAGTGTCCCCTTCTGTGATGATTACCTACAAATGGCGCGCCTGTCAGAGGGTTAATTAAAAATGTTCAACATTTTCTGTATAAATTTTGATTATGCGTCAAATTCCTAAAATATAATTAATTTTCCTTAGTTAACGCGATATTTTATGATGACTTAAACCCTAAAATATCATAAAATCTTTACACTGAATAAAAATTTATAATTTGAAGGACAATAACCTGTTTTTAAAAACTGAGAGAGAGAGAGGCTGCTTGTAAGTTAGGCTAATCTAAAATTTTTCATTGTGAACTGTGATATAGTTTTGGGTCTAATAAATTTCCGCGATGGCAATGTCGGTTCAATAGATCTATAAGTAAGGTGGGTGAGCCAATTATTGCCATGTTAAGAGATTTTATTTTTTACTGCATTCAAATCTTTAAAAAATAAACAAACTGCAGGAGCTTAAAAAAATATATATAATTGCTTTTTAAAAAAGATTGCACACTGACAATATTAGGAGCCCATGTCCCAAATACTGCCAGGGTACTGACAATAATAGTAGAGAACAAACTTACGAAAGATTAACACACTAATAAGAAAATATTTTGGCACAATAACAAATTCAGCTGTCTTTAGGTTCAGTTTGGGCACTTATATAACAATAGGTCGTTTTTAGTAAGCCTTACGTACTATCGATTATAATCTCATATCGGCCTGTCGATTTTCTTCGAATAAAAAGCAGAACCAATATTTAGAACTCTCTGAATTCTTCGTTACTTTCTTTTCTTGTTGTTTCTTGTTTTTTCGTTTTTTTTTTGTTGTCAACTACTTCGCATGGCAATATTAGGAACATAGCTACTTATACAACAATCTCAAAAAATTACCTTTTTCCTTCTTTATTGAGTAAAACACAATATGGTCCAAGAAAGTGCATATTTGTGCCTACCTTATTACGTGTTTGCCCTGCAATAATCGATGATACCCAGCTTGAGACAGTCTGCACAATTTTAGATAGTGGAAGAGCACTGGGTTTTTGTGTACGCCTTTACCAACTGGATACAAATACAACATATTTACAGGCATATTTTCAAAATAACAGATATACTAGAAGTGCCACATATGACACAGAGAACGAACTAACAAGTTTAAGAGGGGTTGTCAATATTAGAAACTTTGGCAATAATTACCTTATTAAAAATTTAATCACTAAAGTATCAGATATACTTGTAACATACTTCTCATCTGGGTGAAATGCTTAATTTATTAATTAAAGTTTAATGTTAATTATTGGGTAAACCAACCTTTTATTAAAACAAGCCGTAAAGATATGTTATGCTACGATTTCCGATATACTATTCACAGTAAATAGTGTATGGCATTTTACCAAACAATAAAAAAAATGATTTTTTTTTTAACAAAAAAATAAAAAAAAATAAAATCTTTTTTTTTTAAATAAGAAATTTAAAAAAAAATATTTTTTATTTTTTTTGTCAATTTTTTTTATTTACTTTTACGAAAAACGAACAAACATTCAATTTTTCTTTTTTTAATGTTAGTTTTTTTAATTTTTAAAAAAGTTTGACCCCCAATATATTTTTTTTGTTTTTAAATGGATTATTTTCAAACACAATAGTGATCTTCCCCTCATAGAACTTCATTTTTCCTGAAAATTTCGAGTCGATCGGATAAGTCGTTCTGGAGTTATCGTAACATCGGACGGACAGACGGACATTTTCAAAGTTTCTTATTTTTTCATGAAACAAATATTTATCCAAGAATTTTTTATCCACGACGTTTTTTGGCGATTTTGGGAAATTTAAAACTACCATACAGTGCCGTACTGTTAAAATTACATAGCGAAAATATATACTTTAAAAGCAAGTATAACCAGTTTAAAAAGCAAAAATATTGACGTACTACGTTTGAAATTTCACAGTTTAAATATAAAATTAACTTATTTTATTGGGTAATTATTAAAACGGTTATGTTAGAAAAGAAAATTATTCGATTTTCTCTAAAAGCGCCACTTTTTGTATAGATAAATAAGTATACGAAAAGTTTGATTTTTCGTACTTGTGTGAAAAGTAAAATAGTCAACTTTGGTTGGTTGATTGATATGGAAACTGATGGCGTTTTAACTCAAGCGTCAATTTTTTAAGAATACATTTTATCGAGATATTATAATCGAATAAAAAATAGTGTTTCATACACGGACGAAAACTGTATGTAGAGCGATTACAGTTGCCAATCTCGCTCTCCGAGCTCGGATGGCAATCTTCACAATCGCCCTATAGAAGTTTGATTAGTAAGTCAATTTTTATTGGCACTCCCTTTAGTGAGTCCTTATTAATAAATTCGGACCTACATTTTAATTTTTTTATATATTTTTTTAAGTCGAAGCCTATTCCTGAATCACCCTGTAGTCCAATCTGAAACTTTATATTTGTATCAGGGACCACAAAGCAATAAATCTGTAATATCCCTTATACATAATTTTAAATAAATTATTCCGGATCCTTTAAAATTAATCACTGCTTTTTAAGCTTGACAAATTGAGATATTTAGCGATGAAATTCATACCGCAACAAGATTAATGCATCTTTCTCCCGTTGAAGAAAACAACCGAACGTCGCGACGCGTCGGCAGATCACTTAGCACAAATCACAGAAATCAGGGATCATTAGGAAACAAATTATTTAAATGAAGAAGAAGAAGTAATAGGCTTCAAAACTTTGCAACCCGTTGCATCGAGTCTGTACTAACCGTGACAGAAAACAGTAGTACAAGAAGTTAGCAACAAACCCTACATATTTTCGATATTTTAATAATTTAAGAAGTTAGTTCAAGAGAATCACAATTTAATTGAAACTCATGTAATATGTATTACATGAATTTCCTCCAACTCGTCCAATTCTTAAGGAAGGTTTTAAAGAAATTGGACGAGTTGCGAGGACTTTTTTGCATCAGTTGCCTTAAGTACGTGGATGTTTTGGAAAAGTCTAAACTGGTAGTCGATAGCTGTTTTGGGACAATTCTAAAATCCGATTTTTAAAAAGGCATTAATATTTTTAAGGACAGTTACACATAGATATCAATAGTAACGCCAAAAGTTCACACAGTGTTTTTATGTGTCACTTTGCTTAAGTTATCAAATGGGGTTGGGATTCTTCAGCGAACAAGCTGTAGAATCCAACCATAATAATTTTAAAGCCATTTGGGCAAGATACAAAGTTTAAAAAAATAATGAAAACTACGCTAAAACAACGCTAATTAAAAGCTGTTAGAAATTATTATTATTATACAAATTATCATTTGTTTTTTAGAATAAAATTAAAAAAGTAATTATTTCTTTTTACAAAACTCAGACTCAGACAGTTATTTAAAACACACACAAAATTCATAATTTTCCGCCATGTTGAATCTGCCATTTTGGATTTTGACCTTTTATACACAGATTTAAAATTATTTTCAAATCAAAAAAAATATTTATATACACGGTGTCCCACGGTAGACAAATCAGTCAAATTGTGGCGTTATTATCAAAGCTATTAAAATATATTTTTTACCAGTCAATATAGACCTAGTTACCTTCAATTTACGCCAGAAAAAAGTGTTGTACAAACAGAATTTTTTTTTAGCATAACATTTTTTAACGCCAAAATTTAAAAAAATAATATCATTTCTTTATTATATGATAGTTTTTTTTACTAAAAACAATAGTTTTCTATTTAAATTTTAAATTTTAGAAAACGGTAAAAAATGGTAAGTTCATTATGGAATGACCCCGCTAATGTAAAAGAGAGGATGCTATGAAAATAAATGTTTGCAAATATGACGTTCACGATAAAAATAAATGTCAAATCTAATGTTATAAATTAGATTTTTACTTAGACTTAGTAAGGACCTTGTGTACTAGGGTATTTTATACTACAGAGTGTATTACTTAATTACTAATAAATTTTGATTTTTTGCGTTCAATCAAATTTTTTAATTGGTATGATTGGATTAATCTTAGATTAATCTTAGCAGTTTTTTTTACAAAGTCAAGTCTATATCATAATGAGTATTGGTAAAGCAAGTTATTATAAAACCTATTGGACAACTTATGATAAAACATGTTTTATAATTATGAGATTTTAAAAAACATAATTAATTAGCTTGTAAAGAACCCCCTTCCCTCGCAGTTGCATGAAGTTGCAGCTAGTTCATATTAGCAGGTCCGGATTCAGGGGGGTGCAGGAGGTACAGATTACCCGGGGCCCGGGCTCGAAGGGGGCCCGGCGACAGAAGTTTTTAATAAACAGTTTATTTACTTATACTCCCCCAGATCGATAAGGCGTCAAAATGAGCAAATAAGTAGATCTCGTTCCAAATGGGCAATAGAAAATATTTCGCCGCGGCAGCGCTTAAGCCTTTTTGGATTTTTGTAAAAAATAATAGTGCACTGTTACTAGTGTTTTAAAATTTGTAAAAAAATTCGCCCGCGGCGCTAGGGCTAATTTACCTACGTATTTTTTTTAGTTCAAGCTTGCAAAAGCTTAAAATTTGTAAAAAAATTGCCTGCGGCGCCAGAGCTATCAAAATTGAAAAAAATTTCTAAGACTTTATTATTTTTTACATACTTAACTTGCTGAACTATGAAAATAAAACAGTCAGAAATTAACATAATTTGGAAAAATTTTCGACTGCGGCGTTTAGTTAATGAATGGGGGCGCCGCTTCGGCCCTCAGTGCCTTAGCTTCAGGCCTGCATGGGACAATTATGTTTTGAAAAAATGGTGGCCCGAGTAAAAAGTTGCACCGGGGCCCGGGCTGGCTCTGTCCGGCCCTGCATATTAGGGTCACTTCATCTAGTCCTACTTCGTGCTTTTGTTCTTAGTCGTTTGTTTTGTTTTTTTTGAACCAAACCAGACCAAAATTAGACCAAATACAGAAGAACAAAGGAAAAAAACTGTCATATTATGGGCAATTTAGTCAATTAATTTATTGTTATGTAATTAATTACGTACATTTTGGTTGGAATTAAAAGTTAAATGATACTAAGAATAATTCTCACAACTTAAAATATCAAATTGATTGTTATTATTAATATTATTTATTAATATGCGAAACGCAAGACGTATTTATGATATTTGAATTAATTAACTCATCATTGTGTCAAATTCCATACATCTACAAAATATTACGCCTTTCTAGAATATTTTCAGTGTTATTAGAATTGTTTTGTACAATATTTCAAATAAATCCATGTTAGACCTTAGGTTTTCCCAAATCACTCCAGTTCTGATAAAAAAAGGTAAAAATTACGCATCTAACTTCAGAGAATCATAGGAATATAAATGCCATTTCACAAAATCTATTATTAGCAAATAATTCTAATTCTTTGCGAGTCTTCCACGATTCAAATGGATTCAAATCAAGCAGCAAGTTAATATGTATCTGCATTGATCCTCTTCCCCACATCGTCTACATAAGAAGCCCCCATTTTTAACACGATAAAGCAATTTAATTTTGTTTAGATGTCTGAGTCTGTCTGTGTATCTATTTGTCTTTTTGTAAAGTAGTTAGTCATAGTCGTTTCGTAAATGTTCAAAAGTTCTCCCATCCTCCTGAATACACATAAAAAGCCTACTTTCAAAATTATGTCTGACTCGTTGAAGCATTACCGGTGTTATTTCGTTAAATGCTTCAACGATTCTTTGACGCATATTTTCAGGAGTGGTGGGAGCTTGTCGGTAAACCCTGTCCTTTACAAATCCCCACAAAAAAAAATCACACGGGGTTAAATCGGGTGATCTTGCTGGCCAGGCAATTTGACCACCACGACCTATCCATGTATTATAAGTCTCATCCAAAAAAGTCCTCACCTCATGAAAAAAATGAGCAGGAGCCCCATTCTGCATAAAAATTATGTCATTTCGCAAATTTAGTGGTACGTCTTCTAAAAGTTCCGGTAATTCATCACGCAAAAAATTTAGGTACATATTCCCATTTAGATGCCCATTAAAAAAGTAAGGTCCAATAACCGAATCCCCCAGTACCCCTCCCCAAACATTTAAAGACCAAATCCGCTGGTTGTCAACATGCCTAACCCAATGCGGATTTTCAACAGACCAATAATGCATTTTATGCCTGTTGACAACTCCATTGCTTTTAAATGTAGATTCGTCACTAAACAAAATTTTGGTAGAAAAGTCCTCGTCAGCCCCTGTTAATTCCAAAAGTTCATCACAAAATCGAACCCTATTTTCAAAATCTCTCCCATGTAACTCTTGATTAAGACATAATTTATACGGATGTAATTTTGAATTTTTAATAACCCTACTAACTGATGTGCGTGATAAATGATGTTCCCTTGTGATTATCCTTGTAGACGTGTGGGGATCATTGATAACTGCTTCTTGAATTATAGTTATAGTTTCAGGATCTTTGGTTACTGGACTTTCGCAAACTTTTTTTATGTCCCTCACTCCTCCAGTATCCAAAAATAAATTAACAATTCTTCGTACGCTAAAGTAACTAATACTATTTTCTACTATTCTTCTCGTTGTTTCTCTTAAATTTCGAGCACATTCTTCATAAGTTAAAATAATTTCTTTCTTTACTTCTAAAGTTATCATTTTGGCATTCAAAACTTGGTTTTATAAAAATCTTGCTTTGTTATTTTTTTGATTATAAGGTAAAATCAAATTTGAAATTTATTGTCATCATATACGACTTATTTAAAAAATTTAATTTCAAGGCATCCTACTCTTTTGCCATAGCGGGGTCATTCCATTATGCAATTGCCCTTTTTTAGGGTTTTATAAAATTAAGAATTTAAATCGAAAATTATTGTCTTTAGTGAAAAAAACTATCATATGATAAAGAAAAATTGCTACTTTTTTTTTAATTTTGGCATTTGAAAGTATTGTTATGCTTTTAAAAGTGCATGTATGGAACTCTAGCTCAAAACCAAAAAAGAGTAGAAAACTTTTGTTTTGGGTCAATTGAAGATAATTAGGTGCATATTGACTGGTAAAAGTTTCATGTTGATATCTTTGTTAATAACTGATTTGTCTACCGTGGGACACCGTGTATAGACGGTATTTGACTTCTAAAGTTGGTATAAAACTCTTAGCATAAGGTACAACCATGAAGTTTTATAAAAAAGTTGTTTTTTTCAAAAACAGCCCTGGGGAAGATTTTGATTTATATCACCTTTTAAGTAGTAAGGAAAGCCTATTCACATAAATAAAAAAATAGGTGTGTTCGAAGTCTATATTTAAATCCGTTTCCCGGAAACCGTGACTATTTAAGAATCCATAACTCACTTAATATTTATTTTTGGGCCGAAGTGTAAGAAACTTTTTTCTTAGTTTTAATGTGCAATCGCTCTGCTAATTATTTTACTAGCGCTTTTTTTTGGTCCTATTTAAGGGACCTACATATAATGGGCCGTAACTCCATTAGTACCGATTTGCAGCCATATGTTTATATGACTTTTATCATAGTTTTTAATATATTATATGGACATGAGTTCTGAGACACCCTATATATACAATAACATTTAAATAATTAAACCACCATATATAGTTTTAATAGTGTTCTCAGTCAAGATATTTTAAAAAGAAAACATTTGGTTTAACGTGTATTTTTTTATAGCTTTTAAACACACTAGACAGAATTCTCCCCAAGATGAATTATGTTTTGTCTTGTATGATAAATTATTTCATTTCTTGGTGGCTTTCCTTCTAATTGTGAAAGAAAATCTTTTTGTAATTGGTGTAAGATATCTCAGCCTCAAACATAAACCTCTTGCCTACAAAGACAAAGCCGCCGTAAGTCAAACATCGATACAAGAAATCCCCACACAAGGTGGTCTGAAAACAGCATTTAGTGCGAATTGAAAATAAAATTTTTTTCTAAACTTAATTACTGAAAGCTGTTACGTAACTATTATATAACAAGCCGTGAAGATATGTAATTCTACTCATTCCATTATATACTATTTACAGTAAATGTTATATAGTAGAGAAAAAGATGCAAGTCGCTTGCAAAACACGATATTTCAAGAAATCTTTTACATAGAGACGTGAAATTTGGAACAAATTTTGTTTCCTACTTAGAAAATCTTTGTTCAAAATTTCAAGTCACTGGCTTAAAGCGTTTTTGAAATATCGTAGTGTAAACTTGTTTTACAAGCGACTTGCACCTTTTTCTCTTCTATATTGCATTTTCCAAAATACCGATTTTAACCACCTATAACCCTTTTGTTTTTCGGGGGATTACTTTTAAAATTGGTAGAATTGTTCCTTTTAAAAAAAAGTAAGTTTTTCTAAAAAATTTACGTCAATCGGAATTTTCTTTCAGGTTTTTTCCATTTTTTTTAAGTTTAATCCCCCATAACTTTTTTTGTTTTTGAAGGAATTACTTTCAAAGACAAGAGGAATCTTCTCCTCGTAGAACTTAGTAGAAGTAGTAAATTTTTTGGGTTGGCCAAAGCCGGACAATTAGGCCATTTATGGCCCTTTTTGACACCCCAGGCCATCTCATCCATTTACTAATTTGAGTCCTCCTTGAACCTGCCCGTCCTTTCAATCATAGAAACTTTTTCTCACCTAAAGTTAAATCTGGTTGGTATCTCAATTATTTTTCAATATGTAGTTTTATTTTGTTACTACAAATGAAAATTATTTTTCTCAAAACGCATCAGGCAGAACCTCAGTCGTTAGCCTGTTGGATTTCCAATAAATATTATCAAAGTGGGTGAGCCAATCATTGCCATGTTAAGACATTTAATTTTTTACTGAATTCAAATTTATTTGTAATCACCTGAAACTTTACTACAATAAGAATAAACATATCTTTATTCTACTGGGTAAAAAATAAACAAATTCCAGCAGCATCAAAGATTGCTTTGAAGATTATTGTTTTTTAAAAACGATTGCATACTGACAATATTAGGAGCCCATATCCCAAATATTGCCAGGATACTGACAATAATAGTAAGGAACAAATTACAAAAAATATTCAATCTTATAAGAAAATATTTTGGCACAATAACAAATTCAACTGTCTTTCGGTTCAGTTTGGGCACTTAAATAACAATATGTCGTTTTTAGTACGCCTCTCGCACTCCTCATGTACGTATCGATTACAATCTCATATCGACTTGGCGATTCTCTTTGAATAAAAAGCAGAACCAAGATTCAGAACTCCCTGTTTTTTTCGTAACTTTCTTTTCTTGTTGTTTTTTATTTTTGTCATTTTTTTGTTGTTAACTATTTCGGCAATATTAGGAACACAGCTACTTGGACAACCATCTCAAAAAATTGCTTTTCGCTCCTTTATTGAGTGAAATACAGCATGGGACAAGAAAGTGCATATTTCTGCCTACCTTATTACATTTTTGCCCTGAAACAATCAATGCTACTCAGCTTGCGACAGTCAGCACAATTTTTCAAGTTTTTATAGTGTAAGAGCACGAAACACGAACTGCGTTTTTGTGTACGCCTTTAACAACTGGATACAGAAACATCATATTTACAGGAATCTTTTCGATATAACAGATATACTGGAAGTGCCACCTATGACACAGAGGGCGGCCTAACAAGTTTACGAGGGGGTGGCAATATTAGGAGCTTGGCAATAATTGGTTCACTTACCTTATTATTTGATTGTAGAGATGTAAATAATTAAGCTTTAAAAAACAATGGGGTAAGGTATTTGGCTTAGAAACGTTATTTCTAGACCATAGTGCACAGTTTATTTGTAGTGCATTATTAATTTAAAGAAAATTAAATTTCATAGACGTTTGTTTACACGCGACTTGACACGATGTTGTTTCCTCAATTACAAAAATTGTGGCTGAAATATTTTGTTTTTATATTCTTATTAAAGAAAACTAAATATAATTAAATTTTACAAAAAAAAATGGAAATTTTAGTCGAAGAAAAAATATAAAACAAACCTTTGGTGTAATTTATAATTATTATTATCTTTTATTAAGATTTCTTAATTTTTATAGTTTCTATTTTTTCAGCAAAATCTTTCAAAAATCTCAAAAAAAATCTCGAAAATCTACGGGGTTTTTAATATTTTTGAATATTACAGAAATTTTGCCAAAAAGCTCAAAATTTTTTATTTAAAAAATATCGATGACTTTCAACAATTTCCGATGTGCGTGTACAAAATATGTTGTGGTGGTATGCCCCTCTGTTTAGTCTCTTATATTAAAGAATGGATTTGAAAATATTAATCAAATTAATTTATTATCCGTTTAAAAATTATGCCTGAATTTATTTATCCCGAACGTATCATGTATAGCTATGCGCAACCCGAGCAGGGCGTGGGGGGTACGCTGTCTCCCTCTGGCTTTTTAGATATACATTTTTTTGTTTTTTTTTACAATTTTAAAGTGTTTGGTCGTTCAGAATTCTAAAAAAATGCCTGCTGGAAATGGTTACAGAACGCAAATCCATAAGACACTTTTATTTAAAATATTTTAAAAATAATTATAATTTGCTTTGAAAATTCTGAAGTGTTTGGAAAATGATTTATTAAAGTTACCGGGCCAAGTCCGAGTGCCGGCCATAAATTTTAATTGAAAGATTTTTTAAAACATTTTTTTTTTAATTCTAAGGTATTAAGAAATCTAAAAATGTTTGCCTGCGGCGCTAAATTGGTTAAGAAACAGTATTAGAAATTTTTTATTTAATAAATTACCTAATAATTTGCATACCTTTATCTACATAATGCAAATCCTAAATATTTGTTTTGGCCGGCGCGGCGGCGCTAAAGATAATATGTAATTTGTTTTTGGTGTTTCCTCTAACTATTTGAAGTTTTATAAATATTTTTTTTTAATTGTTGATGTTCGGAAAATACTTTTCGCAATGATATGATATGTTTTTTGAGGTTATGGTAAAAATGAGAGCTAACTTTTAAATTTCGACCTCAGATTCGGATTCAGCGGCTCAAAATATATAGAAATTGACTAGTCAAGTTCGTCGGAGATGCACCTTTTTAATTTTGTGTGGCTGTGTTATCTCTGCAACTAAAAGTCCGATCAAAAAATGTTTTTTACAAAAGATTTTTATTTTTTTGAGGGGAAATAAATAACAGTAAAAAATATATGTTTGTAAAAAACAAAGTTGACCTTGAAATGACCTTGAAAACGTAAATATCCGTACAAATAAATTCGCCATTTTGTTCCCACCATTAAAATAAACAAATTTTGTCCCACATTTTTTTTCTAAAATGTATAGTATTCGAGATATTTGAAAGTTTCAGGCTAAAAAAACACCCGGTATATGAGATATCAAGTGATAATTTAAGGATCCCCATTGTATTAAGAGTGTACTGTTAAAACGAAAAGTATGGTGCCATCTATTGCACCATACTTGGTATATAGGAGTTTTAGGGTCGACGAATATGAATCTAATAATATTTTTTTTCTAATTTCACCCCCTAGGGTAGTTTTCGTAAAAATTGGTATATTGTGGGTTTTAAGGTTGCTGTAAGTAAGTCTGATAATAAAACAACCAATTCACGCGCGGAGGTGAAAAATGGGAAATCTCTTTTGTATTGTATTGTATTTTATTTTAAATTATTCAAAATGGTATAATTTGTGATTTATATTACTGAGTTTGGTAGATATTTCTAGAATTTAAGTAAAAAAAAATCAATTTAATATTAACTAGAATTTTCAAAATCAAATACAGGGTTAAAATGGCTATACCTATTAAAAAAAATAAATTTGACACTGTCAAAATTGTTTTTAATAAGATTGTAAAACTGTCTTTTTTCTTAGCAAAACCACTTGATATTAATTAGGTAAAAGTTTTACAAGCAAATACCGTGTGTTTCACCGTGAAACACACGGTATTTGTATGTATACATGCATTTGTCGAGCAAACATGCAAAAACCGATAAATCCACTTTTTGCATATTTTGACCTCGAGTATCGATTCTTACTAATTTTGTAGCGCATATTATATAAGGAAAAGCCGATGATTCCTCTTTAAAATGGTATAATAAAGTGACTAGTTTCGTGCAAATACCGATAAATCCATATCTAATTAATTTTTCTAAAAAAGATTTATTCTTTATCATTAAGATTTTTTTCCCAGAAAGCTTATGTTTTGTTAAATGCACCGATAATAAAAATATTTTTTTGTGTTATTTGGTTTATTTTCAATCCAACATTATTATTATTATTATCACATTCACTTTAAGCAACCTTAAAAACCCCAAATTACCAAGCTTCACGAAAACTACAACCAAAATGCAAAAATACGCAAAAAAAAGATTGAGAATTTTTGCACGAATACAAGGCTTTCCGAAATTTTGAAAATTTTCAAAATGGGAAAGCAAAATATGAAAAAAGTTTGATATCGAAAGTTAGGCATTATATTATGAAAATAAAGTTTAGTGCCTTATGGACGACAAACTATTAAAATCTATAAAGAAATTGCACTGCTCTACTACAGAATGTCATATAGCTGCTATTTCACGCTTTTTTGCGATCATCAGTGAGCATATATTGGTATGGTGGCTTTCCTAGCGACTGTTGAAAATTTAAAATACTTATTAAAAATAAGTATATCTGTATCGAGAGCGTACAAATTGGTGGCGCCATCTAATGTTTGCACAAAAAGCGTGAAATAGCAGCTATATAACATTTTGGTAGGGATTTTCTCATTGATTGTAAATATTCTGTAGTTCAGCATTATATGACCCATGAACAGTTTTCTCCTAATATCTCAAAATTGGGTAACATGGATTTATCGGTTTTTGCATGTTTGCTCCACATTTATACGCATACAAAGATTTATACATATAGGTACATATGTATGTTTATACCGATGAACAAACATTCTAGTATGTTAATTACTGGATTATGATGAATTCAACTCTTTAATTTTGAAATGGAAGCAAACACGTCTCGAGTTAAAAATTGCTAATTCCATATTTACTGATCTACTGATGTTTCCACAGAGCATAATAATATGCTGAAAGCTTCAAAGTTTTAGTTTAATTAAATATAATTTTTATTTTTTTATTTGTTAATGACCCTTAAACAGGACAACACTGATGACAAGGCCTAATTTTAATAACAATAAATCTCTTATTTTACAAATATTAGTTAATTTTTTTTTTGTAAAAAGGTGTTACTTATATAATGAAAATAATCTTATGACTAGATATAATAAAAGTTTTTTCGTTTTCTTTTTGACTATACAGGGTGTATTTGAAATAGCGTAGGAAATTTTAACAGGTGATTCTACATGATAAAATATGACAAAAAGTTCCTATAAACATATGTCTAAGAATGCGTCATAAGGGAGCTACGCCCCTTTGAAATTGGCTAAAAAAATCGGTTTTTATTTAATAACTCAAGAACCCTTTGATATATATTAACGAGGTTTCGCACGTGAATTAATCCCAATAAGGCCCATCTTTGTATATCATTTTCACGTACTTATTTAAACCAGGGGTATGCGAAACGGGGGGGCCTTATCAGTTTTTTGTCCCAAACTTTTTTCTGTGTAACTTTTTTGCAATTTTATTTTTGGAATATGATTCCTCAGGTCAAAATACACAAAAAAGGTACTCTTGTTGTAATACTGTAGGATTAACCGTTTTCTATAAAAGTTCATTTGAAGGTGAAATTCCACGGTTCGAGGACGAAAAATTAAATACTAAAATACTAAAATGTCGAAAACCAAAATTTTAATGATGCAATAATCTTCTACATCAAAAACTAAGAAAAAAAGTTTCCATACATGTAGGTCGAAAAAACGCTTTAAAGCTACCATATCCCTTTAAAAATGGTGCATATTTAGGAGACCATAGCTCCATTAGGATTGATTTTTGGAAGTACCTGTATATGAGGTTTTTTTCTTAGTTTTTAATGTACATTCGCCCTGCATCATTAAAATTTTGGTTCTCAACATTTTAGTATTTAATTTTTCGTCCTCGAACCGTGGAATTTCACCTTCAAATGAATTTTTCTCGAAAACGGTTAATCCTACAGTATTACAACAGGAGTACCTTTTTTGTGTATTTTGACCACAGGAATCATATTTTAAAAATAAAATTGCAAAAAAGTTACACAGAAAAAAGTTTGGGACAAAAAACTGATAAGCCCCCCCCGTTTCGCACACCCCTGGTTGAAATAAGTACATGAAAATAACACATAAAAACGGGCCTTGGTAGGGTTAGTTGACGTATAAAACCTCGTTGATATATCTCAAAGGGTTCCTGAGTTATTAAATAAAAACCGATTTTTTTAGCCACTTTCAAAGGGGCGTAGCTCTCTTATGACGCATTTTTAGACATATGTTTATAGGAACTTTTTGTCATATTTTATGATGTAGAATCATCTGTTAAAATTTCCTACGCTATTTCAAATACACCGTGTATAGTTAAGTATTTAAAAAGTAATTTTTTACTAAAAAGTTAAAACGCTTTATATTTGTGACATTCTTTAGTTGTTCGGGAATACTGTTAAAATTTACTGTTCCAGCATAAATAGGCATAATATGCCTAACATATTATGTTAAATAATATGCCTAAATATTATGTTAAATTTAAATTAAATATACGTTTACTTTTTTTTTCTATTTCTAGTATAGTAGATAATAAATAAATAATTTGCATACAGTGATCTCAATAACAATTTTAATAGTTTTTCTTATAAATAAGGGCTCTTATCTATAACCTCAAATATTATACCTTATATAATGAACGTCTCACCGTAAAAATTTCAGGCACGTCTAAGACACAGGGCCGTAACTAGAAAAAAATCTAGGGCGGTACGAAATGGTGAAGCGCCTTCACCATTTTTTTAAATTTCATATTTTAATGTTTTATAAATTTTAACCATACAGGCCCTTTTCCTTGGTTTAATTTTGTTTTTCAAAGGTTTTAAATTAGGTAGGTATATATATTTATCTATTCTCCATCCCTTTATGATGTCCAAATATTATATATTTGACGCTGCGTTTTGCATTTTTCAGTTATCTAAGAAATTGCATCTACAAATTATTTTATAAAATCTATTAATTGAAAATATGTCACTTTTTGTTCATAATCACTAGATTCTTTTATTATATATGGTTAAAAATGCATAGGTAGGTGGCTTAAAAAACGCCAGGGGGTTCTTAACGAAAACACCAGTGGGGCTTTGCCCCCTCCCCCCCCCTAATTACAGCCTTGCTAAAACAGGATAACCTTAGATTTCTTTGTTTCAAAATTAATCGAATTTAAAATAAAATAAACTGGTACGGTTCCACCACACAAAAGTAGGGGTGACCGGGGCTAGTTGTCGCAGGGGTAAGTTGTCGAAGTGCTTATATCTTAAAAAGTAAAATATTTTTCTGCGCCAAACCAAGATTAACCGCTGCGTTACAATAGTGCCATTTATCATTTGTAAACTTAAATGCAATAAATTAAAAGAACATCCAGATAAACTAAAAAATGTAAAAATTAAAGAGCCCAGTAATTTTTTTGTGGTAAATATTTTTTCTTATTGTTACTGATTTAAAGCATTAAGATAAGAGAATTTTATGTATAATAATAGTTTAAGGTGTATATTATTTGTTGATATTGTCATTTAGGAGTGTTTATTCGTTAATTAGAAAGTACTTGATACATAACGTAAAATTGGCCACTGGGGCTAGTTGTCGCATTTGGTTTGGGGCTAGTTGTCGCATGATCTGGAGATATGTTCATGGTATAACATTTCCTTTTTGGCATTTTTTTATTCAAAACTGTCTAAAAAAGTGAAACTTTGTCGAATAGCAAATAAATTCGTTTATTAAATTATATTAAATTAAAAAAAAAAATCAAAAAAATATTATATAATTATAAAGTTGGAAATTTTGGCACAAAAGTAAAAAGTTAGATAACAATCAGCTTGTGGGGAGGCACATGTCTTATTAGTTATTTATAATTTTTATAAATGCCTTTATATTTCTTCAAAAGAATATACTCGAAGTACCTCGACAACGTGCCCCGTGATGGGGCACGTCGTCGCAATTTTCAAGACTTCACAAAAAAAAAAAACATAACTCTAATACCCTATAAATTTTTCCATGTTTTTTCTTTAAATAATGTTACTGAAACATGCAGCTAAAATTACCATTAGGTCAATAAAAAAAAATACAAAAATAAAGGAAAAAACTGATTTTGAATGAAAAGTGCGACAACTAGCCCCGGTCACCCCTACTTTTGCGAAAAAGTTATAAGATTTTGTTTATTTTATTATTCACAACGCTGCGCTAGAATAATATTATACCTACCGTATTTCCGAATTTTCAAAAAAAAATCAAAAATCGTCCTAAAAAAAAATTATTGGATATAAATTTGTTTCATGAAAAAGTAAGCATTTTTTTTAAATGTCCGTCCGTTCGTCCGTCCGTCCGATGTCACGAAGTTTGTGAACACGATAATTCAAGAACGAATGATCCGATCAACTTGAAAGTTATACGAGGGGAAGATCCCTATTGTTTTTGAAAGTAATCCCCCAAAACAAAAAAATTATGGGGGGTTAAACTTTTAAAAAAATCGAAAAAAGCTGAAAGAAAATTCTTATTAACGTAATTTTTTCAGGAAAAAATACTTTTATTATAAGGAATAATTCTACAAAAAAAAAAAAAACAAAAATAAAAAAAAAAAATTAAAAAAAAACTTTTTAAATAATTTTTCGTTTTTCAATAAAGACCTTTAAAAAAAATTGAAAATTATTTGCGTAGCATTACATATCTTCACTGCTTATTTTTATATAAATCTGAATCTATATTTTATTTTTTTATATATTTTATTATTGTCTTTTACCATATTGTGATATGACCATGTGATATTTAACTTTTTTTTTTCTTAGTTTTTTATTTGTCATTTATTTAGTAATTAGATTAGGAATCAAAAATACACAGTTTCATCGGCTTTGCCGCTCACTGTACTCAAATAATAATAATAATAATAATAATAATAATAATAATAATAATAATATTTCGGTGAATATGAAAAATTAACCCCAAATGTAAATTTCAAGGAGCCTTCTCCAAATGGTAAAAAAAAATATTTTCTACGATCTAATAGAAAAGTTACCATTTTTACAAAAACAAATGAAGTTTTCAGATCTCAAAATAACATATTTCTTAGCATTTAACTCTTCCGTACGTTACCATGACAGTAAGCGCAAAATTGAACTTTGCGCGCTAGAGTGTAGACAACCGGCATGTCTGAATCGTAAAACAGCTGTCAAGAATATGTCCAAAATGATCAAAATTTGCGTTACGTTATACTTGATGTAAAACTTAATTGACTCAATTTTTCGACAAAAACATTAGTGAAAGAAAAAAACTACTCCATTTTGAGGCTCTTACAATAGAGCACCAAAAAAGTGAGAGCGACCAAGGGGGTAGCCATTTGAAAAAATTTAGTTATGAAAAAATTAGGTACACAAAACAATACAAAATTTTGGTTTTTACACGAAAAAAAATTTCCACAAATAAATTATTTATAAAAAAATAAATCTTGTATGTTAGTAAAAAACTAAATAAAAAGCTTTTAATTGTTTTTTTATGAATGCCAATTTCTTTTTTGGATCCAAAAATTCGAAAATTATAATATAAAAAAATAACTTGGTTTCCGACGAAACCGGAAGTGCAAAAAAATAATTTTGTATGCCATTTTGTAGCCATTGTTGAAATATAAGCTATATAAAAATTGCTTTGATCGGATTGAAAACAACCTAATTTGTATGGGGTGTCCATGGACTTTTTCCATGTGATAGGTATACCAAAAAAAAAAGGCAAACATGCAAAAATTTTTATTGCCGGAAAAATACCTGTCTGTGACTTTTAGTTAATTAAACAAAAATTTATTTTATGTGGTGTGTCGTAGAAAAAAATATATTTAAATTTAAAATTATTTATATTTTTTAGATAAAAGCTTAGGTAACACTCCTCAGTGTCTATGTATAGTTTACTGTAAATTAATTATGCTAAAACAAGCTAATTAACGTAGTTCATTCCGCTGATACAAACTACAAAAATTAATTAAATTACAAAATTAACCTGTCAATCGTAAAATTAGACGGGCTGGAGCAAACGAGTTGATTAGTGTGGTCCTTTTTTTACCCCTATATAAAAAAAAACATAAAATCATTGTATTTTTGCAATGATTTTAAATTATTTACTGCCAACCTGTTCGAAAAATGTTATAAGCAAGCTAACTAGATAAAGCTGTGAAATGTGAGACATACCAAGGTACATAGCTAGCCACTTTGCTAGTTTTTTTTTTTGTGGGAAATTTTGGTTTAAAGGTAAAGAAGTTAGTTTTAAAGTCTGGAAAAATTAAAAAATAAATAGTAGGCAGTTAAGGCTGTGTAAAACAGACTTAGCGCATTGGACATTTTCTAAAATTTATAAGAATACCTTTAGACTTTTTAATTAAAAGAAAAAAAAATTAAACTAGTACCACTCTAACATTAATGTTATTAGTTATATAATTAGAAAATAGATTTAGGTTTAAATCAAGCGAACGTTATACAATGTACACTTTGTAAGATTACGATGTTGTTCTGTAGACGCCGAAGAGACGAAGACGTCATCTGTCAAGTCGTCGCGACGACATCGTATACCGCCGTCTTTACAATTTAAAACAAGCCTTGCAATGCTTGGAATTTCGTAAAACACTCTTCTCAGTTAGACTTTGGGTTGTGCTTTAATTTACACTTACATAGAAAAAACGGATTCCTTGAACCAAGGACACGTGTCTTTGGATATGTTCAAAGCCATATTCTCTTGTTTCAAGGCTGGCATTTTCTTGAAACAAGAGAATATGGCTTTGAACATATACTAAGACACGTGTCCTTGGTTTAAGGAATCCGTTTTTCTATGTAAGAAAAGTAACTTAAGGTATTCTGCACTTGTTTAAAAGCGGACCAGTTGTATTCTCGCGGTGGTGTTCATCTTGCTTTTTAACAGACTTCCAAAAAGGAGGAGGTTATCAATTCGACGTGTGACTTTGTTTTTTTTTATGTTTGTTCCCGCATAACTTTGGAAAGAATGAACGGAATTTGATGAAACTTTTTGCAGGTATTCATGAGTTGGTTCCGTTTTAATTTGACGCTCAGATAATGCCGGGTAAGCCGGATAATTAAGATAAATCTAATCATTTTAATGCAATTTTACACGCTTAATTTGGTTCTACTACCAGCCAAAATTTTAGAAAAATATCGGATAACTCGGATAAGCCGGATAACTTGATTAAGGGGTCACTTAAATATTACGGCACACTAAAAATCTTTTAAATGCCGCTAAACTTGATTCTCTGGACTTGTAATATTAAAATACCAAGAGAAAATGATAAATATTGTGATTTTACCAAAAGGCGTTGATTGATTATTACTTAACGCTTAAAGTTTAACAATATTTTCTTTAGTATTTCGTTTAAAATAAGGTTGGTTGGACTCTTGGACGCTGAAATAAAAATATTACTTTTATTTTTTAGAAATTTATCTTTAAGATAATGACGTAACAATGCACAAACAGTGCGTTGTGACGTCAGCAGCTTGCCGAGATGGAAGGACAACTATAATTTAGCTTAGATGACATTAGAAATCTACAAGTTCTGTGTCTCTAAAAAGTAAAAAATAAAAACTTTTACAAAAAAAATGAACCGACATCTGTGTCTCTAAAAAGTAAAAAATAAAAAATACTTAAGCTGTTTTTACAAGTCTTTTTTTTCGTAATTGTACAATATTCTTCTTTTTTTTAACAAAGAGTTTTATAAATGCCGACACAGGCAAATTTTGTTGTACGTTTTTGATTGATACGGGAAAGCTAATTTACTGGAAAACTGCTGCGGTCGCCATTTGTAAGCAAATAAAAACTACGAAAATCAAAGCAAGGAAACCATAATAAGAAAAATACAATCAAATTTGGACGAAAAAGATATCATATAAAAATAATCCTAAATGGAAAAATAATATTTATAAATCGGCATTGTTTCTATGTTTATCTCAGTTGTCACCAAATACTCCCCTTTCAGTGAAAAAACACTGTCACATGTGAAACAATCAATTCAAATATTCACAACAACAATTAGGTAGTAACCCAAGAAAATATTTTTTTTTATTACTTTTTTTACTTAACCAAAAATTATAATTTAATATAAATTCCATAAAACAATACCTGATATCTTTACTATACGCTAAAGGCTTTAAATTTGGAACAAGTTTCCTTATTCAAAATTGGACAGGAGTAAAGAGCCCCTTGAAAGGGAGTATAACTTAAAAAAAAAAATGTTTCCGATATTTTTTAATTTTTTGGCAGGAACTTTTTTATTTTTTTTTTCAATTTTTTTTATTTTTTGAAAAAAGTAAGCCAGTGAGGAATTTTTTGAGCTTAAGGCTTTTTTTGTCTTTGGTGACCGTGGTATGAAGAAAAAGTCATTTGGAGGTAAGTTTTTATTGAGAAAAAATACTTTTATTATTAAAAAAAATTAGGCTTAATACATTTTTGCTCCAAACTTTCTTATGTGTACTTTTTTTGGATTTTTTGTAAAAAATATGAATTCCTTGAATAAAAATACATAAAAAATGTCATATAGTGTAACACTGTAGGAGTAACCGTTTAAAAAAAATGCAATTAAGTGGAAGTAACATTTTGTGCCACCAAAAACGTTACTTTTTAAAAGGTTATTACTCCTTTAATATTAAATTTAGGTGTTTTGGTGAAGAATACTTTATTGCTCAGTTAAAAAAAAAACCATGAACAGATAAGAACGGAGGCGCAACTTCTTAAAGAGTTATAAAAAATAAAACTTTGATTAACACGCTGTCCCTTGAATCAAGTGTCAATTATGATACGTTTTCCCCACACATCAGGCAAATTTTGCACATATTATGTGATTCATTTCCATACCCGGAAAGTTTAGTTTTTTTTAACGCTGTGGCCTAGGTAATTTCTATTAAGTGGAAGTCTAACTAAAATATGGAGTGTTCTTGTTTTCTTTGGTAGAATCATATTTGATTCATTGGCCTCTAGGGGGCTTAAAGACAAGGAAAAAATAATAGTCAAATACGTAGAAAATCTTTTATTTTTGACAAAATAAAAACAATTGTAAGAAGGTTTACGCCGAAATAATTCGGCCCGATGCATCTAAGAAGCTTGAAACGGTTGTGTTCATATCTGATTTATGAACATAGGACTAGAAAAATATACTGATATATCCATGAATCATATAAAGACATGCAATCAAACACAAAAAAAAATGGTATAGATTTTTTTATATTGCAAACGATGATAGGGTAAAACCCCCAATCGTTGGCACTCCGCTAATTATTGGCACTGGAGTGATATTTTCGTTTATATAAAAAAATTCTCCATTGGTACCTTAATCTAACTTTATTTTTTACGAAGTGGCTAAATATTTTACTTTAATTGCGATAAACATATTTTTCCCCCTCTGGGCAGTAGAATCTCAGCAGTTTCGTGTAAACTACGTAAGTGTGAATTTTTAAGGTTTATGCTAAGGAATTGCTTTAGGTAAAAGGTTAATAAAATATGTTTATTGATGGACTTACTATTTTTTCTCGATAATTTTAAAAAGTATATGCATTCTACTTATTAATTAGCCTTAAAAACATTATTTTTCTTTACATTTTTATTTAATTTCTACGGTGTCAACAATTGGTATACAAAATTAAACTAAATTCTAATTATTGGCACAGGTGCCAATAATTAGCCTCTTTAGTAAAAATCCTATTCCAATTATTGGCAACCAGTTAAAATGTTAAATTAATAGAATAAATAAAATAAAATTGAATAGATTTATTACTGTTACGGTTAATTATACATACGTATTGCCACATCTGATATAAAACAAAACCAAATCCATATTTTAAAGCGAGTGGGCTATTATACAAAAGATACAGTTGTTGCTAAAAACCTATTTCAAATAAATAAGTTCTAAACAGCGTTTAATGAAAAACTTTTTTTCCTCAATGCATATGTACCTATATAAATTTTACACTTAATTTTGTCTATAAACTTAATTTTTCTTTAGATTTTAATTTTTTATCACGGTTGCCCATAATAGTTGTCCAAATTATATTAGTCCTATTATTGGCACATGTTTATTGTATGCAAAACTTGCTCATTAAAATTAGTCTAAAAACCTAATAATTATTTTAGATAAGTGTACCTAGGTAACTAGATTATAGTCACTTTCTTGGGTTAGGGGAAAAATAAAATTCTAAATTATTTCAGCTGACCGGTTTTGCATATAAATATATTTATGCTTCTTCAGAGCTCTACAAAGAAAAAATATATAGTTAATACAAACATTACAATAGCAAACAAAACCAGAAATGACAATTAAATAGTGTCCGGTCAATTTATTTATTTCTACAACCGCTGTCTAGTTAGACACAAAAACAGACCTCATATACTAGATTGGGGATTCCATTGCAAGATCAAAAAAATTTGACTAACTCATGCGACTCTTCCTCTCTCTCGAATTTTCGTTTCTCTGTTTACAGTAACATCCACAGTTTTATTGGTATTATGTGGTATTTCCCTAGTCATTTTTTTTACGTTGGTTATTCTGTATTGTTTTTACGAGCGCCTAATTATAGCTACCCGCACCGAGATTGTTTTGGTTTTCTGTTGTTTGCGGGACGTTAATTTACTTTAGCGTTGGTTAACGGTGGTTTTGTGCCTGTTTTTATTTTGTAAAAAATTGGTTTGGATTTAGAATAATATATTGAAAAACGGTTAGCCCTCTACTACGCAGGCGCATTTCGGGTGCTGGTAGCTATAACTAGGCGCTTCTTCGTTTTTGTTTACCTTTCAGTAATCTGTTTGGCTTGTGGATTTTTTCGCTTTGTTCATGTGTTCTGTTAACTTTTGCTGGATTCCGGGACATACAAAAATTACGGAAAATGGAGCAGCCGACAGAATAGCGAATGAAGCCTGGAAAATCTCGTGGTTCGAGTCAAAACGCATTTCCGTGATTACAACCAAGAAACAAAAGAAATCCTATTTATGAAGTGGAAAAAAGAATGGGACAGTATGTGACAAATTAAGGGAGTCCCTTAAAAGGACGCATGTACTGGGAAAGGACAGAATTAAAAAAGAGAACATGGTTAATAACTTAGGAGTAACCAGTAAAAAAAGAACAAAAATATGTCATATGAGAGGTAAACACTGCTTTACCAACTCCCACTTGTTTAAAATTAACATAAAGGAAGACCCATGGTGTGGTGCGGAAATATACAAGACATCAAACATATCCTTTTTGAATGCCCAAGACACTCCCAACAATATTCATCCTTCTATGGGGCCCTAGCTAAGACATGCCCAACCCCTATTAGCCTAAATTCCCTGCTTGTGACCCCAATAAATCCATAGCAGTAGAAATAACCAAATTCTTTCAAAATAAAAACTTAATTGTAGAAAATCAGAAGAGGAAAGATATCGGAAAGGAAGTTACCAGAATTTAGAAGTCCACATGACCTGGCCAGAGAGCCTAGAGCAAACCCGAATTGGATTGGAGTGTTCAGTTGTATATTTATATTCAGTTTATAATATTTTACTATTTTTTTATCATTGATATTTATATTTTCCCTTATTAGTAAAACAAACTGTGATTAGACAGACACTTTTGTGATCAAAGAGTTTTTTGACAAAAACTTTTGTGATAGACACTTGTGTAAGAATATTTTTAATATTTGATATATAAATAAATCATATGTATACACCGTTTTATGAGAATACGAATATGACATCACAGTGCGTAAACTAAATAGCACTCTGTAGGGTCACTGGCATCTATTTCTTTTAACTTAATACATTTTTTTTTTAATAGAAAATGTATACCAAAAAAAATTATTTATCAAGTCTTCAGATATATATGCAAATATCCATACAGAGTGCTATTTAGTTTACGCACTGTGAAGTGCGATTTGTATTTTCTCATACAGTGTATAAGATATAATATATTATAAATCATATTTATAATAACCAGAGTTGATACCTTCAACAGGAATATTAAATTATTTCTAATTTTTGGTCAGTTTGTTTAATACATATTTATGCTGAATAAGATTATATGTCTGTATACAGACATAATCTTATTCTCTTATTCGGCATTGTCTGTATACAGACATAATCTTATTCGGCATAGATATGTATTAAACAAACAGCCCAAAAATTAGAAATAATTTAATATTCCTGTTGTCTGACCCTGTTATTGTAATGAAAGTATCAACTTGGTCATTATTATTTCTTATTCGGCATAGGTATGTATTAAAGAAACTCACCAAAAATAATTTAAAATTACTCTTGTCCGACCCTGTTATTGTAATGAAAGTATCAACTCTGTATATTACATAGTAGAGAGTCTCTATGTTAGTTTCTGATATTATTTTACCAAATATTACATACAATTTTTTTATAATAAAATTTATTAATATATTTATATACTTAATTTATTAAAACAATTTTTAAAATTAACTACTCGTCTATCCATTTTTACTTTATACCAAGATTAATCCTATATGAAATATGTATACAGTGCGGTCCAAAAGTCACCCCCCCCCCTTTTAACTTTTGAACGAGTTGAGATATCGACTTCAAATTTAGAACTCTTAAATAAGACAACTTAAACTATATTTTAGCATATATTTGATATTTTCAGCTCTTAAAATGTGGGCATGGGGGGACATTTTTGTTAAATGAAAAGGGGGGTCGTGTGATACATCATTTTAAAGCTTATAAAATTCTCTATTTACACTAACATTTTTTAATTTTTTAAAAACGTTTTTTAAGGTTTTCATTTTTCAATTTTTTGTGCTAAAACATTCGATTTTTTAAGTTTTTTTATAAATTTTTATTTATGTCAACTAAAATTAGTTTAAAAGTATAATTAACATTTTTTTATGATGAAATTAGGCATTTTTAAAAAATTATTTGTTTTTTTTTAGAGGAATTTTGACATTAATACCCATTTTCAACCCCATTTTAAACCCATTTTTTTTTAATTTAAAAATATGGAGTTAAATGGAGAATTTTATAAGCTTTAAAATGATGTTTTAAACGACCCCCTTTCCATTTAAAAAAATGTGCCCCGATGCCCCCCTGCCCACATTTTAAGAGCTGAAAGTATTAAATATATGCTAAAAGATGGTTTAAGTTGTCTTATTTAAAAGTTCCAAATTTGAAGTCGATATCTCAACGGCTTCAAAAGTTAAGAGGGGGGGGGGGGTGACTTTTGAACCGCTCTGTATAAACATTAAATAAAAATTGATATATATTAAGATTACTACAGTAAAATTTTGGTCTTAAAGGTCTTCGTATGTCCCAAGGTTGCTCCAGCTAAGGCTATTTTAGTATTATATATTTTCTTTGATGCATACTTCCTTATGCTTATCTGCACATAAACTCGCATTTTTATTTCCATAAGTTTGTTGGTTATTATCATACTGGATGGCATAATTTCATTACTCTAGAATTAAAGACATTAATACTATCAATTAAAAAGTAATGGGAAAATCCCCATCCAAAACCTATAAATATCTACATGTTTTATAGAAAGCTTATGTAATCCTATAAAATTGTTTTATAGGTCGAAGTAGGAATTTTTTTATGAATTGTGTACCTATAGGTTTTTTGGAAAACCTTTGTCCAAAAAAAAATGTGAAAACTTAGAGATACTTACACGTTTCATAGGGATTGTCCTACTAAAAATTTCCAGTAGGTCTAGGAAAATATCTGTTCAAAAACATAGAAAACTTATAGATGCCTACGTTTCATACAGATTTTTCTACTTAAACTTATAACAACAAAACAAAACAATTAAATAGGTTTATGCATAGGGATTTTCCAATAGGTCTCTATAATAGTCTCTATAATAGGTCCTTTTTGACTGAGAAAGCTGATATGGTCACTACACCACTTGGTTTGGTTTGTTTTAACTTACCCTTTATCCATAGTCAACACAGATCTGTGATAAAACATTATTCCCCAAAATCCATATCTTATATATTTATATATAGTCATATATTGTTTTTAGATTTATATTCAGTAAAAATCAAATTTATATTTTTCAAAGTTAACCTCATCTTGTGATTTTGACGTCTGTGTTAAAACTTCACTGTCCAAGATAACCAACGTAATAAAAAAACACCAGATAATACCAATAAAACTGTGGATGTTACTGTAAACAGAGACACGAAAATTCGAGAGAGAGGGAGAGTCGCATGTGTTAGTCACTTTGAATACGTTAATATTTTATCTAGTATGTAAAATCTGTGGACACAAAGTATTTGGAAAACTTAAGGTTAACCAATAAAATTTAGGTAAACAAACAAGTTAAAAACACTTACCGCTGATACATGTAATTTACAAACTAAATAATTTAGGTAACTAGGTATTATTTTATGGATACCAATTAGTATTAGGTAA
Organism: Brachypterus glaber; assembly: GCA_958510825.1. NCBI lineage: Eukaryota > Metazoa > Arthropoda > Insecta > Coleoptera > Kateretidae > Brachypterus > Brachypterus glaber. The sequence goes on along the minus strand of OY294044.1, from coordinate 26,636,438 downwards.
CTATTAGGTAACTAATATTTTAACTTTAATATAGAGATATTTAAAATTTTGTAATTCTAAAATAAATTTGAGTTTTTGTTTACAGACTTTAGCTAATATGAATTAAACTGCAATATTCCAATTTAAATAATAATTTTGATACTAAAATGTTTATTATTTAACAAAAAGTAGGTACTCAGTAATTTTTTTCCGTTGCTTCAGAGTAAAAATTAGGTGCCAATAATAGGAAAATCTGGATGCCAATCATTAGCAAAAAGGTGCCAATAATACGAAATTGTGTATTCTTGTAATTAATTTAAAAAATTCTTTAATATTATTAAGATCTCAGTTTAAATTTTATATAATATATAAAATAGAATAACTACTAAATGATGTAAAATATTTTATTCTTGAGAACATGAAATATTTAATAAGTTATAATGATATATATGTGGAAAATTTCTTAAAGTGCCAATAATTGGTGGTTTTCCCTATGCCATGTCTTTAAAACTAAAAAAACGGTTGGATGTAGGGCAAAAAAATTATTATGGGGACAGTTAACGTGTTAATAGAAATATCAGTAGCAATTAAAAAATAAATAAATCTTTACATAAACAAAAAAGTTATAGGCGCCACTTAAAAGTGTAAAAAAATAAAGTACGCGCACGATATTATAACAATTATATTTTGGAAAGTATAAAAAAGGCAATAAGCTATTCACTGTGAAGTATACTATGGAATACGAAGCAATTAATCTTCAGGGCTTGTACAGAGTGTTCCTAAATATCATGTCACAGTCGAAGGAGGCAATTTTTTGGCTTATTCTATGACTAAAAGTTTATAAAAACATATATATATATATATATATATATATATATATATATCAGTTTTTTGTCCCAAACTTTTTCTGTGTAACTTTTTTGTAATCTAATTTCTGGGATATGATTCTTGAAGTCAAAATTCATAAAAAGGTGTTCTTGTAGTAATACTGCAGGATCACGTTTCAAGGACGAAAAATTAATCTAAAATCTTGAAAACCAGAATTTCAAAATTTCAATGTTGCAGGGTTATTCTATATTAAAAACTAAGAAAAAGTTTGTATACATGTAGGCATAAGTTTTTGATGTACAAACCACCCTGCATCATTAAAATGTTAGTTTTCAACATATTTAATTTTTCGTCCTCGAAACTTGAAATTTTAACTTTAAATGAATTTTTCTTAAAAATGGTTAATCCTATAGTATTATAACAATGATATTTTTATATATTTTGAGCTAAGAAATTATATTCCAACGATAAAATGACAAAAAAGTTACACAGAAAAAAGTTTGGGACAAAAAACTGATAATGTCTTCCCGTTTCGCCCACCCGTGGTTAAAATAAGTACATAGAAATAACATAGGATTAGTTCACATAAAAACCCTCGTTTCTGTATCTCAAAGAGTTCCTGAGTCACTAAATAAAAACCGAATTTTTAGCTCCTTTCAAAGGGGTGTAGCTCCCTTACGACGCATTTTAAGACATATTTTTAGTTGAACTGTTAGTCATAGAATAAGCCAAGGCCAAAATGACTCAAAAAAAATTCATCTTGTCCAAGGCATTACCTTCTTTAATAGTTACATGTCATATCATGTCATGTCAGGGTGCTTCTAAATATCATTAATATTTAGGAGCACCCTGTATATTGGATCCAGACTTCATATAATTTTAGTGTGTAACTTCTTGCTTACAGCTAAATTAGATGCTTGTGTTAGTTAACAAAATATTATTCACGTATAATGTCAACTCAAAGTGATGATATCGCACGTTTCTTAAAGAGTGATAACCGTCTTGTTAAATACTTAGACAACATTAATATTATCAGTCAGCATTAAGGTCTAGGATCCAAAATTTAATTTGTAATGTTATCAAAATTCCATAGACTATATGTAGTCTATACAGTGCGGTCCAAAAGTCACCCGCCCCCTCTTAAGTTTTAAACCAGTTGAGATATCGACTTCAAATTTGGAACTTAACTTAAACTATCTTTTAGCATATATTTAATACTTTCAGCTCTTAAAATGTGGGCAGGGAGGCATGGGGGCACATTTTTTTAAATGGAAAGGGGGGTCGTATAATACATCATTTTAAAGCTTATAAAATTCTCCATTTAACTCCATATTTTTAAATTAAAAATAAAAGTTTGGGTTTAAAATGTGGTTGAAAATGGGTATTAATGTCAAAATTCCTCTAAAAAAAAAACAAATAATTTTTTAAAAATGCCTAATTTCATCATAAAAAAATGTTAATTATACTTTTAAACTAATTTTAGTTGACATAAATAAAAATTTATAAAAAAAAACTTAAAAAATCGAATGTTTTAGCACAAAAAATTGAAAAATCAAAACCTTAAAAAATATTTTTTAAAAATTTAAAAATGTTAGTTTAAATAGAGAATTTTATAAGCTTTAAAATGATGTATCACACGACCCCCCCTTCCATTAAAAAAAATGTCCCCCATGCCCCCCTGCCTACATTTTAAGAGCTGAAAATATTAAATATATGCTAAAATATAGGTTAAAGTTGTCTTATTTAAGAGTTCTAAATTTGAAGTCGATATCTCAACTCGTTCAAAAGTTAAAAGGGGGGGTGACTTTTGGACCGCACTGTATAATAGAATTTTGATAACAGCAAATTATATATACAGGGTGATCAATAACCGTCATGCCAAAATTTAAGAAGTGATTCGGCATCCAAAAATATAAAAAAAAGTTCCTATAAAGGTTGGTCTGAAAATGAGCTTTAATGGAGGTACGGCCCTTTAAAATTGTAATAATAAGGTTTTTAATTAATAACTCTGGTACCCTTTAGGCTAGATCGACGAGCTTTTGCATGTATACTAGTATTAATAAGGGCAATAAGCCTATGTTAATTTATTATTTTGAATTTATCCAGTGGCGTCCCTAGATGGAAAAATGTATTAGGCTTAACACATTTTTGCTCCAAACTTTTTTATGTGAACTTCTTTTTGATTTTTTGTAAAAAATATGAATTCCTTGAGTAAAAATGCATAAAAAATGTCAACAGTGCAACACTGTAGAAGCTACCGTTTAAAAAAAAATGCAATTAAGTGGAAGTAATATTTTGTGCCACCAAAAACGATACTTTTAAAAGGTTATTACTCCTTTAATATTAAATTTAGGTGTTTTGGTGAACAATACTTTTTTGCTCAGTTTTAAATAAAAAATTACCCTGCAGCATTAAAATTTTATTGATGCTTTTTTTTGTTTCCCATTCAATATGTCATCTTCGAAGGGCCGTAGCTCCTTTAGGGTTTATTTCCGGATTAACCTTTGTAGAATTTTTTTCATATTTTTGAACGTAGAATCACCTCCTAAATTTTGGCATGGCAGTTACTGATCGCCCTGTATACATATACATATCCATATCCATATCCAAGACATCTAGTCGTAGCTCAAAAATAAATACATGTCATTTTTTTTAAGTGTTTCTTTGTTCAAATTTGTTTTGATGTGATAATTTTTGTGCTCTTTGGCGCCCTTGCTTCACTGTGATACACTTCTCTATAATTTTTCTCAAAAGTTAATTCCATAATATTATTTATTATCCACATTTTTTTTTCAAAATGTTATCTTCGATAGTTTCTGAAATAGATGTACACCTTTAAACTTTTGAATGAATTATGATATCAATTTCAAATTTTAAATACACAAAAAAAATTAGAATGCATAGGAAAAAAAAATTAATGCATAAGAAAACTCAAAATCTCTTTTTGAAATATATTTCCAGCTTCTAAAATGTGGGCAGGTAGCATGTGGGTTTTTTAAAATTAATTTATGATATTTAATTTTTAAGTCTTTTTTTTAATTTTTTTGTTGAAAACGGATTTTTTCTTCATTCTTTTTTTAATTTAAGTCCAAAGAGTTTAAACTAATAATATCACAGGACCACAAAAAAAAAAAGATAAAGTTAGTTTTTCATAAACCAAATAATATTTTTTCTACGTATTTTTGGGCGCTAAAAACGAATATGGCAATGACAAAAATTTCTGACCCTCAGATATAGCACACAATGGTTTTTTTTGTATGCATTCGAGGTCGCAAAAAAAATCCCAAAGATTTAAAACAAATGTTTATGGAAATATTGCTAAATAAAAACGATTCATGCCAATACTTGCAGATTTTAAATATCTACTCTAGTTAATTTTTTACAGAGTCACAAAATCCGAATATGATACTTTTTTCGTGTTTTTTCGACATATTTTATTAAAAATTTCATATAAATAATATAAGATAGATACAGCCAAAAATTTATAAATGAAATACTACTACATACATATGCTTTATAAAAAATTTGCAATATTTTTTTTGTATCCAGTGGTGGACAGTCTGGGGTGCGTTTAACGTTGCACACGAAAAAAGAAATATCATAAAATTGACTGATACCCTTAACCAGACTGTTTTTCTAAAGTCCTTTTTTAGGGATTTAAAGAAATTTTACAATAAAGGACCTCCCTAATCTCCAATTTGTTTCAAAACCACACGCACATTGGCAAAATTTTATCATAAATCTCTTAAAAACGAAAATAATCTTTTTTGCAAAACTGGTAAACAAGCATTTGGAGGTCGTCCATTTTAAAAATAGTAATAAATTTTCAATAAATAAAATCGCGGATTCAATATGGCGGACAAAAATAATTAGTTATAATTAGTTTTTTTTTCATAGATATATTTATTTATACATAGTTTCCGATTTTAACATTTTATTTTTACGAGAAATAATTATTACACTTTTTGTTTCTTTATTAATGAAAAATAAAATAGAGCCGTTCAAGTATTACGCATTTTTTGGTCAATTTGACACCGTAAAATTTTATGTTTTTACCAGCCTTATGATAAAATTTTTCCACTGTGCGTGTGGTTTTAAAACAAATTAGGGATCAGGGAGGTCTTATATTTTCAAATTTGTTTAAATCGCAAAAAAAAACTTGAAACAGGAGGATAGCAAACAATTTTATGATATTTCTTTTGACATGTGCAACGTTAAACCCACCCCAGACTCCCCACCACTGGAGATAAAAAAAAAGTTAATTTTTTATAAAGCATATGTATGTAGTAGTATTACATATGTAAATTTTTGGCTGTATCTGTATTATTTATATAAAATTTTTAATAAAATATATCGAAACAATACAAAAAAGTGGTATAATATACCAAATATTATTTGGGTTTTGAGACCATGTAAAAAATTTACTAGGGTAGATATTTAAAATCTGCAAGTATTTTTTTTTCGACCTAGAATTAATACAAAAAAATCCATTGTGCTATATCTCAAGATTTTAAGGATTAAGAATTTTTTTCATTGCCATATTCGTTTTTAGTGCCAAAAATATGTAGAAAAAAATTGGTCCTGTGTATTTAATAATATAATTTTAAATGATTAATTAAAAATCGCATTTTTTGCAAAAAAAATAAAAATCAAAACCTTGAGGAAAATTAAAAATTGAAAAATTGATCAAAAAGAGAATTTTATTTGCTTTAAAATGATTTATCACACGATATATGAAAAAATCTTTCCTCTGCTACCTACCCAAATTTTAAAAGCTAAATATATCAAAATTAATGGACTGCCCTAGCACAAGCCAAATTTATTTGGAACCCTTCATGACTCTGTAATATATCACTAAATAAATAAATAAACAAATAAATAAAAATAAATATAAACAAATTAAAATAAATTAAAATAAATAAATATGCTAAAAGATAGCAAGTTGACTTATTTAAGTATTTCAGTTTTGAAGTTTATATCTCAATTCATTTAAAAGTTATGAGGAGGGATTCATTATCCTACATCGGTGTGTAGCGACTTATCGACTCTTTTACTTCAGCTCTAGAGCAAAGCTTCTATGCTTTGTGAAAAGATGAAAGCAAAGCTTACGTAATATGCGTTTTATTCACAGCGCTCAATCACCAACTGAGTCAGTCAATAATAAGGCCCCTAAGTTGACAAGCAATTCGGTATAAAAAAGCAGCCGAATTTCTACAAAAAATCAAATATTAGAAAGTAAGCGTGCCAAAACATGGTATGGTCTCTTCTATTGATAAGCGGCCGGTAAAACGCGATGCTACATTGCGTCTAACCTGTACACAGCTGTTTTGTCCGATCGGAATAGAGCGGCGCGCTTAATCACTCTAAAATTCTCGTCCGTTTACGTTTAGCTCCCGCTATCTGTAAATTATTAAAATGGACCTAGGTACATTATTTTCATTTAAATTTAAACTAAGTTTGCCTTTTTTTCGTCGCTTGTACCAAACCAAGGCTTTCTTAACTCCATTGGGATAAAGGAATGCGAAATAGTTTGCATAAAAATAAATTTTGAAAAAACTTTTGTTCACATAATAAAACTATTAAACAAAATTATTAAAACTTTATAAGGCCATTTGGCATGAACACAGAAGCCTAGGTAATGTTAATTTTATTTTACGAATAAAAAAATTCTGAAGCAATGCATTAATTTAATAGGTGGATATTCTGTTCATTTAATTTAATGTTACTTATATAAAAAATACCTCAATCTTTAATATATTTTTTGTTAAGAAAAAACCCACTTGCAGACCCTAACTAGTTTCATTAAGTGAGATACGCAACTTAAAAAAAAAGTATATTGTTTTACTAAGAGGAAAAGTGAAGCTTTTTTTTACTAGTCTGTAGAATTTACGGACGATTTTTGGTTGTTTTTGTGTTTTTTGCAAAAAAAAACACCAAAACAACCAAAAACCAAATATTTAATACATCTGCACAATTTGGCTACAGCGCGAAAGACCGAGTTGCATTTGGAACGTAGACGCTAGTGTCCGTTTACGTTTAGCTCCCGCTATCCATATAAGAAATACACTATAAGAGAAAGTCAAATACGTGACCGTGAAAAGTATTCAGGACCCGAACCTGTGTTTTGGCTTCTAGGTACGACTGAGCGATGGCGCCAGCTGTATATGAACTTGATTGTTTAGTGGGAGTGGGGTGAGGGGTAGTACATCTGTCAAAACAATTGAAATTTTACTCGTGAAATTTTACTCGTGATTTGCAATTTATTGTGCTTTTATACCGAACTTTTATTGTGATGTCTAATACAAAATGTGTATTGCACCGTTTTGCAAGGATCAGTTAAGTAAACGTCACCGTTTTCCTAGTGATGCAAACTTATTTAATGTGTCAAAAACATTAATAGTGCCAAGTTAAATAAAATGACTAAAGGCAGGGACTGACCCTGTCTTGAAAAGCTTCTTATTATTTTGACTGAGCTATTTAGGGCAGGGACAGCCCCTACACAAAAAAACTTACTGATTTGACTGAGCTGTTTAGGGCTGGGACAAATGCCCTAAAAAGCTTCTTACCATTTTTACTGATATGTTTAGGGCAGGGATGGCCCCTATCGAAAAGAGCTTATCAGTTTGACTGAGCTAGCCTTAAACAGCTGTTTAGGGCTGGGATAGCCCCTGGCCAGAGAAGCTTATCGGTTTAACTGATTCATATTGTTTATCTGTTAAATGTAGGAATACTAATTATAAAAACTTTGCAAATGTGCTCTGCCCTTAGGCAGTATATTGTGTATGACACTCAATTATATATGAAGGCAAATGTTTACTCCTCATATATATTTATTTATAATAAAAAGTTAACTGTTAAAAGTACGACATAATTGTTTTAATTTCCTATTTACGTTTAAAATAAAATATATAAAAATCAAAGCCAAGTGTTTTTTTTTAATTATATAGGTTTATTTAGCAAAAGATAAAATTTCATATTTTTAAAGTTTAACAAATTTTAATTAAAATTTCGATTCATATATTGTTATTTTTAATTAATGTGCGGGTTAGATAACCCACTTGTTAGACTTTAAAAATTTGTTTTATCTTTTGGTGAATAAACTTAAAGTTTTAAATAAAAATACAGAGCTTTTCCCCATTTTTACAAAATTGATTTGGGAAAGCAATAGTAATCTTTATTACCGACTTCCGTAGGTTATCTGTATTATCGGCTGTCGTTGACCGTGAATTTACTGAATTTTAAAAAACAACCGCTAATGGCGGTACAATAGTTTTCTATCTCTATCATTTGACGTTCTCTTATAGTGTATTTCTTATATGCCGCTATCTGTAAATTATTAAAATTGACCTAGGTACATTATTTTCATTTAAATTTAAACTAAGTTTGCCTTTTTTTCGTCGCTTGTACCAAACCAAGGCTTTCTTAACTCCATTGGGATAAAGGAATGCGAAATAGTTTGCATAAAAATAAATTTTGAAAACAATTTTGTTCACATAATAAAACTATTAAACAAAATTATTAAAACTTTATAGGGCCATTTGGCATGAACACAGAAGCCTAGGTAATGTTAATTTTATTTTACGAATACAGCCAAGAGCGAGGATTTTGTTTTGTTACTTCGGCATAAAAAATTCTGAAGAAATGCATTAATGTAATAGGTGGATATTCTATTCATTTAATTTAATGTTACTTATATAAAAAATACCTCCATCTTTAATATATTTTTTGTTAAGAAAAAACCCACTTGCAGACCCTAACTAGTTTCATTTAGTGATATACGCCACTTATAAAAATAGTATATTGTTTTACTAAGAGGAAAAGTGAAGCTTTTTTTAACTAGTCTGTAGAATTTACGGACGACGCAAAGCGGAGTCGGATTCTACAGACGAGTAAAAAAAGCACTTTTCCTCTAAGTGAAACATATTATTTTTTGATCAAGCATCCTATATATTTTTTTTCATATTTTTTTTTAAATATTAATTTTTGAATTTAATTTATTCAGTAATAAAGTATTTTTTTATTAAAATAAGCCAATAAAACCCTTTCGAAATAAACTTAAACCTTCCTTAGCTCATTTAAAATTTTTTTCGTAGGCTAAATCATACACTTTTCGCGATTTCGATGGAAACTTGTCTGATGTAGCATTTGCAATTTAGGAGAGATTTTTAGGTGTAAAAGCCATATATTCTTCTTCAATCATTTTAATCAATTTCACACAAGGTTTTTGCACAGAATATCGAGTCAACCACCTGTTTACATAATAAACAAACAAGTTTGAAGTATGGCTGTCATCAACATCAAAGAGTGCTGCCGCCAGTGGTGGTTTTGCTAACTAACTTTTTTTTACGGCGTACAACAATGAACTCATTTTTTTACTGTAAAAAAATAGATCACTTCTAACTAGTGTGTTCGGTTATAAAATATGAACATTTTATTACGCTTGAAGAAAAAATTAATTATTTTATGCACACTAGCACATAACTCAAAATATCTTTGCAATACAGGTACTTTTTAACTGTATAGCCCAAATTCTTTTCCTGTTTTGTAAAAATTGTACAAAAGACACTAAACATTTTTTCAAAAAGTACCATTTTAACTCCACTTTTAGATGTTTTAATAATTTTGACCAAAAAACTTAATCTATACTTCTTTTTCTTTCCTTTTTCTTTTTTTTGGTAAATGACAATTAAAATATGTAAAGAATGACGTAGAATATAAGTGGGGTTGTGAGGCAACGTAGTGCCTTTCAAATCTCTGCGACCAATGGGATCTATTGTGAATTACCTTCATAATTTAGTCCACGTATTTTGTATTAATAATACATACGGGATTTACAAAATAATACTTGCATGTATAAAAGACTATATAAAAGACACAAAATGGTGCATGTATGCAACTGTCCTTCTAGACTTTTTTGAATAACTTGTTGTTCTATCCGGCCATTAGAATCCTTAAATTCTACAGAATCGTGCGGCTCTAATTGAATTTATTCAGCACTAGAAAATGGTCTGAATATAGCTAACACGTGTGTAATAGCAATGAGCGCCTTTCTGCAATTACAGACATATATACCTATAGTCGAAGTTCTTGGACATACCCACTTAAAAACTTTTTTGTTAAAGAATAAACATAATATACCTGTTTTATGTTATATGGTAACCTCCTGTTGTAGTTAAAAATTCATCCCAGTTTAAATTTTATATGTTCGATCAAGCACCGTCTTTCAGGGCTGGTGGTAAAAAATTTTGTACCACCAACAAAACTATCGAAGTGCGCGACGATAAAACATTTAAACTTGGCATAAGTGCTAAAGAGTGCCAGGAATGAAAAATATGGATATGACGTCTGCCGGCAGACTTTTGGCATGTTAATTGTTGCGTTGTTCGATCAATGTGTTCCTTTTTGTTTAACAAAATTTTAATATTTCGCGCATTTGCAGGTTTTTACATTAAAAAATTCTGCCTATGAAATAGGAATTCTATCTAGTGTGTACGCGACCAGTGGTCCCAGAAAAATCAAGTGACAAAAGTCTGTTTTTTGCACATGGCAATATTTTGCTCAGCTAATTACAAAAAAAATAGTGAAAAAACTGGAAAAAAAAGCGTCGTTAGGGTGGTTCAAAATTTATCTGAAACTTGGTCTATAGGCTCTTATTGGTAATCCTAATGCAGACCAAAAACTCAAAATTCAAAATGGCGGAATAAATATGGCCGATTTATTTTTTAAATTTTAAACGAAAATATGGCAAAAACTAAAAATATGACAGATCTGGCCCATTTTGTTAAGGGGTTATTTTCCTTGTATATACTAGTAATTACTGTCAAATTTATGATTTTATACTGGCCTGTTTTTTTGTTATTATTTAATTTTGAAATAAAAACTAATAAAAATTTGGCAAAACATGAGTCATTTTTATATTATTTATATATTAAACAAAATTACCTTAAAATAGTTACAAAATTACCCTTTTTTAATTATATTTATTTTCATTATTTTCTTAAATTTTTAACACTATTGAATTTTATTTATTAAATTAAAAAAAAAGGGTCAGTATAAAGTCATGAAATTTTTACAGTAATTACATTAATTAGTAGTACATATATGGAAAATAACTCATAATAAAATGTGTCGGAACTGTCATATTTTTTGTTTTGTGACTTATTTTCGTTGATCTTGACACACTTAAAAAAATCAATCAATCATATTTATTCTGCTACAATGAATTTTGAGGTTTTGGGTATTGTTACGCATTAAAATTACCAAAAGAACCCCTTACACCAAATTTCAGCTAAATCGGACATTTTTCAAAAATGTTGAAGCAGCCTAAGTTCTCCGTGCGGAGAACTGACCTAATCCGCTACTGCTGTCGAGTTGGACACAAATTAAACACATTGTTGAGCATCAATGTGACTGCAAAAAAATTAGAGAAAATCCCCAAAAAACTGCTTTAACTCAACATTCTTTTAATAATCACCATAAGTTTAATTTTGAAAATGTACAGATTTTAAGTAGACAGTCAATCGATAAAAAACTTGTTTTTCAGAAATGATTTGTATTAAAAAATTTAATAATAGTGTAAATAAAAGGACAGATATAGAAGACTTAAATATAGCATATTTTCCGCTTATTTCAAAAATAAAAAGTAAACTCTAGTTTTCATAAAAAAATAATAATAATAATAATAATAATAGGATATTTTGGTTTCTTTACAAGTCTAATTTTTAGTTTAAACCACAACCCCCCCCCCCCCCCGTACCTGTATCTGTCAACAATCCGAAATTTCCAGTATACGTTTGTATAGCACTGGTACACGACTTGAAATTTCTTATCTACATGTTTGTTTATTTTCTTGTATTTCGAATACCCATTATGTATTATATATTTATTATTTCAATCCTTAATTCTTATATTTTAACGAAGAAAACGTAACTTACTGTAAGTACCATATTTTTTACCTTTTTATTGCTTATACTGATGATAATTCCACGTTAATATAAGTATTTGTTCTTATACGAGGTTTTATTAAATTAAACCGTATTTTAAATGTTTTTATTTCTATGTTTAGATTATAATGCATAGTTTAATATAATTAATCAATGCCTTTTTTGTCTGCAAAACAATTTTAAACATTTTTTTTATTACATAAAAAAAAAGAATCATATTTTATTATTTTATTAACCAATTTTTAAACTTATATTGTTTTCTTTCTGGCTCTTTGAATTGTTAAAAAGTTATAACATAATTGTTACATTTCTTGTAGTGTGCCTTTTGAAGAAGTTGGAATAAAGCCAACGAAACGTCGGCAGTTTTAGTAAAAAAAACGTTTTTTCATATAAATAACCCTAATCCAGCCATCTACTATCTAGTAATAAAAAATGTTTCTCTATGAGAATTTTTTTTTATACATCTATAATTATTTTGAAATCCTTATACTTAATCTCCTCTATAAAAGGAAATTCACTTATTTCAATTTACTATTTGTTTATGTTCCATTTAAGACCTCCTCGATCTTGTGAAAACGCCAAAAGGAAAATACACTTTACCTTTGAATAGTAATGGTTAAAATCCTCGGTGAAATCCCTATAAAAGAAGTTTTTAACTGAAAAGAATAAAAACTATTGATTTTATTAAAAACCTATTTTGTTGTTCGTAGCTGTATCGATTATGTTTTTTGACGAGTGAGAAATTCTCCGTCTAAGTGGTATTTAAAATTTCATGCCGTTTTTGATAGGGTGGGTGAATAAAATTAAGGGGTTAAAGGGCTTTGAAATAAAATAAACATTGAGCAAGTTATATCTATGGAAACTGTTATAGAAGGAGGCTTTTACTAATTCCGTAAAGAGAAAACTTAGTTTTTGCTTAAGAATCGTTAAGTAGTTTTGAATTAGGAAGTTTAGTAAATACGGTTAAACCCATTAGAATTGACCAGGCTACCAAATGTCCAGAGTTTAAACGAACACGAGAATTTAACTGTTAAATAAAAGTAAATATCTATAGTTTAGTGAAAGAAATTGTAATGTAATTTTTATAGAACTGTATATAAAAACGTCACTTTTTGTATAATAAATCTGTATGAAATGTTTGATTTTTGCACTAAAGCGAAAATTAAAATAACCGAAGTTGATTGGGCGATTGATATTGAAACTGATGATATTTGAACTTAAAACTTTTAAGGCAAAGTATTTTTCTACGACCACCTCCGAAAACGACAAATTTCACACGATTTAGAGTGTACAAAAGTGTCATATTTTATACGCGTGCGAAATCTGGAAAAGCTAAGCTTTTATGATTTATAATTGTGAATAATAAATAATTTTAATTTTGCTGAAATCATTTGGATGAGCCGAACGTAACTAATTTTAAGTGTCAAGGTCTAATCTAAGAAAACAAACGAAATTTATAAGAGACCAAGCTAAAGTTGAATTAATTTATCAAGGTTGACGCCTCCACGTTCTGAATTTTAGCAAAAGATTATTTATTTTTATGTGAAGTACCTACTGCTATTTTGTTAATAGTTACTTAATTTTAATCAGTCTAACAATTTTTAATAACGATAATTTTATTTATCTTATTTAAACAAAATAATATTTATTTTAATTAATTATATTTTTGTTGAAGTTGTTACATAACTTGTCGTAAAGTATCTTTGCTGCATTTGCGACGTTTCTGTACTCGTCGCTGCTCACGTCGTGCTAAACATTCGCTCATGAGAAATGTCACTTCCCGTACACGTTATGTAATATACTACTATCGTCCTAATATCATATAAGGATCTCATTTTCGAAAGTCCAAAAATTCTCCTTTTGAGATAGATATGGCGCTTGATACATGAAATCGAACTGTACTCTGTCTAATACTTTACCTTCCATACTGCAACAAGTTTCATGAAAACTGTGCGAAAATCTCATATCTTTTTAAAAAACTAAACAAGTCCACAATTTTTTTTTCCAAAAGTTAATAAGTCCTACCTTTTTTTCACAACGAAACGTGTCCAGCCTTTATTTGAAAATTGCATTGACACAATGCAACTTAAATTTAAGAAATTTGTGTACATTTCTTCTTAGTAAAATATAAAGGAAAAAATAAGATCATAATAACAACAAATCGAACTCTTAAAAGTTTACTCTGTCCAATACTTTAGTTTTATACTGCATACTTTACCTTTCATACTGCAAAAAGTTCCATGTAAACAAAGCGATATATCGCGATATATAGCAATATTCGTATCTTTTTACAAAACGGAACAGGTCCACAGAATTTTATTTCCAAAAGTGAAACTACCTTTCTTTTTAAACGAAACAGGTCCACCCTTTCTTTGACAGTAACATTGACACAATGCAACTTTGATTTAAAAAAATTACATAGATAAGTACATTTCTTCATAAAATATTAAAAGAAAAATTTTCTATTGGAATAATTGACATGAGTTTACAACCGTAATTCATTAATTCTGAAAAAGTTAAGAAAGGGACCTGTATGAAAATGAGCTCATCATATGTTACACAGTATTTTACACCAACGTATATTCGTAAACCTACTATAAATTTTTTTTTATTAGTAAAACTACCAAAATCCAGTAAACGCGGGATATAATATCATATAATCCTCGCTAAAAAATATTTGTTATGCGCGAATTCAATTTATAATAAAACATCTCAATATGCTTTCAATAAAAGTGCTTGTTTCAAACTAAATAAAGTTATTAGATTTGGAACTTTTAATAAAAACGTCTATTTTCCAACTTTTTTTAATGTAGGTACTGATAACTATACTGCCCTAGTACGCTAGAAAGCAGTAACTCCATTTGTCGCATAGCAACGTTTTCACGTCAACTCAGATGTAAAATTTTGAAAACGCTGCTATGTGACAAATGGAGTTACTCCTTTCTGGCGTAGTGGGGCAGTATATGTTTATAAATGATTGTTAATCAGATTGTAAATAAAATATTTTCAAACAAATACATTTTTGTTATCGAGGTTTCCACTCTTTAGTCTACGTAGCCCCTTAAACCTAACCATAGAATGTAATAAAAGGGATTTCTGATATAAAGAGGTTACTCCTTTTTGATTGGCATTCCAATTATCTTTGACGAAACTGGATTTATGCATGAACGAACATGTGACTCTCTACAATAAGTTTCTAACTATTTCTAATAAGTATTTAACAGTTTATTGCTTCCAAGTACCTACTTACTAACAAACTGAAAATTTATAATGATAAGAGATATTTCAGACGCTTTTAAAACAAGGATATTCTGCCTTTCATTAAATTATTGTTCAAAAATTAATGTATTTTTTAATTCATCAACATTTTTTAGGAATTACTAATGATAAAACCCTTACTTGATACACCACATGGAGTTTTAAAGCATCAAGTTTAAGTTTTTATCTATCTTTGCCGGAACTGAATTTATGAATATTTCTTTATAATAAGTTTCTAACTATTCCTAATATTAAACCAATTATAATTATTGCTTCCAACAAATTCAAAATTTATGAGAAGAAATATTTCCGAGTTTCGTTAGTTTTAAAACAAGGATATTCAGCCTTTTATTAAATTAATATGCAAAATTATATTTTGACGTTTTAGTTAATCTGTGTTTAATGGCTTCCTTAAAAACTAAAACTTTATTGGTAAATTCTTTACCGTAAATGTCTTTAAAATTAAAACAAAGTAAAACTGTATCTAAGTATACTATACTATAATCAACGAACTAATAACTCTTCTTTCTAGAATACTCGTACTGTTAAAATAAAATATCGCCAATATCTCGGTTTGTTTGTAAACAAATAGTGGGTATATTCAAGCCTAAACAATAACAATTACCAGTAACTGTTAGAACAAAGATGTGCGAGTAAAACAGACGAATGTTTATGTTGCCGATGTTTTTGTCAGTTTTAACGAATGAAATGCCTATTCTAGAGAGAAGAGTTATTAGTTCGTTGGTATAAATCCGCATTAACTTTAGACATTAAAAAACTAAGTATAAATATTTAAAAATCTGTGTTCTATAGCAAACTCTGTATACTGTATATTGATCGACAGCGAGTTTCTGGCATTGTATAACAAGTATGACTAATGATCCAGAAAAACCCACCCTGTACAATCGGGCGAATAATTTAATTTAACTGAAAAACGCAAATGTAGGGATATTTCATTTTATTCTCTCCGGTACACCTGATCACTTAGATCCGATATTAAATTTTGGCATCCGATGAAAAGCCTACGGTATTATTATTTGTAAACTTATGCTAAAAACGGTATTTTCTAATACTTGCATATCGCCTTGTAAATTTTGAAATATAGTATCTCAAAAAATTTATTTTTTCTTCAAGCGTACTAAAATGTTCATATTTTATAACTGAACACACTAGTTAGAAGTGATCTATTTTTTTACAGTAAAAAAATGAGTTCATTGTTGTACGCCGTAAAAAAAAGTTAGTTAGCAAAACCACCACTGGCGGCAGCACTCTTTGACTTTGATGACAGCCATACTTTAAACTTGTTTGTTTATTATGTAAACAGGTGGTTGACTCGAGATTCTGTGCAAAAACCTTGTGTGAAATTGATTAAAAATGATTGAAGAAGAATATATGGTTTATACACCTACAAATCTCTCCGAAATTGCAAATGCTACATTGGACAAGTTACCATTGAAATCGCGAAAAGTGTACGATTTAGCCTGCGAAAAAAAATTAAAATGAGCTAAGGAAGGTTTAAGTTCATTTCAAAAGGGTTTTATTGGCCTATTTTAATAAACAAAACATACTTTATTACTGAATAAATTAAATTCAAAAATTAATATTTAAAAAATATATATAGGATACTTGAAGAAAAAATAGTATGTTTCACTCAGAGGAAAAGTGCTTTTTTTACTCGTCTGTAGTTTCCGGACTCCGCTTCGCGTCGTCCGTAAATTCTACAGACTAGTAAAAAAAGCTTCACTTTTCCTCTTAGTAAAACAATATACTATTTCTATGATCTAATAGAAAAGTTAACATTTCTACAAAACAAATTAAGTTTTCAGACTTCAAAATAACCTATTTCTTAGTATTTTATTTTTCTGCTCGTTACCAGGACAGCAAGCAGAAAAGTTATTTTTTTCGCGCGCACATTGTAGGCAACCGGCATGTCAATCGTAAAACAGCGGTCAGTTATATGCGAAGAGATGTTGGTCCGCCATGTTTTTAATATGAAATTATTATTTATTTTGAATCAAATCAAAATTTCGTGTGCTAAATATTTATTTGCTATATATTTGTTGTTACGAAGGAATTATGGAGAGTAACTGTGATTATAGGATTTTACTTTTACACCAACAGATTTGCAGAAAATTGTACTAAGTGCTATATTTATTTATTTTTCTACTACCTAATTAAGTGCTAGCTTACATATTATCTACTGTTTTCAAGGCTTGTTTACCTTGGCAACCAATAAAATCAGTAAACTAATTTATTATTGACCGTTGTTAAGCATTGTTTATTGACGGCGGTCAATAATGAAAAAAATTTAAGACTACTACTACTACTACTAACTTTTTCCAAACATAAATGTCAAACTGTGTTATACGCTGGTTTGGTATTGAGATATTACCAAATCAGATAACTAAAATTTCAATAAAACCTTGCATTCAAAAGCAAGAAATATATAAGCTCACCCGGACAAGCCAATCGTAGATTGGGTCGTGTTCTAGATATTTTACAAAGCGCCACTCGTTTTGAGCTTGGTGAATATTTCAAAACATAAAACGAGAAATAGGTTCTTAATTCAAAATTATACAAGAGATTACTAAAACTTCAATATATTCTCAACATTGACCCAAAATCTGTTTAATAAGCCGCAGTATGCATACCTAGACCTTTACACGTTATAAGTTATAAACATAATAATATGGCATGTTACTGAAGAACCATGGACAACATTACGATACATAGGATGTGAGTAGCTGATGAAATCATAGATATGTATGATGATAGATGCAATTTATGCTGGTACAGAAGCTGATATTCTTGATAAATGACACTAACCTGTTAGTACTACAGTCTTTAGTACTTATCTGTGTTCCTAGCAGTGTAGAAGGCCTTAAAGCAAGATTGCAGGACCTGGGCACCAGCTCGGAATGGTACAAAGTTAGCAGTGTGGTTATACCAAAAGCAGAATCAAAGCAAAGCCATGCATGGAGGTTAAATACCCATTTAAAAACATTAGTACTAAAAGCCTAAAACCACAATAAGACTAAAGTTAAAACCGTATAACATGTAAGTAAAGGTATCCTTACCGTAGATGGAATGTGGCCTAAAGTGTTCATAAAAATTAATATTTGACTGGATTATTTAGGATTCAGCTTAAATCCGTTATAAAACGTTATTATTACTAATAATATAGCTATAATTCCTAAATTTACAGTTATTAAAATCCGCAAAATGCGTTTCTTCAAAAATGGCTTCCAGCACATAAAAAAAATATATAATCCTGCGCACTCTTTTCGCGCATATTTTACTCAAATCTAAATTAAAATTTGAAAACCAGAGGTTCTAAACCATTACCTAACTTTTGACTAAAGATCTTTACTAAAATTAACCTAAATAACCTAAATTAAACTAAATTAACCTAAATAATTTAAATTTTCTAGTTTATTCTGACATTCAAAACTAACCCGTAACAACTGACAGCTATGTCAAAATAATTTTTGAACTATATTTTTAACTAATATTTGGAGTTACTAGCTTTAGGTAGTAGAAAAGATATTATATGCACCACGTATGTGAACTGTCTTAAGTGTTCTCGACTGATTTTTTGCTTGAACACTAAAGACTTAGTGCGCATATCTTCACGGCTTGTTTGTATATAAAATAGAGAACTATTTTTTATCTGATACGTGGGATTAGAACCAATATATAGAGCGCTCTAGAGCGTCAGAAACAGGTCCACAATAGTAAAAACTTATTTCACTCAAAATTCCCATACGTGGTATTAGAATAGATATATAAATTATTTAAAAAAACTGAAAGAGTTTTTACATAAAGTATTATATTTTTACTCGCTTGAATTTGTTTTTTTAAATAAAATCTATAATTTATTTGAGGCGTATATATTTATATTATTATTAATTTGATTTTTTTGGTATATGTTAAAAGCAAATTAAATAGATAGGGGAGGGGTTGACGAAAACTCCAGGGGGCTCAAACCAAGGCAATCCTTCTCACCTCTTAATTACGGCCATGTTAGTTTTGTCAATTTAAGGATATCATTATGACATTGTCATTGCTAAAAAAATACTGCTGCCAACAAAATAATAATTTCCCCCAAAGGCATAGGTTCCTTAAAATTAAAAACGAAAAAACTTTCAAAAAAAAAAAAATTCAAAGAATTCTTTGGCCCTAAGCGTTCTAGAGTTATCGTGGTCATAAATTTCCCGGATACACAGACCGTCAGACCGACCGACAGACAGATTTTTTTTTACGGAAATCATATTTTTTTTTATAAAATTTTTTCGAAATTATTTTACTAACGCAAGCCGGCAAAGGCCCTATTTTGGCATGATTACACAAATCATTCGTCTTTTGTCAGAATAGACGCCAGATGAAAAATTAAAATCATACTTGCGTAAAAATGTCGTTTCGTTTGATTTTGCGACGGGGGGTATGTTGCTCTTTGTGCTTTTAAAATTAAAGACGCAGCAGGGTTTGCATTTGAAATACTTCGTGGATTATTGTAATATTATATTCTTATTATTATTAAACTTTATAAAAAGACATAATAATAAAATATATGAAAATAAAGAAAGGCTTTTATTAAAAAGTAAAAAAAAATAACACAGGCCCACAAAAAAAGCAATTATTCTTCACCAGACTATATTTTTCTTTCGTATTTTTGTGTGCTGAAATAGTATATTGTTTTATTGAGAGGAAAAGTGAAGCTTTTTTTTACTAGTCTGTAGAATTTACGGACGACGCGAAGCGGAGTCCGGAAACTACAGACGAGTAAAAAAAGGAACTTTTCCTCTGAGTGAAACATACTATTTTTTCTTCAAGCATCCTATATATATATATATTTTTAAATATTAATTTTTGAATTTAATTTATTCAGTAATAAAGTATGTTTTTTTTTGTTAATAAAATAGGCCAATAAAACCCTTTCGAAATAAACTTAAACCTTCCTTAGCTCATTTTAAATTTTTTTCGTAGGCTAAATCGTACACTTTTCGCGATTTCGATGGTAACTTGTCTAATGTAGCATTTGCAATTTCGGAGAGATTTGTAGGTGTATAAACCATATATTCTTCTTCAATCATTTTTAATCAATTTCACACAAGGTTTTTGCACAGAACCTAGAGTCAACCACCTGTTTACATAATAAACAAACATGTTTGAAGTATGGCTGTCATCAAAGTCAAAGAGTGCTGCCGCCAGTGGTGGTTTTGCTAACTAACTTTTTTTTACGGCGTACACAATGAACTCATTTGTTTACTGTAAAAAAATAGATCACTTAGATCACTAGTGTGTTCAGTTATAAAATATGAACATTTTAGTACGCTTGAAGAAAAACAAATTTAACAGTAAACAAGCCTTGAAGATATGTAACTTTAATCATTCCATTAAAAACTATTCACAGTGGATGGTATATTTTTTCAAACAACGGAAGTTAAAACTATTTAACACAAAATAAAATATTGCTTAAAAAAAATCTTTTTGTGGAAAACGAAAAAATTTTCAAAAAAAATACTTTTTAAAAAACTTTAACTTATTTTTTATGAAACACATTTGTATCCAAGTATTTTTTTACCATTTTAAAAAATACGAAACTACCGTACTGTACTTTTCTAACGCATGCGCGCAGTATATAAGATAATAAACATGATAACATAAAAATATAAATTAAAAAAATAAATATTACTAACAACATATTTTATATCGTCGGCTTACAAGCAAAAGGCATTAAGTCACTTTTTTGCAAAAATGGGATTTTAATGGCACTGTAATTAATTTTTGATGATCTATGTATAGGTAAACCGAACTAACTTCTAGGTGGACTGCCAAGGGAGTTACCCACTATACAAAACGCACCAATTTGATTTTGATTAAAATTTTATCTGGCAATAGGCACTAAGTCACTTAGTGCACTTAGTGCGTTTTACTTGTAGATTATTTTAAATGTTTCTGCACTAATCGAATTTCTAAAAAGAGTTAATTTATAAAAATATGATTGCTTGAATCATTTATATGATACAATATGGGAGATTTAGCTCAGTGGTCAATGGCATCGATATAGCCTGACACTGATCTAATGATCGTGAGTTCAAACCTCACTGGCGCCGATTGCCTTTTTCAGTTAATTAATAATTGAAATTTGGCGAAGGCGTACTCCCTAGATATATTGGTTCGAAAGTCAATTAAAGCCGGTGGTTCCCTCTACTACTAGCCCACACAAGTCCTGGACTTAGGGGATGCTTAATTAAGTAGAATAGTACGAGGTTAAAAACAAAAAAAAACAAACAAATATCTCATTATTTATTGTACTGACAAACGCATTCAAATTTTGCTATGTTAAAGTTGATGGAATAGAGACAGAACAGAGAAACAGAACTTTACCTGTAAAATGATCATGCTTTTTACGTGTACTTTCGATGTATAGGTAATAATTTAATTTTCATTTGCATTGGTTTTTTTATTATCAGATAATATTTCAAAACTAAATTTGAAGCCTTCACACTAAGTTCAAAGTCTCGGTGCATTTCTGAGGGGTGTTGCACCGTGAAGTGTTTTATCATTAATAATGATTTATTATAATTATTGACTTTAGGAGATGCTTCTTTGCCGGCACAGCCGATGGCCTCTGAAAACTGTCTTAGTTCTGGCATAGTAAGCAGTTTCATATAATTAATACTAATTAATTATTATTATTAATTTTGGAAACGTTCTTTAAACAATCAAAAAGTCCAAACCCTTCTTTTAAAAATCTAGTTTTTGAAAATTTATGTAAACATCTTGTTTTCTACTTTATAGTTATACATTACGTTTAATTAATAGAAGGGTTTTAATTTTAAATAGTTGTTTTTTGTATTATTTTATTGACTTAGTGCTCTTTACTTGTAAACCGACGTCGTGGGCCTACAAGTAAAAGGCACTAAGTCCATGTCTTTTTTCAAATTTAGTTGAATTAAACTACTTCAATTTTTCTTTATTAACTGCAAATGAGACATTATTATGTCCAAACATGTCATTGCAATTTGCGGTAGTTTTTTTCCAATTATTACAAAAATTAAAAAACAGCAATAAAAGTTAAATTTGTCAATATCTCAAAACCATGTTTTTGGACTTAGTGCTCTTTACTTGTAAGCCGACGATATTATATTAACATCTTAAGGCATATCCAGAAGCTCGCATAACAACATAGTACATAAGAACGCGATTCCGTGATTGGCTTGACGTGCTGCCATGTTACTTGTAAGCCAATCACGATACCGCAATCTTATGTACTTTGTAATTATGCGAGCTTGTGGATATGCACTTAAACACACATCTTTATAACCTGTTTACATAATCATGGTACATCCACATTTTAGGTGCGTCCATTATCTTTACGGTGATCTGCATTTATGAGTTAACTCCTTTTGTAAGATAACGGGTAAATTATTGTTAATTTATTTAAACACACTTGACAGAATTCTTATGATTCATTAAAAATGGAATATTACGGTTTTGACAAAGGTAGTATATAGTTTGACGCACGGATCTGTGGCTACGGGAAATATGTTTGGAATGTGTGTGCAAGTGGGAGACCCGCTCTTGACTGAAGAAGAGAGCGCGAACGATTCCTCCCCCTTTCGTCGGAGACTTTCTTTAATGCGGAGAACTATACCAAAATATATTACGTCACGTTAATAACCAGTAAACAAAAAGGTCAAATCTTTGTTAAAATGGCCGCTTATTAAACGTTTATTATTCGTAAATTTAAGTATGTACGTATAATAAACTTTTAGAGTAAATTACATTTTGTTTGTTTAACCTCGTACTATTCTACTTAATTAAGCCTCCCCTAAGTCCAGGACTTGTGTGGGGTAGTAGTAGAGGGAACCATCGGCTTTAACTGACTTTGGAACCAGTTCACCTGTCGACTTCTCCAAATGTTTATTATTAATTAACCATAATACAATTATTATAGTATGGTTTATTTATTCAAAGTAAACTAGTTTACTTGACTTAAGAAAATATTTTTCTTTGTGTTTTAAGGTTTCCAACGTTAATGACCGCAAAAGTGCATATACGTTGTGTGCGTGCAGACGGCATGAATTGCACTATAGATATAAAAGGACCCTATTCAAGGGGTCGGAGCATATTGTCCCCTTCATTGGAGACACAAGTATTCTGCCGTACGAATGACGCGATGAGAATGATAGGATCTTAACCC
The DNA here is from genome assembly GCA_958510825.1 of Brachypterus glaber. Classification (NCBI taxonomy): domain Eukaryota; kingdom Metazoa; phylum Arthropoda; class Insecta; order Coleoptera; family Kateretidae; genus Brachypterus; species Brachypterus glaber. The sequence continues at coordinate 26,613,221 of OY294044.1, read as the reverse complement.
TTAGTTTGAACAAAATGAAATTTTGATATGGGAAAAAGTTTTGCTAGTCAGGATTTCTTAGTGTGTTGTCAGTAAAGGTTAAATTGATCGAAAACAGAATTAATTAAATTGTATAATAAATTTATCCCTTTGACAACTAACAAAATAAGATATTTTTCAAGTAATTTATATATTTATAGAGATAAATGTTAAGACATGTCTCTAGATTGAATATGACAAACACCCTCTTTAGTTTGACTTGCAGGTTTTTGTTAATAGCTTATGAGTGATAAGTTATCACGTAATAAGTACACAATAGTTTATATATCAAGGGACTGAATTGGTTGGCAAAGAAAATATTCATGCTAAGGGCTAAAATAAAGTTTGCCACTGAGGTAATTACACTATTTTTTGCACGACCGACTACTATATTTACATAAAATTTAAATTAGAACATTTATTCCAAACCAACTAATCCATTTTTGCAATTTCTTTTAACATTAATCAAGATATCCATGAATCGCGAAATGACAGGTTTGCATTTTCAATCATTTTTTCCAATATGGCCGTAGTTTTTTAAATGTGGCATGCTGTTAGAATAAAAAGTATGGATTTTAATGAAATAGTGCTGCAGCCTATCGAAACTGACCCCATGTTGGTTATTGAGGAACGGGCTGCAGAGGATATTTTAAATTTATTGCCATCCTAGTCAAGAAAAAAATGTACAGCAAAAAAGAGAGTAAAATTACGTTTTAGTCCGAATCGTGACTGAGAAGATTATATGATGAGCGGTTCTCTTACTTATTAGTCATACATATAAAGTTTCAAAACAGTGGCCGGAAACTATACTATGAAGTAGAAATACCTAATAGTGTCTATAAAGTAGGAATTTTGTTGGATCTGAAATGTAATTAAAATTTGGTAGTTATTTTATTAAGTGATTATGTGGTTAAGAAAACTTTAATATTCCTATACTGAGAGTAAATACTAAACGTTTTTGCTTATACGGAACCCCACGAAAGTTTTGTTAACATTGACTGGTTGTTACAGTAATACTTAACGTTAATTTATTATTCCATCAATCTATTTTCTAATCATCGTACAGAGTGATATTGGTAGACTGACGGTTTCGGGCTGCTGGCCCTCTTTAGTACTAAGAGTCAACTCTGCACGCTGATTAAGAAAACGTTTTTAGACTTTATTCGCAAAAGGAATATAGTCATTAGATTGATGTAGACTTGTGCGCCATCTATTGCTAGATGTAGACAACTACTCATACCTCTCCTAGTCTGGAGACTTTGAAAGTTAGCAAGTTGAAGACTTGTGTGTCTCAAGCGTTAACGTTAATTTATTATTCCATCATTCTATTTTCTAATCATCGTACAGAGTGATATTGGTAGACTGACGGTTTCGGGCTGCTGGCCCTCTTTAGTACTAAGAGTCAACTCTGCACGCTGATTAAGAAAACGTTTTTAGACTTTATTCGCAAAAGGAATATAGTCATTAGATTGATGTAGACTTGTGCGCCATCTATTGCTAGATGTAGACAACTACTCATACCTCTCCTAGTCTGGAGACTTTGAAAGTTAGCAAGTTGAAGACTTGTGTGTCTCAAGCGTTAACGTTAATTTATTATTCCATCATTCTATTTTCTAATCATCGTACAGAGTGATATTGGTAGACTGACAGTTTCGGGCTGCTGGCCCTCTTCAGTACCAAGAGTCAACTCTGCATACTGATTAAGAAAACGTTTTTGGACTTTATTCGCAAAAGGAATATAGTCAATAGATTGATGGAATAATAAATTAATATTTTTATAATTTTGTTTAAAATTAAAAATTTCTGTCCTTATCAATATACTCCGCGCATTATCTATCTGAGTTGATGATCATTTGTTTCTTGTTGTATGGTTGGCAGAATAAATTTAGTTCCCTATGTAAGGTGACTATCTTGTTTCAAATTCATTGTCAATCAAAACATCATTTTGACGTTTATAAAAAAAATCCAAATACGTTGCTTTAGCAAGAAGAAATGACAAGAAAAGCCCTTAAAAAGGAAACTAAAGCATCAATCTATAAATATTTTGTTTAAATGAAGCAATATAATGCAGTGCTCAATAAAATTTTTATGTAAACGCTGTAACTGAAAATTTTTAAGTTAAAATAATACTGGTCTATAATTTTATTCAAAAAATATAATTTAAAGTATCGATCACCAGCTTAGGTAACGTAAAATTTTATTTTAATCACATTGTGAATAAAAATTTACTTTTATTATAATTTTAAACAAGGTTTCACTTTTTAAAAAGATCTTTTTATTATTTTTAAGACGTAAAATGTCAGTAAATTTAACCCAAATGTTAAAAATTGTCAAAAGCACAATGGACAACAAAAATATCACTAAAAGTCATTTTTAAACCACTAATCATAGCTTCCTTAATCCAATTTGTTACTCAGATAGATAATGCACCGAGTTTACTTAACGTTGTTATTGTTCTGGTAATTGTAACAACCAGTCAATATTAACTAAACTTTTGTGGGGTTCCATATAAGCAAAAAACCTTTAGTATTTACTACGGCAACGATTTCTCAGTGTATGAGGTAAAAAAGTAATAAAAGTAATATTTATGGTATACCGGTAGTTATTACTATTCTGCAACTTTCATATAGTATATTAAGTCAAATTTTCGTAATTTCAACCCATGAATGGCAGCGACTACGAAAATCCTAGCTACGATATAGTATATTTCTAAATAACATATAGGTATAATCTATGGATTACATAGGTACATTAGATTGAATTATAATTTAATAAGATACAATGTTAGGTATACATGTAGTACCTGCAGACCTTAGGCTTCATTATATCAAATTGGGTTTAAATGCTAAACCAATTTGTAGCAAGCATGAGAGAATAATAATTTTAGGAACTATTTGTAATCGAATCAGTATACCGGGTGAGTTTTATTTATGTCCACCCCTAAAATTATTATTAATTTTCAATCGATAAGAACGAAACTTTAGTCATTTTTATGTTTTTACATTGACTATAAAATGACGGTTTTTTTTTTCATTTTCGGTTTCGCCGGAAGTGGCATAAATATGTTTTCTTTTTAATGGGACACTCTATATATTATTAGGGACCCTATATATAATGACATTAAACTTCACACAAAGGGTTGAGACACGCTTTGATTTTGAGGTTAAAATGGCAACCAAGCACTAGTATTGTTAAACAATGAAAGACAATGGTTTTATCCAAAGTGCTTTGGTGCCAAATCTAAATCTAGTAATAATTATGTCTAAATTTAATATAATTCTGTCAGATACAAAATCTGAGGTTATAGTTAAATGTCAACCCGAACAGAGGCGTCGATATTAATTAATATAATAATATTGTCATATTTAAGTGTCAGTGTCAAACTGAATATTTATTTACGAAATTATGGTTTATAGTTTTATTATTGTACTTTTTTAAAGTGCCTACGAAAATACCTGTACAATTTAAATCAAGATTTACTTATGGAATATACTGACGACCGTCAGTGTTCGAATAATCTCGGAATTTTCCCTAAATAGTTGAAATTACTTTTATTTGGAACTGAATTAATTTTGAAGAAAACAATAATATAAATAAATAAGAGGAATGTAAAAAAATCAGGCATGTACCGAAGAATATGATCAACTAGTAGTTTTACTTTAGCAAACTAAAAATATTTAAAAAAAATAATTTTATAGGTATTCCTTTAATGATAACTGCAGGTTTTTAATTGTTGTTTTCTATGATAATTATAATAAAAATATACATTAAAACTTTGATTAGAACGTGTTTATTTTAGGCTTGCACTAGGCATGTTTTTGTATTTTTTTTTATTATAATCCAAAAAATATTTTTTTAATTATTTAGTAATAAAATATGTTGAAGATTTTCATATATTAAAGTGTGTGCATACATAACAAATTTATATTTTTATAAGTTTTATACTTCGACGTTTTAAATCATAAATTCACGGTAAAACAGAAATAATGAAAAGTGTACTATCCCAGCCAATACAGGATCAGCCAGGCACTAACGAATAAGGAAATCCAATTCAATAACAAATTAAATATTTTATTAACGAAATTAAGGTAATTTACAAGTATGTATTTTCTTTTCTGCTGTTTGTTACTTTTGTGGTTTTAAATTGTTCAGTTCAGTTCAGCTTACTATTTCTATCTATTCAAAAGTAATAATTCTGAATTTTAAAATTTTAATATTTTTTGTTTTAATTAAAGAGTTATGCTTATTATATAATAATATATATAATATTATATACTGCTTTTCTCGTTACTAATAGTCATCTGTTCATTATCGAAAATCGTCCAATTCGGAAGATACATGCTTCTTTTCCATTCATTTAATAATGCATTGCATTTGGGGACTGGAAATAATATATATCCTGCATGGATAGAATTACGACAGTTTACCACTGAACATTGTCGTGACATTTTTTCAAAAAACACGTCTATGGATATTTTGACAAGTAATGTCACTTCTACTATACCAATAGTGCCAATTCGCAAAAAAAACATAACCCTGCAGAAATTACTAAATTGGTGTCTCAACCCTTTGTGTGAAGTTAAATGTCACTTTATTTAGGGTCCCTATATATTATTACATATTTTGATTTAGAAATGCATTCTAAAAAGAAGCATGTATCAATCAATTTTTGACAGGTCATGCCATTTTTTATTTAAATTTTCATTTTAAATCTAGCTTATTCGTTTAATTTTTGGTTTGGTATCTAGAAAAATATTATTTTGATTCTTTTCCTAAGACTCTAAATTTGGTATGCTATTAAATTTCGAAAATCATACACTGTAAAAAGTGATAGTAAATTTAAAGCAGTTATCCTTGTGAGGAAATACTGAATTATACTATTTCATATATAAAATTGTAATAATGCTTAATTTTTCATGTTATTTGTAAAGTTAGTCCACAAGTTAGATTGTAATATTATGAAAAATGCAGGAAGTGCTTGTAACAATAGCCCGAATTCACAGTTACATTAAAAAACACAGAATAACTTAAAAAAAGCTGTAAAAATTAAGGTATTTTTACAATCGCTATTTAAAAATACATGTTTTTAGAGTGTACTTTGTTAAAATAAGAAAAAATTTTCTTGTGAATATTTTGATTCTACACATGAATAGTTTATCTAATTTTAAATGACATGATCTGTCAAACGTTGACATGCTTGTTTTCAGAATAGATTTCTGAATCGAAACATGTAAAAATATATAGGGATATTAAAAAAACATATTTATGCCATTTCCGGCGAAACCGAAACAAAAATAAATAAATCTGCCATTTTATAGCCAACGTAAAATTATATAAATCACCAAAGTTTCATCTTTATCGAATAAAAATTAATCCTAATTTTAGGGGTGGACATAAATAAAACTCAACCGGTATACCAGACGGGTCATCTAAGATGTATAAGTCTAAGACTAAAGATACCAAAATAAAAATGATAAGCCCAAGAAGCTATCTTAATTCTAAAATGTAAAATTACCTATTTGTTACAGACAGTATTTAGTTCTAAAGAAAATTCAATAGATTTTTAAATTTTTTCAGTTTTATCTAAACTTTATTAACATACTTCCATTTTTATATGGTCGTAACTCCAAAACAAAAACTATTTAAACTATTTTTTTACAAATTAGTAGCTTATTGGGTCTAAAATCAGAATGGGGCAGAAGTTTTAGAACATGAGGCGACAAGACTGCTAATATAATTTTAAATAGAATATATACTCTAAAGTTTAGTCTATTTAAAATTGTACATTGATATGCCATATTTTTTTTAACTTTAACTGCCAAGGTATTTTTTCAAGAACTCAAAATTCTGCATCTGTATACCCTTAAAGAGTATACCAACCCAAAATTTTGACACAGTAACTCAAATTCTTGCACACAATTAGGTGGACAGAAGTTTTTTTTAATGAGATTAAAGTGACATACGTTGACTAAAAGAAAAAGTATAATATACAATCGAAAAAAGAAGTCTTTCAAATTTGTAAAAATGCCACTAACAGAGTTTGACTTGTTAGTGAAATGCGTATGAGCTACCTTCATTGTAGCCTACAATTTGTAGGTATCGGCAAGGAAAAAACTGTCAATCCATTTGGGTGGACAGTGATAAAAATAGGGTTTTTTTAATCTTTTTATTATTATTTTAAGGTTATTCCTACACAATAAAGTTATTTCGTATAAATAAATGTGTTGTATTTTTATTTTGTCTACCCAAATGGGTAGACACCATAAATATTTTGTGATTTTTAAAATAATGTTTACCCAATTGGTTAAACAAATATTTTACCTTTATGTAGTTCCCTATTATGTAAGGAACATAATAATAATTGTAATTTTTTTTACGATTATTAATAGTGAAGTTATTACAAGCGCCTAATTGCAGCTCTTTGTGCCGATGTTTGTTTTGGTTTTTTGTTGTTTGGTCTTTTTTTTTAATGAGGGGGCCTTGGTTTACGCTAACGTTGGTTTGGCGTCTGTTTGTTTTTTTTTTTGTAAAAAAATGTTTTTATTTAAAACAATATATATGGAAAAACGGTGAGCGCAAGCGCGTGCGCATGCGTAGTTTATCAAAACGCGGCATAAAGAGCTGCACATAAGCGCTCCTGAAGTAATAGCCTTGGCAGCTACGGCAAGAATACCAATTTTCGGTTTGGTGCTACAGTAAAGATAAGTGTCCACCCAATTGGGTGTACATGGCAGTTAAAGTGTTAAATGTCCTAAATACACCGCACTATATTAATTAGAGGTATCAACTTTGGGTGGCTTTAAAAAACGCAAAAGAGTGCCCTATAAGTCCCAGATGGACCACCCGGTATTGTGTGAAATTTGGTTTACAAATAAACAAGGAATAAAATGCAATTTTCCGGAAAAAGCTTTTGCTTGTCAGAACTTCTTATATTGTAAGGTTAAATTGATCGAAAAAAAGATTAATTAATCTGAATAGTGCATCGTCATCATTATAACGCTGGAAAAATAAAACTTGTAAAACTAAAATGAACCTAAAACAGAATCCGTTTTAAGTATTTATTTTGTTTATTCAATTTAATTACATTTAAAATGAATGAAGTACAAGGACGTAGACTTTTCTTCTGGAAGAAGGAAATATACTGAACCCTTGCACAATTTTTTAAAAATTTTACATTGTTTAAAAATTTAATTCATTGGTGAAAATTATTAATCAAGTGTAGGGCCGCAGGATTTTTTTTTTAAAACTTTTTAATCGGAGTCTGGTCCGTAACTGCAAGTCTGTGATAACGTTATTGGTAACTATTTGTCACAGTTAAAAAATTTTAAATCACTTTTTAAACACAAAAATTTTATATAAATATTATTGTTTAACAATTGTAATGATATTTTTTTCGTACAAATCTTTCTCTTCTTTTTGTTTATTTTATTTTATTTTTATTTTAATTTTTTATTTTAATTTTTTATTTATTATTATTATTGTTATAAATTGATTTTTAAAAAATTTGGTTTAAATATGTATTTTGATAAACCAAAGTTAATACATTATTATTTTATGAAAATTTAGAGTTTATAGAACTTTTTTTAAAGGATTTTTTTTCTAAATACCAGAGTTCTTTCTCTGACCTACCATGATTATTTCAGAAATTTTATATTCATCTGTTCTTGAGTTATTTAATGGTTTAAACTTTTGCGTTTAAATTACATAAAGTGTTTTAGTTTTTTTATTTGTCGTTTTTAATCTATTGATTATTTTTATATTATATTAATTGATATTTCAAACCTTGTTATCTGTCACAACAATATGACATAAACTTCTATGTTTGCAATATAATTTTTAAATACTTGGGTGGTGATATTCACCAAAAATCTTTTTTAACTATTTATTTGATAAAATTATGATTAATGTATACATTTTACTAACTGGCACCTGTGAGCTGAGGTAAGGGGAAGAGAAGAGGTAAAATTTTGTGTGTGTAGAATAGGTGACCTTAAAATTTTCACATTCCTGGCAGGTGCCAGTTGATAAAACTTAGACAGTAAGTGCTTTTTTTAATATGTATTGTACAATGTCCAGTAAAAAAATGTTTTCTTTAACCCAATTTGCAGTTTAACGCCCTCCAGTGTCTCATATTTGCAGTCGAAGAAAAAGTATAGTTATAAAACGTATGGAATAACTATTCCGCGCTTGCGGAGCCGTTATCCCCGTCTGACGGCTCTTATGCCAAACTCTCCACGCGCGTGAAATATTTTTTATTCCATACTAGTTACAGAATATACAGTTTGAATAAAAAAAAGTACTACAGAATTTTTTTTTAATTTTAGTTGTTTTAAGTGCTTTATTTGCAATGATTTTTTTAGTGTACAATGTGAGTGGATTTAAAAACGGTATAAATAACATTCATTTCTCGAAAAAATATATTCCTATTTGTAAAAATTACAGAAATATATAAAATTAAAAAAAAAAAACAGAATAAAAACAAATACTTAACATTGATAAAATAAAGAAAAACAATAAGGTACCTTATTTAATAGCGGTTGAAATTTTTAAAGGACCTTCATTCCTAGATACATATTGGTTCTGGCGTGTAGAATTCTTTAATTTCTCTGCTATTTTCCTTATATTCCCAAAATATATTTGTTACAAGACGACTGTTATACTTAGTTTTAGGTATCTCTGACTTAGTTAAGTCATCAACTGACTTTAGTGACAAGTTAGATTTAAATGGTACAATTTTTGGGTTTAGTACTTTTTAAAGATCGCAACTGTACCTACTATTCTAAGCATATTCAGGATTTAACCAATTATAATCTAGACATTACCTTTAGGATCAACTGTCAACACCCTAATTTTTCTTTCCTAGTTTTGTCTCTATATTAGATTTGTTAGTTCCAAATCTATGACATGGGATTTGTCAGACGCCTTTTGTCGTGTCGGTCATCATTATCGGGCCCCATGTGTTCTTCGCCTGATTTGGTTAATTTCAAGGGGTTGCTGATTGCGATTAATGATAGAAAAATAAGGGTTTAGCGTATAGAAAGTTTTCAGTACGATTACTACAAAACTATTTAAGAATATGATATATTTATTTCATTTTCATGAGTTTTATTCAATTCCCGGTCATTTTACACTAAAAATATCCAACATATGAATAAACTAAATTGCAGCAGAAAGTGTGCACTCACTGTGATTTTTTAATGTCGGTTTCTGCAAATTAGGTGATGTTTCAAGGTTGGAACTATATTTTATTCAATAGTTAGCATGGGTCTGGATCATACGGCCGAAAGTTGTACGGCCGAAGAAATGCTTTTACCCCCTCTACTGTATTCTCCAGAGGTTCTCAATATTTGATTAAAACAATGAATTTCTTATGTATATTGTTACACCAGGCGAGCATTTATTATTTAAATAGCTAAAGATAAATTATTTAGCCTAAATATAATTATATTTGATTCTTAAAATATATCGCCTTCTAAATTCTGAAATATCGTACCTGAAAAATGCCTCCCATTAAAACAACACCAAACCAGCAAACTACCAAACCAAACTATTGTTTACGTAAACCAACGCATCCCATTAAAAAAAACACACCAAACCAGCAAACTACCGAACCAAACCATTGTTAACGTAAACCAACGCCCATTAAAAAAAAACACTAACCAGAAATTCGTGACTATTTTAACAATTTCAAAAATTATTTTATATTTATTAATTTTCAGAGAATAGTAATAAGCAACCAGTTATATATTTCAATGTATAAATACTTGCCTACACTTTGAGAGCCACTGAAATCAGTGCTGCCACTACTACAAACCTCGCTTTCGGCCGTATGATCTTCGGCCGTAATACCCACCTCGGTTAGCATCACAGTCTACATGATAACGTTACTCACTGGTTATCCATTTGTTACCACTAAGCAACAATATTCATTAAAAATAATTAAAAGGTGGTATCAATATGGGACCACTAGTCCCCAAAGGGTTAAATAGAATCTTTACGGCTTGTTTGTAACTGAAATAGTTCAAATAGTTTTATAGTAATCTTACTAAAAACTTTGTGCATACTATACCCAAAAAATTTATTTTTCAATTCATTCGCTTAAAAAAAAACACTTAAAAATAAAAATTAATAGCAGCACAACCTGACGAAAAATAGTAAATTACGCACCGAGTACGCGTACCTAGCTTTTAGTGCACGAGGGTGCATAACCTCAAATTGACAAACAAACAAACAAACAAAGTAATTTTAAGATCATTTTTGCGTTTTTTTATGTTTAGGAGTTAGGTCGCAAGAAAAATAGTATACGCACCTCGACACAAACCATTTTAGTGCACATCGGGTGCGAGTAATATCCTATTACTAAAAACTATGAAAATAATAACACTTTTCTTTATTTCGTTGATTCTCTGGTTTAAATCCATCCCCGGCTCATCACTTTTTTTTTGTTTATTTTTTTTTATTTTGCGTTTTATATAATTTTATCTTAAGTATAAAATTTCCAAATAGCTGTTGAACTCAGTTTAAAATCATTTAAAACGCAAAATAAAAAAAAGTCCAAACAAAAATAAAAACAGTGGTAGCTGTGGGTGGGAGTCTAAATAAAAAAAGTATTATTATTCTGATAGTTTGTAGTAAATATTATTTTCTTGACCAGTTGCGCCCATATTAGTTTTTAGTTTTTAGGGTATTTATTTTAAGAGTAGGATGGATTTTTATTACTATAATAGTAATTTTCTGCTTTTTGATTTTTTAATTTAGAACCCTATAACTTTTTGTATTTGGGGGGATAATTTTTAAACACAATATAATACGGATAATACGGATCTTGCGCTTAAAGAACTTATTTTTTTTTCTAAAGATTACGATTTTATCGGATAATTCGTTCTTGAGTTATCGTGCTTACAGAAAAAGGTATATTGGACGGACGGACTGACGGACGGACATTTTCAAAGTTGCTTATTTTTCCATGAATCACATTAAATGTATCCAAGAATGTTTTGTCTAGGACGTTTTTTGGTTGCGCGCTGTGGAGATTATTTATTTATTTATTTTATTTATTTATTTTTATTTATTTATGTATAATTTACTACAGTCATGGAGAGCCCCAAATAAGCCTTTGGCTTGTGCTAGGGGCTCTCCATTAATTTTGTTATAAATGTTCGAAATCGTATGTGTTCAGTTTCATTTCCAAATAGCTCTTTCCTTTTATCTCATTCTGGCACTCTATTTCCAAATATTTTAGTAATATTTACAGTCAATTTTGTATTTAAAATTATTTAAAAAATATATTGACATTGACTTTTAAAAGTCAAAAATATTATGATAACATAAGTTTAATAAATTGGCATATTGGATTAAGATGCTAAGATGCACCTGTGATTAATTTAAGAAAGTTCTGTCTGCATCTACAATGTCAGTCAAATATCTTGTATAATAGGTCCGAGAAAGACAATAAACTAAACTTTTATGTTAAGAATTCATTTCAAAATTTTAAGAATTGGGATATCGAGGGAAAATATAAAAGCCAGAAGCGGAAAATTTTCAATATTATGTTGTATATTGATGAATGATCGATTATAGTAAATCCTTAATTAAAGTTTGACATGTGTTTGATGTATAGGTTCTTTTTAGCAATGTTATTTATTTTTAGCTATTTTAGGGTATTTTAAAATTATAATAAAACAAAAAGAAAAGACTTGCTGTATATTTAAGTAGAGTTACCTAAGAACAAAATCATCAAAATTTGCGTTACGTAATATTTGAACGTTCCCTAAAGGTTCGGATAAATTTTAAGGTTAGGATTATTATATTATTCACAGCGCTAGAATAATATTATACGGTAGTTTCCAAAACAAAAATCAAAAATCATCCTAGACAAAAAAAATTGGAAAAATAAGCAATTTTTTTTTCAAATGTCCGTCCGTCTGTCCGATATCACGATTTTTGTAGACACGATAACTTTTTTTAGGAAAAATTACTTTTATTATAAGGATCAATTCTATAAAAAAAAATGTTTTTTTTTTCGTTTGTCGCAAAAACAAAATTAAATAAAAAAATTGAAAAATAAAAAAAATATATTTTTGTGAACTTTTTTTTTAATATTTTTTCGTTTTTCAAAAAAAAATGTAATTTTTGTTATTTTTTTTTGTTGAAATTTATGTTTTTTAAGTATTTTGGAAACGCAATATACTATTTACTGAATAATATACCGGTTGACACAAAATAGTGGTACACCCCTATAACTTTTTTTTATTAACTGAAATTAAATTTAAAGGATAAAAATAATTGAATAAACTGCATTTTTTTACATTTAGAAAAATATTCTGTCACTTCCGGTTTCGCCGGAAATGAGCGCAAAAAAAATTTTTGACATAATATGTCATTTTTTAATTAAATTTAACTTTAAATCTAGTTAGCTTTGAAATATTCAAAATTATTCTTGGCTTAGTAATTTTCTTAGGAAAAATATAAAACAACGTTTTATTTAATTATTAACCAATTTGGAGCTCTTTAAAACTAGGCAAATCATTTTTTTCAATAAAACTCAATTTTTTTAAATGAGAAGGTACTGGTATCGTAGTAGCATTAAATCACATATATTTTTCTTAAAAGATTGATACCCATCATTGTATTTAAATCAAAATTTATTGTCAAAAATATAGTTTTATTGAAAAAAATTATTTGCCTAGTTTTAAAGAGCTCTAAATTGGGTAATAATTAAATAAAACGTTGTTTCATATTTTTCCTAAGAAAATGACTATGCCAAGAATAATTTTGCATATTTCAAAGATAACTAGCTTTAAAATTAAAACTTAATTAAAAAATGACATGTTCTGTCAAATATTACCAAATTATACATGGTTGTACTCAGAATTCAATTTAAATCAAAATATGTAATAATATACAGGGTGTTCCATTTAAAAATCAAAACTAGAGGTCATATCCGGTGAACCCGGAAGCGCATGAATAGCTTTTACAATGTCAAAAAATGCAGTTTATTCAGTTATTTACATCCTCCAAATTTCATTTTGATAAGTTAATAAACAAAAAAGTTATAGGAATGTACCACTATTTTGTGGCACCCGGTATAATGAAATGCGTAGCATTACATATCTTCACGGCTTGTTTGTTTCGAGGTAATTAAATATTTCTTTAATTTTTAATAGATTTTATTTCTGTGATTTTAGGAATATTATTAAAATTACTTTTTTGTTCTAGGTAAGACGCACAAAATAAATTCCCAGTGCCACAGCATGCCAGATTGTCAGTAAGTAAAATAGTCTTTATTATAGGTATCAATAGTTATAACAACTGCATAGTGGGCTGAGAAAAAAAAAAGATGCACGAAAATCTAAATTTTTACATACGAGTATTTTTGATACCGCTGATTTCGAATATGATAGTGAAAAAACTGATTTTGTTCAAATTTGTATACAGGCTCTTTTTAGGGATATTAACGTAGACCAATGGTTAAAACACCAAAAATCAATATGGCGGAGCCATATGGCGTATCGGTTTTTAGAATGTTGTCATAATTAGGCGAAATTAAGGCTATAAGGTAGTCCAAGGTCATCGATTTTAAGGAAAGAACTAAATTTAAAACAATATGACAAAGCCTATATGAAAGTTAAAAATACAGTTTTATATCCATTTCAGTTAAAATATTCATATCAAGGTCGTCAGAATTCCGTGAATTGAATTTTATTGTCTAGGTATAGGAAATATCTTATATTAGCTCTAGTGATTTCCTAAATTAAAATAAATTAAAGATAAGGCGGTTCTAAGTGTGCAAAAAGTCCGGTACACACATGGATCACTTATGTTCTGTTAATAATTCAAAGTTTTGCTTCTCACTGCATCGTGATTCTAAACTATGTTTATTACACATGAAAAGAAATTTTATTATAGAAGTTTTCATATTATTATTACCTACCTACTACTTCCAAGTGGTTTTGTAATATATATTAATATACCTTAGCTTTTATAAGTTTATAAAATTAAATTATGCGCTTTTGCAATTGCATAATAAATTTCAATTTTTATTTAATAATGCATCCAGTTTTATAAGAGTTTTTTTATTAGGAAACATAGAGGGAAAAGTTCGTAAGAGATCTAAATCAGAAAAAACGATGGCATTTTTCATAAGTAAAATCCGAGAAACTCATTTAAATAAGATATAAATATGTCAGGGTTACTTATCTTATTCTGAATGTTATTTTATTCCACAAGTAGGCTAGAAGCTTAAACAGCAGTCAAGGCATTTTCATCCATCTGTTGCATAAGAGACATTTTAGTACGTTTTTAGACTGCCATACTCGAAATTATATTCGAATGGTAGGTATTCATAGTTTTAGAGAAATAAGTCAATTTAATACGCATGTACCATCACGGCCATTAAATCCAGCTACAGCAAAGATCCTTTCAGAATACCCAATATTTAAAATTAGAGTTGCGTAGATCGTGACATAGTGACATCGTGACCTATGAGTTATTTGTCATTTTTAAAAAGTAGGGTTAGACGTGCTGTCATTCTGGAATAACTATATTTCATTTTTATTAGTATCAATAAACAAATATAAATAGTAACGATAGTTAGAGGTTAGTTTAAGTTTTAAAGAATGGCCAAATCAATCTAAAAGTTTTATAAGAAATTCATAATAATAATGTAAAGATAAAAAATTTTGCTTTGTGTTAATGTTTATTAATTAACTGCAGTGCAGTGCACAAACTTTTAAGTTAAAATGTAGGATTTTTATACTAAATTTTGTATTGTTATAACGAAACAATGTAATGTAAGGTATTTTAATTTGTATATTTTTCTACAATAAATAAATAAATAAATACATAAAATAAATAAATGTTGGTAGAAGCTGGTCTGTGAGTGGAACATTTTGGACGGCCCGAACCTTCTTTCCGATTTATCACACCTCGTTCTTCTATTCTCTTTTCGCGCGTCAAACCGTATTCGTTGAAATATCCAATTCATAAAAAAATAATTATAATTATCTATCGCTCTTATACTAAAACCATCATTTAGTCTTGCTGTTAGAAATACTTTTTTTAATTCGCTTGGCATTATTAAAAAAATATGTCAATTTAATTATTTGTCAATTTGACATTTCTTGTCAAAATTTAAAATTTAAGTTAAGTATTACAGATGTCTGTAAAATTTTAAAGTTGGTTTTAATATGTATCATTTTTGGGTGTAGCTGAATTTATTGGCCGCGATGGTACTAAAAATAAAACAAAAGACAAAAACGCGTTACAACGTCCCGAAAAGCACATTCGATTCATCTACTGATAGTAGTCTACCAGTCTGGTAGGTAACTACATGTACATTACAATACAAATTTTGTTTAGTCAATAACAGACTGATAGAAAAAAAAACAAAAAACAAAGTTGTCAAACATTTTCTAAGTAAACTTTACAAAAACAGCTACTTGCAATTTAGCCGGTTAAATCATTCGGTCTCGGGATATAACATATGAATAAAATATTTTATTCATATGTTATATCCCGAGATTGAATAATTTAACTGGATAAACTACAAGTAGCTTAGGGTGGGTCAAAAAAAACGACTATTTTTTTTTACTTTATACTCTGAAAAATCGGTTGCTAGACACCTCTAGAAAATTCTCACCAAATATGAGCTCTTAATTTTGATAAAAAGGTTCTCCGCTTTACAATTTTCCATTTTTTCCTCATTTTTTCCTCATTATTATCATATTCATATCTCTTTGACAACTGTTCGTTAAAAAGTATCATATCAAAGGTTAAAGTTTGATTATTTTAAGAGACATTTCTGTTTTGCTTATGAATTTTATAACTCGCTTACAAAAAATTGTTATGAATTGCGCAATTCATAGTTTTGTAGGAAATTAACTGCTCTACAAAAATGGTCTCTTATGATTTGTCGATAAAATTAAGCGTTTAAAAGATATTCATCGTCAAACTGCAATGCATACTAATTTTAATAGTTTTTGATGAATATTTCGAAAATTTTCAATTTAATTTATGAGTTTCACCAAAATTTATACAAATTTGAGTTCCTATGAAAAGAGAAATGTTTTAAACTATTTGTCTCAATTTTTTTTTTTAGTCCTACGTATGGTTGGTTATATTAAAAAAAAAATAGTGCATTATTTCTAACTCAATGATTTATTAAATTTTGAAAAAAATAATAATAAAATAATAAGTTATTATAAAGATAAATTTTATGAAAATATTATTAAAATAATTAAGTTTCAAATAAATTTTCAAATTTGTATAAATTTTTATGAAACTCATAAATTAAAAACTATTAAAGTTAGTAAGCATTGAAGTGTGACGATAAATATCTTTTAAACGCTTAATTTAATCGACAAATCATAAGAGACCATTTTTGTAGAGCAGTTAATTTCCTACAAAACTATGAATTGCGCAATTCATAACAATTTTTTGTAAGCGAGTTATAAAATTCAAAAGGTAAACAGAAAAGTCTCCTAAAATAATCAAACTTTAACCTTTGATATCTTTTAAATGGTGGGGTTTACGAGAAAATTGTAAGAGACCTTTTTTGTAGAGCGT
The DNA here is from genome assembly GCA_958510825.1 of Brachypterus glaber. Taxonomy (NCBI): domain Eukaryota; kingdom Metazoa; phylum Arthropoda; class Insecta; order Coleoptera; family Kateretidae; genus Brachypterus; species Brachypterus glaber. The sequence continues at coordinate 26,596,637 of OY294044.1, read as the reverse complement.
TCGATTTCCTATAAGAATATGAGGAGAGATACTTTTTAACGACCAGTTGTCAAAGAGATATGAATTTTTGTTTCTAATACTGAGGAAAAAATGGAAAATTGTAAAGCGGAGAACCTTTTTATCAAAATTAAGAGCTCATATTTGGTGAGAATTTTCTAGAGGTGTCTAGCAACCGATTTTTCAGAGTATAAAGTAAAAAAAATAGTCGTATTTTTTTGACCCACCCTAAAGTAGCTGTGTTTTTGTTTATTTTGCTTAGAAAATGTTTGAAACTTAATAATTCATTATAATAAATTATAAAATTACCAAAAATACAGCTGCTTATAGTTTAGGTGGTTTAAATCATTAGGTGAAAGGGTATATTTCAGGACTATTTCACAAGGCAAATTAGACTATTTCATTAAAAAATAAACAAGGTGATTATTGCACTAGAGCAATATTCACTTATATAATTTGCGCTTGTGAAATAGTCACAATTATTTATTTATTTATTTACGGCTTAGTTTACACCATAGGTACTATATTTTAAGTTCAGTTACTTTTTATCTACCTATCTCTGTCTATCGCGTTCTGTAAACAGAGATAGATGGATAAATAGTACATAAACTTAAAATATAGTAATCATGGTGTAAACTAAGCCTATCAAATACACAACTTTATTTTCTTTAAATTCAAAAAAAAAAATGTAAAATTGTTACACAGGACCACAAAAAGAAAAATAAAGTCACCTTTTCAGAAACCAGACTACACTTTTTCTACGTATTTTTGAGCGCTGAAAACGAATATGACAACGAAAAAAATTTTTGACACTCAAAACCTTGAGATTTAGCGCACAATGTTTTTTTTTATGCATTCGAGGCAAAAAAATAAATCCGCAAAACATTTTTTTTATGGAAATTTTGCTAAATAAAAATGATTCATGCCATTAGTTGCAGATTTTAAATATCCACCCTGGTTAATTTTTTACAGGGCATCCAAATTCCAATTAACCTTTTCGCTCCGAGACTGGTCCATGTATGGACCAACAAGAAAAGCGAACGTAATAGATGTTCATAAGGTCAACTTAATGCACTAAATTTAGGAAAAGTATTGAAAAAAATCCTGGTTACTTCTTTCACGTTCAAAATTAACTTTGAAGGTCAAACAATGAAAAGGCGTATTTGTGATTGAAAATTGGTATACCTACGTTTTATGAGACGCTGAATACGATAAAATTAGTAAAAAAATTCTAGTGACTTCGTTGACCTTGAACTTTGAAGGTCTAAGTATGAAAATGCGCATTTGCGCTTAAAAACTTGAAAATTGGTGTACCTAGATTGTATCTGCTATAGTAAATAAGAATATTAGTAAATAAGTCTATCTCACCGACTTTGAAGCGCTAATACCCAATTTCATGCTTTGACCTTGAAAGTTCAAGGTCAAAGAGGTGACAAGAACTTTTTTTACTATTTTTATCGTATTTAGCGGTTCATAAAACATAGGTATACTAATTTTCAAGCTCAAATACGTATTTTCATTATTTGACCTTCAAAGTTCAAGGTCGAATATGAGTCTGACATTTTTTTCACTATTTTTATTGTAATCAGCACATCAAAAAACATTGAAAAGCCCTCTTAAACCTTCACTTATAATTTTTTACATTAGCCTTAACTTTCTCTCCGGGAGTGGTCCATATATGGACCAGCACTCCAAGTGGCGACTTGTCATAAGAAGTTCATTCATTTAAGTCATGAAATTCAGCTAAAATGCGAGGTCAATTTTAAAGGAAAAATCCCCGGAGCGAAAAGGTTAATGCACTTTTTTGTGTTTTTTTCGATATATTTCATTAAAAATTTTATATAAATACTACAGATGCAGCCAAAAATTTATATATGTAATACTACTACATACATATATGTAATACTACTACATACATATATGTAATACTACTACATACATATATGTAATACATATATACATATATGTAATACTACTACATACATATATGTTATAAAGCATATATGCTTTATAAAAAAATTACATATTTTTTAATTTCCATTGGTAAAGAGTCTGGGGGCGTTTAACGTTGCACATGTCAAAAAAATATATAATAAAATTGTCTGATACCCTTAACCAAGTTTTTTTAGCGATTTAAACAAATTTGACAATGAAAGACCTTCCAGATCCTTAATTTGTTTCAAAACCACACTCACAATGGCAAAATTTTATCATAAAGCTGTTAAAAACCGAAAATATTGCGGTGTTTCGCCAGGGGCTCGGAGGGTGTCAAAATAAAAATTGAGTTACTTAATACTTGAACGACTCTATTTTTATTTTTTATTAATAGGGAAACAATAATGCTTTCCCGTTAAATTAAAATGTTGAAATCGGAAACTATATATACATACATAAATATATTTATGAAAAAAATAATTATAACTAATTATTTTTTTTCACTAATCCACCATTTAATTTATTGAAAATGTATTACTATTTTTAAAATGGACAACCTCTTAAACATTTGATTACCAATTTCGCAAAAAAGATATTATTTTCGGTTTTTACCAGCTTTATGATAAAATTTTGCCACTGTGCTTGTGGTTTTAAACCAAATAAGGGATCAGGGAGGTCTTTTATTGTCAAATTTCTTTAAATAGCTAAATAAAAAACTTGAGAAAGGCAGTCTGGTTAAGGGTATCACACAAATGTATTATATTTATTTTAACACGTGCAACGTTAAACCACCCCAGACTCTCCACCACTGGGGATAAAAAAATATGTAATTTTTTATATGTATGTATGTATGTAGTAGTTTTACATATATAAATTTTTGGCTGTATCTGTATTATTTATAAAAAAAAATTAATTAAATATGTTGAAAAAACACGAAAAAAGTGCCATATTTGGAATTTGAGGCCCTGTCAGTAAATGTAAAAATTTTAACGCATGCTGTCAGTGTCTAAAATGTAATTTTAAGGTACTGGTGTGAAAAGTAATTTACTTTTAGCACTGGTGCTAAAAATAAATTGCGGTTAATATCCTTCGCTTCAAAAAAGCAACAAGCTTTTAATATTTGCTTTTGTCCTGATTCTTTATGTTCATTATTACCTTCAATATGGAATAATTTACTTTTCCATATTTTGGACTTTTCTTCAAAGTATTCCAAACGCACATTTTCACTGAATTTTAATAGTGTTTGTAGATAAAATAGTTTGATATATGTGCTGAAAGTGATTTTATTTTGTTCGAAGGGATGGGACACTCCGCCTTCAGCGTTGTGTCTCAAACTTTCTTCTTACAAAATAAATAGTCACTTTCCGCACATACACGGTGTCCCACGGTAGAAAAATCAGTCAAACTGTGGCGTTATTAACAAAGATATCAACATGAAAAATTTTACCAGTCAATATGGACCTGATTATCTTCAATTGACCCAAAACAAAAGTTTTCTACTCTTTTTTGGTTTTGAGCTAGAGCTCCACACATGCACTTTTAAAAGCATAACAATACTTTCAAATGTCAAAATTAAAAAAAGTAACAATTTTTCTTTATCATATGATAGTTTTTTTCACTAAAAACAATAATTTTCGATTTAAATTCTTAATTTTATAAAACCTTAAAAAAGGGCAATTGCATAATGGAATGACCCCGCTATGGCAAAAGAGTAGGATGCCTTGAAATTAAATTTTTTAAATAAGTCGTATATGATGACAATAAATGTCAAATTTGATTTTACATTATAATCAAAACATTAACAAAGCAAGATTTTTATAAAAGTTTTGAATGCCAAAATGATAACTTTAGAAGTAAACAAAGAAATTATTTTAACTTATGGAGAATGTGCTAGAAATTTAAGAGAAACAACGAGAAGAATAGTAGAAAAGTTCCCCGATGATAGTATTAGTTACTTTAGCGTACGAAGGATTGTTAATTTATTTTTGGATACTGGAGGAGTGAGGGACAAAAAAGTTTGCGAAAGTCCAGTAACCAAAGATCCTGAAACTATAACTATAATTCAAGAAGCAGTTATCAATGATCCCCACACGTCTACAAGGATAATCGCAAGGGAACATCATTTATCACGCACATCAGTTAGTAGGGTTATTAAAAATTCTAAATTACATCCGTATAAATTGTGTCTTAATCAAGAGTTACATGGGAGGGATTTTAAAAATAGGGTTCGATTTTGTGATGAACTTTTGGAATTAACAGGGGATGACGAGGACTTTTCTACCAAAATTTTGTTTAGTGACGAATCTACATTTAAAAGCAATGGAGTTGTCAACAGGCATAACATGCATTACACAATGCAACACACTTTTTGCTCTGGGAAACGGTAAGTTGGACCTTATAGAATTTTTTCTCCCGAATCCGAATCTGCTTTCAGAATTTTTCCATCACGTCACAATTTTGTGCAAAAGTCGTTTATAAACCAAATATGCGCTAAATTCGTCATTTTGGAAAGGCTCTATTTTTGTTATCCTAACAGGTTTCTATATAACCATCATATCGAATTATAGTTTTATCCTTAAACCTTGCGTATATTAAATAAAAAATATGAAAAATTTTAAAATACAGACTAAAAAACTAGTTCTGTTAAGCCCCTTATTTTATCCAAAACCATTGAACTCAACTTTTATACATGACTGTTCACGTCACTAAGACATCAAAATTGATATGAAAATTTGCAAAATTTATTATTTTTAATTAAAATTAGTTTAAATGGTTATTTGCATAAACGAAATGTGTTTTTTAGCTTAGATTTTCATGAGGAATTGAAATATTTACTCAGATTTTTTCCATCACGTGCAGATTTTTAGCAACGTGATTTAAAGTTTCCTGCTTTTGCACCATTTTCCGTTTCGGTAGTTTTTTAAGCAACACATTTAAGCGCTACATTAATATATTTATTTTGATTAATGCAGTTTTTTTTGCGGAATTTAAATATGCAATTAGGTTTTTTCCAACATGTCACAATTTTGCGCAAAAAGCACATAAGTTTCAGTTTCGTAGAAAAGCCGTCTGTTGCAAGTAAATTAGGCCTAAGCTGAATTAATTTAATATGCTCAACTAGGTAAATTATGCTAGTTGATGTAGTTTTTTCTCCCGAATTCAAATATGCAATTAGATTTTTTCCAGCACGTCACAGTTTTGCGCAAAAAGCATATAAGTGTCAAATTATCGTAGAGAAGCGGTATTGTGCAAGTAAATTAGGCCTAATCTAAATTAATTTAATATGCTCAACTAGACTGAACATGCTGGTCAATACAGTTTTTTCTGTCAAACTCAAATATGTAATCAGATTTCTTGCAGCACGTAACAATTTTGCGCAAAAAGCGTATACGTTTCAAAATATCGTAAAAAGCCGTCTTTTGCAAGTAAATTAGGCCTAAACTAAATTAATTTAATATGCTCAACTAAACTGAACATGCTGGTCAATACCGTTTTTTCTGCTGAATTCAAATATGTAATTAGATTTTTTGCAGCACGTAACAATTTTGCGAAAAAGCGTATTTGCAATTTGAAAAAGACGGCTTTTTACGATATTTTGAAACGTATACGCTTTTTGCGCAAAATTGTTACGGGCTGAAAAAAATCTGATTACATATTTAAATTTGGCAGAAAAAACTCTATTGATCAGCATGTTCAGTCTAGTTGAGCATATTAAATTAATTTATCTTAGGCCTAATTTACTTGCAAAATACGGCTTCTCTACGATAATTTGACACTTATATGCTTTTTGCGCAAAACTGTAACGTCTGGAAAAAATCTAATTGCATATTTGAATTCGGGAGAAAAAACTACATCAACTAGCATAATTTACCTAGTTGAGCATATTAAATTAATTCAGCTTATGCCTAATTTACTTGCAACAGACGGCTTTTCTACGAAACTTTGAAACTTATGTGCTTTTTGCGCAAAATTGTGACATGTTGGAAAAAACCTAATTGCATATTTAAATTCCGCAAAAAAAACTGCATTAATCAAAATAAATATATTAATGTAGCGCTTAAATGTGTTGTTTAAAAAACTACCGAAACGGAAAATGGTGCAAAAGCAGGAAACTTTAAATCACGGTTTGCTAAAAATCTGCACGTGATGGAAAAAATCTGAGTAAATATTTCAATTCCTCATGAAAATCTACGCTAAAAAACACATTTCGTTTATGCAAATAACCATTTAAACTAATTTTAATTAATAATATTAAATTTTGCAAATTTTCATATCAATTTTGATGTCTTAGTGCCGTGAACAGTCATGTACAAAAGTTGGGTTCATTGATTTTGTATAAAATAAGGGGCTTAAAAAAACTGATCGTACGTCTATATTTTAAAAGTTTTCATATTTTTTATTTTATATAAGCATAGTTTAAGGTTGAAGCTATAAATTGATTTGATGGTTGTGTAAAAATCTGCCAGTATAACAAAAATAGAGCCTTTCCAAAATGACGAATTTAGCGCATATTTGGTTTATAAACGACTTTTGCGCAAAATTGTGACGTGATGGAAAAATTCTGAAAGCAGATTCGGACTCAGGAGAAAAAACTCTATAAGGTCCAACTTTCCGTTTCCCAGAGCAAAAAGTTGAGCCTATTTTGTAGAGTTGTGTTATTGGTCTGTTGAAAATCCGCATTGGGTTAGGCATGTTGACAACCAGCGGATTTGGTCTTTAAATGTTTGGGGAGGGGTACTGGGGGATTCGGTTATTGGACCTTACTTTTTTAATGGGCATCTAAATGGGAATATGTACCTAAATTTTGCGTGATGAATTTCCGGAACTTTTAGTATCATTTAACTTTTAATTCCAACCAAAATGTACGTAATTAATTACATAACAATAAATTAATTGACTAAATTGCCCATAATATGACAGTTTTTTTCCTTTGTTCTTCTGTATTTGGTCTAATTTTGGTCTGGTTTGGTTCAAAAAAACAAAACAAACGACTAAGAACAAAAGCACGAAGTAGGACTAGATGAAGTGACCCTAATATGCAGGGCCGGACAGAGCCAGCTCGGGCCCCGGTGCAACTTTTTACTCGGGCCCCCATTTTTTCAAAACATAATTGTCCCATGCAGGCCTGCAGCTAAGGCACTGAGGGCCGATGCGGCGCCCCCATTCATTAACTAAGCGCCGCAGTCGAAATTTTTTCCAAATTATGTTAATTTCTGAATGTTTTATTTTCATAGTTCAGCAAGCTTAAGTATGTAAAAAACAATAAAGTCTTACCGCCGCAGGCGAATGTTTTTTCAATTTTGATAGCTCTGGCGCCGCAGGCAATTTTTTTACAAATTTTAAGCTTTTGCAAGCTTGAACTAAAAAAAATACGTAGGTAAATTAGCCCTAGCGCCGCGGGCGAATTTTTTTACAAATTTTAAAACACTAGTAACAGTGCACTATTATTTTTTACAAAAATCCAAAAAGGCTTAAGCGCTGCCGCGGCGAAATTTTTTCTAATGCCCATTTGGAACGAGATCTACTTATTTGCTCATTTTGACGCCTTATCGATCTGGGGGAGTATAAATAAATAAATAAACTGTTTATTAAAAACTTCTGTCGCCGGCCCCCTTCGAGCCCGGGCCCCGGGTAATCTGTACCCCTTGCACCCCCCTGAATCCGGCCCTGCTAATTTGAACCAGCTGCAACTTCGTGCAACTGCGAGGGAAGGGGGTTCTTTACAAGCTAATTAATTATTTTTTTTTAAATCTCATAATTATAAAACATGTTTTATCATAAGTTGTCCAATAGGTTTTATAATAACTTGCTTTACCAATACTTTCATTATGATATAGACTTGACTTTGTAAATAAAACTGCTAAGATTAATCTAAGATTAATCCAATCATACCAATTAAAAAATTTGATTGAGCGCAAAAAATCAAAATTTATTAGTAATTAAGTAATACACACTGTAGTATAAAATACCCTAGTCCACAAGGTCCTTACTAAGTCTAAGTAAAAATCTAATTTATAACATTAGATTTGACATTTATTTTTATCGTGAACGTCATATTTGCAAACATTTATTTTCATAGCATCCTCTCTTTTACATTAGCGGGGTCATTCCATAATGCACTTACCATTTTTTACCGTTTTCTAAAATTAAAAATTTAAATAGAAAACTATTGTTTTTAGTAAAAAAAACATACGATAAAGAAATGATATTATTTTTTTAAATTTTGGTGTTAAAAAATGTTATTATGCTAAAAAAAAATTCTGTTTGATGCTCTAGCCTAAAAACAGAAAAAAGTACAACACTTTTTTCTGGCGTAAATTGAAGGTAACTAGGTCTATATTGACTAGTAAAAAATATATTTTAATAGCTTTGATAATAACGCCACAATTTGACTGGTTTGTCTACCGTGGGACACCGTGTATATCATAAATAACCATGTATTTATTAATAATTCCATATTTTTTTTTGATTTATTTTTTTGTCTTGAAGGCATACAAAAAAAATTCATGTCTCAAGATTTTGAGGTTCAATAATTTCTTTCATTGCCATATTTGTTTCAGAGCCCAAAAATACGTAAAAAATTAAGTCTGGTTTCTGAAAAACTGACTTTATTTTTTTTTGTGGTTCTGTGTTATGAACAAAAAATATATATGTGAGTTTTTTTAAATACCCTATCATATTGTTGCTTTTGTTATATAGGCCAGTCAAATAACCAGAAATTTCTACGTTAAATTGCAATAAACCTACACGGGTTGTAGAGGATAGAAACAGAACACTTCTGTTAGTTTTTCACCGGGTGATTTGTGTAAGGGGTGTCTGCTATCTTGAATTTTAGGGGTGAGTGCGGTTATCTCACTAAATATGTATATTACTATAAAAATGCAAATTACCAATTTTGTTAAGAAGAAAATTTTCAAACAATTTTTGTTTGGATCATTTTTTTAATATATTAATAACAATCGAGCTATAAATATTCAAAACTGGCCATGTTGGGGGTCAAATTGTTTTTTTCGATATTTTAGCCAAATTATTCATGGGAGGTTAAAAGTAGTTATAACCAAACTTGTAGCTCTATAAATTCTCTATAAGTTTTATATATTATGCATTTTCGTAAGTATTTTATTACGGTTACAGTGGGCGGTTTGCGCCCTCTGTTACTATACCAAAGTACCTTAAAATTTATAATATATAATACTTATAGAGAATTTCAAGAGCTGCAAGTTTGCTTATAACCAATTTTATCGTCCGATTAATAATTTGGCTGAAAAATGAAAAAAACAATTTCTCCTCCAACAGGGCTATTTTTGAATTAACTCTATTGTTATTAATACATTAAAAAAATAAAATCCGTGATCCGTATTAAGCAACTCATCCCTAAAATTCAGGAGAGCGGACACCCCTTAGGCAAATCATGTGGTGAAAAACTAAGAGGAGTGTTCTGTTGCCATCCACTAGTATCGTTTAAAATATCAGCCCATGTACATTTATTGCAATTTACATTTATTCTTTGACTGGACTAATATTTCGTCAAAAAAATATAGCCATTTTACCTTATTTAAGTATTTTAAAAAAGGGCCAAACATTAAATTAGCATAATTTTACGATAAATTTTTGACCTGAAGTTTTTTGAGTGGATTTTAACTGTTCCATCATAAAAATGGTGAAATACGACGCCTTAATAAAGTAAGCTATAAGCACGGAAAAAGAATAATGTTTTGATGAGGTGAGGGGAAGAAATTAGTACGGCGAAATTTTATATCACAAACTAAGAACAAAATGATTTTTTATACACGGTTCAGTGCTACGAACTTTAAGTTATAACTTTATTAGGACTACGACTTAAAAAACAACTGATTTTATAATATTTTTATTTGTAACAAAATATCGGTTTAAAACTAAAAACAATTTTTTGTGTTTTGTGTGTGTGTGTGTGTAAACTTATTTTGCTAGCGACTTGCATATTTACACGAATTATATTTTCCTGACGTAAACAAAATCAATGATTTTAGTAACTTTAGATACCCTTGCCTAAACTTCCTAGTTAGGTGTTGAATCTCGAGTTAAATAAAGTTGTTGCAATTTAAATTCGGTTGTAAGAAGTATAGTATATTCTAAAACTAGTATGGAATAGACAATATTCCGCGCGAGCGGAAAGTTTGTCATACGAGCCGGCAGGCGAGTATGACGGTTCCGCGAGCGCGGAATGACTATTCAATACGTGTTGTAGACTATACTTTTCCTTCGACTGCAAATATGAAACACTGTATGGCTTTAAACTGCGGACAAGGTTAAAAACAATGTTTTTTGTGACTCAACATTGTAAATGCAATAATGTTATTTAATAATATTATCAAAACAGTACTTAAAATTTTTTTTATGTAATTTTAGCACATATTTACAAATTATAATGCAAAAATTGAAGTTTATGTCAGATTGTTGTGACATATATCAGGTTTAAATATTTAACAATAGGTGGAGCAATTTTAATTTTTTGAACTAAATTAATAAAAACTGGTCAAATATTAAGAAAAACTAATAAACTTTATGCAAATTTAATGCAAAACTTTAAATTGCATTAAATTATTCAATATTTCATGGTAAAATAAAAATATTTTTGCTAATTTTGCTACAGTTTTCTTTACTTTTATAAACAAGAGATGGCACTACATGTGCTCATTCTAACACTTGATACGGAATATTCATACCGCATCTAGAGCTAAAATGGATTCATTCTGTGTTTGAAAAGTGTGTGGATTTGCTTACATTCTAAAGCAGTCGTAGAAAAAAATAGTACTTATATTAGGCAGTGATCTATTGTAGCCAACATTGTTTACAAAATTGCCTGATTTTTTATCATTTTTAGTATTTTGAAGGAAGGAAATAAGTAGGGCAATTCCAGCGTTGCTTACTTTATATCTTACGACTATTTTAACTTTTAAATGTATAAATTTAATTATATTAAAAGATATTATATTTAAATACAATATTTATTTTAAGCAAATAAAAAAGAAATAAAACATATATTTATGGTTAGTAAAGGGTGATTTTTTTAGCGAGTCAGAACTTTTGAGAAGGGTCGTTGTTAAACGAACTGTGAGTTTGCGCGCTGCTTCAAAATTACTGATCATAGTCTGGCATATCATCATGGAACGTTTAACATCTGAGCAACACTTGCAAGTTGCAAATTATCAAAATCAATGTTCTGTGCGCCCAAATTATCGAGCACATCGTGAATTTTATGATGCCGAATTAACAAAAAAATTGGAACGCATTTGACGCTGCTCGATATTAAAACAAAAACTAGACAAAAAACTGTGCTTTCCCAAGAAATAAAAATATTTAAAAGAACGGACCTGTTAAGGTCGTGTGATTTAACGACTTTAGATTATTTTTTTAGGGGTTATGTTAAATCTTTAGTCTATGCCGATAAACCAACAACTATTGACGCCTTGAAAACCAACATAACTTGCACAATTGCGGGAATAAGTCCCTAATTCCTTGAAAAAGTGATAGGAAATTGGATTGACAGAATACGCTTTGTAAGAAGTAGCCGCGGCGGACATTTGTCCGAAATTATTTTTAAACAATAATGCCATTAACCCCTGCCGTTCCAGCTGGTTTTTCAAGGTACAGGTCCCCAACCAGATTAAAATATATATGGAAAATCCCGTAAACAAATATTCAACTGTGGATATTGTGGTATATTTTGCTATAACTACAAATATCCATACGTCGATACAATGGAGCGGAAGGGGTTAAATGTTAGTTATTTCACATAAAATAAATAGTTTCAAGATTTATATTTTGGCTGTTGTTTAATTTGAACTTAAAGTTCTGACACACTAAAAAAATCACCCTTTATAATAAGTTTAATTTATGAGGATATTATAATTTTAAGTAATGTTGCTTAAGTTACATATTGTGACATATATTTTGACTTCAGCACATGCATCTTTAAATTTTTGTTCTATTCCAGAATATAAAACATTTTAAAATAATTGTGCATTTAAAAATGTTTCACAAGTCAGGATAAAATGTTTTATATCTTTAAGAATTGCTAAATTATGTACCCACAGATAAATATCTGTTGCTTGCAGTACATTAAAAGTCCCTATATTTGTTTGCAATATAAACTGACTATCTTGACAATGTATTGCAATACCAAGAGTGTACTTCGACTGGTACACTTTCGCTTTTTGTCCCAGATATTGCTTTCCCATATTAAAGTTATCAAAATTTTGGGAAAGCCTTGTATTCTCGTGCAAAAATGTTCAAAATTTTTGGTTGCGTACTTTTTCGTTTTATGACGTTTTATGTCGATATAAATCGATTTCGAGCAAAAAAAAAATTGTCGGTCGGTGAATCGGTTAGTCGATCTTTTGGTCGATCAGTCGGTCGATAGATCGGAAGATCGGTGGGTCGATTTATATCTGTCCGTCGTTCTGCCCGATAAATCTTGTGGGCACAGTAACTTATGAACGCCTAGATAATAATAATCTGTATTTTATTTAAAGCCTGCCATGTCACGATTTGCAGGAATAACCCAGTAGCTAAATTTCAGGTTTTCAACTACATGACTTTTCGTTGATTTAACTGATTTACCAAATCTGATCTTAATAATTTTGATTAAAATTAAAAAAAATCTATCTTGTGGGAACCGTGCTATCCAAAATTCTCGTCTGGGCTTATTTTTAGTAAAAGTCGGGGTGGGTTAACAACCATGGTCGCACTACATTTTTTTACTGTAAAAAATTTAAATATTTTTTTAAGGGTGATCAATAGCTGCCATGCCAAAATTTAAGAGGTGATTCAGAATCCAAAAATGTCAAAAAAAAGTTCCTATATAAGGTTGGTCCGCAAAAGCTCAAAGGGGGTACGGCCCTTTAAAATTGTAATAAAAATAAGGTTTTTAATTAATAACTCTGGTACCCTTTAAGCTAGAGCGACGAGCTTTTGAATGTATACTAGTAATAATAAGGGCAATAAGTTTATGTTAATTTATTTTTTTTGAATTTATCCAGAGGCGTGCCTAGACGAAAAAATGTATTAGGCTTTTTGCCCCAAACTTTTTTGTGTACTTTTTTTGGATTTTTTGTAAAAAATATGGATTCCTAGAGTAAAAATAAATAAAAATGTCGTATAGTGTAACACTGTAGGAGCAGCCGTTAAAAAAATGCAATTAAGAGGAAGTAACTTTTTGTGCCACCAAAAACGTTACTTTTTAAAAGGCTGACTCCTTTAATTTTAAATTTAGATGTTTTGATGAAGTATACTTGGGCTCAGTTTTAAATGAAGAACCACCCTTCAGCATTAAAATTTTATTGATGTTTTTTTTGTTCCTCATTCAATATGTCATATTCGAAGGGCTCATTTCCGGACCAACCTTTATAGAAACTTTTTTTGATAAATTTCTATTTTGGCATGGCAGTTACTGATCACCCTGTGTGTAATTATACTTTTTAGGTAGGTGGAGTATTCTGCCGTGCTATGAAAGACCCCGTATCTCCATTTGTAGTATACCAGCGTTTTCAAAATATTACACCGATTTGAAGTGAAAACGTTGCTATGCGTCAAATGGTCAAATTCGTTCTTAGTGTCTGTATAGTTTAAAATTAATTGACAAAAAAATTGCCGCTTAGGGTTTTTTACCGGAGCGGTGGAGAAAAAATTAAGTCCACATTTAAAAAGTAATTTCGTAACTAAATCCATAAAGTTGTACGGATAGACCCAGAGAAAATTAAAAGGAAGCATTAATTTGTATTTATATACAACGTTTACTAATGAAGAGATTTAAATTAAAGCTTAAAAATAGTATACAGAAATACTATAAAATAAATAAAAACCACAGCTTAAAATAATATAAAACAAGACGTAAAGATATGTAATGCTACGCATTTTGTTATATACTATTCACAGTGAATGGTATATTGCATTTTCCCAAATATAACTTAAAAAAATGTATAATTTTCAAAAAAACAAAAAAAATAATACCATATTCTTTAAAAAGATATTTTTTTGAAAACAAAAAAATAAAAAAATACATAAAAAAATAAAAAAAAAATTTTTCAAAAATTTATTTTTTTTATAACTTCCTTTTGCGAAAAACGAAAAATTAAAAAAAAAAAAACAAAAAAAATCTGAAAAAAACAACAAGTTATTAAAATTTTTTTTTGAAAAATAAAAAATTTTTGGAATAAAAAATAAAAAAAAAATATATTTTTATAATTTTCTTTTAGTGAAGAACTTTAGTGAAAAAATAAAAATAAACTTGAAAATTATAGTTTACTTTTAAAATTGGTAACCCTTATAATAAACGTAATTTTTCCTTAAAAATTAATCGGAATTTTCTTTCAGCTTTTTTCTTTTTTTTTAAGTTTAACCCCCCACAACATTTTTATTTTTGGGGGATTACTTTCAAAATTGGTATAATTGATCCATATAGTAATAGTTATTTATGGTACTAGTGGGTAAAGTAAGATATTGCCCATGAGAAAATTAACCTGTGGTTTACCCATGAGTGCCATACAAGGTTTTATCCAATAAATAGCTTAGGAATTCATATTTTTATTAACAATTTTAATGACATTTACAAGAAAATAATTTGACAAGTGACGGTTGAGTGGGTAAAATAAATAATTATACACTCAATAAAATAAAAGCCACGCGGGGATTATTATTGAATAAAAATCTGGGAAATTTTGTATTTCAGTATATATTTATACAAAATTTCCCAGAATTTTATTATTTAAACACAGTATACAAGTCATTTTCTTCTACGATTATTATGGAGTTTAACTATATATAATTTCAAAAGAAAATGAATAATGTAAACTTCATACCTATTATTTGGAATATTTAAAACAAAATTAATGGAAAGCCTCTAGCACAAGCCAAAAGCTTATTTGGGGCTCTCTATGACACTGTAATTAAATAAATAATAATAAATAAAATAAAAATCCATTTAAAATAAAGCTGGTAATTGTCTTATTATCTGTATGTATTGGATAAAAGTAATTTTTCCTAAAAAAGTTACGTTAATCGGAATTTTCTTTCAGCTATTTTCGATTTTTTTTTTTTAAGTTTAACTCAACCCAAACCAACTAGTTGGAACTGTTTTCAAGAACAATAGGGATATTCCCCTCGTAGAACTTGATTTTTTCTGAAAACTTCAAGTCGATCATATTATTCGTTCTTGAGTTATCGTTTTCACAAAAATCGTAACATCGGACAGACAGACTGACATTAAAAAAAAAAAGTTTTCATGTAACAAATTTATATCCAAGAATTGTTTGTCTATGACGATTTTTGAATTTTTTTTTGAACACTCGAAACTACCGTATAATACTATTCTATGAATAGTATAATAAGAACAGATACAAAATAAACTGAAAATTGTACGATTTCACCGCACTTACTTTCTCGTGAATATGTGCAGATAGGTACGTTTTGAGATTTTGATTATTTTAATGTTATTTGTTGTTGTTTTATTTGTTATATTTATTTTCGGTGATTATGAAAAAGTAACCCTCAAATCTAAAAATCAAAAATATGCTCTAATGTGATTTTTCTGGGAAAAACCAGCAATTATATGTTATTAATTAATTAAATTACTACTAACGTATAACATTTAAACCAACTCGTTAGAGCCATTTTTAAGAAAATTGAATTTTTCGATTTTTGTTCATCAGTAAGCTACCCTTATCCTTTTAAAAGCCCAAGCTTAAAGTTTGGTTTTGATCTGTGAAACGGTATGACCTCTGGACGGACGGACGGACGGAAATCGAGAGAAGGAATATCTTAAACCGATGAATATAGTAATATTTAACAAATATATTTTGTCTTAAAGTATTTTTAAAGCTATTTAAGGAATGTAAAAAAAAATAAATGTCATTAATTTCATTGTACCGATTACCATAAGTTAGCATGCGATTAATCGGAGAATTGACATTATAATTGTTTAAAAGCCTTGTAGAGCTAAAAAGTATTTGAGATCTAGTTTGAGACTGTACACATGAAAGTTAATAAGGGATAATAATTGCGGGCAGTTAGTATAGTTATTCAACACTTTAAATAAAATTAAGACATCGTTAAATATTCTAAGATTATTTAGTGTTTGCATCCCTAAATGTTCCCTAACACACGGCACCCCTCAATATTATCAAGTTAAAAAAAAATGTGCCCAAAATTTAACAACGGATCCTAGTAGTGGAAGGTCCGGACATTAAATAACCACTTTCAGTAAAATCCCAACCGGTGCGCTTTTCGAGAAAAAGCTTAACATCTCTTCAGGAGGATTCACGCTTCGTACCATTTACTTTTAGAAATGAGTTTGCTTTAATCTTATATAATTTTTGCTGCAGAATTCGAAACCCATTGAAAAATTTAGCTAACTCTTTTCGTTTTCTAGAAAAACGCAATTACTTCTGCATTTAATGCCATTTTAGAACAACCATATTAAAATAGTTTTTTAACCTAACGCTCTTTTGGCGAGCCTAAAATTCAGCTTTACGCTTCTTCTTTAAAATCGTAAAAGTTCAAAGCATAATATGTGTATATATTGCACTTTCAGACCCTTTAATTAAACCATAGTTTCAGATATTTATGCTTAACTTTGTAGACTGTGCTATCCGTCAAATTTTGATTATAGTGTCAAATTTAGCAGAATCGTGGAGATTAAATGCAGCGGTCCCAAAACCAAAATTTAATACATTATACTTTACTAAAAGTACAAAAATACTTTTTGTGGTAAAATTTCGTTTAGTCAGACTTAAACTTTTAAATATTTTTTTTCTAGATAATCAATAAAAAATAAATGGGTTTATTATTATATGATTGGGTGAACGGTTTAAATTTGTAAAAAATTTCGCCTGCGGCGCTGGGGAATTTTTACGTTCTTTTATTGAAGATTGAAAAATTTGATAAACCCCCCCCCCCATTAGCAAATCCTGCGCACGGCCCTGATATCGCCTATATCACTTGCGTGATAATTCTTTTGATTTTTGCCTGTCGTTAAAATCGACCCAGTAGTTTAGGCTATAGAAGGTACTAAATAAATATGCATGCATAAATACAAATAAATAAAAAAACATAGCCCTCAGTTCACCTTGCCATAGTTCAGTAAAAATAATTAAAATCAAATACAAATTGTTTTGAAATTTAATTATAGATCCAGTTCATAAAATAAAAAAAACACTTAGAAATTAAAATTATAAAGCAACATAATTATTTTTAAACAATGTAAAAATGGCATTTTTCCTTACTTTAAACATAACGTTTTTTTATAAAACCTTAATAAAAACTGATAACTTATTGAGAACCGCTGTCAGAAAAAATAACATTTCTAATAACACTAGTCTACACATTTAGGCTTAAGCAGCTCTAAATATCTTTTTATAAATGGGTCAGCAGGTACAAAACATAAATATATTATGTTTTATAATTTTAAAATTTTAAAGTATAAGAATAAAGCTTTATTCTTAGCTTGCTAAAAAACCGTTAGACTAAAAGACTGTTTTAATATGGTTGTTCTAAAATAGCATTAAATGCATAAGTAATTGCGTTTTTATAGAAAATGCAAATAGTTAGCAAAATTTTACAAGTGGATTCGAATTCTGCAGCAAAAATTATATAAGATTAAAGCAAACTCATTTCTAAAAATAAATGGTACGAAGCGTGAATCCTCCTGAAGAGATGTTAAGCCTTTTCTCCAAAAGCGCTACGGTTGGGATTTTACTGAAAGTGGTTATTTAATGTTCAGACCTTCCACTACTAGGATCCGATGTTAGATTTTGGGCACATTTTTTTGTAACTTAATAATATTGAGGGGTACCGTGAACAGGAGAGACATGATACTCATTACGTGGTATATTAAACTTATGAGACATGTAAACTAAAAATTTATTTTGTACACTTTCAATACTACTATTTTGACTGGTGTAATAGGGCGACCACAGACATGAGTTTGTTTCTAACACTGACCTACAAAGAGAAAAATATAATATTTTCAAAAGTCCAATGTTTTAGATTTTAAGCTTTCACGGCCATTAAGATATAAAGAACTTTCACTTTCGGGTTTAGACCGTGTTAATGGATTTTCACTTTCCGACGTTTCGTCTCTTACTACTAGAGACATCTTCAGGGATTAATCTGAAACTAAGTTTCGAATCAACTTGTGTCACTATTTATGACGAGTTGTGGTTATCCAATGTTGCCAAACGGATTCAAGATTCAGCGCATTAAATAACGGTAAAAACCGTTCTAATCTGCTCGGGTCCAAAAGTTGATCGGAATTATTAAACTTGTGTTATTTTTGTTTTGCCCTATTTCTCTATTAGTGGGGCTCTAAGCCAAAAAAAAAAAACGGATTTAAAATATTTAAATTCAAAAAATTAGTTTTTTGGCATTTTATCGATATATTTTGATAAAAATTTATGTAAAAACTAGATACGACTCTAATTTTTATATGCAATACTAACACAAATGTGCGCTTTAAAAAAAATTAAAAAAGTTTTAGATTTAATCCAGTGACGGAGATTTTACCGAGGGTTATCGTAAACAAAAAAAACAAAAATTTTGAAATATTTTATTTATTTTTTGGAGAGCAACACAATAAATTAAGTTTATTCTTATTATAAAAAAAGAAACCGAAAAATTAAAATAAAACTTTTTCTCCTTGCTTTAAAATATTAAAATAACATTAAATATACATTAATAAGTCAAAATATTGCTGTTCCGCTTTAAATATCTCCCCGTAAAATCCCCGTTACTGGATTCAATCTAAAACTTTTTTTATTTTTACAAATCTCACATGTGTGTTAGTATTGCCTATAAAAATCAGAGCCATATCTTTAGTATTAATATAAAATTTTCATGAATATGTAGTGGAAAAATACGAAAAAATATCATTTTTTGAATTTAGAAGCCTATAAAAAACAAACGGATAAAGATATTTGAAATCCGCTTTTTTTTCTTAGCGCCTTATTAATAAAGATCCAATTCACCACAAAAAAATTAATTGAACCTTAATTATTTTTTTTAACTACAACTACAGGGTGGGCCAAAAAAAACCGGCCACTTTTTAAACCATTATAACTTGTTTGCCTTTTGACTGATCTATACAAAATTTTGAATGAATAAGCTCAAAACATGTCCGATTCTGTAGGTAACTATAATTATTTAAAATGTTGTTATATTTTTCAGTAATAAGGCTTTTTCTAAAGGGGTTATTTTAAAGCCGTGGGGATTAGAGCAAAATGTATAATTAGAAAATTTTTCGCCTTCATAATGTTAAGTGGTCTTTCTTCAGTAGGTAAGCATATTTAAATTTAAATTTGAAATTATAGTTTATTTTTTATTCTTATTTTTCTGAAAGGCTACATATTGCAATAAATTAATTTTTAAGATAAAAAACTAATTGAGTAGGCGTGTTATTTATCTGACATCTCTCAAAAAATAATCTGTCAATTTAAAAACTATTCAAAATGACCAAAAATCTGTGAAAATGTCGAATTACATAAAAAAAAAAATAAGAAAAAAAAGTAAAAGCTGAATTGTAGATGTATATTTTAAGGAAAATGATTACGAAATAACAGAAAAATTACTATTGAAGAACGCACATTCAAAAATTGTACCATACACTCTATGAACATAACACAAAAAACAAGAAATTGATAAAATAAATCAAGATTTAACTGTTGGCTAAATAAAAGAGTATTATATTTTCATTCCAAATAAAATTAATTATTTTAAACACTGTTTTAATTATAAATAATATAAAACCATATAATTATGGTAGGTACAGGATCTTGGTTTGCTATTTGCAGTTAATGTTCTATATTCTGATTTACTGATTTTCAAAAATTCAAATTATCCTTTATCGTATGTTAACGTTTCTAAAACAAGCATTTTTTCTCGTTTTGACCAAAACTACACTTATTTCTTGTTTATCTACAAATGTTTTAATTTAAATACATATATTCGTTTTTTATTTATTGCTCATCTTTAAAATATATATTTAAAATGATGTTTTTAATTTTGATTCGGGATTTTTAATAATTTTCAATTTGACATATTATTTTTCAGACATGTCAAAAATAATTTGAGATGAGTAACAGACTACTTAATCCGTGTTTTTATGATATTTACTGCTAGCTGTATTCTTTCCAAAAAAATAACATAAAAAATAAAATACAATCTTAAGTTAAAAGAAAAATATACATAACTTTTAAGGAAAGACCACTTAACATAATGAAGACGATTTTTTTTTAAATTATACATTTTGCTCTAATCCCCACTGCTTTAAAATAACCCCTTTAGAAAAAGCTTAATTACTGAAAAATATAATAATATTTTAAATAATTAAAATTATCTACAGAGTCTTACATGTTTTGAGCATATTCATTCCTAATTTTGTATAGATCGGTGAAAAGGCAAACAAGTTATAACGGTTTAAAAAGTAGCCGTTTTTTTTTGGCCCACCCTGTATAAGCAAAAAAGCACTGTGCGTTATGTCTCAAAAAAACGAGCTGTGGCAGACTATATTATGCTTTTAAACTTAGCTTGTTGAATATACACAATGTGCATAGATAGTTCTCCGCATGAAAGAAAGTCTCCGACAAAAGGGGAAGGAATAATTCGCGGTCTCTTCTTTCCGTCAAGAGCGTTATAAGGCGTGCGTGCCTACAACGGGCCTCACACTTGCACACACATTCCAAACATATTTCCCGTAGCCACAGATCCGTGCGTCAAACTATACCTGGTGGTACATTCTTGGAGAAGAGTTCGGTTTAACATAATGGATAAATTTAATTTTAAAAAGTAGGGATGAAGCAAAAACTATGCCAATTTATGGCATGTGTATTTGAAACACTGACTGAGATAGAACATATAGGAAATAGAATAAAACAACTGAGGAAAAACATTTGCGAAAACACGGACATGAACAAAATTAAAGCAATGCCAAACCATGACCAAACCCAAAAAGAAGACATCTTACCGTTCCACTTTATGAACTTTTAAAGCAATGACTATTTTTATGAAGATATAAATCAATAACTTTTTTTTAAATATTTTGTTATATTTTTTTAGATACTTGTACTATAGGTAATTCAAAAAAGTCTCCTAAAAACAGTTTTCGTTCGTCACACAATATTTTTTATTCGCTTGTAAAATATTATAACCCTTACCCTCCAGGGTGTCACAATTGTGACTTTACTTCTTTATTTTTTCTTTAAGGTAATTTTATAGACTTTCTATGTATGCAAACAAATATGCAAATTTAATTCAGTATAATACAGCTCTCCTAAAACTCTAAGGAAACAAGAACTCGAGCAAAAACTAAAAAATATCGGTTTATTTTTTATTCTTTTTTTCTTCTTTTAAGGCATAGCAAATATAAAAAAAAACACAATTAAATCGAAAAATTATCATTAGTTTAGTCTCGGGAGGGTACGGGATAAATAAATTTGTATTTTTTAAGCCAAATTTGAGTTTTACGTTTAAAAAATATTACTTGTTTTCAACAAATTATAAAATTTGGTTGTAAATAAGCAAAATATTCAAAATTTTCATAACTTAAACCTGCTCGTTGCTAAATTAATCAATTATCCTGTGTTCTAAGGTTATTTGGGCAGAACGTAACGTTCCCCTGGTAATTATCAAAATGCGCCAGTGTATTGCAGATAACGTCAGGCGGCTGCGACATCCAGGACCAACTATATAATACAGATTAACTCGACGACGGTTTAATTAGAAAAAGTGTGCTTTCAACGTTAAACACTGCCGACTATTAGCCAAATTGGAAAATACAAATATTTACTATTCCCTGTTGAATAATTTATACTTTGAGACCTGCTTATTACAAACTACTTAATTAATAAAAAATGTAAAAACAGACCGGATCTGTAACTCTACTCCAAATTTTAAATAAAGTCCAAATAAATGTTTTTTTTCACCACCAGCCTAAAACCACATCTTTATTACTGTTCTTTTCATTGGTAGAAATATTATTTCTCTACCTATGACGTCAGAGGTTCTAAAAATAATGAAATTGCACCATGGTTAATAATGAATTTTTATTCAGCTGTTTTGGCATCTGACGTTCCACTTAATAATTAAATTACATTGCTATTTACAAGTGTCTTTAGGCACCAAATTTAT
The DNA here is from genome assembly GCA_958510825.1 of Brachypterus glaber. Lineage (NCBI taxonomy): Eukaryota > Metazoa > Arthropoda > Insecta > Coleoptera > Kateretidae > Brachypterus > Brachypterus glaber. The sequence continues at coordinate 26,574,548 of OY294044.1, read as the reverse complement.
TTATTGCATGATAAATTAAAAAATATTAACTAAATTAGTACCTATAAAATATGTTTTACAAAAAACATTTCAAAAAGTGAAAATCATTGGTCCATCACGAGTCCATCATATTCAACCATAGATTATACAACCCATATATTACCGTAAGGATCATAGATTACTAGAGGTACAACCCCCATATATCGATTTTTGAGGCAATAGATTCTCCCTCACAGTTTTCGCCTGTCCCCTTATTTCTGGGGGAGTACCAGAATCATCACTTTGCATTTCACATTCCATTTTTATATATTTTATTACACTTAACACGGAAACACTTTCAAACTTAATAATTTCAGCAGATCACCAGAAAATTTCTGCCAGAAATGTCAAGTTATTCATTTGTTTTTTAATGGCCGCGAACAGCCAGCGTGATATTTTAAATTTATAACCTTTTTCATTAAATTTTAGTAAAATAAATAAATAGCTAATTCATTGTACTGGTAGTGAAAAAAATACTATATTTTACACGTGAGTGAAGATTTAACATTTTAGACCGCGACTTGCGGGCTTCGCGCTGGCGCGCTCATCCCGCAATTTGACGCAGGTCAAAAATGTTAAACTTCTCTCACTTGGTAAATAATATACTATTATCCAATACATACAGATAATAAGACAATTACCAGCTTTATTTTAAATGGATAAACTCAATAATAACCCCCGCGTGGCTTTTACTTTATTGAGTAGATAATTATTTATTTTACCCACTCAACTGTCACTGGTCAAATTATTTTCTTGTAAATGTCATTAAAATTTTTAATAAAAATATGAAAAAAATATGAATTCGAAAATTAACCTGCTTGACTGACGCCTCGCAGGTTAATTATCTCATGGGCAATATCTTACTTTACCCACTAGTACCATAAATAACTATTACACTTGCCTGTGCTAACGATTTTTCATTTTATATATGGAAAATATGCTCTTTACCGACAATCTGAGCCTTTTACTGATAAAATTTTTTCTCGAAATTATAAAAAGTTTTTAGTCACAATTAGAGCCACGTGACTTTATTAAAGAAAAACCGTAGAAAAAACGTGTTTAAAGGTTAACTTTAATTATGATAATGTCCTGCTTGTCTACCGATTTGCAGCAAGGATAAAGAACGAAATAGAAATAAAAAATGAGTAGCTTTTACATTAGGGTACCAAGCGCCATTAGAATAATTTTGAAATATTTTTTAGGTTATTATACAGGGTGTAACAAAATAAAGGTTGGCTGGCTATACATAGCCATATTGTACTCACCGAAACAATAATAAAAGTTTATAATCGCATATTGTCTAAAATACTTCGTCTCTGAGTTGTGGTCAGTTGAAGTTTTTAGTTGATGATATCCGCGCCGATTCAGGCAGGGCTGAGGGCGTGGGTCACGAATTTGGCTGATTATTTTTTTATGTGTAGCCCACCGATGTTAGAGAAAAACATCCATGGGATTTTTTCCAAAAACGCCCCGTTTCGAAAATGTGATTATTTAGGTTTTTTAAATTTTTAAATTTCTCGAAAATGTGACATTGACGTGCAATAACTCAAAAACTGTTTAACCTAGAGAACTACGGTTTTCGCTATTAAAAAATCATATCAAATCAAATTTTATCAAATTAGTTTTGACAGGTTTTGTTTTTTCAAGATGGCGGCCATTTTTTTAAAAAACTCCATTTTTTATTTTTTTGAAAATTATAGGATCAACTGATAATTATATGATTTTGATTTTGATTAAAAAAAAATAAAAAAGCGCTTTTTTGTTATTTCTTTGCTACAAGCCATAACATGGTCAAAAAACGGAATATTACCAACTTTTTCGAACTTTATTCGCAGAAGGCGTGTAAAAATTATCGTTTACCGGTTAAAACTACTGTCCGCATTTCCTATTTTATGCCCGTTTCATGATAATAGATTCTTAAAATATACATCAATATTGTACAATTGTAATATTGTACAATTTAATTTCATGAAGATATCTTCATATAAACATATGTCCTATCTTTCTTCGTTCAGCAAATTATATCGTTTTTACAATTTTTAAGTTGAAAAAACGTAGTAGCCATCATTTAGCAAAACAAAATTTAGTAACTATTATTTAAACAATCACCTGTCAAAAATTGTATAAGTATTTTTCTTACATATTTTTGGGCACTGATATTTGACAGTGAAAAATCTCACTGATTCCCAACCTTTTTTTTTTTTTGGAAAACTGCGGGAAAGAATATTGGATGAGCTAGCTCGAGACCTTCAAACCACCTAAAGTATTGAATTTTGTGAGTTGTACCTGGGAAAATTTTGATCAGAATGTCTAGAGTTATAAATAGTCAAATCTGACCAAAACCATTATTCCATAAGAAAGGAGCGAGGTCGTTTCGGGCCAGCAAGCTTTTTTATTGTAAAATTCGTTTTCAAAAATATGTAAGAAAAATATGTTCGGGTTAAGAGCAATTAAACTTTTATTGTGGGTGTAAAATTAATGACATTTTTAAAATGAAATTAATGAAATTTTTAAAATCAACATACATAAAAGTACTAAAGCCATCTTCTTTTTCTTTTTAGTCAGACCTTGTCACCAAGCGTAATTTTTGCTTTAACTTCAGTCGTTGAACGGTTTGCCAGATAAATAACCAATGCGGAAGGTACAGTTCTTGCTACAATAGTCACAAAGTTGCTTCTTCACTGCTGTACTTGTTGGTTTTGTTTCTTTCTTAACAAGGAGCACTAGCTTAAGGATTTGAGTAGCGTGGAAAAAACACCGCCATGCTGCTCTATCCGGTGCAACTTCTTTGATCTGCTGGGGCATTACACAAGGACAGAGTTGCATTTCAATTGTTTAAAAAAAATGTGTAGGAATAACTACGGTTGTCTTTTATTCTAACATGACATGCCCATCCACCTTAAAAGGAGTATATTCTCTATGAGAAAATAAAAATTTCTTTGCTGCCACGTTAGTCATAATGGACCAGGCGATATCTGTTTTAGGATGGGTGAATCGGATATGATTCTATATTTTTAGATTAATAGGTCCAGAATATCACAAGAAATGATAATTGTACTATGCGTTTAAAATAAGCCGTGGGCTTTACTTTTTATTTAACAAAATGTTTCAAAATCGAGAAAAATTTCATTTTTTTTCTCCTTTTCGTGCATATATCTCTGGAACTGTTCATTTCAGACAAATATTGAAGAGGTCAAAAAAATTTGTAATTAAATTTTTTATATGATAAAATTGGTTGCAAATTGAAAAAATAGTTATTATTATTGCAAAAATACTAAAAATCAAAAAAGGGGTAGAAAAATCGAGTTTTTCTGGGATTTTTTTTAGGACCTTCAAAATTGGCCCAAGAAGTTTTCTGGTGTGCTAAATCATCACACCAAATTTCATCATAATCGGTCTGATAGTTTTTGCACAATAATTTTACAATTCAGATTAAAAAAAAAATGCAAATTTTTAAAATTATGCAAAATTGAACATAAAGCCCTTAGATACTTGAAAATTTAATTACTTATAGAAGAGAGCTCAAAATTTCAAATGATGTTTGAAAAATTAAAATTCTTTAATAAGGAGAGCATATGCACTTGTTTAAACATTTGTCGAATTTTTGCGCTTATAAACAGTTAGAATAACTTTATGAATTTTTAGATGAATTTTTTATGTTGTTGTTGTATTTATGTTAAAAGTACTTGGAAAGACGCTACTTTTGAAAAAAAAATATATGATGATTCGTTCATTAGGTTTGAAGTTATGATCGTTCATATTGACCGCCATTTAGTTTCAGTGTAAATGGCGGTCAACATTTTGTTAAATAAAAAGTGAAGCCCAGGGTGTATTTTATGCGCACAATGAAATTATCATTTCTAGTGATATTCTGGACCTATTTATCCAAAAATATAGAATCATATCCTATTTACCCAAACATGGGTGTTTTAAAACAGATACCACCTGGTCTATAAGGCCTGTAGTAGAGCTAGGTTTCAACAAATTCAACACAACTTTCTGCTTTTTGGAAGAAAATAAACTGAAATAAATGTTGTTCTTAGTGTTTACATTATAGTAATGACAGTATCGGCATGTTTCGTCAACGCAAAAGCATTGTAGCGTACCAAATTAAATGTGCAGCTCAACAGACTTTCATTACACTCTCCCTTCATTTCCAAAACATACTTTGTTTTTGATACAAAAGAGATTGATGCCTTTAGATTATACCGGGTGTCCCAACTCTATTTACCCAGTCCAAACCAAAAAAGTTATGGGGGGTTACCATAACTCTTTTAGTTTTGAAAGGATAACTTTAAGAAACAATACGAATCTTTCCCTGACAGAACTTAATTAAATCAATCAAGTTTTTCCTGAAATTTTCAAGTCGATTGGATTATTCTTTCTTGAGTTATCGTGTTAGCAAAAAACGTGACATCTGACGGACGGACGGACAGACGGACATTTTCAAATATTCTTATTATATTATTCACAGCGCCTGCGCTAGAATATTATACGGTATACCAGTAGTTTCGAATTTTCAAAAAAAAAATAAATATAAATCGTTCCAGACAAAAAATTCTTGGATATAAATTTGTTTTGTGAAAAAATAAGCAACTTTTATTTATTTTTTTCAAATGTCCGTCTGATGCATAGACAAAATAAACAAATAGATTGATTTTTGACCGTCTGCGCATACTTCTGCGTCCCGACTAAATGCGTCCTCCATTTTGATTCCAATTGTCCAACATAAAGTAAAAAAATATATATTTTATGTTGGTAACACTGTGTTGCGTTAGATATGTATATTTTCTTTGTTAGAGATGTGTCTTTTCATTTCACTTCAGTAGTCAGTAAAAGTTTCTTTTTGTCGTTGTTTTGTTGCAACAGTTTGTTATATATGTAAAAACTAAATCAATATGTTATACTACACAGATATTTATTTATTTTTATCAGTAATTTAAATATAAAAATATAATTCTTCGCACACACCTCTAACATATTCGTGCAACAGGTTAACATAACCTAATTTATGTATGTTTTGAGTTTGTTTTCGAGGTTTTTCTGTTATTTTCTCTACGCGTTTGGTGTTTTATGCTAGAAGGGTGAACATTTTATTTTATTATAGACTATATAATAGCGTTTTTGAACTTTTAAAGTCTTTCTGTGTTTTTTGTATATTTTATAGTGCTTTTTCAAACTAGTAAAGTCTTTGCAATGACGTGTTTTATAAAAAGTTGTAGAAACATAAAACGACTGCTACCTGCAGACAGCAGTATCATATTTTTTGGGTAACTTTGATTTTTTTTAATATAACATAAGAAACAAATAAAATTTTATATACCTAATGCTTAATAAAAACAATTAACTGCCTGTGATACAGGATAAAATGTAGGTAATTTTTATTGTTTTTCTTTTTGTGAGAATTATGATGCACAGAAAGTAGTAATTTTTACTTAAGTTTTTCTTTTGGGGTATGTTCAAGAACTACGTGACACACTTTTTGGACATTTTCACCCCCTCGTTAGGTCTGTTCGTTGGTGCACACCTATCATAGGTATTCGAAATCTAAGGTTAGCTATGTTAGTTTTCTAAACATATTTTTATCTTATCTATGATTTGAATTAAATAATTTCATATCTACAGAAACAGAATGATATACTTTGAGAGTAAATAATAAAAACATTAAAAAGTAAGGTTATGTCGTTTATTTATTTACATTTTACCCACTAATTTAAATTTCCCGGCTGATGTCTGACCTAACTTCCGATCAAAATGGAGGACACGTAAATTTGTATATAACCTTGAGATGACAGCTGATCTATGTTCTTTGTCTATGGTCTGATGTCACTATTTTTGTGAACACGATAACTGAAGAACGAATACTCTGACTTGAAATTTTCATGAAAAATCAAGTTACGAGGAAAAGATCCCAATTTTTGAAAGTAATCCCCCCAAAAACAAAAAAGTTATAATTTAAAAAAATCCTAAGTTATAATTTAGAAAAATCCTATTACGGTAATTTTTTCAGGAAAAGTTACTTTTATTTTAAGGATCAATTCTACCAAAAGAAAATAAAAAAAATGAAAAATTTTGAAATTTTTATTTTAATTTTTTGTTTTTCGCAAAGAGAAAATTTAATAAAAAAAGGAAAAATTAAAAAAAAAGTTTTTTTGAAAACTTTTTTTTTATTTATTTTTTTTTTTTCAATAATTTTTCGTTTTTTAAATATTTACCTATTTGGGAAATACAATATACCATTTACTGTAAATAATATATAACGAAAAGCGTAGCATTATATATCTTCACGGCTTGTTTTTTCATGAAACACATTTGTATCCAAGACGTTTTTTTGGCGATTTTGGAAAATTCGAAACTAATATTCTAGCGCTACGCTCTGTGAGTAGTATAATTATAAATTTGAAGAAACATACTGTTTTTAACAAAAAATACCTTCTTGTAAAAGTATCAAACAAAGCCTTGTGTAATACTTTCCTTACGGAAGTGCGGGTTTCCGAGATTAATGTTAAACCTTGTGTAAAACATTATGAGATTAGCACCTACTGGTACTCTGCGCCATACCCTAGCCCAGGGCCATACAGTGATTGTTTTTTAGGGAAACAAGATCAAAATATTACGCCCTTGAAATTTTGGGTTCAGATATTGCCCCAAAAAAGTCAACATCAACTTTATGCCCCGTTTAAAAGTTGTCTAAAATAGGTCAACCAGGCAATAATGCCCTGTTCAGATCAAAGAATATTTTATATGAAGAAGAAAATTGTTCAAAATTTTTATGAAAATTACAATTGTTCTTTCACCATTTATTTTTTAGGTATCTTAAAAAAAATCTTTTCATAAGACTACCCTTTTACGTATATGAGAAAAAGTAAAATAGTTTTTCAACTTTAACAGTAAAGGCAACGCTCATAGTTCGTCTAGAGCAATAGGGCCGAAGAATTTTTTGTTAATAAGTGTAATATTACTTTCCCCAAGGAAAGTCTTGCATTAGTAAAAAAAAAATCGAAAAATTTTTATTGCTTTTTTTTTAAGTTTCTGGACTTTTATATCCAAAAAATATTATTTCCGTCGAAAAAAAAATTTTGTCGGTCTGTCAATCTGTCTGTCTGTCGGTCTGTGTGTCCGGGAAATTTGTAACTACGATAACTCAAGAACGCTTCGGGCTAAAGGCTTCAAATTTGGACCACAGGTTGATTATCCAAAGTTCTAGGCTGGGATTGTTTTTCATAAAAATCGTTTTACGGTAAGGGGGTAAAATAGGGTTAAAACAATTTATTTCAAAAATATATTTTTTTCAATTTGTTTTTCGTTTTACGAAAAAATTAACTTTTTTTGAAAAAAAAAATTGAAAAACGAAAAAATTTTGATTTTTTTTTTATTTTTTTTTTAAGTCCAAACGAAAAACTTTTATTTTTTTTATATTTTTTTTATTTATTTTTATTTATTTTTTTGTGTATGATTTTAATATAGAGAAAAGTATTATTTTGTTGACAACAGTATTATTTTTCGCGGAAAAAACTAAAAGCGGTGAGCTAATAAAATTTGACAATATAGGTCGGTTTACCCAATAATTTACCCAATAATTATAATTAACACTAACTAAGAATTTGTCACATTTCATTTCATTGTTTAAATTTGAAATAAGGTTAGTGTTTATTACTGATTGAACCCCAAATTAAATAGAATTTATTAATTTTTCAGGAGGTTAATTTTTATGGAGTATAACATAACATACCTCTTATTATACGAGTGCCATAATGAACATAAAAATGGACCAATTTTTTTGCAAAAATGGATACCTAGAAAAAATGTTTTAAAAAACGCTAGAATTACCACTAGTGTTGCCGCCTAAAGCGATAGTTATCGCCAATAAATACTTCTCGTATCGCAACTACGATGTGATAGTTCAAGAATTATCGTCTCGCACAAACGATAACGAGAGTCCTCTCGTTCTCGCCTACCTCTCGCCTACCTCTCGCGATAACGATAGTTATCGTTCCAGCGTAAAAGTTGAATATTTCAGTCATCTAATATTAGTTAAATGAATTTGACACAAACGTCATTATTTAATTTTTGAATTTAATTATTTTTAAAATGCAAATATATTCTTTAATAGGCATTATGCATCATACATTAGCACATTTTATAAGGCTTTTATCTTTTAAAATCGTATCCAAGGCAGGAACTTCTTCAACATTGTCCTATTTCTATAGCAGATACAAAAATATGAACTCCTGGCAGATAAGTACCTAACTAGAACTATAGTAAGTACGGTAGTATTTGACTATAGTCAATTATTATAATACGAGGGGCAATTTAAACGAAGGCAAAAAGATCAGAGCTGCTGTTTTGTAGGATTTGAGTGCTAAAAATCAATTTTAATGGTCTTTATATATTTTGCTTTCCCATTTTTACTTTTTCATAAAGAAAGTATTGTGATAGAAAAAAAGCAAACATTTTTTACCTAAATCATCTTATTTTTTCCTGAAAAATCAAAATAAGCAAAAAAATGATATCCGTCTGTCTGTCGGTCGGTCTGTCTGTCTGTCTGTCTATCTGTCGGTCTGTCTGTTTGTATTCATGATACCTTAAGAACGCTTTGAGCTAGCGACTTGAAATTTGGTATGCAAATGTATTTTTATGTTATCTTTGACAAGTTCGTTTTGGAGCAAAATCGCTTTGGGGGAAATGGAAAGATGGGGGAGGGTATATTTTAACCATAACTTGTTTATTATTTACAGCCAAAAAAAAATGAATTAAATTTTTTCTGTAACTTTATTTTATCTTTGAGGTGGATTCTTTCATTGTAAATAATAAAAAAAGTTAAGTCCAGATTTTTTTTACAATTTGGGTAGAAGGAGGGTCTATAAAAAATATAAAAGTAAAAATAATATTTTTTTGTGGATTTTTTTATTACCTTAAGGTGCTTCTTATTTTTTTTACTGTAAATAATAAACAAGTTATGGCTAAAACAAAAATTGACCCCCATTTTCCCCCTTCCCTCAAAACGATTTTGATGAAAAACGAACTTGTCCAAGATAATATAAAAAATATCTGCATACCAAATTTCGAGTCGCTACCTCAAAGCGTTCTTAAGTTATCATGGATACCGACAGACAGACCGACCGACAGACATACAGATTTTATTATTTTTTGCTTATTTTGATTTTTCTCGATGTTTCAGGAAAAAATAAAATCATTAAGGTAAAAAAATCTTTTTTTTTTAATACTTTCTTTATGAGAAAGTAAAATTGGGAAAGCAAAATATATAAAGACTATTAAAATTGATTTTTAGCACTCATATCTTACTAACAGCAGCTCTGGCCTTCTTTTAATTTACCCCTCGTATTAGTCAGATACTACCGTACTTACTATAAGCCTAACTAGGTACTTAGTGCAACTGCCAGGAGTACATATTCTTATATGTGCTATAAAAATAGGATAATATTGAAGCAATTTCTGCCTGCGATAGGATTTTAAAAGATAAAAGCCTTTTATAATGGGCTAATGTATGGTGCATAATATCTATTAAAGAATATATTTGCATTTAAAAAATCATTAAATTTAAAAATTAAATAATGACGTTTGTGTGAAATATTTTTATCTGATTTTAGGTGGCTTTAACATTCGACTGTCTCTGACTGTACGATAGTTATCGCTCTCGCTTTGGTCTCGTTACGAGCGAGAGGCCCCTCGTTATCGTTACAACGATACGATATTTTTCCACATCTCGCTATCGTTCTGTTCAACGATAACGAGGCGATAGCGAGACGATAGGCCTTAGGCGGCAACACTAATTACCACGACCAAACTAACTTTACTTTGGTGCCATTTCCCTGTCATTCCTACACACCTTTCCCCAAATGGAAATAGGTTTAAAAAAAAATTGCAGGTTTAGATGTCTATTAATTATGTTAGAAAAGGGTCCGTGAACTTCAAAACCTCAGAACGAAATCCTAATGAGCGCCAGCTCTTAAATATTGGTAAAAATTCTTCCGCAGACTGCATGCTAAACAACATTAACAAACGGCAAATTATTTTGCATAACTCTAATAGTGTTTTTGTGTCTGATTTCAATTATGTTTAGATCAATTGATTTAAATCTCCATTTTTGGGAAAAACCGTTCCAAAATTCATTTTTGTAGGCTCATATTTAAATTATTATAGCAGCTCCAAAAGTTCCCTCTAGTTTAAATTAAAGTTACATTTGTGCTCTATAAAATAGCTATGAAAAATGTCTGAAAATCATTTTAAAAGTTCAGTTGATGAATAGCTTTTGATGCCTCTGCAATGATGTTTAAAAGTAGGCGAATTTATCTTTGTTAACCCTTAATTTGGTAATGTGTAGTATATGATACATGAATTTTAAGATAACAAAAATAGTTATTTACAATACAAGTGAGGTAAGTGGGATATTATTCACGAAAAAAAAGTTGACTGAGGAGGCTCCTGGGTCGAGTGGGTTAATTTTTGAGTGAATAATGTTACTTACCCCACGTGTGCTTTACAACATTTTATCCAATACCTCTTAAAAACACTTCTGAATCAAATTTCCAAATGACATTTGCACTAAATTTAATTGACATTTCAATATAATGTCACGTTTCGGTGAAATTTCATAACACAACTTGTTTACAGGATGATTAAAACGTCATTTTCATTGATTAAAATGTCAAGTGTAAACTAAAATTATTAATAGGTATTGGATAAAAATTATTTGGCAAAAAAAAATTATTTGGCAATGTCAGTCATGATACAAGTCAGTATTAAGTCACGTGACTTTTTTTTAATATTTTATTACCATAAATGTTTTACATTTATGTATCTAAATTTCCCCTTTAAAATATTTTTTATATACTTCATCCCAAAGAGTGTTTGCCAAATTAAGGGTTAAGCAGTTTTTATAAAGTTAATGTCACATTTATTATATATTTCATCCCTATGACACATTGTGTTTGTCAATTTTGCCAAATATGACATATACTGCCCAAAATAGTCTTAAACAGAAATACTGAATCGTTATTGCAGATATCTTAAAAACTAGTCTTCAGTTGGACACCAAAAACGAAAACCAGTTATTTTCGTTGCAGTTTTATAGAGCAAGCATGTATCTTGAACTCAAGCTATAGAAAATCTTCGTAGGTGCTTTAATAATTATTATTTATTTATTGTCCACCTAAAAAGAATTTTTTTAATTTTTTCGAATTTTCGGGAGGGTATTCTTCAAAAAACGAAAGAGCTGGAGATTTGATCTAAATAGAATCGAAATTAGCAACAAAAACACTATTAGAATTGTGAAACAGAATTTGCAGTTTGTTATTGTTGTTTACAGTTTACAATTTTACAGATGATTTTTCATCACCTAAGTTTGCCATTTTTTTTAAACCTATTTCCATTTGGGGGACGTGTGCCTGCAGCACACATTTTTTATGATGATATTTTAAAAACTTTTTTTCACTACTAGCTTTAGAACATACCATCATGTTTTCACACTGTGAAATCAATTTTCTTCACCTGTAGCAATAATATTTTTTTCTCTCCTAGTAGGAGTAAATTTTATAAACAACTGATTTCTGTCACTTTAGTTGTTTCAGTTCTTTGTGCAATTTTTACTAATTAAACCCAAGAAAATAGCTTTAAATAACTTTCTATTTATTAAATATAATTAATTATAATTATTACCAATTAATACAATCAATAATTAGCTAAATATTATGCAAAAAAAAAATAAAAAGACTAAATTTTTAAACCTCAGTTCAAAGTATTTATTTGAGCAAATTTCATTGATCAACGCTACTTGATTTTTATGAAAATTTCAAGAAATATAATTTCTGTTAATAATTTATTATATTATTTGAATAAAAATAGTTAAATAGTGCTAATATAGTAGTAATATATAAACCACGGTAGAGAAGACTATTATAGCCTCGCACTCTTAAATCCCGGGATTTAATACGCTCGGCTATAAAAAATGTCTTTTCTACCTTAGTATATAATTACTATTATTTATTAGTTTCTATATTTAATATAGAAACTAATATTATTAGTTTCTAAATAAAAGTTTTTAAAATATCATCATAAAAAATGTGGGTCGCAGGAATGACAGGGAAATGGTACAAAAGTAGAGTTATAAATGTTATACTTTTATATTAAATTGTTTACATTTCTATTCTTAGAAACAATTTATTTTAAAATACTATTGTTCTTGTAATTCCCGATTTAATTATTGTATCAACCCCTTCGAGCTATACGATAAATAATTTAATTCAATTCGAGGATCGATTTTATTGAGGTTAAACATTAGTAGCAATAAAACCGAAGATGAAAAAGTGAAAACCAGCCCTTTTAGATGTGACAAAAGTAGTAAACTTAAAAAAAAGTATCACTGGTTTTAGTATATTCATGAAACTAAACCTTTTTAGGAAAAGGAAAAGGATAAAGCCTTCAGGGCTTGTAGTGCTATATATAAATATACAGGGTGTCCCAGAACTCTCGACCATCCTTGAAGGTACATATACTACATAAATAAAAAAATATAAAAATAATTTTTTATAAACGTAGACCCAAAAACCGGTCCTAAGGGAGTTATGGCCCGTTAATGGGAGATTAGCTCAGCGGTCTAAGGCATCGATATAGCATTGACACTGAGCTAATGATCGTGAGTTCAAACCTCACTGGCGCCGATTGCCTTTTGCAGTTAATTAATAATTGAAATTTGGTGAAGGCGTACTCTTTAGATATATTGGTTCGAAAGTCAATTAAAGCCGGTGGTTCCCTCTACTACTAGCCCACACAAGTCCTGGACTTAGGGGATGCTTAATTAAGTAGAATAGTACGAGGTTAAAAATAAACATAAATAAACAAAGGGAATATCGAAAATGGGTTTTTTTATCTAATATCTCTTTTAGCTAGAAGGAGGAAATTTTGCATGTAGTTTAGTATTATTAAGGTCAATTATTTTAAGTTATTTTAGTTTGTAAATTTTACAGGAGGCACTGGGCGTGCAAAATGTCTATGGCTTACCATATTTATGCCCAAAACTTTTTGCAGTGTAAGTTTTTCGCATTCTTTTTTCAAACTATGGATTCTTTGAGTAAAAATACATGAACAAGAAAATGTAATGTTTGTTGAAATTAACTTATTTATTAAGAAGTTACGGAGGTCACGTGACCCTTTTTGGCAATTAAAAAATGTTTTGTCTGTTAGATTTTTTGATTTTTGGTCTTAAATAAGTAAACAAACTGTACAAGGAAATTAAAGGTCGATTCAGGCATAATTATTACTAACTTCATTAAACTGAATTAAGAAATTAAGAAATTAATAAAATTAAGAAACATAATCTCAAATTTTCCGTGGTATGCAATAATAAGGTAACTGCCAAATAGATAATAAGCATGTGTAAATACGACTGAATAAGTAAAACAAAAACAAATATCTATTGCGTAGGACGATTATTACTGTATTTGCAGTTGTTGGGTCTAAAAATCGTGTTTTAAAACCAACTATCTCCAAAAGTACCTTTTATTTTCTTATGTAACTACTGTGTTTTTCCTTAACACTGAAAATATACGAATTTTAAAATACAAAGGTGTCGCCATCTTCATTTTTATTTTGATACTTGGATAACGTTTGTTTATGACATTATGCACAATAGTTAGTGTAGTTCAGAAATTCTTCTTTTTCTATGGTTTATTTTAAGATTGTATCATTATTTTATGGTATATTTTATCTTTTATCTTAATTGTTGCATACCACGATAAATTTATTATAGACTTTAAGGTTATGTTTCTTAATCTAGGGTTTTAATTTCAAAAATCGCGGAATATTTTTTAATGGTTTACCCGTAAGTTTCAACACACCGCGGTACCGTGATATTTTTACTCCTTTAAGAATTTTCTTTTCTTTTTGTACTAATAAAATCAAAAAAGAGAATGAAAAAGTTTAAAAACACCCTTTTATATGTGACAAAAATACCAAGTGCGCTCACGGCGATAGGTGTGTGCACACACCGAAGGATTACGGGTTTTGTGAATTTTTCGCCGGGCAGTTACCTTTACACTGAGAAAATTTTACTGTACTTTTGTACTTTAATTTTACAGCATTTTCCATATTTATATTTCAGTATACATTTTATAAAATGTAATTTTTCGGTCTATATTCAGTCCGAAATGACTAGTTTTCTTAACGTACTAAAACACCGTAAAGATATACAGGGTATCCCTAAAATGCATGGCCAAACTTCACATATGAGATGGATAGAACAAAACTTTAAAAGACGTTCCTATAGACATGTGTCCGGAAATCGTTATTTAAAAATTTACTTGCGAATTTTAAAATTGATATAATAAGCAAAATAAATTTTAAGGTTGCCATTTCAACAGCACACCTATGCATTTTTAATTCTTATTAACTAAGTGTCAGTCATCAAACAAAGTTTGACATTTTAAAAAGTAATAACACTTGTATTCCAATTTTTAAATTCGTAAGTAACTTTTCAACTTACCATTTTTTTCAACATTTTATTATTTAATTTTTCGTTCTCGAACCGTGGAATTTCACCTTCAAATGAATTTCTCGAAAACGGTTAATCCTACAGTATTACAACAAGAGTACCTTTTTTATGTATTTTGACCTGAGGAATCATATTTCAAAAATAAAATTGCAAAAAAGTTACACAGAAAAAAGTTTGGGACAAAAAACTGATTAGCCCGCCCCGTTTCGAACACCCCTGGTTGAAATAAGTACATGAAAATAACACATAAAAACGGGCCTTGGTAGGATTAGTTGACGTGCAAAACCTCGTTGATATATCTCAAAGGGTTCCTGAGTTATTAAATAAAAACCGACTTTCAAAGGGGGTAGCTCCCTTATGACGCATTTTTAGACATATGTTTATAGGAACTTTTTGTCATATTTTATAATGTAGAATAATCATCATCATAAAAAAGTTTTCTTGTTGTTATGCCAAACCGTTTTCGAGAAAAATACAATTAAAGCAAAATTTTTAGCTTTTGAGAACCAAAAAATAATCATTAAAATATTTAAACCCAATATTTTAGTGATATAGGATCACTGTACATCAAAAACCAATAAAAAATTTTTTAGTTCCCAAAACCAATTCTAATGGAATTACGGTCTCCCAAAATACACCATTTTTAAAGGGCCATGTCCTTAAAAGCGATTTTTGGACCTACATGTATAGAAACTTTTTTCTTGGCTTTTAATGTAGAATTAACCTCCTTTATTAAAATTTTGGTTTTTAAAAAGTCCAAACGTGTAATTTTCCATTTAATTGTATATTTCTCAAAAACAGTTAATCCTACGGTATTAGAACGAGAGTACTTTTTGTGTTTTTTACCTGATGAATATTATTTTAAATAATAAACCTACAAAAAAAATAAGCAACAAAAAGTTTGGGAGAAAAAAAGGATAAGACCCACATTTCGGAGGTCCCTGGTAGAAGTAACTACATGCAAATACCATTGGCTAATATGCCCTAATAAAGAAAGATCAGATGCAAAACATTGTTGCTTCAACACAAAGGGTTCCTGAGTTATTAAATAAAAATCGAATTTTTAGAACCCTTTATGAAGGGGCGTAGCTACCTTATGAGTCGTTTTTTGACATATGTTTATAGGAACTTTTTTTCATATTTTTTTATTTAGAATCACTCAGTAGAAGGAAGTGCGTAAGTACAAAGAAAATAAAAAATTCATAGTAACCTTTTTTCATATTTGTTTATTTAAAGTCAATCCGTAAAAGGAAGTGCGTCAGTTCTGAGACCCTGTATATTTTTAATTTTTTTGTCTTTTGATTTTAATGAACCTATGCCTATGGGAACGTTCAAGAATTACGTAACGCAAATTGTACAAAAATTCATATACTTCATACCCCTTCTCGCGTGATTAAAGACTGTAGAGATTTCATGTTTTGGCTACCCCCTGAATAGGGGGTGTGTTGGGGGGGTAGCCAAAATTTTGCTACAATTTTGCGTTACGTAATACTTGAAAGTTCCCAATAGGGAAAGGTTTTATTTTGTTGGTAGTTAATTTATTATTTAAAATATATTCATTAGTAACTACATAATTTATTCTTTAAATTACTTCATCAAAACCTACATCAAAAGTTAGAGGCGAAATATAGGGTAAAAGTGGTTGAAATATTATACTTCTCATCTAAAATTTCAAGTAATTATTTCTCTGTGTATCTAATTTTCCCTTAATAAACCTTAATAAATTCTTCTCTCAGTATATAATACAGCTATAAAAAAGTCTATTTCGGTCGGGGTTTCAGTCCCACGGGACCTCTACTCACCCCTGCTTCTGCGACACACCGTCAAGCTGAGGTAGCACTTTTGTAGCCAAACAAACAAAACACCATCACTGTAACAGCGAATCCAAGACAATGTTCAATCTTTATTTATGTAAATATTTACGAAGTCAATGGCAATTATAATTTCAGAGACTATTTTACAAGTACAAATTACCCTAATTATTTGGGTATTTCTCAGAAATAGTGAAAATTTGTGTCCCCAGTTAATCTTTTACAAACAAATATATTTTTTTTAAATTATGGTTTCACGTGAAAGGCTTTTATGTTTTTAATTAAATAATAGCGTTATATCTTAAAACCCAGAAAACCAGCTTGAGTTATTAAATAAAAACCGATTTTTTTAGATACTTTCAAAGGGGCTTAGCATTTTTAGACATGTTTATACAAAAGTTTTCTCATATTTTATGATCTAGAATCACCTTAACATTTCCGAACCTATTTCAAATACACCCTGTATAGTTTATTGAGAATGTGCTAATAATGAACTATTTTAGGTTAAAAATATACTGCTTTTATCGCGTCAATTTAGCTTACTAATAATGCTTCTATTTTTGGCACTAAATGCAAGCAAATAATTTAAAATAGTATTTATTTTGTTTCTTTTTTCTTAACTGCAATTTTGCGGTTCTTTCACACGTTATTTTTTTGCAACAGATTTTTAAATCGTCTAAATTTGTGCATTCCTACATTCAAGTTAACCACATTTCTAACATTTTTTCTTAATCGGGCCCCAGATTCAGCCCCCAGCTACCAAAACATCTACCTTTCAATATACATAAAAAAAAACAAATTCATCTAAAAATTCATAAAGTTATTCTAATTGTTTATAAGCGCAAAAATTTGACAAATGTTTAAACAAGTGCCTAGGCTCTCCTAATTAACGGATTTTAATTTTTCAAAAGCACTTGAGGGTTTGAGCTCTCTTCTATATGTGATTAAATTTTCAAGTATCTAAGAGCTTTATTTTCAATTTTGCATAATTTTGAAAATTTGCAATTTTTTTTAAATCTGGATTGCATAATTATTCTACAAAAACTATCAGATCGATTTTGATAAAATTTGGTGTGATGACTCAGCACACCATAAAGTTTTCTTGGGCGAAGGTCCTAGTATAAGTATCCGAAAAAATCCCAAAAAAACTCGATTTTTTACTATTTTTGCAATAATAATAATTATTTTTTCGATTTGTAACTAATTTTATCATGTATAAAATTCAATTACAAAACTTTTTTTCCTCTTCAATATTTGTCTGAAATGAATAGTTCCAGAGATATATGAACGAAAAAGAGAAAAAAAATGAATTTCATCTCGATTTTGCAACATTTTGTTAAATAAAAAGTGAAGCCCTTGGTTTATTTTATGCGCATAGTGAAATTATCATTTCTAGTGATATTCTGGACCCATTGGTCCAAAAATGTCCGATTTACCCAAACATGGGTGTTTTGAAACAGATACCGCCTGGTCTAAACAGTACAAAAAGATAACCTATATTTTAACATACGAAAACAATTTTAAAATAATCTAAAATATAGTTCATACAGGAAAAGTTCTTATGAAAAAGCTTAGCATGTTATAATATTGCATTTCATGGTGGCTTAAATAATTTGTCTGAAACATAAATTTTAAATTACCACCACGATTGTTTTCCGATAAACTCTTTACCGCACATAATATTATACTTCGTTGAAAGTGGTTTTTGACATGGCTGCCTTAAATAATACGCCGTGTACCAAAAGACAAATTGTTTTCGTTTTAAAATGTCAGAAGGTAACATTTGAAACTGCTAAGCTATTGAAATGGTCCCAAATTTTAAAGCCAAATATTTTGAAATCTACTACTTAGGGAACGTTCAAGTATTACGTAACGCAAAATGTACCAATATTCATACACTTTATACCTCAGTTCTTGCGTTATTCAAGGCTGTAGAGATTTCATATTTTGGCTACCCCCCCTAACATACCCTATATTAGGGGGGGGGGGGTAGCCGAAATATGAAATCTCTATAATCTATAATAAAGCGAGAACCTGGGTATGAAGTGTATGAATTTTGGTACAATTTGCGTTACGTAATACTTAAACGTTCCCTTATATGGATTTATATGATTCTTGAATTAAGTAAAAGGTTAAATATTTGACTTTTATTCTCAGCACTATATGCTTTGAAACAATGTTTAGTATAATACAGTGTATTATCATTGGTAGGCATAGCGTAGTGGCTAGCGCGTATGCATAGCAAGTCTACTAGCGTGAGTTCGATTCTCACTGCCGCCGATTTGCCTTTTTCAGTTAATTAATAATTGAAATTTGTCGAAGGCGATAAGTGAAACGGACACTCCCTAGAAACTGGTTGGAAAATCAGTATAAGCCGGGGTCCCTCTACTACTAGCCCACACAAGTCCTGGACTAAGGGAATGCTTAATTTAGTAGAATAGTACGAGGATAAACAAAAATGTAATATAATGTAATTATTATGGATTTTCTGCAATACAGTTTTGTACCAAGAACTTTTTTCAAATTTTAGTTAACATAATTTAAGTAAGAGTTTTTTGTTTTAGTAATTTTTATTTTATTTTATTCCTTTCCGTTGCTGAAATATTTTATGACAATGAGAGACATTTCAGATATATTTTTTATTAAATTTTTTACAGTTTTTTAAAGCTTTTTTGGGAATTTTATGTCTGTGTTCCCAATAAATACAGTTGATACCATTACAACAAATAGTGTAACATATTTTATTTGCAACTATATGTGTAATACATACATTACATGTATTAATAAAGTACGTGATTTCTTGTCACACTGTTTTCCACGCCTGGACCTGACCTGTAATGAAAAATACAGACCAGTAACCTAGTTATTACTGGTCTGCTTTATAAATCATTAATTTCCGCTAGATGACGCCACCGATTAAAATTAGGCAAAATAGCTGAAGTGCTGTTACCATATTAAAAACGAATATATTATATTCAATATAATTGATACATTTAGTTTAAAAAACTTAAATGTACAGTTTTAGTAAATGTTTTTTACTTTTGAGACTGAAAAGGATAATAAATGTTATAAACGGTGCCTATCAACAAATGTTTTTTTGTGGTTGTTTTTTTGTTAGCTTTTTGTATGTGAATTCACAACTGAAGTTTAAACTTCAGTTTTATATGATTGTGCTTTTCTTTTGAAATGCAGGAAAAATAATTTGTGGTGATTATGAAAAGAACTAAAAAACAAAGTATTTTAGTATTATTTTCTTCATTTGAGTTCACATCTAGGTTTCAAAAAAAATAGTACTTTATCTTTAAATAAAAACAGTTGTGAATAAAACACTACACAGGTCTCACGGAAAATTGTACTTCTCCTCGACCTATAAATGGTCTCGGCACTTCATGCCTCGACCACTAATAAGGTCTAGGGAAAGTACTATTTTTCGAGTCGACCTGTAATCTACTATTATTTAAATACACTTTTTCCGATCATTTTATCCATGAGTTCTGGAACAGGCAGTATAAAACGCTATTAAAATTTAATTTTTTTCTATTCCCCTTTTCTTGAACTTCTTATACCTATTTTTATAAAACACCGTTGAGAACAATCAAAAAAGCGTTAGATCTTATTCGATTGAAAATTGAGGGAAATTGTTTTAACAATGAAATTGTTTTCTTAAATTGTATTGCGATAACGATCTTTTGATAGGTGGATTTGGTTTTATTAAAAATTTTCTTTTAAACACTACACAAGACAACATATTCTCATTTTGTAATGCATAATAAACCTATAGGCATTTTAATTCTGTCCCCGTTAAAATTAAAACACTGCTATATCCCTATAATTTATAAATTGCTATCGTATAAGGGGTCGTCCATAAAATACGTCACGCAAATTGACCAAAATTCATACACTTCATACCCAGTTTCTCGCGTTATTAAAGGATGTAGAAATTTCATATTTTGGCTACCCCTCCCTAATAGGGGGGTGTTAGGGGAGGTAGCCAAAATATAAAATCTCTACAGCCTTTAATAACGGGGTATGAAGTTTATGAATTTTGGTCAATTTGCGTGACGTATTTTATGGACGACTCCTAACCAAGGTATGATGATGACAAATAAAGCAGCTTTCTGAAGGTGTAATTTGTTTTGTTATATCTTTAAAATTGGTAATTAACAGTTAAACCAAACGTAAAGGTCTCCCCTACTTTTGAGTATGGCCGTTTAAAAATATTGGATCTATCATTTTATCCACGAGTTCTGAAACAGGCAGTACAAAACGCTATTAAAATTTAATTTTTTCTATTCCCCTGTTCTTGAACTTCTTATACCTATTTTTATAAAATACCGCAGAGAACAATCAAAAAAGCGTTAAATCTTATTCGATTGAAAATACAAGGAAATTGTTTTAACAATGAAATTGTTTTCTTAAATTGTATTGCAATAACGATCTTTTGATAGGTGGATTTGGTTTTATTAAAATTTTTCTTTTAAACACTACACAACACAACATATTCTCATTTTGTAATGCATAATAAACCTATAGGCATTTTAATTTCATCCAAGTTAAAATTAAAACACTGCTGTGTCTCTATAATTTATAAATTACTATCGTAGAAGGGGTCGTCCATAAAATACGTCACGCAAATTGACCAAAATTCATACACTTCATACCCCGGTTCTCGCGTTATTAAAGGATGTAGAGATTTCATATTTTGGCTGGTAGCCAAAATATAAAACCTCTACAGCCTTTAATAACTCGAGAAACGGGGTATGAAGTATATGAATTTTGGTCAATTTGCGTGACGTATTTTATGGACTTTCTAACTTTAAAACCAAGGTGTGATGATGACAAATAAAGCAGCTTTCTGAAGGTGTAATTTGTTTTGTTATATCTTTAAAATTGATAATTAAGTTAACCCAAACGTAAAGGTCTCCCCTACTTTTAAGTATGGCCGTGTAAAAATATTGGATCTACCCATATATCTACGGTAATTTTTCAATATCGTGGTATCGGAAATAATTATTTTTTTAATAGTATGCGAATGTTAACCCTTAGGTACCTTGCTGCCGTCTAGATGACCGCTCAGTATCCAATGTTTTATAATTTCTCCGCCCCTGATAAATTTGGCGCTCAGTACCTTCCAGTTAGTGAGTATGATATATATTTAATTTATTGCCCTGTATCACTTGTCAATTTATTTTTCTCTTTCCAAAATAATTGCATAATATATAGCGGTCATATAGACCGTTACCAATCTGTTACCATAGTATTTAAGGGTTAATGTAATGAAGTTTTCAAGTAAGGTATGTTTGTTAACAATTAATTTTATCCAAATAAAAAATTATCTTCACCATGAAAACTTTCAAATCGCTTTTAGTAAGATCAAATTAGAATGAAAAAAATAATATAGTTTTGAAATTTTGGGATTATTTTTATAGAGTAAATAATCCCAAAATTTTTATACACTTTATAGTGTCAAATTCAAATTCATTTATTAGAAAGCAAACTATACAGTAAACTTTACAATAATTACTATCACTTAATTAAGAAAAATACATAAAAAATAATATAATAAAATAAAATATCAAAGATTTGTGTTAAAAAAATCATCCACGGTATAAAACCCGTGTTTACAGAAAACTTCTTTAACATTAGTTCGAAAATAGAATCTACACTATAGATTAAAGGCCCGTAGTGTCATAAAAAAAACACCCCCTAAACGTGCCAAGTAGCTCGTTCCACTTTTTTCTCCAAAACCATTTGGAGATATAATAAAAAAGTAACTAGACCAGAAATATTCTTTACAAAATACTGTTGTTTTTAATGTTGCACAAAACCTAAATGTATCTTAGTTTTTCTGGGCGGAAAATTAAGGGTAATTGTTTGCAACACGTTAAAAAATTGTTCGCAAAAAAAATTAAATATATATTTTTCACTCTAAATTCGTTATTATGTAATTTCTTCGCAAAACTAACCAGTGCAGAGATATACGTGGTGAAATATCACGGTAGGTTGATTATTCACATAAAAGAAAAACTACCCTTATCTTTCTATGATGAATATGGGTTTTCAGAAATATTAAAAGTAACGTATTTGCTCAAAACTTAATAAGGATTTGTTTTGGTCCAGTGTCTTTTTTGGTCAGATCTACAATTTTGTAGAAAAATTCGGTAAACCAGAGGATCGTCACGTCCAGGGATGTTTTACTGCTCAGGAAAGGACACTACGGGCATTTGTTCTATTCCTTTTAGGAAGCAAAAGCCCAAAATATAAAAACTATATTATTATTTTCCACTATTTCTCCCAATTGTGTAAACTATATCTGTTTGTTTTCAAAATAAAGAAAAAGAAAAAAATCCATACTATAATTATATAATTAAATTATATACTGTGATTACCTTAATCATAATAGTAGATATTCTGATCAGCAATGAGAAAATTATAACTTTGTATTTTATAGGGATTAATTTTTTTTCCCCATTTATTTGAATTGCGGTATTAAAGTTTTTGGTTTATTTTCCAATAAATCCCAAATTGGTATGACATTTTGCCTTTCCTCTCATTCTCAATTTAAAATATATGTATTAAATCGTTTTAAATGTAATATACTAGGCTGGCACTTTATTTTAATAAACCTCATCCAAACAATAAAAAAATACTATTATAAAATTTTGAGGTTATTTTAAAAAGGGGAGCTAAGTTTCAAATTCTGACCTCAGATTTGGATTCAGCGACTTCAAATACATAGGAATCAACTAGTCGAGTCCGTCGAAGATCCAACTTATATATAATATTTCCCACACAGGGTAGTATAGTAGATATTCTGATCAGCAATGAGAAAATTATAACTTTGTATTTTATAGGGATTAATTTTCCCCCATTTATTTGAATTGCGGTATTAAAGTTTTTGGTTTATTTTCCAATAAATCCCAAATTGGTATGACATTTTGCCTTTCCTCTCATTCTCAATTTAAAATATATGTATTAAATCGTTTCAAATGTAATATACTAGGCTGGCACTTTATTTTAATAAACGTCATCCAAACGATAAAAAAATACTATTATAAAATTTTGAGGTTATTTTGAAAACGGGAGCTAACTTTCAAATTCCGACCTCAGATTTGGATTGAGCGACTTCAAATACATAGGAATCAACTAGTCGAGTCCGTCGAAGATCCAACTTATATATAATATTTCCCACACAGGGTAGTATAGTAGATATTCTGATCAGCAATGAGAAAATTATAACTTTGTATTTTATAGGGATTAATTTTCCCCCATTTATTTGAATTGCGGTATTAAAGTTTTTGGTTTATTTTCCAATAAATCCCAAATTGGTATGACATTTTGCCTTTCCTCTCATTCTCAATTTAAAATATATGTATTAAATCGTTTCAAATGTAATATACTAGGCTGGCACTTTATTTTAATAAACCTCATCCAAACGATAAAAAAATACTATTATAAAATTTTGAGGTTATTTTGAAAACGGGAGCTAACTTTCAAATTCCGATTTGGATTCAGCGACTTCAAATACATAGGAATCAACTAGTCGAGTCCGTCGAAGATCTAACTTATATATAATATTTCCCACACAGGGTGTCCGTTTTTCGATCTCGGTTATTATAAGAGATAAAAGATCGGTTAAATCAGGAAAAGAAAATTTAACCTATCATTTTTTTGTTTTTTTAATTATTCCAAAAAAAAATCAAAAACCTGAGTTTCGTTTTTATTTTTTTGAGAGAAAACCGACAAAGCTAAACGTTTTTAACTGAAACATTGTCAAGGTACTTTTTTGCAAGGAATCTAAATCTTTCATCATATCATGTCATTTTAGATGCAAGAGTTACAATACTTAACTTAATTTTTTCTTATGGGCGTCCATGGCGCCCATGGAGCGCCATTTCGGATTTTTACATTTTTGAATACAGTTGTTTTTTCTGATAACGATGATGTATCACACGAGATGATCAAGTCTTACATTTTGAGCGAAATTTAAAAAGTCATGTTTGCGCTGAGTGCTTTGGAAACAACGAAGCAATTAAATTAATGGTTTGAAACTGTAAATATTGTCAGTGTGACATTGACACCTACGAGCATGCGTGAGCTTGGCATTTAGATCTACAATTAGCCGCTCCTCACATTTTGATAATCTAAATGGCGAGCTCACGCATGCGCGTAGGTGGCAATGTCACATTGACAATATTTACATCTTTAAACCTAACCTCCATTAATTTAATTGCTTCGTCGTTTCCAAAGCACTCTGCGCAAAAATAATTTTTTTAATTTCGCTCAAAGTGTAAGACTTGATCATATCGTGTGATAAATCACCGTAATCAGAAAAAAAACTGTATTCAAAAATGTAAAAATTAAAAGTTGCGCCCGTAAAAAAAAACGAAGTTAAGTGTTGTAGCTTTTGAATCTAAAATGCCATGAAAAATATGATAATAGATTTAGATTCCTTGCAAATAAGTACCTTAACAATGTTTTAGTAAAAATAGACGTTGTGGTTTTCGCTCAAAAAAATAAAAACATTTCTTTCATTATTTCATAAAAATGCTCAACTTTTTCCTAATTTAACCGATTTTATAATAACCGAAATAGCCATGCTTGAGCTCGAAAAACGGACAACCTATACAGAGCGGTCCAAAAGTCACCCCCCCCCCCTCTTAACTTTTGAACGAGTTTAGATATCGACTTCAAATTTAGAACTCTTAAATATGACAACTTAAGCTATCTTTAAACATATACTTTTAGCTCTTAAAATGTGGGCAGGGAGGCATGGGGCCACATTTTTTTAAATGGAAAGGTGGGTCGTGTGATACATCATTTTAAAGCTTATAAAATTCTCCATTAAACTGTATATTTTTTATTTTTTTTAAACATTTTTTTTGGGTTTAAAATAGGGTTGAAAATGGGTATTTTTGTCAAAATTTCTCTAAAAAATCCAAACAATTTTTTAAAAATGCCTAATTTCATAATGAAAAAAAGTAAATTATACTTTTAAACTAATTTTAGTTGACATAAATAAAACTTAACAAAAAAAAAACTTAAAAATTTATTTTTTTAGCACAAAAAACTGAAAAATCAAAACCTTAAAAAACATGTTTAAAAATTTTAAAAATATATGGTTATATAGAGAATTTTAAAGGCTTTAAAATGATGTATCACACGAGCCCCCTTTCCATTAAAAAAAATCCCCCCATGCCCACATTTTAAGAGATAAAAGTATCAAATATATTCTTAAAGATAGTTCAAGTTGTCTTATTTAGGAGTTCTAAATTTGAAATCGATATCTCAACTCGTTCAAAAGTTAAGAGGGGGGGGGTGACTTTTGGACCGCACTGTATAAGCAAACTAATAATACAAATTCAATGTTGTTATGTCCATTTTTTATACTTTTATAAATATTATTTAAAACATATCTACCAACTAAATCGGGTTTCTTTGTAAGCATATGAAAATCTTCTTTTTGTGAGCCAATCTAATAAAACACTAACGTATTTTTGCCGATTTGTGAAAAACGAGATTATCATCGCTAGGGGATTGGCGGTTTGATCTAATTTTACTGCAGATATAGAATTAACGTTTCCTGACATTTTACTCATTCAGAACGGGCCAATATTTTTATAATCGCTACTTTGCTGCAGTCGAACGATTTTGATTAGTCTTGATTTTATATTATTTAAATTGCATATTTTTTGGTATAATATTAATACATCTTAACGATGATCTGCTTGTCTGCTTGCTCACTATAATAGATTGTCAGTACCCGGCATATTTACAGTCTTCAGGTCAATAAAAGTGGCTTTACCTGGAAATAATTCAGGGAGTTTTGATATTCGGTTTATTGGGTAGGGTTTAGAGCCGCAAATAAAAACAAACAATTTTGCGACATTGAACTAAATTTGAAAATATAATTGTTTAACGTATTTTTTACAAAAAAACGTATTTTTCAAAATATCTTAAGATCGGTGCACACAAATATAAAAACAAAGAAGACCGAATTTCCAACATTTTTTGTCCCATGCATTTTTTTGTACCACTTATAGCTAATTCACGCCACCACCTTAAACGTTACAGGTTTTTAGATTATTAATTTTTCTTTATGACTTGGTTAGGAAGGTTTTTTTTTTACTTAATATTATAATACAATAGTGATTTTTAATCGAAAATCGGTTTACCCGAGATAATGGGGCACGAATGTGTGAATTATTTTAAAATTTGTAATTACACGTTAATTAAAAAAAAACGCCAGATGGTGAAGCTGGAGCTAAAGTGGTCTAACTATCAAAATGTAAATATGGAGAAAATTAAGAAAACGCGTTTCGACTTATAATTTAATCACTTTAACCTTTAAAACTAAACTTTTTGGGCATATGTTAGCATAAAATATAAAAAAACTTATCTCATTAAAATAAATTTAGTTTTGGATGCCTTCAATTATTACGCGACACTTTTTAGGAAAAAACTCATGGTCTCTTTTTACACAAAAGTTTAATTTTTTTTTTGGGTAAGTTGGCACAGTAGGTGTAAAATAATACTTAAACCTAACCATATAATATAATTTTAATTATTTTAATGCCATTTTAAAGCTATTTCATACATAAATTTTAGAAATTTCTATTTTCGCCAAAAGTAAAAAAGCTAAAGTGGTCTAACTAACATTGTTTTCAACACTCGTTATTTCCCAAACAAAACCAAGTATTGCAACAGTTATACATGAAATAGTGTAGTACTACCTTTAAACTATACCATAAAATTATTTTTGGGTGTGTCCAAGTATTACGTTACACTTTTTAATACTAAATGAGCCTGTTTTTTTAAAAAAAAGGTCACGATATGAAAAATTTTAGCTTAAAATGCACAAAAAATGTTGTATAGAAGATAAAAGACCCACCAAATAAGATTTTAATTAGTTTTATGCCACTTTTAAGCTATTTCACACATAAATTTTAGAAACTGCTATTTTTGCCAAAAGTGAAATAGCTAAATTGGTCTAACTAACAATGTTTTCAACACTCGTTATTTCCCAAACAAAACCAACTATTGCAACAACTATGCATTAAATGCTGTAGTACTACCTTTATACTATACTATAAAATTATTTTTGGGTGTGTCCAAGTATTACGTAACACTTTTTGGGATATACCTAATAAGCCTGTTTTTTACAAAAAAAATGTTTTTTTTTTGTAAAACAGGCTCATTTAGTATACCCTAAAAAGTGTTACGTAATACTTGGACACACCCAAAAATAATTTTATAGTATAGTTTAAAGGTACTACTACACTATTTCACGCATAATTGTTGCAAAAGTTGGTCTTGTTTGGGAAATAACGAGTGTTGGAAACAATGTTAGTTAGACCACTTTAGCTTTTTCACTTTTGGCAAAAATAGCAATTTCTAAAATTTATGTGTGAAATGGCTCTAAAATTACATTAAATTAATTATAATTTTATTTGGTGGGTCTTTTAATATATTATACTACATTTCTTGTGCGTTTTTAGCTAAAATTATTCATATTGTAACCCATTTTTTTGTAAAAAACTGGCTTATTTAGTATACCCCAAAAAGTGTTGCGTAATACTTGGATACACCCAAAAATAATTTTATTATATTATATAAAGCTCGCTTATATATATTTTTTGCAAATATTATTTAGAAATAGGAAAATACATATTTAAAATATAATGAGTTAAACCGTTTTTAACAAATTTAAAAAATAAATTAATGTAGAGTTCCTAAATGTTATCGTTTAAATTAAGGGGTTTGGGCAGGTTTATAGATCTAAAATGCGTTTAAACTATAAATATATAATGTCTAGTATTGAAATATGGCCGTAACTCATTTTCGCCAAAAATGTTAGTTAGACCACTTTAGCTCCAGCTTCACCAGATAGCTTTTTTTATTTTCACCCAAAATGTTCTAAGGGAGATGCCTAATCTACACATAAAGCAAAATTTTGGTTTTTCGAAAAAAAAATTACAAATCTAATAACCTATAATGTAACGTTTTAGGCGGTGCCGTGAATTAGCTATGCCGTACAAAAAATGTTGTAAAAATTTGGTCCTATTTATTTTCATATAAAACGTTTTTTGTCCTAGAATGCATTCATCTTGAGATATTTTTTGTTTGTGAATAATTCGTTAAAAAAAAAGTCCAAATCGAGTTTAACGTCGCAAAATTATTTTTTTATTTGTGGCCTTAAACCCTACCCAATAAACCGAATATCAAAACTGCCTGAATTCTTTCCAGGTAAAGCCCATTTTATTGACCTAAAGACTGGACTTTTATGTGCCGGGTACTGTATAATCTATGCACATCTATAGACTTTAGTTGTAAGCGATTCCAATTGTTTCCAAACTTGAATCGGTTTCAGTATGGATTTCAGTTTTAGTAGTTTTGGAATCAGCTTATCAAACATTTTTTGAAAAAAATTATTATTTTATTAGCTTCTGTTATAGCTAGATAATTGCTTTAATTATGCCCAACTATCAAATCTTATTGATCTTGATCTTATCACTTCAGAAGTGAAATATTGTAAACTCGATAATTTTTAGTTAAAAACAAGTTAAAACTGAGAAAGAAATTTACTTTTTGTTAATGGTTGTTTATAATTACCCATTTAAAACCTATATTACGTTAATTAATTGAAAAATAAGGCGGAAACCATTTGTATCAGTTTCTCTATTAGGAAAGCCATTATCTGAACGAGAATTAATTTAGATATTGGCTATTTGTAAACCTCCAAAGGAAAAGGGCTCTCTTTGCGAATATAAAGATGTGTTTTAAAAAGTATATAGCCTAAAATTTCTATAATCAGATGCCTTAATACATATAAGTATGCTTATATTGGATTGTTTAAATTACTTATAAATAACTTGGAAATATTGCAGCTTTCAACTTTTTTTAGTTCTTTTGTTTTATCTAGATGAGATAACTCTTTCTTAATACAATTTTAGAATGATAATTGCTAACAGGTAGATTTAAATCTAGTAAGCCAACGTTTTCAGCATGAAAAAAAAACACTTAGCATTGTTTATCAGATCTCTGTAATCGCAAAACCTAGTT
Source organism: Brachypterus glaber (assembly GCA_958510825.1). Classification (NCBI taxonomy): domain Eukaryota; kingdom Metazoa; phylum Arthropoda; class Insecta; order Coleoptera; family Kateretidae; genus Brachypterus; species Brachypterus glaber. The sequence goes on along the minus strand of OY294044.1, from coordinate 26,545,148 downwards.
GTTTTTACAATAACTTTTCTTCAAGTTTCCCAGATTTTCTGCATGATTTTAGTGTATTTGTAAATAACTATTAATCGCCTTTTAAAATATAAATTAAAGCTTAGAACTTAAGATATTGGTAACCTAACAAAATCTACCGGAGACTTTGCGAACCTTCTGCTGGCCGTATAAGTATATTTGTTCTCTCGCGTTCTCCAATGGTCAAAAGGAAATGCTCTGATATATTATCTTTGTTCTGTTTTATTGGACACTAAATCGGACCATGTAGCTGCTACACTGGCCACGTTTATCCTATCTTAGTGACTTACAAAACTAGATAGTGTAAATTACAATAATACATTCAGTTCGGAACTCATTTCTTCTAATCTTTATTTGCTAAACATTTCTGAAATATAAAAACGTTTTTAATTAAAACAATTAACTTTGATCACATATTTTCATATCAACAACTACGTTTCTTTGTATGACAGAAAACCAATAAATAATAAGAGTTGATAATGAAATTTTATCCAAAAATCTATAATTTGGCAAAAAATTATGACGCAAAAGAGTAAGCAAAACATTTTTCAGTTACTAATGGAAAAACTTAACTTTTGATAGAATAGTGCTAAAAACAAGTATTTCTATAAAGGTGTTGGACAAAGAACTTTTTTTTACTATTTTTATCTATGTTTTTGATGTTTTTTGGTTATTTATCTCTACAGCTGACCACTTATCAAATGTTCAAAGATTATTAAAATAATTTTATTCGAAAATGGACAGACGGAAAAAATTAGAATACAATTCAATGCCAAGTCGGTTGAATTATGTCATCATAATTATCATCATCATCAGTAGTACCTACAGTAAGGCCTTGACTTTTCCAAGTTTTCTTTATCATAGGAACCTAAGCAATTTTCTGCCAATTTGCTGCACGTATTTTTCTGGCCACGTTATTTAACTGGTCCCTTTAGAGTAAATTTAACTTGCTTAATTTACTAGTTTCTCTATGTTCTGGCATAAGGAATCCTTATCCATCAAAGAAGTAATGAATAAGTAAGTTTTTACAGATTTGTTTATAAAGCAAATTTTTATTTTGGTTAGATGTTAGGTTAGAAGTGTGCTCTCTCTTGATCTATCTTTGCTTTATATATAATATAAAAATTAGTAAATGCAAAAAAGGGTTGCCATAAAATGTAGAAGTTGACTAATACATAGGCCCTTCTGTGCTTTAGGCAATTAACACTTAAGAATGGTTGCCAGAAGGTATATCAAAAATGCTTACTGTTACATTTTATTACTTTTTTCTCTGCCTAAGCTATATTTATTTAATAGTTATTTAAACCCATTGATGTTTAAACCTTTAAAGGCTTACAAGATCTTAGTAAGATAATATTTTTTTGCCTAATTAGCATTATTTTTCTACTGAAAATTAGGATACTAGACCCTTGTATCTGTTGATAAATAACCAGGTCTAATTTTACGTCGCGTCGTTTCCTAAATATAAACAATTTAACATACAATGCAAGATTGCTAGATTGCTTATAACCTAACAAAAAGATATAGAATCCCATGATTTCAGACAATAAAAAATATTACTACGTTTCATAAGTGCGTCAACAAAGGAGACGTGAGATCAACAGACATTATCCGTAGACGGCCTGTTGCTGCCCGGAATCCCTTTCGAATAACTCCAAATAAAATTGGAAATTAGTTCGGGAAACAAATATTTAGTTTTAGTTAAAATGTTTGTATAAGCAAGTTTGTGGTTAGTATTCTAATAGACCCTTTAATCTCGTTCTTCTCTACAAATTAATAGAGGGCCTCTAGCACAAGCCAGAAGATTATTTGGACCTCTCCATGGCTGTATTATGCTAAAATAAATAAATAAATGAAATTTAAGCTAATAGCTTAAGTTTAATATACTTTTGTTGTGTGCAGTTTGAATTTATTTAAACAAATATTTTCTTGTATTTCAAAACTCATTAAGATACTTTTTAACTTGAGTATTCACACAATAAATTTTGACGTTGCACGAGCTAACAACATTCATGCTTCACTAGTTGTGAATCGAAGAAAAGGAAAGTTAATATTTTGAAACACATTATAATATAATTACACAGGCCTACAAAAAAAATGTAAATCTTGAATTCCAATATGATATTCCTATGTATTTTTTCCCGCTGAAATCGAATCCGCAACCCGTTTAACCCTTACACGTCAGGATTTTGACATAACCTTAAAAACACTTAAAAACTACAGAAACCGCTAAAATCATCTACTCCATACCACTTTCACCCCCTTCCATCAAATTCGTAATTTCGTAACCCCATAATCCCCTAAACTCGGAACACCATTACTCCATAACCTCAAAACCCCGTAACCTCATTAAGTAGAAAAATCTGGTTCGGGAAAACAGAACAATTGTAGAACATAGTTATGAATAAGTAACTGTATAACCCTAAAATCCCATCACACCTCCTAACCCCTTCACTCCGTAACCCCATTTATTATAACCTCAACCCCATCATCCTATTCTGGAGAAGTCCGGTTTTCGAAATCATAAGAGTTTTGTGAGTGAAGTAATGAATCAAGGTCTACTTCATTATTTTTTTAACCGGACTTCTCCACAGAATAGGGTAACGGGAATAAGGGGATATAGTATATGGGGTTACGAAGTGAAGGGATTTTGAGGTTAGGGTGTTAGGGGATTTTGGGGTTATAGAGTTACTTACCTATGACTATGTTCCACAAAAAAACAACTGAAGAATTTGTTCTGTTTTCCCAAATTAGATTTTTCTACTTAATATGGTTACGGAGTTTTGAGGTTACTTAAGCTTTTCTTCAATACCCATCAATACGCTTTTTTTCTTTACTCAAGACTCTAAAGTCTAGAGTAAAAAGCTACTTTATGAGTCTTTCTACCTTCAAATTATAAAAATATATATTTTTAAAATATTAATTTTTAAAAAATTTTATATAGAAAGAAAAAAGATACAATTGTGAAATTTTGTAGGTATGCTTATTTATATTTAAATAATACAAATAAAAAAATTAGATTTTTAAACTGCCATTTTTTGGCCATTTTCGAAAAAAAATCAAAAACAGTGGTCGCCATGATTCCGGCCATTCTGATCGACTGAAAAAAAAAACAAAACGGGATATTATTCAGTACTGAAGTCGCTATAGCCCGAACTAGAAGAATTTTGTATGGCCAAGAAATAACAAAAGGGCGGACATTTTTCAAATATTTTCAAAGATTTACAAACAAAAACGTCCGTCATTTTGTTATTTTTTGGCCAAATTTTTTTCTACTAGTTAGTGACTCCAAAAATGAATAATGTCCTGTTATGTTTTTTTTTAGTAGATCCAAACGGCCGGAATCATGGCTCACACCGTTTTTCGATGTTTTTTTTCAAAAAAATTTAATGGCCAAACATCAAAATGATACTTTAAACATCTATTTTTTTTTTGTATCTTTGAATATAAATAAACATACCTACAAATTTTCACAATGATATCTTTTTTCTTTCTATATAAAAAAAAGTCTAATTAAAATATTTCTTGTTCTTTTTATATAAAATAATGAAAAAATCTTGCTGTTAAGAACACTTTAATAAAAAACTAAATATATATAAACAGTGCCAACGTTTCGAAGGTAATATTGTCCCTTCTTCTTCAGGGTAAAAATTAAAAATAGAAATAAAAAATTATATAAATTTAAAATCTAATTGTCAAAAAACTGATAGATGAAAATTAATTAAAATAGGTAAAGGTGTATAGATGTATAAGTGTATAAAGTATAGGTATAAGTGTTTAGTTAAGATATGTAAATAAGTAAAAAATAAATAAAAATATACAAAATTCATTATTTAATAATATTTAAGTATATTTTACTGAGATATTGGGTGTCTGTCCTATAATTTACAGTATTATTATTAATTTTGATATTTATCATTTCCAAAAAATTCCTTTTAAATCTATTTTTTTCTCTATCTAAAATTTCTACATTTTCAAAATCAAAAAAATGTCCTAAATTAAAATGATGATTGCTTAAGGCAGTTTTATTATAAACAATATTATTACAACTAGACTTATGCTGCGACAATTTTGTTTTAAGCCAATTACTTGTTTGCCCAATATATATATTATTACAGTTTTTACAGTTAATTTTATAAATTAAATTTTATTTTAACAAATGTGGTGTTTTGTCTTTTAATTTGTCATACAATAGGTTAGTATTAAAACTATTGTAACTCGTTATTTTATAATTTTCTTTTTTTAAAATATTAATTATGTTTAAACTTAACTGTGGAACAAAAGGTATAACAAAATATCTTAAGTTTACCTGATTTTGATTATTATTATTGTTATTAGTGATATTATTATTAAAAAGAATGGAATTTAACAAGCTTTCTGGATAATTATTAATTATAAGTATATTTTTAATTTTATTCAAATTTTTATTGTGAAATTGAGGATCGCTTAATTTCAGACAGACACCCAATATCTCAGTAAAATATACTTAAATATTATTAAATAATGAATTTTGTATATTTTTATTTATTTTTTGTCAATTGGTTTTTTACTTATTCACATATCTTAATTTTTTACTTATTTACATATCTTAACTAAACACTTATACCTATACTTTATACACTTATACAACTATACACATTTACCTATTTTAGTTAATTTTCATCTATCAGTTTTTTGACAATTAGATTTTAAATTTATATAATTTTATATTTCTATTTTTAATTTTTACCCTGAAGAATAAGGGACAATATTACCTTCGAAACGTTAGCACTGTTTATATATATATTTAGTTTTTTATTAAAAACAAAATCAAAAAAAAAATATATTAAAGCTTAAAGTTTCAAGCATTTATAACTGTCAAGACTGTCAAAATAACCATAGTAGTTTTATGTTATATATACTTTTAAAAGTTGATCGGTTTCACCCCTTACTAGGTGAGTTTAAAAAACTTTTTCGTTTTTAAATAAAAAAGAAGTTAAAAAAACTAGCAAAAAAACGTGTACTTGTTATCAAAAAGGTACATATTATCTTAAACTTAAAAATTATTTCTCAAATGGTTTGGGAGGGAGTAAGGGGGTTAGTGTAAAGTACTTGGATTTCCTACAAAACAAACTCACAAAAAAAACTTTAATTACAAAGAAAGCTTTATTTAGCCCAATTAGTGATCGATTTTACACCACCATTTTCCCACTTTTTATAAAAATGTAAATAAAAAATTACACCATGTTGATAAAAAACCAAAAACTTTTTAAAAAGGCCAGATAATAGTGAAACTCAAATTTACTTAACATGTTCGCTTAGCTCTTTTCTGTGACTCTGCACAACCAAACGTTTCCACAAGTTTCCAAAAACTACTTTTTTACACCTCAAACAACCTACGTATCTCGACAGACAGACAAAATAAACCTTCTTCGTGCCCGTTCTCCTAAAGACCGATATTTCCTGCAGTAACTTGTCGACTTTCGCCGTGTGCTGACTGCTGTATACTACCAGTACTAAAAATATTAGTTAAAATATACGTGATAATTAATTTTACCCCTGCTGATCAGATTCACCCCGGTTGACGGTATTAAGTTTTGTTTGAAAAACTTGTCTTACAATTGATATTATCAACCTTAAAATGGCAAGGCAAAACTAAACCATACTTTTCCGGACTATTTATTTCATGCCGAAATAAAATTGGAAATTTTTGCTTAAAGTGAGACTAAAGCTCCGAACGCCCTCCAATGTTTATTTTGCTACTTTACCCGACAGAGGTGCATCAGTCTGTTTATTATTTTAATAAAGAGCACAATGTTTGGTTAAGTAATAACGAGAAAGTGGATTGCTGATTGTTTTTATTTGCAGGAAGATTATAGACCTTTTCGGAAACTCTTCAAACGAAAAGGAGCGCTCGAGCTTTTCGTAAGGTTCTTAGGTAGTTTTTATAGGATATATTGAGGTAAGATGATGAAAGTTTTTACGGGATATAGAGACAATAAATTACGAAGAAAGCTGTTAAGTACATAAGTATGAAAGAGTTTGTAACCATTTTATTTATTTTTCTACATTCTGCCCCGTTAAGCATAAGGGTCATAGCAATCAAAAGCTTTATATATGTTAAAGGTCAGTTTGACATACTTGATTGTAGCATTAAAAATTAAATAAATTGGTATAATAACTGGGTTTGACCTATAGATCTATTTTTTTTATTTCTTTGGGCAAAACGGCAGACTAACATCTCTACTCTAAATTTCTCTACTCCCTAACATCCCCACTCCATAACATCCCTACTCCACAACAACTCTACTCCGTAACATCTCTACTCCATAACATATCTACTGCGTAACAACTCTACTCCGCACTATATGCACTCGATTAGCCACTTGTTTTAACTCAAAAAAAAATTGTCATGCATAGGAGGCATAGCGTAGTGGCTAGCGTGTATGCATAGCAAGTCTACTATCGTGAGTTCGATTCTCACTGGCGCCGATTTGCCTTTTTCAGTTAATTAATAATTGAAATTTGGCGAAGGCGATAAGTGAAACGGACACTTCCTAGAAACTGGTTCGAAAGTCAGTATAAGCGGGTGGTTCCCTCTACTACTAGCCCACACAAGTCCTGGACTTAGGGGATGCTTAATTAAGTAGAATAGTACGAGGTTAAACAAACATGTAAATTTGACTCAAACATGTAAATCACTGTCAAATATGAATTTAGTGTATTAATTACTTACCTTTTAGTGCATGTTAAGAGTACGCGGACAATGTGACTTTTAGAATAATTCATTTGTGATTGTTCTAGATTTGAATTTAAAGATGAACGTTTTCTAGTAAAAAAATAAAATAATCTACAAGAAGAAGGTTCTTTGTTCTGCGAACCGCTCATTTATTATTAAGTGGCTAATAAAGTGCATATTGTGTGGAGTAGAGTTGTTACGGAGTAGAGTTGTTATGGAGTAGAGATGTTACGGAGTAGAGTTGTTGTGGAGTAGGGATGTTATGGAGTAGGGATGTTATGAAGTAGAAATTTAGAGTAGAGATGTTAGTCTGCCGGCAAAACATTGTTTTAAATATTTGTGAGCACCGACCAAAGATGGAGGGTTATATTTTTGAAAAATGCGAAAAATAATGTTTCGCAGGTATGTCGGTTTTACGGGTGAAAACACCCGTTATTAAGATCGACCGAAACATATTTTTTTGCATTTGGGTGGGTGTTAACAAAATGTCTGTCCGTCTGTCTATCGGTCTGTATGTAGGTAAGCCTTATAACTTTTTAACGGAATGTCCGATATAAAAAATTCTTTTACTAAACGATATAGGACCTTTTCTATTTGCGTCACATTAAATATGGTTAACACTCGCGTAGGGGCAAAAAGGACAAAAACTATAATTTTTAGTAATATCTTACTTATTATACAGGGTGATCAATAACTGGCATGCCAAAATTTAAGAGGTGATTCTGCATCCAAAAATATCAAAAAAAAATCCTATAAAGGTTAGTTCGCAAATGAGCCCTAAGTGAGCTACAGCCCTTTAAAATTGTAATAAAAATAAGATTTTTAATTAATAATTCTGGTACCCTTTAAGCTAGAGAGACGACCTTTTTCATGTATAACAGTATTAATAAGGGCAATAAGTTTATGTTAATTTATTTTTTTGAATTTATCCAGAGGCGTCCCTAGAAGGAAAAATGTATTAGGTTTAACACATTTTTGCCCAAAACTTTTTTATGTGTACTTTTTTGGATTTTTTCTAAAAAATATGGATTCCTTGAGTAAAAATACATAAAAAATATCATATAGTGTAACACTGTAGGAGCAACCGCTTTAAAAAAATGCAATTAAGAGGAAGTAACATTTTGTGCCACCAGAAACGTTACTTTTTAAAACGCTATAACTCCTTTAATATTAAATTTAGGTGTTTGGGTGAAGAATATTTTTTTGCTCAGTTTTAAATAAATCACCCTGCAGCATTAAAATTATATTGATGTTTTTTTTTGTTCCCCATTCAATATGTCATCTTCGAAGGGCCGTAGCTCCCTTAGGGCTCATTTCCGGACCTACCTTTATAGAAACTCTTTTTTTATATTTTTTGATGTTGAATCCAAATCTCTTAACTTTTGATACTGATCACTCAATATAGCACAACCACCCAAAACAAAAATTCATGTGCCACAGGCTAGACCAGCGCATTTTTATATTTTTTGGGTCGCTGAAACCGAATCTGACCTTAGAGATGCTCCATCAGGTAAAAATTTTTTTCTACATATAAAACCATCTGAATTTAAGGAATTTTCGCACACTTTTTTAAACGTATAAAAAAATTGTGACCTGATGAAGCAATTCTAAGGTCAGATTCGGTTTTAGCGACCCAAAAAAATAAAAATGTGGTGGTCTAGTCTCTGGCACATGATTTTTTTTATTTATTTTTTTTTTTTATTTTGGTTTGGACGTCCCCCCTTCATCCCCTCATAGCTACGGCTCTGGGTGTAGTATAGTGTTTGTGGGGAGTTAAAATTTGGATTTTTTGTAAAAGAAAATGTTTACAATTTATATAGGCACTTAAGTCAGCTGTTTATTATTATATTTTTTTGGTTTATCATGTATAGGAAAGGCATTGCATTGGCATTTTTCCTTAACTTACTTATCTAAAATTATTTTAAATATTTTGATACAGGCATTTGAGTATAAATTAAAAATCCACTGTGATAACCACAGTTCTTTCATACAAATGTTTATTAAATCAAGAGTCCATATTTAATATGGTGTTGCAAGACTTTTGTTTGTCTTTGATGAGTTATATATGGATTCTCTGGAAGAGCATCAACTGCTACTGACACATACATACATATATTATAGTCCAGTCAAATAACAAGGAATCCCTGTGTTGAAATTGTAATAAATGCACACGGGCTGATAGTTTAAAGGGTAGTAGTGGATGGTGACAGAACACTTCTGTTAGCTTTTCACCGGATGATTTGATTGATTGATTCACCGAGTGATTAAGCTACAAGTTTGCTCATAAACTTTTATTCTCCGATGAATAATTTGGCTAAAAAATCCAAAAACCAATTTTTCCTCCAACATAACTATTTTTGAATTAACTCGATTGTTATTATTATAATTAAAAAATAATTTTTACAAAAATTCTTGGAAATTTGAATCTTAACAAAATTCGTAATATGCATTTTTATCGTAAGATGAGTATTTACCGAGATAAGCGCACTCACCCCTAATGCCGGCACTTCACTCTCGACGAATAGCGGCACGCATCGCCTCCCGGAGAGTCTCGGCAAGGCATTTGGCAAGGCAAGCAATTTCCAGCAGTATGATCTACACTCTTGACGAATATCAGAATAAAGGCATATCCAGAAGCTTGCATAAGAACATAAAAAATAAGAATTCGTTGCCGTGATTGGCTTACAAGATTCATGGCGTCCCATCACGTCAATCAAGGCATCGTATTCTTATGTTTTATGTACTTATGCAAGCTTCTGGATTCGCCTTAACATAGACTGATAAACTCGGCGAGGTAAAGCGAGAGTGTAGTGGGTCGCTTGTCCCCTTTGACTGGTCACACTTCCCCCCAAATGGAAATAGGTTTAAAAAAAAGCAAACTTAGGTGATGATAAATAATATGAGCAAAAGGTCTGTACAGTTCATAACCTCTGAAAACGAAATCCTAATGAGCGCCAGTTCGTAAATAGTGGTAAAGTTCTTCTGCAGACTACATGCTAATCAACATTAAAAAACTGCAAATTCTTTTGCAAAATAATTGTTCTAATAGTATTTCGTTGCTGATTTCGATTCTATTTAGAACAAATCTGTATATATTTCCGTTTTTGAGAAATACCCTGCCGATAATTCAAAAAAATTAAAAAATGTCATTTTAGGTGGACAATAAATAAATTATTGAAGCACCTACAAAGGTTTTTTATAGCTTGAATTCAAGTTACATATTTGCTCTATAAAACCGTATGGAAAAGTATCTGGATTTAATTTCCGGTGTCGAAGTGAACACTAGTTTTTAAGACATCTGCAATGACAATTCAGTGTTACTGTTTAAGACTATTTTGGGCAGTATATGTCATATTTAGCAACATTGACAAACACATAGGCTTGACAAATATAATAAATTTCACGTTAAATTTATAAAAACTGCTTAACAAAGATAAATTCATCTTATTTTAAACATCATTGCAGAGGCATCAAAAGCTATTCATTGACTGAACTTTTGAATGATTTTCAGACATTTTTCGTAATTATTTTATAGAGCATAGATAAAACTTTAATTTAAACTAGAAAAAACTCTTGTAGCTGCTATAATAATTTAAATATGAGCCTACAAAAATAAAAAATTTTAATTTTTATAAAATTTTGGAACGGGTTTCCTTAAAAATGGAAATAGATAGAGATTTGATCTAACCAAAATCGAAATCAGCAACAAAAACACTTTTTAAATTGTGCAAAAGAATTTGCAACTATAACTGTTGTTTAGCATGCAGTCTGATTTATCATCAACTAAGTTTGCTATTTTTTTTAAACCTATTTCCATTTGGGGGGACGTGGGTTGTGCTCAAATACAAAACGTAGCATCCTCGTGGCGAGAGGAGACAGGACGAGCCGATACAAGCGTGCCCTCTACACTCTCGCGCTCGATTCTACTCGCCTTGTCGCGGCGATAGTGAAGTGCCGGCATTAAATTTAAGATAGCGGACGCGAATTAACGGGAGTGTTCTGTTACCATCCACTACTACCCATTAAAATATCAGTCGGTGTGCAATTTAGATTTATTAGTCGACTGGACTAATCTGTTTAGTAAACAGTCCATCATAATATATGCTTTGCTTCGAAATATTCATTTCCATCCGCTAAATTTCCATAAATGAATGTCGTTTACATTGGCTGGGCCTTTGAAACCTAAATTTAGGTTTATCAACCTAGCAGGATTCGATTTATTGCCTTTATATCAAACGACCTCCTTTTATAACCCTTAAACGTAATTAGGTTTACTTTGACCAAAAGCACAGTTAATTTATTTGTAAAATCGATAATCTGACCGAATATAAGATAATACAAATTCTATATAATACTAAGGTCCTAATCTAGGACAGTTTTGAAATAATTACTATTGAAATTTACTGTTTAAATTATTATCTAAACTCTTATATGGTATTATTTACATTACAGTATTTTTTAGATTGCTGAAGTATAATATGGAGCAGGGTGTTCTGTACATTAAAGTAAGTGGTATATAATATTTTCCCAAATATTAAAAAAAAAAATCAGAAAATTGTACCGTAATTAATACGTTCACTGCCAACGGCTAGTTTTGACAGCGGAGCAATGGGTATGGGCAAGGGAAAAATAGAAAGAATTGATTAATGTTGTTAGGGGCGCCAGTTACTTTAGCTTTTACTCCTTTAGGTAAGTAACAACCTAGTGTAAATACTTAAGCTTTTCAGTTTGAGAAAATATAACCTCTAAATAAAATAAGATAATTCATTTGAGAAATTTATTATAAATAAACTTAATGAAAGCACATCAAGTAATGTATTAATATATATAAAAAATATGTGTAATTATATTAAGATATAATTAAAGAAATCTTAATAAAAATTACTAAATTCAGAAATCATTCGACTTAAATGTATAAAGAAAACATGAAGTTCAGCAAGCACCAAGAAATGTATGTAAACAGCAATCATTTCTTGCAGTGTATAAAAGTCATGCTTAAATTAGAAATCATTTAATCAAAAGTATGATATTTAATAATTAATAAATGAGATTAAATGTTTTAAAAAAATAAGTACCTAAAAATGAACAAAAGCCAGAAGGGCATATAGTATTAAACAATACTATATCAGATCTGATAAAGTTTACAGTTATAAGAATATTGAAATAAAAGAATTTAAAAATATGAAATATTGCTTTCAAAAGTTTTCAGAATGAGTACTTAGCTGGTTTCTGCAAAATCCATGAGGTATGAATTCCATCGTCTCCATCTGTGCAAGTCTCCCCTATGCTGATGAATTCATTTCTCAAATGAAAGAAAAAAAAATATAGGCTGTCCCATCTACTTTGGAAAAATTATCTTCCAGGATAAAATGTACGATTGAAAATGTTGTCCGGGATAAAATATACTTTTGAAAATTATGTCCAATGTAAAATTGTCTGCTAGACGGTCATATAGAATTTATCTATGCCGAAAAATACAGAACCATGTTCCAACAGAACATCACTCCATGCGGAGAACTTGTATATCAAATATACCAAAATAAACTTCAACTTAAATTAATGTAATTCCATATTAATGGTATAGAAATGGTAATTAATTAATGGTCTAGTAATGTAGTAATAATGGTGCTTAATGGTGATTAATTAATGGTGATGTCATACTAAGTCTTCGATGTCCATCGAAACGTTATAAATGCGTAATTGTAGAAAATAACAGTTACAATATCTTCCGCATTGTTTAAATATTCATTTTCACTAACTTTAAATAAAAATACATGAAGGATTACTTCGATGATTACAGAAAATAAACACTCGTCAAAATGACACCACCATTGTATTCGAGTTGCTTCAAGAAGGAGCGAAAATCGACCTTATTCACTAGTATGAACCCTTCAGGTAAATAAAATCCTATTTCTGAACTATTAGCGACATCTATGCAAGTCATTATCAACTACAGTTTTACCGTATAGGATTCCTAATAAAGGTAACGAAAACTACACCAAAAATAATAACAAAAAGACTATTTCCTAATAAATCCGTATTAGTGATATCTAACCTCAAAATATTACTCTAAGAAACAAATATAAACAATACTTATTGTTTATCAGCAAAACTAATAAAAATACGAACAGAATACTAAGTGTCCTGTGAACTAAGTATAAACAAAATACTGAATCTAAGTGAGCAGTTCCAGCAAACTATTTTCAACAAATTCTGGATTATCCCGAAGGAATAAGCATACACAACTTTCCAGGAGAAACAAGCTACAGATGAAAGCCAGTGAAATCCAACCCTCAATAGACTCTGAAACATATAAAAACCAGGTAAGTCCATAGACAAATGCACTATAGAGAAATAAGTCATATGATTCTTTATTATTAAAAATCATATTCTAATTATGTTTTCTTTATGTTATTTTCAGGTAGAACTATGGAATAGAGACTCATATGGTTAGAATTCAGTTCCTGCTACAAAATAGTCCCAGATACAAAATAGTTCTGTACGTACGTAACTATTTATATACAAAATAAACATAAATTATAACGTAAGTAAACGAATAGTTTAATTAACCCTTGCTATATTACAAAGTGACGATTTATATCGTTACAAAATAAAAAATTACATTAAAAAAAATAATTTTTCAAAAAACATTTTTTTTTAATTTTTTGTTTAATTTTTTTTAATTTCATTATTTTAGGAAAAACCAAAAAAAAATAGTTATTTTCTTAACTAGTGTATTAAGTGAATAAAATCACTTAATACACGAGTTGAGAATTTAATTTTATCCAACACCTTTTATTTTTAAATAAAAATCTATAATTTTGCGAAAAATTATGTCAAAAATATTAAGATTAAGTTTTCTTAATAGGTACTAAAATAATAGGTAGCCATGGCCTAAGTATGCCTATTAAAAATAAAAAAATTGCTAGTTGTTTTACATTTCTTACAAACGTCAAAATGGACGCGGTGATGACAGAATTTTTAATAAAAACAGTATTTTATTCAAAAACTAAAGAATAATTTGGGGTTGTCTTTAATTTTTATGGTTTAGTTAACGTGCTTCTATTTATAGAATAGCTATAATACTTAATTAATAGGGTATGTAGCCAAATTTTGGGTGAGATCAAAAGCTGTACGTAAAAGAGTGGGTGAAAAATTTTTTAGTCACTAGTGGAAAAAAACTCACTTTTGACATTTAAAATAGTGCTCAAAACAAGTGTTTCTGTGAAGGTGTTGGATAAATGTTTTTTCTTCTTTTTTTTTAATAAAGTTTAACCCCAATAACTTTTTGTTTTTTTGTGGGGATTATTTTCAAAAACAATAGGGATCATCCCCTCATAGAACTTTTTTTTTTCCTGAAAACTTCACTTCGAATCGATCGGATAATTCGTTCTTGCGTTATCGTGTTAGCAAAAATCGTGACATCAGACAGACGGACAGAAGGACATTTTAAAAGTTTCTTATTTTTTTATGAACTCATTTGTTTACAAAACATTTTTATTTAGGGCGTTTTTTGGCGATTTTGGGAAATTTGAAAATACTGTATACGACTATTCTAGCGCTTGCGCTGTCAATAGTGTAATAATGGCAATTATTAACCTAGTTCTTTTATTTCGACAGAGTTCCTTCGTTTACTTCTATTTACGATATAAAAATTAAATAGTATACCTACACGGAAAGAAATTAGTGGGCTCTGCGCTATACATTATAAGATATTTGGTAACAGTGGCAAATTATAGTGATTTAAGCTATAGATTATAAGGGACACAATAACTAATAATGTTAAAAATAAATTGGAAACGATTATATATATTACAGACACGATTATATTTATTACAGGCACTATTATAAATTTACAGAAATTTTATTATATTATAAAAATTATTAGCACGGACAATAATTAAATCTATTTAAGCTATAAATGCCATACTATGTGTTATATTTTATTATTCACTAAACAATTAAAGTATTTCATATAAATTTTTACACTGACTGCCATAATTGTAAGAGAAAGCCTTGTATTTATATAATAAGCGATTATAATTTGCTTGGTATGTGTGTTATAGCGCACCTAGCTATAATTTTTTTTTTTCCGTGTACTGTATAGAAAAGATTACGTGATGGCCAATGTTAGTCTTTAGCCTTGCTAAGACTGTATCTTAAAATATACTAAATCTGTATAAAGAAAAGCCTTTTGTCGTTTGTTTTTTCCACTACTGAAACAAAGAACTCTAACGTTAGTACCTAAAAAATATAAGGAAGAATAAAACCTTTTTTTTACATAAACTTCTTTTATTTGATCCTCTTAACATACTTAAAGCAGTTTTAGTATTAATTACCTCCGATAGAAAAGGAAAACGTGCAAATTCTGATGAATAAACGAATATTTTTCCTGCAAAACAAATCTGAAGAACTTCCTGCTCTTCTTCAACGAGGCACAGTGGAATATTAAAACAAAAAATTTAGCTGTTTTTTTTATTGAATTAGAAAAACGATAGACATTAAAAATGTCTTATGGGAAATTTCTATAATAAAACTTATTATTTGTACTATATTTCTGCCTATACTATAGTTAGAGATTTGTGATTTTCATGTATGCATCCATATTCATCCATATTCAAACAGATTGACCTTATTGGCTTGAATTCATGCTATGGTAACGCTTTTCGATAACACAAAATCCTGACAAAATTCAAGGGTTTGGAGCCATAAGACATTTTCAATGTCAAAACCTGACAAAAGTTATGTTTATCTTATTTCTTGTTTCTTTAGAACAACTAGTACACTAAATTTATTCAATAACTTTCACAACAGCCTAAAATTGACCTTAGAAAAAGAAATAAACAACAAAATTAACTTTCTAGATATAACAATCAAGTCCAAACAAAAAGATTGTAGCATCTTAAAAAATTGGTACCAAAAACCATTTGCATCTAACAGATATATTAATTTTCATTCGACTCAAAACATCTCTCTTCTAAAATAAACACTATTAAAATTCTAAAAAATCGAGCAATAAAACTAAGCCTTCCCAAATTTCATAAAGAATATTTACAAAAAATTAAATTTATCCTTCTAAACAACAACTATCCCCTAAATTTATTAAATTCTATTCTAAATAATAATAACTACAACAGTATTATACATTAATGAAAATCAACCAATCAAATGCTTCAAAATACCTTTTATTTCAAACTTATCCCAAAAAATTATTAATATTTTAAAGATACATGATAGTAGAATTGTCCCTTATAATAATTCTAAACTTAATTTATTCATTACACACAAAAATAAAAGATAAAACACCAAAATAAACATTGTAGCGGGATTTATGTTGGAGAAACATCTCAATTATTGAAAACACGTATATCCCAGCATAGGTTGAGCTGCAAAAACATAACACACATTAATAAAACTGCACTTTCACGTTAATAACGGACACTTTTTTGAGTTTGAAAATGTTAAAATTCTAGATAGTGCAATTAATTCCAAAAAACGCAACCTTTTAGAAATAATAAACATAAAAACTTTAAAAAATACAATTAATTTTAGAACTGACACTCAAAACCTTAATCATGTATATAATAACATTATCTAATACTCCACACACCCATATACATCCAAATGCATAAAAGACACATCAATCAAAATAAATTCAATACATACATCCACACACTCACTAATAGTAAATCAGTACAATACACTAAACTACACTACACTAATAAAGTATTATTCTATACCTTAACTTACCTAATCTCATTTATAATTTTTATTATTGAAATTGACAGTGAAAATACGTTTATGCCAGTGTGGATTCTAAATATCTAAATTCACTTTTTTTCGTTACCTTTTTCTTTTTTGTCATCTTTCAATTTAAAATTAATTTTTTTCTTGTCAATGTATTTTTACTATTTTTTATATACCGGGTGTTTCAGGAAAGTGGTTCACCCCCCTTAACTTTTTTACTTTTCTTTGTGGGATCGAGAAATATGCAGGAGCTATATTATGCATAATTTAGGATTTTTTGACATGGTTGGGCATTTTTTGGCACTTCTGGTTTCACCGGAAATGAATCGAACTTATTACACGATTAAAAAAATTTCCCCCCTTTTTCCCCTGTCTCCATCATGTCCCCTAAACATACCAAATATACACCAAAAATAATGGGTTATGTTATTTATGTGTTCCAAATTTCAAGTTGATATCTTAAGCCTTTCAAAAGTTAAAGGGGGGGAGGCGGACTTTTGACACGCTGTGTATACATTACAAATGTGAAGAAATACGATATTTTCATTAATATTAAAGGCTTTGTAGAGGGCTCAAGATGACCTTTAATCTGATTCTGCTTTTGCACACACATTAGGCATATATGAAGGCATATTTTGTCGGGTATTGCATTTTTAAATTCCAGATTTCAATTTTTCGGCCCACCCTACTCTGTATAGTATACCGTGTCCAGAATCTACGTCCATTATGGATATAGGTCTAGTTTACATCGCTGTTTTTTACAAAGTATAATTCTAATTATTAGAAGATGAAAATAGCTCCACTGTGCGATACAAAACAATATAAAATCTTTCTTTTGTGGAATTTCAGTCGCATCCAAACGGATGTTTCCTTTGAATTTATTTGTGTATTTTTGTCAGAAAATGCCTTGTTACTGAATAGATTTCAGAAACTTAAGTAGGTACTTCGTTCAAAGGGTATTTAAACTCCACTTTCTACAAAAAAAATCAAATAAATCATTTCACCTTTATCTCTAGAAGGTTTGGAAAATATAACTAAAAATGTGTATTTATTAAAGGTTCTGTCAACAGATTCTGCGTCGTATTTAATATTAGGCATTATAATGCCTATTATTAGAAATTTCAATACTTTTTGCCGAAAATTAGTAATTAACCCTGTATTTGATTTTGTTCATTCTATTTAGTATTAAATAAAACATTTTTTTTTAATTGAATTCTAGATATCAAACTCAGTAATGTAAGTCACAAACTATACCATTTTTAACAACTTAAAATAAAAAATGTGTTCTCACAGTAATTATTCAAACTAAAATTAGGAGCGTTAATTTCATCTAGTTGCCATTTTACATCGGCACTTAGTGCTACTAAGAGTGCCGATGTATTGAAATCTTCGCCGAAAAGTCAAAATCTTTGACCACGTTTTTTTCACATTTCCGACGTTTTAGACCATTCTGAGTGGAAATCAATAAAAAAAATTTTTGCGTCCATATGTCTGTATGTCTGTCTGTCTGGGTGTAAACTCTCTAACTCCATTTCTACATGAGATATCGACTTGCGGTTTTTTGCATATTGTTTCTTATCGTATTCCGAAGAGTTGATTAGATTTTGGGGGTAAACGATTTGGGGTAAGGGGGTAAAAATAGGGTAAAACTCCTATTTTTAGCGTGTTTTGTTTATAATTAAGGCAATTATTAGTGTATTTGGTTAATTTAGCACTTATATAAAAGATAAATTTAAATTGGTCAAAAAATGTTATAAACAACGTTTTCCTAAAACGAATTGTTTTCGAGACATTGGCGTTTAAAGCAGTAAAAGGTTTTTTTAGCATATCTCACATATTTATAACCCGATTTCAAAAAATTATATTTTAAATAAAAGCTCTTTTTAAGCCCTATAAAAAATGTTATATACAGTTTTTTGCTAGAATATAATATTTTAAAGATACAGAATTTAAAATCAAACAAAACACCTAGTTTGAAATTTGCAAACTAGATGTCTCTAGTGTACAATAGTTCCGATGTTTTGACAGGGTGCTTGCAACGTTTCATCTAGTTTCCCTTATACAGCCATGATTTCAATCGATAGTAAATTCTTAATTACAAAACCAACACTTTTTATTTTACTATTACAGCCATTTCTTTAGTGGCTGGTAAACTTTTTGGCTAAGTAACAAACATAAATGTTAGTTAATTACCAAAAATGAAGAAATGTAATAATAAAATAAAAATTGTTGGTTTCGACCCTAAGAGTAGAATTCATTGAAATAACGGCCGTTAGTAAGTAGAGGACGTGCGAGTTAAGTTTTTATTTAATTATTTTTTATTAAAAATTAAAATATTATTACAAAAATTGGTATAATTGTTTATAAATGCATGTAAAATGCAGTAGTAAGCTTTTTTCGATTTTTTTTTAAGTTTAAACACCCATAACTTTTTTTTTTTGGGGGTGATTATTTTCAAAACTAATAGGGATCTTCCCCTCATAGAACTTGGTTTTTCCTGAAAATTTCAAGTCGATCGGGATCGATTCGTTCTTGAGGTATCGTGTCAACAAAAATCGTGACATTGGACGGACGGACGGGCAGACGGACAAAAAAAAAGTTTCTTATTTTTTCATGAAACAAATTTATATCCAAGAATTTTTTGTCTAATAAGATTTTTAAAATTTTGGAAAATTACCTTATAATAATATTCTAGCGCAGGCGATGTGAATAGTAATATAATACAATAAACTATTGAATAATATATGTATTATTTTTGGGAAATCATTAAAAAATACTGCTGCCAACAAAATAATACTTTTCCCTATAGGCCTAGGTTCATTAAAATCGAAAAAAAAAAAATAAAAACAAAAAATTCGTTTTTCAAAAAAAAAATGTTTTTCAAAAAAGTTTCTTTTTTCGTAAAACAAAAAATGAGTTGAAAAAATATGTTTTTGAAAAAAATTATTTTTACTCCATTGTACCCCCTTACACCAACCCGAAACGAAACGAAAAACAATCCCAGCCTAGAATTTTGGATAATCAACCTGTGGTCCAAATTTGAAGTCTTTAGCCCGAAGCTTTCTTGAGTTATTGTGATCACAAATTTCCCGGGCACACAGACCGACAGACAGAATTTTCTTTTGACGGAAATCATATTTTTTGATATAAAACGTCCAGAAACCTAAAAAAAGCAATAAAAATTTTTCGATTTTTTTAACATACGCAACTCTTTCCTTGAGGAAAGTAATTTTGACTTAATTTTTCTTCAGGTGAGGTTAGTTTCCTGGAATCATCCTCAATTGACAATAAATAATTGTAGCAATTAATAATTCTAAATGGCGTCATGATGCGCTAAGACAAACCAGGCGCTACTGGCATGAGTACACATTTCATTTTTCGTAATGAAGCGCTGAAAATTACTTTGACTTGTGTGTGTCTCGTTACTCTAATGACAACCGCCGACCAAAATTGCAACGCCGCTTTTAATTGGTCCGGGATTATTTTTGTTTGTGTGCTTATTTTTCTTTTAGTTTTTTTTTTGTTTTTTCCTTTTTCATTTTTCCATAACGAGGCAATTAAATTCAATACATTTTATTTTTCCACGATTCCTGATGGATCAAAAATACTGCTGCAAACAAAAGAATACTTTTCCCAATGTTTAATCCAAAAGATTTCTGAAATAAATTTGAAAAAAAAAATTAACTCTTGTTTTTCAATAAAAATCTTATTTTTGAAAACAAAAATTTAAAAAATATTTGTTATCCCCCTTTGATCTCTTTACACCACACTGATTTTTACCAAAATCAATCTCAGCGGAGAACTTTTGATAAGCTAAACATAAACAGTTTTTGGGTATAGCACGGAAGGTAGGCATGTGCGGCGCACTAAGTAGCCAAACAGAAAAAAGTGTTTAAAAATATTTTTTTGGTGAATTCAATCTTAAGTAGTTTACTATATATAAATAACTATTTTTGAGTCAAAATTGAGTTTTCACAAAAAGGGTAAATTTTAAAATTAAAATTAATTAACCCCCAATTCTTCTTGGACTTTAAAATGAAAGAAAATGTTAAATAATCTTCTGCAGAGATCATACCAAAAGTATAATTTATTAGCAAGTTTTGTTAAATGATTTTAGTAAGGTGGGTGAGCCAATTATTGCCATGTTCCTAATATTGCCACCCCCTCTTAAACTTGTTAGTTCGTCCTCTGTATCATAGATGTCACTTTCAGTTTATTTGTTATATCGAAAAGATGCGTGTAAATATGATGCATTTGTATCCAGTTGGTAATGGCGTACACAAAAACGCATTCCGTGTTTCGTTCTCTTCCACTATAAAAACTTGTAAAATTGTGCTGACTATCGCAAGCTGGGTAGCATTGATTATTGCAGAGCAAGAACATAATAAGGTAGGCACAAACATGCACTTTCTTGGCCCATATTGTGTTTCACTCAATAAAGAAGCGAAAAGGTAATTTTTTAAAATTGTTGTCCAAGTAGCTGTGTTCGTAATATTGCCGTGCGAAGTAGTTGCCAACAAAAAAATAACAAAAAGAAAAAAACAACAAGAAAAGAAAGTAAGGAAGAATTCAGAGAGTTTTGAATCTTGGTTCTGCTTTTTATTTAAAGAATATCGCCAGGCCGATATAAGGTTGTAACCGATACGTACATGAAATGCGTAGAGATTACTAAAAACAAATTTGACCTTAAAACAGCTGAAATTGTTATTGTGCCACAATATGTTTTAATTGGTTTGTTAATTTTTTGTAAGTTTGTTCTTTACTATTATTGACAGTACCCTGGTAATGTTTGGGACATGGGTTCCTAATACTGTCAGTATGCAATCATTTATAAAAAGCAATAATATCTTTTTTAAAGCTCCTGCATGCAGTTTGTTTGTTTTTTATCCATTCGAATAAAGATATGTTTATGTTTAATGTAGTAAAGTTTCAGGTTATTACAAATAAATTTAAATTTAAATGCAGTTAAAAAAATGTCTTGACATGGCAATAATGGGCTCACCCACCTTATTTTTCATGTTGATTTCAAATATGTTTAAAGCAAATATCAGTTCTTGCCGAGAATCCAAGAATTTCTTGGATTTGCGTATTGCCCTTTTGCTCCCGAGATAAAAATAATAATACATTCTCGATTTAACTTTTTTTTATAATTAATATGCTTAACCCCTTCCGCTCCATTGTATCCTCGTATGGATATTTGTAGGTATAACAAAATTTAACACAATATGTGGATATTTGTTTACGGGATTTTCTATACAGTGCGGTCCAAAAGTCAACCCCCCCTCTTAACTTTTGAACGAGTTGAGATATCGATTTCAAATTTATAACTCCTAAATAAGACAACTTAAACTATCTTTAAGCATATATTTGATACTTTTATCTCTTAAAATGTGGGCAGGGGGGCATGGGGGGATTTTTTTTTAAATAGAAAGGGGGGTCGTGTGACATCATTTTAAAGCCTTTAAAATTCTCTATATAACCATACATTTTTAAATTTTTTGAACATGTTTTTTATGGTTTTGATTTTTCAGTTTTTTGTGCTAAAAAAATAATTTTTTAAGTTTTTTTTTGTTAATTTTTATTTATGTCAACTAAAATTAGTTTAAAAGTATAATTTACATTTTTTCATTATGAAATTAGGCATTTTTAAAAAATTGTTTGGATTTTTTAGAGAAATTTTGACAAAAATACCCATTTTCAACCCTATTTTAAACCCAAAAAAAAAAATTTAAAGAAAATAAAAAATATACAGTTAAATGGAGAATTTTATAAGCTTTAAAATGATGTATCACACGACCCACCTTTCCATTTAAAAAAAATGTCGCCCCATGCCCCCCTGCCCACATTTTAAGAGCTAAAAGTATCAAATATATGCTTAAAGATAGTTTAAGTTGTCTTATTTAAGAGTTCTAAATTTAAAGTCTAAACTCGTTCAAAAGTTAAGAGGGGGGGGGTGACTTATGGACCGCTCTGTATACATTTTAATCTGGTATAGGGACTTTACCTTAAAAAACCGGCTGGAGCGGAAGGGGTTAAAAGTAAGGAAAAAAAGAAAAAATAAACCAACGTTTTTAATTTTTTGCTCGAGTTATTGTTACTTTAGAGTTTCAAAAAAGCCATATTGAACTAAATTAATTTTGCATTATTATTTTCATACATAGAAAGTCTATAAAAGTATTTTGGATTAATATTTCAGTCACAGTCACAATTGTGACACTCTGGAGCGAAAGAAATTATTAAAATAAATTTAAACGTTTATTTAGGCTTAAATCAAAGTATGATACTTGTTCTTTCATGCTTTATGAGAAAGAGTTGACATAAGTTTTATTAATAAACTAAAAAATATGTGCCCATACGAATAAGAGGCTTCGCGGCAAGTTCTCGTATAAGTTTAATTGTTTGGTCATTTTTACAACATAACTGACAAGTTTAACAGAAAACGTTTAAATTCAAATTAAAAGTACACTTTTTAGCTAGGTAGTCAAACTTTAAACATCATGTTCTCAAAACGTACTTTTTAAAGTTTGCGCTTTGTAAGCACCCCAAAAAGAGTTATGAGTGGATGGGAACCAAACTAGTTTTTAAAGTTGGGATTATTTCTGGTATAACCCCACTATAAAACACTATGCTGGCAGAAAGGGACCTTTTCTAGCGGGAGTCCACAATTAATAAATAATTATTTTTGTTTGTAAACTTTGCAAAATACGTTTGTGTGAGATTTCTTAAACCTAGGAAATTGTTCTTTTAACCGTGCTTTTGAAAGATTCTATTTCATGTTTATTTAATAAAATTTAATTAACATGAAACATAAGAATCATGCAGACCTGGTTGAGTTATACAGAAAAGTTTTGAGATAAACGACTGCTAAGTTTAAAACTAAAACACGATGCTGCAACCTTTTATGGAATAACTAGTTAAATATTTTACGGTGTTTTATTGTATATTATTGTATTATAATTTAGCATGGACAGTTCTGCTCTACACTCAAAAATTTGCCGAGGCCTTTAAGTTGATTGTAGACTTATTTGATGCGCTGCTTTTGAAATCTTTCTTCGTTTTTCTCGATCAGGCCTGTAGGGTATCTGTTTTGAATTCGAACAGATTTTTTTTACTACAACAAAACACAACACTGTGTGTTATATCTCAAAACAACGAACTGATCATGAAATACGAAAAAAAGTTCCGAAATCAGCGCATCAAATATAGCCAGAACCCACTAAAAAACTAGGCAAATAATTTTAGAGTTGTCCGCGGTCATTGCTATTAATTTTTTTTTTAAATTTTTGTTAATGGGCCCGACCTAGATTTTATGCCTAGGCAATATATAACAAGCCGTGAAGATATGTAATGCTACGCATTCCATTATACAGTTACGCTAAATGTGACACCCAGGGTAATTGTGACATGTCCTGTTATAATTCTTCTAAACAAGTTTATATCAAATCGAAATTTTACGCGAAATATTTAATACTGTCAAAAACCTAATGCCAGGGTTGGATTGGATATAAACTAGTTTAGAAGAATTATAACAGGACATGTCACAATTACCCTGGGTGTCACATGTAGCCTAACCCACTGTATATTATTCACAGTAAATGGTATATTGCATTTTCCCAAATATTAAAAAAAAAATATTTTCAAAATAAAAAAATAATTAAAAAGTTCTTTTTTTGAAAAATGAAAAACTTAAAAAAAATTCAAAATTTTTCATTTTTTTTAATTTTCGAAAAACGAAATATTTTTGAATTTTTTTTTTAGTTTAACCCCCATATTTTTTTTGTTTTTGGGAGGATTACTTTGAAAAACAATAGGGATCTTCCCCTCAGAAAACTTGATTTTTCCTGAAAATTCCGACTTGATAATTCGTTGAGTTATCGTGTCCACAAAAATCGTGACATTGAACGGACGGATGGACGGACGGACGGACGGAGGGACATTTTCAGAGTTTATTATTTTTTCATGAAACACATTTGTATCCAAGAATTTTTTGTCTAGGACGCACGGCATTCCTGGAGGATTAATGAGATGAAGTACCTCTACAGAAAAATCTGATTATGGATCATGGTAGCAGAAGGTCTACACATTACAGAACCATTTACAGCTAAATCCAGAAAACTTGTTTTTGGTAAATAATGGTAAATAATCTGCAGAATAATTCTGACAATAAATTGCATATTTTGTTGAAAGATTCCGATTTTTTTACCTGATTCCGAATATCTTTAAAGTAAATCGCTATATTTTTACGTTTTCGACAAAAATGCTCTTGAAACTATTTGTTTCCGTTTTTTATGTGCTTGTAGAAAAATTAACATAGTACCTAAAAACTTTTATCCTGGGTAAAATTAGAGCGGGGTTCTTACTCTATAAAATCGTACAAGAAATGTTTAGTGGTAAATTTGATAACAGTTTTAAAATACCTCTGAAACTACGTTTTATGCAAACTACATTTGTCTTCGCACTTGAAAAACTAAAAAAAATATTTTCAAGAGCATTTTTCTCGAGAACAAAAAAATATAGCAATTTACTTTAAAGATATTCGGAATCACGTAAAAAAATACTATCGGAATTGTTCAACAAAATATTCAATTTATTTACCAAAAACAAGTTTTCTGGATTTAGCTGTAAATGGTTCTGTAATGTGTAGACCTTCTGCTACCATGATACATAATCAGATTTTTCTGTAGAGCTACTTCATCTCATTAATCCTTCAGGAATACCGTGGATGTTTAGCGCAGGCTCTGTGAATAATATAATAAGGACTTCGTGATTTCTCCAAGCTTCTGCTACTTACAGATTTGCGCGCAGTACCTTTCACGCATTCATTTTACAGAAATTTTACAGAAATGTTGGTTTCTATTTTTTTCCACTGTCAAGTTTTTAAGGATATAACATAACAAAGTAGATGTTAAATTAAAATCAACCGAGTGCAGAATTTAATTATAGGGTATTCTGGCCTTTGTTTGACCGGTATCCAGTCCAGTTTCAAAATGAATGCTTGAATGTTTTCCATATTTTTAATAACACTAATTTACAAATGTTAACTTTTATTTTATAGTCCATATGTTTTAATGTTTTCTTAAAAAGTTAAAACGTATCGTTTTTAAAATAGTTTACCATATAGTCTTACATTTTACTTTAAAGTTCTTAATGAGTCAAAAAACGGTCGTCAGATTTTTTTTTATGAAATTTTATTAAGAATAAAAACATAAAAACATAAAAACATTGTTTTTTTCATTAAAAAAATGTATTGTAATGACCTCTTTTAAAAACTTTATGGTCAAAGTCTAAAACGGTAAATTTTTATTTGTTTTAGCATATTCAAAAATATATAAGAAAATGTAAAAAGCAACTGAAATATAAAAAGTCCAAACCAGTGTTATTGATAAATTGTAATTGAAAGAAAACCGCAAATAGCCATCGTAAAAATCAAAAGTACGTGGTTTTCATGTGTGCAATTTAACTAAGATAAAGTCTTAATTTTTAAAAACACTAAATAGCTATATTGCTATTTTGTAAGTTACCAATATTGGTAACTTTACCTTACATACATTGAAAAGAATTTAATTACCTAAAAAACTGTTAAATATTTTCTTAAATTAAAATTAGTGTTTTAATTTTTCTTTGTTATTTTTCACCTAAATAACAGTTTATTTTTAATTTCAGCAAATCCTCTTAAGCGCTTCGTTTTAATTTTCTAGCAAACACTCGCCATCAAGTCAATTGGGCGAAAAATATTTTAATATTTTTTTAGATCCTTTATTTTTCGTCCTGCAAAAAACTCTAGTATCTTGTATTACATTTTTTACCGATATTCGCAGAATTTTTTTAGTTTCATATGAGCCAGCCTTGCGTAAAAAATAATATCTTAGCCTAAACCCTCCGAGAAAGGGCCTTGTATAATAAAAACAAAAAGAAAATTGTAATTCGAGGAAAAACAAATGTAGAAAAATTATGACTTGAATTTTTAGGATGTTTAATATTTCGTATCCGACTACGGCAATTTTATTTATGATATTATGAGATTTATAAGAGGTATTTAGGTAATCAAATTGATCTTCGTTTAGTTCCTTAGAGTTTATAATAGGGCCACTTGTGCCAACGATGGCTAAAAATTGAACTTGCATTAAATTCACGGTCGACCAATTAAAACGCAGTTTAATCGAGATGATCGCAGTTTGGAATTGGTACAAGCGGCCCTTACAATTAGACTTTTAATTCGCGTTTGTCTACTTAGAAAAAACGGATTCCTTGAACCAAGGACTCATGTCTTTGTATATGTTCAAAGCCATATTCTCTTGTTTCAAGGCTGGCATTTTCTTGAACCAAAGTCAATGTCCTTGAATGAAGAGCACGGGTTTTGGAATAAAAATCCGCGCTCTTTATTCAAGGACATTGACTTTGGTTCAAGAAAATGCCAGCCTTGCAACAAGAGAATATGGCTTTGAACATATCCAAAGACACGTGTCCTTGGTTCAAGTATTCCGTTTTTTCTATGTAAAGCTAATGTTTGCAAATTTCACCCAATTTTAAGCTTATAAGCTTATTTAATTGTTATTTAGTTTCTTCAACAAAAATTAGACAACATTAAAACATAATACCATAATTATTATGTTTTATAGTAGTAGTAGTATATTAATAATAATTCTATTATCATAGACTGAACTGACTAAACTGAGTTATGCAGTACATTTACGCAAAAAATAATATTAATTTTTTAACTATAATACAGTTTGAGAAAGATGTTATAGAATCAAAGATTTTTTCAACATTTCGCCAATGAATGATGAGTATTGGGATCGTATGCTAGTAGAGGCCACAAAACACCAAGGCAAGCATTTCTTTTCACTACCGATACCCCGCATGTCAAGGTTATGTGGTCGAACAGTACCTATTTAGGACAATATTTTGGCACAATATTTTTGCGTCCACCTTTGGAAAATAAGCTTTGCAGCAGCTTGTTTTCCAAAAGGAAGTTTTTCAATGGAAGAGTGGCCCAAATGTCTTATGGAAAGTCTATATTATTTTATCTACTTTGTTTATATTTTAAGTGTCATTGTTACCAAAATAAAGGTAACAATGACACTTAAATTTAATTTTTTTCATTTGTTTTTTTATTATTTTTTTTATTTGTTTTTTATTATAAATTCATAATAGTTACTAACTTTTCAAGTTTTAAGTATTTTTTTAAAGTTATTTTAAATAACACTGTCCCACAACGAAAATATACCTATTTTCTGACATAATCTATCTTGAAGCATTTGTTCTTCTGATTCCAAACCTTTTTTTCTACGACTGCAGAGTTTTTATATACAGGAAAAAAACAAGACATTTAAAAGAATGTGTTTTTTTCTTTTAAACACCCTGTATATAAAAACTGTGCGGTCGTAGCCCAAATCTGAAAAAAGATTCAGAATCAGGAGAAAAAATGCTTTAATACAGGTTATGTCAGAAAAAAAGGTAGGTACAGAGGTGTCTTAAATGCTTTTATCTTACCAGCTAAGCATCTCCATGGGTCTACTTTGCGTTAAGATAGCCTACTTCTAGTGTTGAAACTTACCCTCCACTTCCAGTGTTCAGACTTACCCGAGAGTAACTTTGACTTAACTAACACAAAATCACACAGACCAAAATAACACACAAAACAACACAAAACATACAGCTCGTCAAAATTAGGATGAGACGTGGAAATGTAAGAGAAAGTATTCGGAGGAAAAAAGATAGGCGATACGCGCACCTCTAACAACTAGTGAATTTTGCCGCTGTCCAATGCACACTAGGGGGGCGTGTCCACTTTTAAAACTCAAAAAGTCTCATTCTAAGTTTAACAAGGTGTACTTACGTATTTATTAATATTTTATAAGAATTTTACTATGATAGTTTTTAGATCTTTCAAATAAGTAATTTTCATTTGGTTTTGTCACCAACTTATGAACAAAAAAAATTGCCAAAACTGTTTTACAATGAATAAAAAATCCTAATTATTTTACAATGAAACAGAAACTATAATAATTATTATGAAACGCAAGTAAAGTTTATTTCAATATCACAAATTCTTAATAAAAAAAAATCTCAAGTACAAGTACCATTGTCAAAAAACCCACCTCGACGGGAAATCCTCCCCGCGAGACAATCTCAGCCACCGTGATCCATTCATCCTCCAGACATTACAGCCCCAGTGCATCTGGCCCAAGCCACCGACGGCGAAGACGTCGACCACCAGAGGGCGCTGGCGTCCGCAGGACCCGACGTCGGCGGCACGTTACAGGAACGGCGTTAGTGCAGTGCAAAGCGTCGCGACGGACGGTATGTTGACGTCGGTATGGGGCGCCAAACGGAGCGCGACTAGCGCGGGACCACGAGATTTCGGATTTGTTGACCGGTTAAATTTATTATTTTGGTTTTAACTAGATTATAGTGCAATTTGTGAATTTACTCCCTTATCTAAAATATATTGTCGTTATTTAAACGAAAAAATCTTCTTGAAATAATGTTTATTAATTCAATTATTTTTGTTACAAGCATTTTAACACAACAGGTTTTTAAATATTTCTTTAAAAAGGAACAAATTTTATTATTTACGTTTGATTGTTTTTGTTTTGTTTTAATTTGCATAAGTAAAATGGCAAACAAATTTTTATATTTTGGAAATATAGGTAACTATATTTAAACTTTTATTTCAACTTCCAATCATAGATTTATTAAAAAAATAAATAATATTAGAAATATCACTTTTCCAGATCAAGTGCTAAATAAACACGTTTTTTAAAAATAGTTATATTATTTAAATAATTATTAAATATCTTCTAGAATCTGGTAACGTTAATTTTATGGTTAGAAGATTAATAAAAAAAAAATAAATTAAAAATAATATTTTTGCTAACAAAACCTAGAAAGTGTTAAACGCTTTTGCCTAAAACTACATTTTGAAGAAATCTGCCAGATTCTGACAGTCAAAAGAATCTTTTGTGAAACCAGTTTTTTTTTTCTAGCTTGTTTTTTTAGAAATGTGTTTATATAACATTACACAACAGGTTTGAAATACATTTTTTCATTTTTTGTTTTAAATCATAATTGTTATTTTGCTATTAAATGTGTTTGTTTAACAAAACACAACAGGTTTTTTAATAACCCTTCTTTGGTTTTAGTGTTTTATTTACATGTTTCATGAAGATTTGTTAAAACCCAACACAAATTTAATCTTTTAGAAAAATACTTTTGGGAAATTACAAATTGCTCTATAAACAGTTAAGTGATATTTTTCCCGAGTTTTAATTATTCTCTCATTAATAAATTAAATATGTGCTTTCTTTTTAAAAGCTCTGGTGTACAAAGGTGTTTGTTTTTGTTTTCGAATGATTTGATTTGAAATTTCTTTCCGTACTTCTAATTTCTTGAGTTTTGTTGTTATTATTTTTTATTTATTATGATTGCAAAATAGTATTTTACATGTTTTTTAAAGAATAATTTTTACTATTGCCTAGAAATTATCAGAGTTGTTGAATTTGATTACATTTTTAAACACAAAGCCTATTATTACTTATTATAAGGTGAGCTGGGGGTAAGTGAATGCTTCAGTTTCACTGTAAAACTGCCAACCGTTTTTATAGGAAGCTTGTTATTCAGTTTATGGCCAAAAACATGTAGACACACGCATAATACATTTCTTTTATATGCAGGAAGTCAACAGTTTTAAGTACTTTCGGAAAACACCTTAATTATTTCTTTCTGAGCAGTAGTCGTCAAATTTCCAGTCGTCGCATAGGCGCCACGTCGACTCTAGCGTTGAGGCGAGGTTTTAAATATTTACATTTTTATTTCTTTTTATCTTGATTTTTTTATATATATACCATTTAAACGAGTAAGGTGGGAAAAAAGTTATTGACAAATAAAAATTAAAAACTTTCGTATTCTTAAAAGATAAAAATCGAATGTCGTTTTTTTTCTTTTAAAAACACCGATATATATATATATATATATATATATATATATATATATATATATATATATATATATATATATATATATATATATACGTATGTATAGTTAATATGTATAGTTATTATTGTTGTGAGTAACAACAAATGTTTCGATTTATAAAAATTTCCCTCATAATTCGGCAAAATTATTCCGTAAGCCTATGTTTCTGTGTTTATTTTCAACGTTGATGAGTCATAACTGAGTTTACGACGACTACTGTTTCTGAGTAATAAAGTAATAAGTAATAAAGTAATAAGTAGATACCTATTTATTATTGTTGTTAAATTCTATTTATAAATATTCCTTACTGGTATTACAGGCCGTTTATGGACAACGATTTTTTTTCTACATTTTTCCTACATCTTCTTTTACCCTTGCTTGCATTATCCAGCTTTGTTACCTATGAGACCAGTTAGATTGGCCAACTTTCTAGGTGGTTCTTGACCTTATCCTCCCTCTTATTCGTATCTTATAAGCAAGTATACTTGATCAAAGCATAAAGTTAATTATTTTTGATTTAGGAGTCTTTGAATATCCCCCAAACATCGTATACTTTGAGCCCTTCCTATTGGTTCGTTTTATACTATAATAAAAATCCTATTATCTTAAATAAAGTAAAAAGACTTTTAAAAAAGCAATTAATCAATATTACAACAATAAAGTTGAAAATTACATGAAATAATAATTATATACCTGCTTATTATGGACGAAAACTAGCATAACCGTATACAATTCAGTTTGTAATGTAAATATTAGGTTACCCCGAGGATTTTACGCAAATATACGAACTAACTTATCCCTATGGGGATAATAGAACACTAGTAAAAACAATGGCATTAAAGGCTTCACAAGGCTTAACTAAAAATGAAGAGATGGGAACAACAGCCTTTTATACCGTTGTAACGGAAATTGTTGGTCGTGTATTAAACTCCTTGGAATTTTCCAATAGGAAAGGTTTGGTTTAACATGTTCGCTGCGGCTATTCAGACTGATGGTCACCCCCTACCCTACTGTTTTTTTCCAAAATATTGCATTTTTAGTTTTCAATATTCGAGCAGTGTGTATAAAAATTATATACAGGTTATGTCCCGAATTCTCCGACACACGCTGACACACCCGCATTTACCACCCTACCACGCTGTTTTGAAACTGATGCATAGAATTAACAAAGTAGCCTGGCTCCTATAAGAGTCGTGCGCGCTGTGTCAAGGACGGGGCCGACTCTTAAGAAAGTCATGTGCAGTGAACGTGTTAAGTTTGCCTTTATTGTATGACTTTAGAATCTAAACACTGAATAAATTTTTAAAAAGTATTCTTTTTTCTATATCTTATGATTCCGTGCGCTTTTCCAGCACTTACAAAGACCTTTAT
The DNA here is from genome assembly GCA_958510825.1 of Brachypterus glaber. Lineage (NCBI taxonomy): Eukaryota > Metazoa > Arthropoda > Insecta > Coleoptera > Kateretidae > Brachypterus > Brachypterus glaber. The sequence continues at coordinate 26,513,317 of OY294044.1, read as the reverse complement.
ATCCCTTTTACAATTCTATTACTTTTTTACTATTAATTTTTGCAAATCTATTTGAAAAATTATTTACAGTCTGTAAATTACAGATATATGAACTTACATATTCTTATATGAGACCATAGCAGAATTATATTTTTAAAGGCAACTTCTGAATAAATCAGAATATATTATAATAGTTTGGTTAAAGGTTCTAGCTTAAATATAAGAATAAAATAGAGTAATCCATTATTACTGATAGTAGAATATTAAATTTCTTAAGAGTTAGCTCTATCATAACATTTTTCTTTTCTTCTCTATAGAGAGGCTATAGAGGTTATGTTTAATTTTTCATAAAGGCTTTATCAATGTTTTACATATTCTTAGGGTTTTCTTATTTGCTGTATACATGTAAACAATCCTTTGTTTGTGATGTACCTAAAATTATTTTTTTAAACCTAGATTTAAACAACAAAAAAAAGAACAATTAAGATTTCACATAAAGTGAATAAACGTCAATCAATAAAAAGTCTTTGGTTTATTATTTAAATAAAATATTAAATATAATTATTTGGAGATTTTGTACAGGTTTTGTACTCCCACTGCATTATAGTCTGAAATGAAAATCTAGAGGGACAAAAGTATATTTTTCAGTATCTTAAAAGTATTTTATTTGTTTATAGTTCTACACTAGCTGTAGCGCACGAAACCGAATAGAGAAGTTTAACATTTTTGGGACTAAGTGTCCTACGCCTACTTAAACTGGATGCTTCAAAAATATACTAAAAAATAATAAAATGTATATAAGATATGTGGCCACCTCTTTACTTATTACTAAGTTGTTTTTTTTTTTAATTTATCAAATATAGTAAAGCATATAATGTATTATATTTTACACATAACTTAAATTTTTGACTATCTTTTGTTTTTTTACAATCCACATTTTAAAATTGCATGTTTTTTAAATGTCAATTTTTAAGAATGTTGAATTTTAAAAACTTTTACCAAATTTTGCATTTCAGTTTTAAAAAAAAATATATTCTAAAAATCTTGGTCTTTACTGTGTTACCGATTTTGCTCCGACTTTGGCCGAAGATGTTTAAATCGAATTTAATATGGGAGTAATACAGCAAAAATGTCAAATTTGTATTATTTTTCTTTACTTTAAAGTAAATCCAATTAAGTAAAAATCTATAAAAGTAATATTAAACAAAAAATATACTTATTTTACCATAGTATTTTACAGTTAGTTAAAAATACTAGCTGAAAACCCGTATTCCGCAAGGGATTTATGTTGACCTGTCCCATATCTGTAAAGATCTCATGGATTAATAAAGTATTAGCAAACCAATAAAAAAAAAACAGAAAAGTATATCAAATATTATTTTCAGATGCTTTCAAGTAAAATAGATTATAATTTCAAATTATTTGGTTACAATCCATAATTTTTTGTTTTTTTTTCTATTTGCTATATGTTTAACACGTTTTTTCGAACACCCTTTGTATATTTAATATTAACTTTTTTTAAAAAATGTTAGAAATTTATTTTTTGATTTGGTGCAATTTACTGTTATATTCGTGGTATTATACATTTGTCCCTCTAGATTACCATCTCAGACCAGTGTGCACTATCTCCCACTGCTATTTTCTTTAGAATTATTAGTTTGGACACTTTACCTTTATACTTTCCATATTTTCTTGGCAATAGGTTCATCTGATTTAAGTTGTACGTTTAACTAAATACTTTAGAAATACAATAATATTGTATTTCTAAAGTATTTAGTTTTTTATTGGGATTATTTCTTTTTGGTATTTTTAACCCTTTTTTATATATTTATTAATGTTATTAATGCAAAATTTGTTTCGTAAGAAAACCTATGTTAGACGCGCACTGTACTTGTCTGTTTAATGCGCGCGATATAGCTTTATTAGATAAAATATTACTTATTAATATTAATTATTATTTTAGTTATGTTTATATTTCTGTTACAAAGAAGCTTCATTAAACTCGGGGATTTACCTAATCCTACTATTCAGCTGATTTGCTATTAATATACCTAAAAATACCTATTCAGGGTACTGGCATGGGACTTATACCCTGGACCTTAACGTTATCTCGACGCAACGCAGAGGAAACTAGATTTCAAAACATCTCCACTTAAGCGGTTCCTCTAAATTCCCTCAAAGAAACTAGTTAACTATGACTTATATTGTGATCTAGATTGTTTTTGTTCTCAACCCTTCCCGTTTTCCACTGTGCGCAGTTTAAATGTTTGCACAATGAATTTGTTAATTGGCTTTTGTACGCTTAACGCCAAATGAAAATATCTTATCAAAGATTCAATTATCCAGCCCATAGGGAAAACTACACGCTCACTTAACTATTTTCACGCCAGAAATGAAAATTATATTACACATAACCTTACTACAATGTAGAAATTGTATATGGACTTAGTAAGAAGTTTTTTACTTATGCAAGAAAGGGTCTTATTTGCTTTTTTTATCTTTTTTTATGTTTTTCGATATATTAACGAATGATTAGTTATTTTTTTCTGCTAAAAGAAGCGTGTTAAACTTATTGGTAGGTCTTTGTCGAGAAGTTTAAAGGAAGTTGGGTTAGAAATTTCTAAAAACAATAATTTGTTCTACTTATCAAGTATACTTAAAGTAGCCACTTGTTTTAAGATTTTCTCAAAATAAAAAGTTCATCGTCTGTTTTAAAGTTCGTGATTATTTCTGAAAGTATTTATACCGACAAGTAAGGTCATTTTTAGGCTGAAGTACACATTTGCGCATGTTATCGTTGCTAATTTTATTATGGTTTTCTCTACCACTAGAGTAAAGTTCTTTTAGCTATTTCTACTATGTATAAAAGATACAAAGAAGACTACTTTCAATTATATTAATAACATAACAACCTGAGGAGTGTTTACTTAGACTTTTCATTTGCGAAATAGTTTTTTATACTAAAGTAACACTTACTTTAATTATTATGATGAAAATTTCTATTTTGTGCTTCAGAAGTAAATAGTAAATATTATAACTGTTACGAAAAGTTATAAAGTACCTGGGTCACATAATAACAGAATCAGGCGTTAAAAATATACTGTGCGCCTGTGTATTATGTAGCCTCGTTATCAACTGGATCCACAGGTACTAATTAAAATTATTACTATAGTTCGTGTAAAGATGCAAGTCCCTGGCGAAACAAGTTTACACTACGATATTTCAAAAACGCTTTGACCAAAAGACTTGAAATTTGAAACAATGATTTTCTAAGTAATAAAAAAAAATTGTTTAAAATTTCGAGTCTCTATGTCAAAGCTCTCTTGAAACATAGTAGTGTAAAGTTGTTTTGCAAGCGACTTGCGTCTTTACGCGAACTATTTTATTAGGTCTAAATTCATTTTAGACCCATTTTTAAAAATATCATTCGAATTCGACAACAAACACTTATCATCATAAGATATCAGTTTCAGATAAATTCAGCATCGTCAAAAACCTCTCTGGAATATCATTTTTACCTTATTTATTTCTATCATGTAGCAGCGGGAAATTTTCCGCACAAACTGTCACTAAACCACAACTTCATGTGTTGCAAGTATACATCGAGGGTTAATTTTTTTTTAAATGTGTAAATATTATTTATTTCATTTTCTTTAATGTACATAACAAAAAGATATGTGGTCCATACAAGTTAATATCCAATTTCTCATTAATTATCTCCATGAATTTATTAAAACAAATTATTTTTCTCTGAAATAGCAAAATCTTTTAACTTTCATGACAGATGATTGGATATGTTAAAAAACAAATATTTGTATGCGATGGGTTTATTTATTGGACAACCCTTATCTTTATCCTTATCCTATCCAACAATCTTATACAATCCTTGACAATTCCTTCTTTCACAGTCATCTACAATTCTCCACAATCCTCCACAATCATCTAAAATCTTTCACACTCATCTGAAATCTTTCCACAATCTTTAACAATCTTCATTAAAATTTTGTACAATCTTCTTGACAATCCTTTGATTCTCACAATCCTTGTACACTTGTTTTTCAATATATAAACCTCTCGTTTGTATGTATAATCCTCAAAACAATTTTATTATTTAACTTCTGCTTTTCAGTTATTTAGTAAAATTTAAGCTTAAAACTCATATAATATATGGGATGCCTTGCATTAGCTCACTTACAATTTCTTCCAAAAAATAGATTTCATCCCTGTGTTGTAAATAACTATTTTATTATTGTTCTTTTAAACTATAATATTAGAATTAACATGTTTTATTTACCCCATACTATTCTACTCAATTAAGAACCAGTTTTTAGGGAGGTGTCTCTCTTCTACCTTTCGCCTTCTCCAAATTTCACTTATTAATTAAATGAAAAAGATAATCGGCACTAGCCAACGTGCTACGGAAAGGTCTAATGTTGAATCAAACGCCTTAACCCGTTAAATTAGTTCCCCCATTATGATGCATGTTGTGCGTAACCCTCGATAAGCATGAGTCTGTTCCAGATAGATCACATCATCTTTTTTGCGACATAACATATAGGCCAGGATGCTAATAAATAATTTATTTTCCTGCGGAGGGAGTACAAGGATTCCTGCTTCCGATATACATATTCGATATTCATGGCGGTTTTTGACAAGGCCGAAGCGTTTGAAACATTCTATGCGGCCTAAAAGTCACCCCCTCTCTTAACTTTTGAACAAGTTGAGATATCGACTTAACATTTGGAACTCATAATCAACTTATACTACATTTTCGCATATACAGGGTGGCCCATAAGTCACTTTACCATTTTAAAATTGAATAACTTTTTTATTTGTCAATTTTTTTTATTTATTTCTTTTACAATATAGAGTGCAGGAAATGTATTTTTTTTTGAACTATGCATGAAAAATCATGTCTTTTAAATGACGTACATTTTCCGCTTTACAAGCCCGGGCTCTTTTCACGACATTTTCCATGACGGCTCCTAATATGTCTGGCTTAAGCTGTTGAATAGTCCTGAGCTTGTTGACATACACCCAATCTTTCAGGTAGCTCTAAAGAAAAAAGTCCGGTGCTGTAAAATCGGGCGATCGTGAAGGAAAATGAAAATCCAAATTTCGCGAAATTATTCGCTCTTCGAAAATCCGCCTTAAAAGCTGCATTGTGGCTCTGGCCGCATGGGCAGTTGCCCCATCTAGCTGCCACCATGTCTGTGGCATGTCCTCCATGCAGGGCGCACAAAATTTTTAAGTATTGCGCGATATCGGTCGCCGTTCATTGTAACTGTTTTGCCATTTTCCTAGCAAAAGTAAAGCCTGATTACTATTTGAAAAGTTACCCAGCACCAAACCGTGACCTTGAGAGGGTGCAATTCACGTTGGTGCATGACCCTAACTGAAGCCATACATGTTAAGAGCCATCATGGAAAATGTCGTAAAAAGAGCCCGTGCTTACAAAGCGGAAAATGGACGTCATTTAAAAGACATTATTTTTCATACCTAGTTCAAAAAAATTTCATTTCCTGTACTCTATATTGTAAAAGAAATAAATTAAAAAAATTTACAAACAAAAAAGTTATTCAATTTTAAAATGGTAAAGTGACTTATGGGCCAACCTGTATTTGATATTTTCAGCCCTAGAAACGTGGACAGGGTTGAATGGGAGGACTTTTTAAATTAAAAGTAGGTCATGTGATAAATCATTTTAAAATAAATCGATTTTTAAAGATTTTTTATGTAAATTTTTATTTTAATTTTATTTTACAATTTTTTTTTTTTTAAGAAATTTTAACAAAAATACCCTTTTTCAACACTACTTTAAACACCTAATAAAATTTCTAAAAAAATATATCCTTAAATAAAAGTTTCATTAAAAAATCCCGCCCCCCGCACTCACATTTTAAGATCTGAAAATATAAAATATATACAAAAAAATAGTTTAAGTTGTGTTATTTATTGTTCCAAGTTTTAAGTCGATATCTCAACTTGTTCAAAACTTAAGAGGGGGGTGCGTTTTGGACCGCACTGTGATATCTGTGACGAGCAAGCAGAAAATTCATATAAAGTGGAGTACATTGTAATAGGTCTTTAAAGCTAGTGTAATTTTTTGTAATATTTGACAATCATAGTCTATTTTGACCAGATGGTACAGAACTAAAGGAAAAGAAATAGAGTTGATTCTACATCCAAAAATATGAAAAAAAAATCCTATAAAGCTTGGTACGTATTAAATCAAGAAACTTAATAATAACCCACAGCTTTATAGATTGGATAATTATTTATTTCACCCACTCAACTGTCACTTGTCAAATTATTTTCTTGTCATTAACATTTTTAATAAAAATATGAATTTTTAAGCTATTTATTGAATAAAGCTTTGTATGTTACTCGTAAGTAAACTAATATTGTCCTCTCTAAAATTAACCCAAATAATAAATAGTTTTTAATGTTTATAAAAATTTTGAATGTTTGAATCAAAACTACGCTCAAAGGTTTCTCCGCTGGATGAAGTAATCACACTAAGATGACATAAAAAGTCATCTTGATAGGTACCATTAATAAATTAGTTTTTTCACTACTAACTTTAAAACATACCATTATTTATCATGTTTTTGGACTGTGAAATCAAATTTCTTCACATATAGCAATAATAACTTTTTCTCTCCTAGTAGGAGTAAATTTTATAAACAATTGATTTCTGTCACTTTAGATGTTTCAGTTCTTTGTGCAATTTTTACTAATTAAACCCAAGAAAATAGCTTAATAACCAATTAATACAAGTAATAATTAGCTAACTATTATGAAAAAAAAAATAAAAAACTAAATTTTTTAAACGTCAGTTTAAAGTATTTATTTGAGCAAATGTCATTGATCAAGGCTACTTGATTTTTATGAAAATTTCAAGAAATATAATTTCTGTTAATTTATTTTATTATTTGAATAAAAATAGTTAAATAGTGCTAGTAGTGAAAAAACTAATATATAAACTACGGTAGAGAAGACTATTATAGCCTCGCACTCTTAAATCCCTTGCTGCTACGCTCGGCTATAAAAAATGTCTTTCTAACCTTGGTATATAATTGCTATTATCCTATACATACAGATAGTAAGACAAATACTAGCTTTATTCCAAGTAAAGAAACTGAATAATAACCCACACGTAGCTTTTCCTTTATAGATTGGACAATTATATATTTTACCCACAACTGTCACGTCAAATTATTTAAATATTGCTATTGCTATTGCTAAGCTATTTATTGGATATAACATTGTATGTTACTCGTGAGTAAACTGATATTGACCTTTCTAAAATTTACCCACACGGCCTTTTTGATTAAATTTATTTAAAAAATAAATAATAAACAGAAGGGGTGCTGTTACTTCTAAAAATGTTACAAAATACGAAGTGGATAAAAAATTGCAAATATTTCATAATTTATCTACATTAATTAACTTAATATTGACAAAGCTAAACTAAAATAGAAGCAAAAATTTCCTTTAATATGACATATGAATTATATTCTAGAAGCCTGATATCTATAGAGAAAGATCTACGAGCCTAGTAAGGATTTATTATCTCGTTACTGAATATTTTGCACGGAAAAGTTGTTTTGTGCCTGCATTATTATTGTATGCGCATAAATTTACCCTCTATTGAACCTCAAAAGTATTCATTTGTGCTACTATTTGTATTTTCATTTGGATAATAATCGTCGTGATTTGAATTTGTGACGTTTTACGCGGAAACGAGCGGAAATAAAAAGCTTTGAAATGAAGATTTATTAGTAATAAATTATTAGATATTAAAAGTTAATAAATATTTTGATATAGTCATGGAAGTTGTGTCTTATAAAGTTGAAGAGTTATTGACTTTTGATGCTAACTAATTAAAACCAAATGCTTTGAGAAAATTGGCTTTATAGTTTTAAGACCTCTTTTTTGATTTTTGAATATAGGCATGTATTTTTCTATACTGGAGTCCAGTAGAATAAATACAAAATATATACAATCTCCAGTGACACAACCATGCTCATTACAAATAATTTTTATCTCTTTTGAGGCAATACATTTTTATATATAGTAACAAGATACTGAGAATAAATCGGGATAATTCAACTATTTTTATAAATGTTTGTTGTCTGGAGATAATTAAGACACAACTTGTGTGTGTGTGTCACACAAGACACAACTTGTGTGTGTGTGTCACAAAAGCTCCTAAAGAAGTTAATAAACTCCTTTGACAACAAACTGGAATGAAAATAGTTAATTTTTTTCCGACTATTCGCATTATTTGAAAGATTGTATTTTAACGTTTGATTAAAAAAATTAAATATGATAAACTGGCATTTAATTTTATAAAATATCTAGTAGCTTTTTACCCCTAAGAAACTAGACTTACACAACTCGGTATTGGTAAGCCCATGGAAAATATATAAGCTATTATATAGAAATATTAATTTCTTGATATTTTTACAGAACTTTAATTTTTTTGTTAATATTATTTACAGAAGTGAAATATATCTGTTTTGGATTTTTTTAAGTTAGGCTGATGATAATAAATGGAAAATTTTGTCAAAATTTAAAAAAGCCATCAATAAAAAGAAACTACTACACAAAAGAACGATTTTATTAGGTTTAAATCAATAAGCACTGTTGATTGCCATAAAGTAATGTATAACATGCGACTTAAAATCCTTCTCTTAATTTTAATTATCATTTTTTATGGTGCTTCTTTTTGCGTGAAATGTACCTTTTGTATTTTCATTGGGATAATAATCAAAATAAACTGAATATTGCGAATTGTTGTAAATTATTTTCTTTGTACATAAATGGGTACTGGATAAATTATGGTATTTTTTGTATTTTGAATCTGATTGTTAAACAGAGGATGAAACAATAATCTCTATTATGAATAGTATGTATTTAATTTATTATCCATTAATCTTCTAAAGCAACAAATGAAAAAAAAAAAAAGATAAAAAGTGCTTTGAAAATTGCTAAATTGGCTCGTGGCCTTGATTTTTTGCTCACGTACAACATACATTTTTTAGAAATCTGCATTAAAAATTTGGTTTTGAACCAGACTATTAGTTACTATGTGTCATTGATTAGGAAGATAGTACAGAAGACTACAGCTTTGTAAGAGGCAGAAAGGAAACGGTAGCTTATTATTTTTGACCTCAGAAATTACAGAAGAAAAAATTAAGATAACCTGAAATAGATTTACATTTGTAATTATGAAATAAATGAATAAACGAAACGAATTTTAATGCTGCAAATACTATTCCTTATCCTTTATCAAAATACATAATATATAAATCCAAATTATATCCAAAACAGGACGAAAATGCTTTATATATAATTCTCAGTTTAATGAACTATGTATATATGTAATAACCAATCGTCAATGTTTAGATACTGTACTAGCAGAACTAAGGGAAGGGATCATTATTTTCTGAAAATTTAAAATGAAACCTAATCAAAACCAATCATCTTTGATTGGATTTCATAAGGTTTCATTGGATTTAATAAGTGTCCCTAAAATATTTAATTAGATTTTCTTTGAAATGTTAATATATAAACCAAATTAGATTTAAATATACTGGATCGAGTTATCAGAATGTTTTTTACCAAATTTTGTAATGGCCCGTTTTTGCTCGAGATAGAAATCACAAAAAGACAATCAGTTACATAGATACTATTATGGTTTTATAAGTGACAACTATAGTTATTAATATATTTATCCTATGTGAGTAAAAATCCTTTTTGATTCCCTCAAAAGGGAAACAAGTTGTGCAAAAAACTAGTTTAGTCTGCCTCACTCTGGAAAATCGAGGCAAAACGCATCAGAATAAAGACACCTGTTACACTGATTCCACTCTACGTGTATTTTCCTGCGGCCGAAAGTAACTGTAGCAAGTCCGAATGTGCCTCCTGTGTTCCCGTCTCTCGCTCTCTGTTTGGCCCTGCTTTTTTAATGTGCAGTTGGCACGTGTGCGTTTCATCCCTATTAATAGGGTAGAGGGTGACTCACATGACCGACTACACATTGTAATGTGGTTATAACGTTATATTCTAAAAAATATAAGATGAAAATATATTTTTCTACGACCTTCATGAAAAGCTATTTACCTACCAATTTTTACTTATATCAAATTTATGTAAAATGCAACTAAGCGACAAACCTATTAATACAATATCAAATCCTGTTATCTCTATAGAATGGGATAGTTGATAGAATTTTTTATAATACAAATTATGGAGATACTTTAAAATCTCAGATACCAAATTTCAATAAAATTGATCCAAAAATCACGAAGATTATTCTTGTGAGATACTAATTTTACCTAGGCTTGTCGCTTAGTTCATTTTATTAAAACGTACACCGTCTGTTGTTTTTAAGGCTTTAGTTTGATACCTTCAACTAACTTTTTATTGCATGTTGCATTAAATATAAACTTACTTGAAGTAGAGTTAGAAAGAATACAATCTCCTTAGCAGAAACGCGGCAAAAGCAGATAGCAATACAGTCTATATTTCTGTGACCGCTTGTCTAAAAATAGACTGTATTGTTGCGCGTTTCTGCTAAGGAGAATAGTATTGTACTACTACAGTAATAAAACCTACGTGTAGGTTCGTAGATAGGTACGAGGGTAGCAGAAACACAGTAAATAGGATAACAATACAGTCGATATTTCTGTGACCGCTTGCTTATGTAAAAATCAACAATTTACTGCATTTCTACTACAGGATATAATTGTAAATCAACTAAATTTCAAATGTATTTAATAATTTTGTATTCATTTAGTTTTAGAACAGTGTATTTTAAATAATTAATTATCAAATGATAAATTTATCAAAAGTCAAATAAATTGAATATCATAATTGGTGTAACAATAAATTAACTTTTCTTTGTCATGATACAAGTAAATCAGTGTGTAATTAGTAGTTAAATAATTATTTAATTATTTTACTATGTAATTATAATTAAATACTATTTTTACCTTTCCAATACGGTCGTAGAAAAAATATTAGTAGATACATCTATTAAAAATAGTTTTATTTTGCGACTAAAGCACTGCTTTAAAGGGTCTTTTTAACTTAAAATTTTAAAAATTATCTTTTTAAACATTTTTCTTATATAAAAAAAAAGATATTTTTTAGGGAATTTTGTAGGTTGGTTTATTTATATTCAAAGAATACATCTTTTTGAATTTTTTAGGTGCAATTTTTTGGCCTTAATTAAAAAAAAAATCAAAAAAAAAGGTGGTCGCCATCATGATTCCGGTCGTTTGGATCGACTGAAAAAAAAATATAAACGGAATATTATTCAGTATTGAAGTAGCTATAGCCCGAACTAGAAGATTTTTATTTTGGCCAAAAAATAATAAAATGGCGGACGTTTTACAAGAATATTTTCAAAGAAAAACGTACGCCATTTTGTTATTTTTTGGCTAAAAATTTTTCTTCTAGTTGGGCTATACCGACTTTCATACTGAATAATATCCCGTTTTTATTTTCTGTTTCAGTGGATTCAAACGTCCGGAATCATGGCGCCCACCTTTTTTTTATGTTTTTTTTTATTTATTGCCAAAAAATAGCACTTTAAAAATCTAAAAAAAATGTATTTTTTATATATAAATAAACATACCTACAAAATTTCACAATGATATCTTTTTTCTTTTTATATAAAAAAAATGTTAAAAAAAAAGATTATTTTTAAAATTTGAAGGTAGAAAGACCCCTTAAGCTTTGTTTAGTAATCACTTGCTCAAATAAAACTACTTTTACCACAATGACAATTGTGCTTTTTTTTCCAGGCCCCTTATAGCGTAGTTCTGTGTTCTGTTCTATGCGCTAATGCATTAAGTGTAATGAAACGTAAAAATGTGTTACGTGCGACTATATTACTAGTGAGGAAAAAATAACCTAATAAATATGTTCGAAGAAGATAATGTTATATTTGTGTGATAAGTGGGTTTGAATATCAGGTGGATACATTCGTTATCTTATCTACGTTATCAGGGCCGTGCGAGAGGTACAAGTTCGGCCGTTCAGTATATCGCGTAAGCTTCAACGATTATGTTGCATTCTCTAAATCAGCTGGCAGGCAAGTTGTCACCGGTCGCGACAGCTGCTACCATTCCGCACATCTCGATTCTGGACACCAACGCCAACAGGGTGCATCCCTACCACAAGCAGTCGGCACACTCCAATCACACGTAAGTTGCTAGTTACACACGGTGACCCTAAAATATAAGTTAAATTAGAAATACGAAAAAAAACGGAACACTCCACATTGTAGCCACATGCCTGGAGAGTATATAGCCCTTTACCATAAAATCGAAGCTGCCGCACCTTGTTAAATAACGTTAAAAAATCTTTTATCAATTAAGTTTTTTTTTTAATAAAACTGTGCCTGTTATTTGGATTTCTTAAAAAAACATAAACCTAATTGGTAAATATATTAAAAATTCGAATTTGATAGATTCGCCTTAAAAAACAAGTATCAGATTTCCATAAAAAAACGAAAAATTCAGGGTCTATGGCCCCCCCTTGTCTCATTTGGGCTTCCCAGAGAATATGTTCTCTACTTTTAAATATTACAAAATTTTCACAAATTTTAAATACATTTTTAGTCTTTTTTTACTTATTTAATAAACATTTATAACTTTTATATAAACTTTGTTCCTAATTAAAATTGCCCCCCTGGGATTTTTAAAAATCGGTTCCTATGCCAACTCTATTATGTACAGTATACCATGTACGACATAACTTCTATTCAAATGTATCTATGTAGAGTAACATTCCACAAAAAAGCTTTTTATTAGAATCTGCGGTGTAAAATACTTTTGCTTTAAAGGTTTTTAAACAAAATAGTTCTGTAATTTTGCATTTTGCTAAATACAAATTTGGACGGCTTTTTGAAGAAAGCAACCAACCCCAAAAAAAGTTATTGAGGAGTCGATAATTAAATTTAGAAAAAAAATACAAACAAACATATTTTCACTTGCTAATAGATGGCGGTAGGTACTAGAAAGTGGCATGGGTCTTTTTTGCAGGAAAGAATGTGGCTTATGCTGTAAAATTATAAAATTTGAACATTTGTGGCATGAGTCTTTTCTGCAAAAAGCCGTCTATTGGTCTACAGGATGTACTTCACAACAAAAACTGCCAAAGTGTTATTTACTCAAATATTCCAGTATTTTTCTTAAAATCATTGTCACACGAGTAATGTATGCAACACCCTATGTTTTTATCTGACATATTTCTATTAAATTAAATGAATTTGAATTTAAAAATATAAAATACTACTGACAGATGAAAAACTTGTTTATTATAATAATAATAATAAATAATTATTAAACCAAAAAAAAAAACATTTTAATGCTAGTAGTTTTTATTTTAAACAAAAAAATAGCAGGTTTACTACCGCGGTTACCATTAAATTGTTTTGAAACCAGACAAAGCAGTAAATTTTAATTTTTACATTTGTTTGTTTTTCTTTTAAATTAAATAAATTGAAAATAATGTACAGGGTGTTCTGTGAGGAAAAGGGAATATTTAAAGGACGTGTTCCAGAAATTCAAATAAGAAAATGAGTTTCTATTATCAAGGGTCCGGAAATGTTTTCTTTCCTACATAGAGGGATGTTTGTTTCCGATTTCAAGCCTTTTGTAAAATAATAATTGATTCTAAATTTCTTTCTTTTTATTTTGACAACAAACAAATAATAATATTGTCAAGAGCCATACAGGCTTTACCTAAATTTCATAAAACAATTTTATTTATTATTCATAGAAAAGACGGATTCCTTGAACCAAGGACACGTGTCTTTGTATATGTTCAAAGCCATATTCTCTTGTTTCAAGAAAATGCCAGCCTTGAAACAAGAGAATATGGCTTTGAACATATCCAAAGACACGTGTCCTTGGTTCAAGGAATCCGTTTTTTCTATGTTTATAAATTAGTACCTTATATTGCATACAGATGTTTTGCACACCAAGCATTCTAGTGTTATTGAAATTAAATAAACTAGGTTTGTTTGTAAAACATCTTGGTATAAATACGATACTTTTTACAAATGAGGGGAATTAGAAAATTATATTATCAGATTGAATAGAGTTCTCGATGGTCGGGTAGTCCCCAAAGTGGGCAGTGACCATTGGGCAAAGTAACCAACAGTGACATCTCTTAAACCTAAAGTGGTAAGAACGTGGTTTATAAATAAAAGTTTGATTACCCCAACCCGTATCCAGCAAAATGGAGAGGAAGACCATTATTCGTGACACGAAGAACTCGAATTCGTGACATGGTGGAGGCGCACTAAAAAATACCTTAACGAATATTTTTTCAAAATACCACCGTTTTTGAAATTACTAGTTCAGAATATTTTTTAAAAGTTCGCTTTCGGAATCTGTTTTTCACAAGTTGTCTTTGAAGCACATGGAAAAAGCTTTTTGTCAAATAATAATGTTTAGATTTACTTTTTTGTCAAAATAGAAATTATTTAGAAATTCAGGACCAATTATTTTACAAACGGCTTAAAATCGGAAACAAACATTTCTGTATCCTTTTTTGCATATTTCTCTTTCCTTTCGAAACGCCCTGTATAAAAAAATAGTTTTACGGGTGGCTACATGTAGCCACCCACACTCGATATATTTTATTAGAAATAAATGGGATACTAAAAAGTATCTACATGTACTTTAAAGTCCGAACTTCATCCTTTGGATTACGCATTATTCAGATTATAATCTGAAAAATGATTCAAATAATTCAGATTATAATCTGAAAAATGATTAAAAATATTTTTATAGAAAATCTAAAATTATTCTTAACTGACTAATAATTTTTGTCCTATGATCAATAATAAGGAAGTTATCTTCGATAATTATTACTCAGTTAGATTTTCTACAAAAACATTTTTAATCACTTTTGTCGTAGGACTATTCCGAATATATAGTAATTTAATTATATTTTCACCGTCAAGAAAGGGTATCCATTTTAGACTGTTGTTTTGTTTCTATTTGAAGGTTCAAAAAAACTTGTTCACAATAAAAGGCCATTTTTACAACTCAGGGCTGAGAGTTTTTGCTACTTTTAATCACTCTTCCTTTGAACCAATGTATATTTACCCTCATACGGTAAGAATTCGTATAAAAATAGTAATATCTATATTTTCAGATTATTGATTATATCACTTGCAAATAGGACGTTCAAATATGTACATTTGGATTTTATTTTTATACTATCGATATACATAAATTTATGAATGTTTTCATAACAATATCGATACAACTAAAATTCAGAAAAAGTTTTTGTATATTTAAACTAGATAATACCTACCTACTTTGTTTGTTCAATGATAATTAGAAGTACAGGGTGGCCCAAAAAAAACCGGACACTTTTTAAACCGTTATAACTTTTTTGCCGTTTGAGCGATCTTTACTTGCTTTGAAATAAAAAGGCTCAAAACATGTAAGATTCGGTGTATAATTTTATTAATTTAAATTATTATTATACATTTTAGTAAGAAAGCTTTTTCTGAAGGGGTTATTTTAGACCCATGGGGATTAGAGCAAAATGTAAAAAATTAGAACTTTTCGTCTGTATTATGTTAAATGGTCTATCTTCAATAATTTTGTGTGTTTACCTTTTAATTTAAAATTGTAATTTATTTTTTATAATTATTTTTCCGAAAGGCTACAGATAGCGTTAAATGGATTTTTCAGCCTGAAAAAAAAATTATTAAGTAGGCGGTTATGTAAAAGTAATTTTGACATGTCTTAAAAAATAGTATGTCAAATTAAAAATATTGAAAATCACCGATCAAAAAACTAAGAAAAACGTATTAAAACTGCGTTCTGGTGGATATATATTTTAAAGAAGATGAACAATAAGGAATGAATATATGTAAAAACAAAATTGTGTAGAAAAATAAGAAATAAGTCTAGTTTTTGTCAAAATGAAAAAAAGTGCTTAACTTAAAATAAAGGATGATGGGAATTTTTGTAAACCAATATGGAATTATTACTACAAATAACCAACCAAGATCCTGTACCATAATGTGCTTTTATATTATTGCTTATAAATAAGACAGTGTTTAATATAATTTAATTTATTTGTAATAAAAATATATTTCTTCTTTAAATTCTTTCTTCGTTTAGCAAATACTTAAATTTTGTTTTATTTTAGCGATTTATTATTTCTCATGTTCATGTAGTAAAATTTTCGAATTTCCATACGCCATTTATAATTTTTGTGTTATTTAATACCCATTTTTCTTAAAATATACATCTAGAATTCAGCTTTCACATTTTTTCCCTTGATTTTTAACGTAATTCGACATTTTTTCAGTTTTTTTCTCATTTTAAATACTTTTTAAATTAAGAGATGAGAGATGTCAGATAAATAACACGCCTACTGAATCCGTTTTTTATGTTTAAAAATCAATTTACTGCAATATGTAACCTTTCGGAAAAATATGAATAAAAAATAAACTAGAATTTTAAATTAAAATTTAAACATACTCATCTATTGAAGAAATATCACTGAACATAGTTAGGTCAGAAAGTTTCATATTATACATTTTGTTGTAATCCCCAACGCTTTAAAACAACTCCTTCGGAAAAAGCTTAATTACTGAACAATATGACAATACTTTAAATAAATAAAATTATCTTTCAAATCTTACATGTTTTTAGTATATTCGTTTTAAATTTGGTATAAATCGGTCAAAAGGGAAAAAAGTTATAATGGTTTAAAAAGTGTCCGGTTTTTTTTTGGCCACCCTGTATATAAGTATATAGTATATATAGTCCAGTCAAATAATAAATGTAAATTGCAATATATATACACGGACTAATATTTTAAAGGGTAGTAGTGGATGGTTACAGAACACTCCTAACACGCCTAAGTCGTGTCCGCTATCTCGAATTTTAGGGGTGGGTTGCTTAATATGCATCTTATGATAAAAATGCATATAACCAATTTTATTAAGGAGGAAATTTTCAAAAATTTTTGATTGGATGATTTTTTTTTTAAATGTTAATAACAATCGAGTTAATTTAAAAATAATGTTGGAGGTGAAATAGTTTTTTTTCCATTTTTCGGCCAAATTATTAATCGGACGATAAGCAAACTTGTAGCTCTTGAAACTCTCTATAAGTTTCATACCTTATAAATTTTTATAGGTACTTTGGTACGGTTACAGAGGACGCAACTCGACTTTCACCGCCCACTGTAACCTTGACAAAATAATTATGAAAATTCATAATATATAAAACTTATTGGGAATATGAAGAGCTACACGTTTGCGCATAACAACTTTTATCCTCCGATGAATAATTTGGCTGAAAAATCAAAAAAAAAACAATTTTACCCCCAACATGGCTATATTTGAAAATTTATAACTCCGATAAAAATGCATGAATTTTAAAAGTTATTGTGTACAATATTTATTTTAACCCTACCTACTTAAAATCTTAACCTCATTCAAATTTGCAATAAAGGGTATGTTTAAGAAATCCGATCGTGTTTTTGCAGAAGTCATTGCATGTTGCAAATAACCATGTTTAAACAATATCATGCGCGCCGTAAATTAACAAAGCGCCAGCGTGAAAACGGTTGAGATTTAAAAAAAAAGTTACAGAATTTTATTTGTAGAAAATTTATAATAGGTCCTTTTTGCCTAACTGAAAATCTGACGAAGATATTCGCGAAAAACCACATATGTGCCGACTAAATGCAAAATAAAAAATTGAGCTCGAGTCGCACAATGCTTATAATCACCAGTACCCGGCGTATTTCCAGTTATAGTCCAATAAAAGAGACTACCTGAAAATAATTCAGATTTTTGGCTTATTGGATAGGGTTTAAGGCCGCAAATAAAAAAAGAATTTTGCGACCTTGAACTCGATTTGGAACTGTCATTTTTTAACGTATTTTTTTCAAAAATTGGATTTTTTTAAAAGATTGGTGCATCCTAGGACAAAAAACGTTGTAAATAAAAATAAAGAGGACCAAATTTACAACATTTTTTGTTCTACGTATTTTTTTGTACGACTTATAGCTAATTCACGGCACCGCCTTAAACGTTACACTATACGTTTTTAGATTTTATTTATTTATTTTTTTTAACCAAAATTTTTCTTTATGAATTAGCTATAAGTCGTACAAAAAATACATAAATATAATGTTGTTTTGGTCCTCTTTATTTTCATATAGAACATTTTTTGTCCTAGGATGCACCGAACATGAGATATTTTGAAAATCCGTTTTTTGTGAAAAATACGTTTAAAAATAACAGTTCCAAATCGAGTTCAACGTCGCAAAATTGTTTTTTTTTATTTGCGTCCTTAAACCCTACCCAATAAACCGAAAATCAAAACTTCCTGAATTATTTCCATGTAAAGCCTTTTGACCTGAAGGCTGGACTATAACTGGAAATACGCCGGGTACTGATAATGACAAGGCGAATGCGTACACAAAAATTTAGACAGATGGGAAATTTTCCGTAACTATTGGTTTTTTAAATCTAACATGACTGGTGTATAGCACGAAAGTATAATTTTGCGAACGAATAGAAACACTTAATTAATTATATATAAAGGTAGACGTATGTGTATAGTAAAATAAATACCAAATTACGGATTTTAAGCCCGTTATGTTTTTTAATAATCTCTAAGTACCACATATTTACATACGAAACATGAAAATATAAGGGCGCACGTTTACTGGTTAAAAAATTTATGAGTAAGCCATGGCTTAGTAAACTGCATAATAAAAAACATTCCCGTATTTTTATTAGCATTAAAAATGGAGAGGATTTTTTTAGCTTTGAATTTAAAGGAAGTGTAGGTACACTCTCAATTTGTCCGACAATTTTACAGTAGTTTTAACTGTAATAATTAAAGCAAATTTACAATGTCAGAATGTGAATTTACAATATTTATTAAATTAACCTTAATATTATTGGGTTTAGTAACATCTCAGCTCTTTTCCTGTCCCATTAAAATTCATGCATGTGGTCCAAAAACCCAGCACTTTTACAGACAGTCCCGAAAATTAACATAATAATAGCAGTAAAATTACCAAAATAAAAATTCACATTTTTACATATGACCTACTTTATTTGCTGTAAAATTACCATATTTGCATTTACAGTGTGGTATGCGAACTAAGTCTTTAGAAAATCAGTCGAGGACACTTAAGACAGTTCGCATACGTGGTGCATATACTATTTTTTCTACTACCTAAAGCTAGTAACTCCAAATATCAGTTAAAAACAAAGTTTAAAAATTATTTTGACATACCTGTCAGTTTGACAAATAAGTTGAAAAAAGTTAGTAGTTGTTTTAAAAAATTTTCATTATTGACCGTCGTCAATAAACAATGCTTAACAACGGTCAATAATAAATGAGTTCACTGATTTTATTAGTTGCCAAGGTAAACAAGCCTTGACAACGGTAGATAATATGTAAGCTTGCACTTTTTAGGTAGTAGAAAAAATGTTTTTTCTGTATTTAATAATTAATTTTTTTTTAGTATATTATAGTTTTGAAATGTCACTTTTCTGCACTTGTTAATGTCCTATTTTACAACGTGTGATAATACGGGTTCTTTTATAGAGGCAGTAAAGTCCGGTGCGTAATATTTTATTCCATTTTCGTAATTAATTTTGTCCGTAGAATCTAGATAAACGTTTTTGGGGCATTTTCCTCACATAAGTAACTGGCCATATATTACTTTTTTGGCCACGGTTAATATCGCACAGTCGCTTTATTACGGAAAATAACTTACACTCCGTTAAATTCACAAGTGTTATAGGATTATTCCTACAAGATAATGCCATTTTGAACCTTTGAATCGGAAAAATATAATCACCGTAAAATGATCTATATAGCTTTGGCCTTACTTTCAAACTAAAATTGTTGTAGCTTTTAGCTACTTCAATAAAATATATAGAGAATGTTTAAGTAAATACTAATAATATTATGTTATGTTTAATTTAAACAACAAATCATATTCGTGAAATCGTCGGTCCTGCATGCCAGTTTTATAATTTTCCTAAAACTTCTACAAATTTTGTCATACAGTGCGTACTGTACATTAAGTCTGTTATATAAGTTAGTGAGTAAAAGAACGCTCGGACAGGTCGATTTTTATTTTGTATTTTGCAAATTTTGGTGTAAAGAAAGTTATCAAAGTTTTTATACAGGGTGATTCACCTAACAGAAATCACTCGTATTAGGACGTAATTAATAATCAGTCATTGGCGAATTTCCAGTGCTCGCATAGGCGCCGCGTCGATTCTATCGTTGACGCGAGGTTTTAAATATTTACATTTTTATTTTCTTCGAAAAACACCGATATATATACATATTTTTAGTTAATATGTATATTCAATATTGTTGTGTGTAACAAATTAGTCGTCAAATGTTTCGATTTAGTGACCTTTATAAAAATGTCCCTCATAATTCGGCAAAATTATTCCGTAAGCCTATGTTTCTGTGTTTATTTTCAACGTTGATGAGTCATAACTGAATTTATTCCGATTAATGTTAATAATAGACTCAATAAGCTACAAGTATGCTCAAACAAAAGTTTTCTACTGGCTTTTGTTTTCAAAAAACAGACTATTTAGCAGTTATTTAAATTATTTTTTAATAAAATAATATAATACATACATATGTATAATAATGTAGTACACATATGTATAATAATGTAGTACACTGAGAGCTCGTTTCCGTAGTAAATACTAGACGTTTTTGTTTATATGGAACCCTTCGTAAGTTTAGTTAACATTCACTGGTTGTTTCAATTACCAGATTAAACACTTATTCAAAGAAATTGTTGCAAGTATGAGTAACTAACATCCAAGTTACTCATACTTGCAACAATTTCTTTGAATAAGTGTTTAATCTTCGAAATTTCGATATAATCTCAAGTCAAAAAAAAAGAAGATCGAACATAATTATTCAGCTATTTCATTTAAAAATGTTCTTACATTTCTTTGAAATATTGAATAAATTCAATAGATCTAAGAAAAAATTCTATAAATTGTATAAATTAATCTTTAAAGGTGCAGACGCTTTATAAATCAAAATAAATGAATGCAATTTATTGGAGGCGGATATCTATTTATAAATTTATATACACAATATTTTCAGCCACTAGCGTTGAAAGAGAAAGTTATTTTATCAGTATGTCTCGTCAACTTAAATTTTTACCTAGAATTTTAAATTTTTTAATATTGTGCATAGATAAATACATGAGGTTTGCGTTTCTTTTTTAATGAATTATAACAATAGGCGATATAAGTATATTCAAATACCAATGTTTTGATTATTACTAATAGAAAATTCACTACTTTATTTGGATTCATTCTAGCATCAAAGTGACAATGGTGAGTCACCATTATCACCATTGGTGTAAACATTGGTGACTTCCGTGGGAGCACGTAACTCGGCGCCCATTGTAGCAGCATTGCATCCGTTTTTGATGGAAGCCAATATGCCTATATGGTGGAATATAAAGCTGAAAATAAATTTTATTTAATAAAAATAAACTGCGATCTAAGTAAACATGACGATTACTTTAAGGCCTGCCATATTTGTTCAGATAAAGTTTGCCTCAAGACAATATAACACGCTTATTATATCAACCATATTTAATTAACTAGGTAGAATATAGTCGAAATGTAATATTATATTCCTATTGGTTATAATTAATGGGCATATCAGATATCTATGATTTAATTGATATTAGGTTAAATTATGATCGTCTAAAAAGGATATCCCAAAATCATCAGTTTATAATTTCTAAAGGTTTTACATTTCCAATATATATTTTTTATAAAAAGTTACTTATGTAAGCTTTATTGGACTTTACCTTAAGGCCTATCCAGAAGATTGCATAAGAACATAAAACATAAGAATGCGGTGCTGTGATTGGCTTACAAGATACATGGTGGCACATCAAGCCAATCACGGCATCGCATTCTTATGAACTACCTTGTTATGCGGGCCTGTGGATATGCCCTTAAGGTTATTATACTCCATCCAATTATGCATGACGAGTACCGTTTTACACCACAGAGCGCATAAATAGCATAATTATGCATAAATCGTAGTGTATCAAAAATTTAACAGATGTCGGTACTTTTTCAATACTATACAAAATTACAAAGTATAACCATTTTTTTATGTAACTTTCTCTTCTTTAATTAGCTTTAACGACCGTTTATTTTATATGTTAAAAGGTACGAGTTTTTAACCAATGATGTAGCTTAAAAATCGCGGGAATTTTAAACTAATCTTGCATAATTGGACGGACTATTTATTTTAAGCTTATACCGCATCGTGTTCCAATTTACGAACATAACTTCTTAGTGTTATCTAAAACGTAACAGCAGCAGTATTAATGCTATTATTTCATAGATAGCACTAGTTATGTTCCCAAATGTAAACACGATATAGGTAGTAGTAGTATAGGATTAATTAGTTTTTACATTAATAATAGTATATAAATATAAAAAAAAATCCTGGCCGAGGGGCTCGAACTCAAGACTTATAGTTGCAAAACAATGATACACTCGCTACACTACGTGGCCCCCTTTTCCAATATTTATATATGTATATGATATATAAAACCAGCCCACAAAAAAAACGTATATTGCCCTTTATCAGAGTACATCTTTCTTACGTAGTTTTGGGCGCTGTAAATGGATTTGGCAATAAAAAAGCTTGCCGACCCCCAAAGATCTTCACTACCTTCTTATGGAAAAGTAGTTTTAGTCTTATATTTAAGATATAGTCGGATCTCTGACGGACTCGACTAGTCAATTCCTGTGTATTTAGAACCGCTGAATCCAAATCTGAAGTCGGAGTTTGAAAGTTAGCTCCCATTTTCAACATCTCAAAAAACATATATAATTGCGAAAAGTATGTTTTTTGAGGTTATGTTGAAAATTAGAGTTAACTTTCAAATTCCGACTTCAGATTCAGATTCAGCGGCTCAAAATACATAGGAATTGTCTAGTCGAGTCCGTTGGAGATCCAACTTTTTTAATTTAGTGCGGCTGTGTTATGTCTGCAACTAAAAGTCCGATCAAAAAGTTTTAGTCTTATATTTAAAATCTAGCCAAATATAGGCAGTTTAAAGCACTTTCAAAGTCTTGAGCACACTGCTGCGGGATTATGGGGAGATAATGGGAGTAACAAGTAAACTCTAAATTTGTTCGTCAATCTTTCAGTAGTATTAACTGTAATAATTAAAGAAAATTCACCATATCAGAATGTGAATTTACAATATTTATTAAAATTAATCTCAATATTACTCGGTTTAGTAAAACCTCAGCTCTTTTCCTGTCGCACTCTAAAGTTGTCCGTTAATCTTTTTTAAATACTATTAAAATAGTATTAGCTGTAATATTTAAAGCAAATTCACCATGTCAGAATGTAAATTTACAATATTTATTAAATTACTCAATATTACTCGGTTTAGTAAAATCCCAGCTCTTTTCCTGTCGATACAATAATTTTGCAAAAAGTCATGCATTTGGTCCAAAACCCCAGCACTTTTACAATATTGATTGATAATTATAATTATGGTAATTACCATAATCATAGCTTACATTCTACAAAAGATAGCACTAAAATTACCAAAATAAAAATTCACATTTTTACAGATAACAGTGAATTTATAGTACTGATTTAAATTTACCACTTTCTTTGCTGGTAACATATGACCTACTTTATTTGCTGGGAAGTTACCATATCTTCATTTACAGTGTATAGAATAAGATGCAAGATTTTTTTTTAGTATTTATTGCTTAGACTTAATAAATATTTTGTATAAAAGCCACTTTACACGGAGCAATTTGTGCGCAAGTTTGATGCTATGCAAGTTTGTTGCAAGAATGATTCAGTCACTGCCCATGCCTTCAGGCAAGTTTGAGGCCATTTTCGTGCCATCAAATTATTTAGAACATGTTCTATTTTTCGGCGATTTTCAAGCAAGTTGTATGGTTATTTTCGTGATACCAACCTGGAAAAAAGTTACGAAATCGATTTTATTTTACTAATATAGTAGCAACTGCACATGTTAATAATTATTATTATTAATAATAGGTCGGTCTGTCTAACTAAAAAACTTCCTTAAAAAAGCAAATGCTAGGTTATGTTTTTGTCAACAAACGCAGAGACACGTCAAAATTGTCTGGTTGGCAGCACTGTTTACCTTGCAATATATAGCACCAAACTTGCGTACAACTTGCTCCGTGAAAAGGCAAATCAATGTCCAATTGTCCTCATGCTATATCTGGCAGCAAAATTGCATAGCATCAAACTTGCGTACAAATTGCTCCGTGTAAAGTGGTCTTAAAAGCAAAAGCGTTTCTTGGTTATTTATTGAGTAAATGATTTTTGGAAATAATATTTCCTTTAAAATGTTTACTTTCTGGTCGATTTGGCTAAAACTTTGGCATACTATACTTTGTTCTCGACTTTCGGATCAAAAGTGTCTTTGGGCACAACTCCCAAAATTCAATAGTTTCTAGAGAAGTGTGATAATCTCGAGATTAATTATTTCTAATATTTTTATTGCAGCTTTTTATAAAAATAGGGGTTAGCGAGCTTTTATATGTACTTTTAAATTCGTTTTCACGCGCAGAAAAATTTAGCCTGTAATTGATGTTTGTTTTTGTGGGTCTGTGTAATTTATTAAACATTAAAATGTATCTTTCTATACAGAGCGGTCCAAAAGTCACCCCCCCCCCCCTCTTAACTTTTGAACGAGTTTAGATATCGACTTCAAATTTAGAACTCTTAAATAAGACAACTTAAAATATCTTTAAGCATATATTTGATACTTTTAGCTCTTAAAATGTGGGCAGGGGGACGTGGGGCCACATTTTTTTAAATAGAAAGGTGGGTCGTGTGATACATCATTTTAAAGCTTATAAAATTTTCCATTTAACTGTATATTTTTTATTTTTTTTAGCATTTTTTTTTGGGTTTAAAATAGGGTTGAAAATGGGTATTTTTGTCAAAATTTCTCTAAAAAATCCAAACAATTTTTTAAAAATGCTTAATTTCTTAATGAAAAAAGTAAATGATACTTTTCAACTAATTTTAGTTGACATAAATAAAAATTAACAAAAAAAAAACTTAAAAATTTATTTTTTTAGCACAAAAAACTGAAAAGTCAAAACCTTAAAAAACATGTTTAAAAAATTTAAAAATGTATGGTTATATAGATAATTTTAAAGGCTTTAAAATGATGTATCCATTTAAAAAAAAATCCCCCCATGCCCCCCTGTCCATATTTTAAGAGATAAAAGTATCAAATATATGCTTAAAGATAGTTTAAGTTGTCTTATTTAAGAGTTCTAAATTTGAAATCGATATCTCAACTCGTTCAAAAGTTAAGAGGGGGGGGGGGTGACTTTTGGACCACACTGTATATCAACCATTAGTGTTATCGATGTAGGATGGACATTAAAAGATTGTCGTTCTATTGATTTTTAGTATATATATTTTTTATTACCTTCTTTGTAATAAAGTAAATTGAAGGCTATATGTAATACAAATTGATAAATATCCTATTATTACTGTCTGTTGTACCTATTGATTTTATACCTTGATAGATTCGTTGTCGTTATTAGTTTATTTCTTATTATAGGGGAAACCAGTTATCGTTTATTTATCCTAAAAAGGAAACAGTAATTAAGTATATTTTTTACGAAGATAATTGGAAAATAGAGAATTACCCGGTAAAAATAAATACATCTGTTTTAAAATTATTGGTATGCAAAAATAAATAGCCTGACTTCCATCTTTGATAGTCCATTATATTCAGATAACTGTAGCCGTTGCCCCTTAAGACATTGTCTCCCCTATTTTTTTATCTTGTATCACTAAGTATATTTGGTAAACTACATTCTTTATATGTATAATATATAATAATGACAACATAGATATATCTAGATAGCGACGAGCACAACCCAGGTAGGGCTGCAGAGTACAGATTCTTGAAAACTGAGGAGTACAGTACAATACTTTACATACGTCACATTCACAGCTTTGTTCTATCACTTTGTTCCACTACCCAAAACCTATAAATCGGGCCCCTGGATAGTTGCTTTTCTATTTTTTTCTGAGTGTAAAAATCTGGAAATGATCATTTACGGTGTTGCCAGATTTATTTTACTTTTGCAATTCCTTAAAAGATTGGTGGCTCATATAAAAAAAAATTATGCACCTTATTCAGCTAGTCATTAATAAAATATATGACCCCTAAATTTCATGCTCAAAAATGCCCCGTGCACATGTGTTTTATTGCGTAGTCAAACATAACCTAACCTAACACGAAACATTGTTATTTGACTGTTTCTGCATTACACGCACAATATGCTTTCTTGGCCGCTAGCCACGTTAGCATGCTACGCTCGCCGTGAAATATTCATCTTTGATGCCAGACAGTGCCACCGTATATTTAGAATGAATGGGACTGAATCCACATCAGATCGCGGTTTTGGGGTTTACCCCAATATTTTGGGCTGAAGCAGACGCATAAATATGAGTATGGGAGGGTATATTAAAATATATCCACTGTATATTTATTTCACACCCTGAGATTTGCTTGGGTAAAACAGAACACTAGTCAAACATGGAACCAGTATTTTCGTGCTTGCTGCAACCATATATCTGGTAAAGGTAATAGTTGTGCACCAAATGTGGCAACCAGAAAAATGGTTGTTCCGTATTTAACTATTAATCTGGATGTTTCAACCAGAACTGTTTCAGTGCTAATTTTCTGTTAGATACAAGCAAAAAACATATATTCTTCTTATTGGGTACTTGACAAACACACGCGTACTCATCCTTTTTAATTTTAAGGTGTCTTTCTGCCTTCAGAATTCAAAAATATTTTTTTTTTATATTTTTTTTATATAGAAAGAAATGTTTATTTATATTCAAATAATACAAAAAAAATAGATTTTTAAAGTGCCATTTTTTGACCATAAAATTTATTTGAAAAAAACATCAAAAAACGGTGGTCGTCATGATTCCGGGGTCGACTGAAAAAAAAACAGATATTATTTATTCATTATTGAAGTCGCTATGGCCTGAACTAGAAGAAAAAAAATAATAAAATGGCGGACGATTTTTTTATAATTTTTGAAAATTTTTGAAAAGCGTCCGCCATTTTGTTGCTTTTTAGGCAAAAAAAATTCTTCTCTTTTGGCTATAGCGACTTTAATACTGAATAATATCCCGTTTTTTTTTCAGTCGATCCAAACGGAGAAATTAGAGCAACAACCGTTTTTTTATGTTTTTTTTTTTTCAAAAAAAAAAATATGGACAAAAAATGACAGTTTATAAATCTAGTTTATTTTTTATTTTTTGAATTTTCACTAGATATTAATAAACTCGAAGTCTCTAGGTTTTAACAAACAGGTTGGTATTACTTTAAATATTTGTACGGTATATAACTACCAAAATTAAATCTAAATGAGCGACTAAATTAGTAACAGTTACTCTTGAAACACCTTAATATTTTTGAAATATAAATAAACATACCTACAAAATTTCACAGTGATATCTTTTTTATTATTCCATCAATCTATTTTCTAATCATCGTACAGAGTGATATTGGTAGACTGGCAGTTTATTTTGTTTTCTTTCTATATAAAAAAAATAATTTTTAAAATTTGTAGGCCCCTCAAATGTTCCAGCTTAGACTTTTATAACTAAACTTTCAATAAAACTGTAAACATAAAATCCGAACTGATAAAATTCAAATTAGTGGTTTATTAAACATTTTTGTTTACAATAACACAGGCCAACAAATTTTCAACTTTTGAAAGTTTATTTGGATCTGACAGCTGCTTTTGAGTAATTTAGTTATATTGTTATGTTTTTGTCCATAACGTAAGGATTTTAACCAACCGCACAGTGGGCCAGGAAATAAAAAACAGGGACAAAATTCTGAATTTTTGCATACGACTATTTTTGATACCGCTGCTTACAATAAAATAACGAAAAATTAAAAAAAAATCCGCGCCATTAGAGTGGTCCAAAATTTTATTTTTGTTTTGATCTTTATAAAAATGTGTCAAATGGCTTCTTTTGATTATGTTGATGTAGACCAATGTCCATAACTTAAAAATTCTACATTTCATGTTAAAGAAAGAGATTTTTGGCATAGCTTATAGCTGAAAAAAATTCAACGTGATGGAAACAAGAAAATGCTTGTTTGGCAGTCAGTGGGCCTTAACTAAGCTAAGTTCAAAAAGTTCAAACGAAAATAAAAAAAAACGTCACAAAATCCTTGTTGGCCTGTGTAATAGATAGCGCTGTGTATAAACAGAAATGTCGAACTATGTACCTTTATAAAGTAACAAAATAATAAAATATTAGGGCCAAAAAAAATTGCCAGCCAAAAAGTGTGTTATTTGACGTGGACAAAGTCATTGGACGACGTGCGTGAAATCCAAACAATTCCTACAGCTCCCCCCTGTGGACTGTCGCCGGACTATCGACATTCTGCACGAGTTTCGACCGGCCGACGATGCGACAATTGTTCAATTTACTAATCCCTGGCACTATTAAATGCCACGAAGTTGGAATTCTTAAGAACCTCGGCACGTCGATTTGGTTAAAAACAATTCGTGGTTGGTTGGCAGAAAAGGTGCCTAGTCAGTAAAAAAATCTGATTTTTTACCAATTCCTCATCCTTAAAGTTATATAGACGCAAACGAGTTCTGTAATTCAGTTTCAGGGGCCATGTCAAAGAAATGGACTGTAATGTGGTTACTTCACATAAAAAAACACTTTTAATTATTTTGTTGCCATACACAAAATTCCGGTTGCAACAATCATATAAATACTTCAACCATGTTCAACAATTTACCTAGGTAACAATTTTTTTATTGGTATGACGATAGGTATTTTTAAAATAAAAAAACCAAAAATGCCATATTATCTTATTAAAAGCATATTTGGTTGGAGTCTTCAAGCTATTAAAAATATTTAAGTTTAGTTGTGAAGGAAATGGTCTATAGTCCGATTTCAAAATCATTGAGACTGATCACCATCCCTGCTTATCGTCGCACAGGTAGTCTGCCCAACGTTGCAATAGTGAGTCACTCTCATAGATTTTGACATCAGACTATATCCACATCAAAAGCAGATTGGCGGAATTAAAAAAATAAACCAGAAGGTAAAAGAAAAAGGTAAATATTGACTAAGATAGTCAAAATCTAGAATGAAGGAAAAAACAGTTATAATAAGGAGGAAGACGTGCTAAGAAATTAACGAAAATAATTCAATAACGATAAGGCGGTGGTAAAAACCGTACCTAATAAAGATTAAATCTTAAAAAGGTCATGGGACTATGTGTCTTTTTTTCTTGGACGTATAAATTTATAGAGGCTATTTTTGACAAAGAATGACAGTGTCGTTTAAGTATGTTATTTGGTTTAAAAATAG
Organism: Brachypterus glaber; assembly: GCA_958510825.1. Taxonomy (NCBI): domain Eukaryota; kingdom Metazoa; phylum Arthropoda; class Insecta; order Coleoptera; family Kateretidae; genus Brachypterus; species Brachypterus glaber. Next base: position 26,483,840 of record OY294044.1, on the reverse strand, counting down.
ATTTTTTTATTGGCATTACGATTAATTAGCAGACCGCAATGCTTTAATAAAAGCAAGAATCTTAACTTCCATTAGATTTTAAAATAAGTTTCACTAAAATAGCCTCTTATTCTATTTACTTACCTACTAAGGTAGCAAGTCCTGAAGATATAAGATGCTTGCCAATATATACTTTTTCCAAAGTAGTTTTTTGGCAGTTCCTGGCTTCAAAACTGGTATAAATAATTTAACTCCATTATTGAATATAATGATTTCTGATAATATTAAGTTTATCCCAACTTTTCCTCCGGACTCTATAACTAATTTTATTTTTGAACGAAACTTTTTTAATAAGGACAGGGTTCTTCTTTTCATAATACATTTTTTTGCAATGTACCTTTCTGTATTTGTATAACTGTGTACACTAAAAATGTAACAAACAAGCGGAGAGGAATTTTTGAAAAGTTAAACGTCTTGGTGAAGTGTACAAAAATACTTTAAATGTAACACTTTTTAACAGTTACTATGTTTATCTAAAACCTGTTAACAGGTATCTATTTTTGTATTTGTATTTAAAATATAAATTTATATTAGATAGCGAAATGTAAAGTACCTTATAAGTATCTACTATCCAGGTTTTATTTGTAATTAAATAATAATTCTGAATAACAGTATTATAATAATTGAACAGCCATCTTGTCAACGCAAACAAACAAACATTTTGTTAACATTAGATAAGATAAAACAAACGTGATGAATTATATTTATAATATATTATTGCAAGGAGGAAATAGTTTATACCAAATATTAGCATAATGTAGATTTCTGATTTGATTAAAAACAATTAAGTTTATAACACAGGGTAACAAATTGCACAAACTCATCCCTAAAATATTAAAAGTATATCTACGTAGCTAATACACTAATAAAAAAGATTTATTTGGATATGGCCAATTAAATTATTTGGGTGTGAGTAACAAATTTTATTTGAGTCAAATAAGTATTTAATTCATGTAAAGAACTATTTTAATTTCAAAATGATTTATTAATGGGAACAAAATAGTTTATTTGACAGAAATAAAATTTATTTGCCACAACCAAATATTTAAATTGGCCATATCCAACCAAATATTTTGTTGACACAAATAAACTATTTTATCAGCGTATAAATATGCATTTCAAAAGCCAATAAAACAGTTACACTGCAAAAAATTTACGTAATATTCCACAATCAATTTACAACTTTTTTTAATCCCAAATTTGAGATAAGAAAATTTTAAAAGTTGTAAAGTAATTGTGGATTACACGTTATTTTTTCTAACTAGGTATTTAGTTTTCGTTGTCAGCATATCTACCGAAAACTATAAGATTAAGTTCCTAAAATCCAACAAATTTAAATAATCTTCACATATGAATATTATGCATAATTAATATCCAAAACTTTAAAAAATAAAAAAATCTACAACCACTATAGCCATACTGAACATTATAAACTCCATAATACTATGTTTGCTCTTAAATTACATGAAAATTTTATTTCTGTCAAATAAAATATTTTTTTCCCATTAATAAATCATTTAGAAATTAAAATTATTTGTTTACATGAACTAAATATTTATTTGACCCAAAATTTATTTGACACAACCAAATATTTATTTGTCCATATCCAACCAAATATTTAGTTGACGCAAATAAACTTTTTTTTCAGTGTATAAATAAATATATCTGTATACATATTTTGATATAGTATTTATTCGTTTTAATTCTGAAAAACCGATTTTTTGATGTCTGTCCACTTCAAAACCAAACTTTACTTTTTAAGATAATTGCTTAAGGTGTTTTTTTTTTTAGTTTTTCTTAACTTTTCCAAATACGGGTAGTTTTCTGATGAACAAAAATTTAAAAAGAATCTAACAATTTTGTTCAAATTGAGTACGTCAATTTTTGTTTGTTTTGTGCCTTATTTTCGTTTGGTAAAATTTTGAAAAGAAATCGGCTATATTTATTCCGCCATTTTGAATTTTAATTTTTTGGGTATTGGTTCATATTAATATTACCAAAAGAAGCCTTTATGCCAAATTTCAGCTGAACCGGACATTTTTCAAAAAATTTTCACTATTTTTTTCGTAATCAGCGGTGCAAAAAATGGCACTGCAGAAGGACTTTGCATCGGTATTTTCGTCTGACGATTATACTATTTGCTCAGAATGGTGTCTGAGGTAATATGCTAAAAAGTAACAAAAAAATATTTCGACAATAAAATTACAACTTTGAGGGCGTCCGTGTTAAGATAATTTTTTTAATATATTAATAATAATCGAGTTAGAAATATTCAAAACTGGCCATGTTGGGGGTGAAATTAGTTTTTCGATTTTTTAGCCAAATTATTCATTTGAGGGTAAGAGTGTTAATAAGTAAGCTTGAAACTCTTGAAATTTTCTATAAGCTTTATATATTATGTATTTTCATCAGTATTTTGTTACGGTTGCAGTGGCTGCTGAAAGTCGAGTTGCGCCCTCTGTAACCGTAGCAAAGTACGTATGAAAATTTATAATCTATAAAACTTATAGAGAATTTCAAGAGCTACAAGTTTGCTTATAATCAAAATATCGTCCAATGAATAATTTGGCTAAAAATGGAAAAACCCAATTTCACCTCCAACATTTTTGAACTAACTCGATTGTTATTAATATATTAAAAAAATTATCCAAACAAGAATTTTCCTCCTTAACAAAATTGGTTATATGCATTTTTATCGTAAGATGAATATTAAGCAACCCACCCCTAAAATTCAAGATAGCGGACACCCCTTACGCAAATCACCCCGTGAAAAACCAACAGCGGTGTTCTGTTACCATCCACTACTTACCTTTAAAATATCAGCTCGTGTACATTTATTGTAATTTATGTTTATTATTTTACTGGACTTTATTAGTCTATTTGGAAAACATCCTTTAATATTATTATTTCAGCGCATAATATCATTATTTTAACACACTTTTAACAGTCAAAAACTTAATTTAACAGAGTTTTTATTTCTGCAGTATAAACAAATCTACGAGTTATCTATGCTTTACATCCTTTATATGTTTCTAACTTCTATTTTTTGCAACCCAGCTGTTGTAACAATTTAATTTAAATAACATTAAGAGTACAAAAAGATATACATTTTATATTACACAATATTATTTTATCAAGTGACTTTTTTTCTTCCTAGTCAGTAAAAAGTAGAACCTTTCAATAAATGAAGGAATTATTCTTTGACTTTAATTTTATCTATTGAATACAGGGTTATTCAGAAATAGAGTAATTAATTTTAAAGGGTGATTCTACATAGGAAAATATGATGTTCCTATAGAAATTTTTAGCCACTTTTAAAGGGGCTTAGCTCCCTTATGACGCATTTTTATACATATGGTTATAGCAAGTTTTTTTTTTCATATTTTCCAATTTAGAAGCACCCCTTAAAATGAATGACCCTGTTTCTGAATAACCCTGTATAGCTTTCTATATGTGGCGTGTTTTTATATAATATTTTTATGCATACACTGAGAATCTGTTACCGCAGTAAATTCTAAACGATTTTTAATATTTAGAAGTTATTAAATACAAGCTATTACAGTAATAATGACAGAACTACATTATGTTTAACTGTAACAACTTGTATTAATTAACTAAAGTTACGGTAACAAATACTCTGTGTAAACAATTAGGTCTAGTGTCTAGATTCCTCAGGTTTATTGTCAACACTATAATTAGTTTTATAATAATATAGGTGTATTAGGGTGCCCAGAGTTTTGAGTTTTTTTTAAATTTTAAAGGTCTTACCCCCCTAAGTTGTTCATTGAGGTGAGTAGATTACCACGCAGTTTTTTCAGAATTTTAAAAAAATATTTAGAGGTGGCGCACAGCCGTTTTTTGCAAAAATAATCATTTCTCCAGATTAAATTAAAGTCAAAATTTTGATGTTATCCCTAATTTAGGGTGCTAGGATTAGCACATTCAATTTTTTCACCCCGGTCAAAATTTTTTTGGTAACTCATACAAACCTATAATAATCTTTTAACAAATCAAGAGGATCAAACACAATTTCTGTTGCAAGTTATGGAACAACATATAATAAATTTTCCAAATTCAAAAAAATCTACTTTATTACTGGGGCATTCAAAGTAGATTTAAAAGATTTGAAAAATGAATTCTTTGTTGTACTATACTTTGTTGTTCGATGTGGGCCCTAAAAGAATGAAAAGTGTAAAAATCTAGAAAAGTTGTGTAATTTTGTTAAAAAACCTTTTTTTTTGTGCACCCTGTATATAGGATCAAATATTTATATATGGCTTTTAAGTCAAGACACATTTAGGTATTACCAAAAAAATTTTGACTGGGGTGAAAAAATTGAATGTGCTATTCCTACCACCCTAAATTAGGGATAACATCAAAATTTTGACTTTTCTAGGTCACAACAAGGCCGTTTGTTAATGAAAAAATTTGAAAAAAATCAGGGTTCTTCCTTATTTATCCTAGATCTCCGTACTGTGCAAAAAGCATTTTTATTTATCTTTAATAGGCCCTAAAAAAAATTTAATCTGGAGAAACGATTATTTTTGCAAAAAACGGCTGTGCGCCACCTCTAAATATTTTTTTAAAATTCTGAAAAAATAGGGTGGTAATCTACTCACCCCAATGAACAACTTTGGGGGGTAAGACCTTTAAAATTCAAAAAAAAGTCAAAACTCCGGGCACCCTAAGGTGTATCCTTACTTTGTTACTAATTTAACCCTATATCGCATCGTGTTTCCATTCGGGAACATAGCTTTTAAGTTCAGTAATAACAGTAGTACGATGCGATATTTATACGGTTAAAAATAATTATAATTACTTAAGTCCGTAAAGTTGCATTATTTAAGATACGACCTTTTTAAACAGAGCTGTTTTAATATTTGCTTTACTGTTAAAAACAAAAGCGACGGAAAAGTTTTAAAAGGTTTAGCTAAAACAACATTCTAGTAAAATTCAATAATAGCATTTTTATGTCGTTTTAAGCCTTTTACATTTTTTAACAGGTATGTCTAAATAACATCACTAAAACTTAATCTTATTTTAAAATTTATTTACTTACACCAAAAAGGCGTCTTGTTTGTATGTAGGGTATTATAATACCCTATATATATTTAGGAATTATATAATTTGGCAACTTTTTCGATAGGATTTATTCATAATTTTCAATTTAAATTCCAAATGAAAGACTACTAAATTCATATTTATAATAAGAGTTGTTAAGTAGGTACTAGTTGGAAAAATTTGGGAGTATTTATAAACAAGATCACATATATAAAAAAGGTCAACGAGATACAGAATAAAGTATTGTGACAAACTTTTAAATTTTTAATTTTTTATGCTTTTTGCATTTGATTACAAGATACAAGATTTTATTGGCGTCTCAACATACATGTTATGCGCAAGTCATAAATAAAAATATAAATTGAATTTACAAAACATGTTAAAAATTAATACTATTACAGGACAAAAACTCGCCTACACTTTAAAATGCTTTTGATATTAAAAAAATTTTTAACCTCTTTTAAAATCTATTCAAAGGAATATGTAGTAAACTTACAGGTAATTTATTTAAAAACTTCGGTCCGTAAAAGTTTATTCCGTTTCTACTAGATTTAAGTCTTAAATAATTTGTTCTTATTTCTCTTGACTGACGTGTATGATGATAATGGACATCTTGACCAGTGATATAGTTTGTCTGATTTTGAAAAACATGAAGAAGACAAGTGTATATATATAGCGATGGGAAGTCAACCAATCTAAATTAATAAAAGTTTGTTTTACATCATCGCGATATCCCAAATTGCTAATTATCCTTATAACCTTTCTTTGCAAACCAAAAACCCTGACGGCACCAGGGGCATGTCCCCAATTTATCAGACCATATTGCATATTTGTGCAAATTAATGCATCATATGCAGTTTTTAAGATGTTTTGTGTAACAATACCACTAAGGCATCTAATTACAAATATGTTCTTTGATATTTTTTTGATAAAAAGTTCCCATGATGATCCCAAGACAGTTTGGCGTCAAGGTGTAGACCAAGAAACTTGGCATAGTCCGGGTTTACAAATCCGTGTAATGGCCTATTTGTAAAAATCATGTTTAATGTTTTATTTGTGTTAAGAGCAAGAGAATTTGAACTAAACCAATTTTGGGCGAGGGACTGAGTTATTATGTTATTATTATGTTATATGCCGAAAAAAGTCATTCGAGGGAGCATGACCATTCAAAAAGGGTCCATAATCGACAAGATACCTAAAAGGTACACAAATTTTCATCCTAATGCCTAAAAAGGTATAAACATTTTTACTAAAATTATGAGTCGAGGGGACCTGAACCCTATGACCACGCCTATGAAAAAATCATTACTAAACTGTAACCGTCTAACAATGCCTTTTTTAGCATAAGTACACATTAAAAAGTCGCAGTTGGCTGTGTATAAAAGTTGATTGTGTTTTGCGATATCTAAGTCCATTAACAGTAGACGTGTACCTAAAACTCAACGTTTTTTATTCCTATTTTTATTTCATTATAAATTTAACTTCAGCTGATTTTTATTTCACTGTTGACATTTAAGTTGTTCTAAAAGTAAATTTCTAGCCTTTCAATAGGTTATTTTCAACTTTGTATACAGTTCTTCTTTCAAGAAGCATAAATTTTTTGTGCCTTCTCTTCAAGGGTGAATTATATACTTAATTTATTAATATTTAAATTGTATAACGCATTTTTGCAATAAAATCAATAAGTTTTGAAAATTAATAAAAAAAAATATTTTTTAATGCCGAGCCAATGTTACTTCATAATAATTTTCTAAAATAAAACCAGAGTTCTATAAAATGTAAAATTTTTAAATTACCTACTTAATGCTCGATTTTATCGTTTGATTCAATTTTCCTACTAAAATTATTTTTATATGTTTATTTTTTGACATTTGATATAAAAAATTATGTTTTGATTAAAATTTGAAGTTTATTTTTAAAATATCATTAAATTCCAAAAAAATAAGTGTTATTTTTATATCTATCATAGGCGTATCCAGATTTTTTTTATATATTTTATAAAACAGTAGTTACCGAAAATACCGAAAATAAGAATGATTTTTAATACAACACTTAAAATAAAACTAATTTTACAATTAAAATAATTAAAAACCCAATCATGGGGTTACGTTACTTTTAATTTTTAAATATGTAGAAGAATTTGTATTGTAAAGTTCGTAAAGAAAACTTTCAAGTTATACCAAGTAAAAAAATTTCAGCAAACATCTTCAGCATCTTTAGCCAAGAATTTTTATTTTAAACCAGGTGGTTTTAGTTTCAGCCACCCCTACATACGCCTATGATATTTATTTATAAAATTAGTTTATATTATTTCTGCCAAAGTACAGATTTCATCAAATTTATAGAATTTATTCTTGACCTTTCACAACAAAATATTTCAGTTAACATATCAAACACAACTGCTACACCTCTCGTAACTAATTACCTACAGCAGCAAAATAATTCAGCGAAAACAAGTGTCTGAAAATTGATATACCTTGAAAATATCTGCCAAAACAAATTATCAACTTTTACATTGTAAAAGTTGCTTATAATACAGAGTAATCATTTAAAAACGATCCGTTTTTTTGAGAGAAATTTTGGTTTATTATTTTAGGGTATGTAACTTTTACCCCCTATACCTCCGCTGCCCCAACATTAGAATCTCAAATAGTAACCCCATTTTGTGATAAGTCATTTGAAAGAGCCTAATAATGGGCCATGCATTGGTTAAAACAGAAATTAAATACACAAACCCTTAACTTAAGGGTAAATGAGTTTATTTCAAAATAATTCGTACAAAAATTTTGTAACAAAATATTCACAAAAATAGCTCAATATTTAAAAATAAATATTTCAGTTTAATTCATAGTGGTATTTTCTCTTCCAACTGTTTTATTTTTAATTAAATTCTAATTTTTGCGATACCCCATTTCAAAGAGCCTAAAAATGATTTTTTTTACATAAACAATACAGTTAAGGATTAGAAGTTGGTGGTAGATTTACAACCCGCAAAAATAATTGTTTAAAATTTTCACGGTAAGTAAAATTAGCTTAATTTTTTTTATTTTCCATACGTTATTTTTGTAAAATATTTTACTTTAATTACACTATTCTACAAACATTTTTTTTTTATTTGTCGGGGACTAACTAACCCCTGCCCCTGGGAGTGGAGTTAGAATTTTTTTATCAGATTCACTTTCAGCAACCTCAAAAACCACAATATACCAATTTTCACGAAAACTACCCCCCGCCCCTCAGGGAACGTTCTAGTATTACGTAAGGCAAATTTGAATCATTTTGGACCCCCCTCCCTGTAATGCTATTTTCCTATACCATTAACATGGGCGTAGCACTCCTAAATAACCCCCTCCCCCTAGGAGCGTTACGTAATACTTGAACGTTCCCTCAGGGGCTGGAGTCAGAATTTCTTTATTATCAGATTCACTTTCAGCAACCTCAAAAACCCCAATATACCAATTTTAACGAAAATAAGAAAGCAAGGCTTCTGAATAATATTACATATTATGTAAGTTATTTTTAACTAATTGTTTACTGTTAAAGGTCGGAAAGAGGTGGGGCAATTTCTCGAGAATCCTGGGGGAACTAACGAAACAAAAAAGGCTCCTACCTTTATGATGTGTCCTATATCTTAAAATATATGTTATTTCGTTAGTGTCCAGGTTCACACAATCTTGAATAGAAATTAGTTTGAATGGAGATTTGGGCGAGAGTAAATCTAGCTCACTGATACTGGAACTGCATCGATCATGAACTGGTTTGACTGCTTTAATCCTTGTCATTATATATAAAAATTTAACTTCCTAATTTGCTACATAATGAGCTAAATGTTAGATTATGATCAACTGTTCCCTGGACTGCTAGTCGACCTATAAATAACAATACGGAAACGCGACACCAAAAACCGATGTCGTACTAGATCATAAATCTTGAACTTCATGATTTTCAACAGAGAATGTGTAATTATATTTTTTAATAAAAGAACTCTCTGTCTAGATATTATTAGACGTGCTGCTTGTTTGCAAAGCGTGAAGATGTATGATCGCAAAACAATACAATTGTATACTGTTCGCAATATATGTTTTTGAAATTTTAGAAAAAGAAAACATTCAATTGCAATTGATCCATACAGGAGTCTTAATCCTTAAAAATCCATTTTAGTTACTTCACAATCCAAATTCATTTTATTTTATATGGTAAACCAAAATTGTTAAAAAAAGAACAGTGTACTACATTATTCGGATAAGAAAAAGTACATTTTGATATCTAAGTATTATAATGAGGTTTTATGTATAAAGTGTTTTAAACCATGTCTAGTATTTAAAAAAAAGGGGTTCAAAAACAAACTTGGTAGACAGAGGTATAGAAATTATAGACCCATTAACAGTTAAATAGCAATTGCTCATCTTTGGAAGATATTGGCAACAACAACTCGTTGCAACGGATCTATAACATTTATCTGACTATAAAGATGCCTTGTCCGTTTCTGCTGACCTTATTTTTAAATACTGACGATTTATATAATATATATTATAATTTATAAAATAAGTATATAAAAGACATATTACAGTCCTGATTCAGGACTCCTAAACTAAATTGTTCAACATTCTGTTATGAGTATTTTGGTGCAAAATTGTATACTTTCACGACTCTTCCAGTTGTATGGCCACGAAGAGTAGGTACAATACAGTTTTGTTTTCAGTTTACTAATTAACTATATAGTCAACTAATCGTTTTAGCCGAGTATAAATTATGGTATTACATCTTACCTTCATGTTAATATTATTCACAAATAATTAAATAACTTAAATATATTTGTGGGAGCATGATTTATAAAATTTGAAGAAAGTGTTTATTTTTTTAAAAGCAGCATAAATAAATAAGAAAAACGAAATATTATTAATACGGGTTTATAGAACAAATAGGTATGTGAAAATGCATTTTATGAGACAATGTGGTAAAAGATATCATCCGGCAATGTACCTGGAATATTTTTAATAAACATTCTTTGATTTAAGCTAAAAATAATTTAAATTGAAATTAAAAATTGTTATGTTTTGTTTTGAAAAACAGTTTAATGATAATAGCGATACTGCTATTCACAATGATTCTGAAGTGTCAACGGAATTTAAAAACGTTACAGAAAAATCTGGAAGTAAATGGGTTTTTCAGCCATTTCCTAAGTATTCGCTTTTTATTTAGAAAATAATGATTTTATTTAGAAAATAATGACAAATGGTTTAGTTTATAATCATTGGAAATCCTGTTGCTGGATTTTTTTTGTGATTTAGATTTTTGAAGCATATTTCTACCTTTCCCGTTTTAAGAAAAAGTTTCTTTGGTTTTTGTACATAAGATTTCTCAAAATTTGTGGTACAGAACAAATAAGCATTGGAGCGACAAAATGTAAATAGGTTTTAAGGATTTAACTTAAAAATTTACACTTGAAATAAGTCTATGACTTGGAACAATCGGATTTGGCAAACGCGTTAGGGTGCTTTTTTCGAGAGGGTTTTCCAGCTTAAAGCGTATCTTTTTGAACAGGGAAACCATTCAAGATCAAATAAATACATTTTCCATGGTCTGAAAGTAGATTAGAAATATTAGACAATATGATACAGATTTTCCGACTATTTACTAGGGGACTTGATCTAATGCAAGGTTTCCTTTCTTTGTTACAAAAGAATGTCGTAAAATTTCACTAAGGGGGTTTATTAAGTGTAAAACAGAAGATATGGCAGTTATGATTCAACATCAAAGACACTTTTAGGACGTTTATGTGAAATGCTTTTTAGGGCGATAAATGTTTACCTACGATATATTCCTAAGTTATTATAAACATTTTTCAAATCACGCACCATTTTTTTGTAATCGTTTAAAGATGAGCCATCTGCAGCAAGTTTATCATTTTAATGTTTTAAACAGGGGAATAAATATATCAAATTTTGGTAAAAGTTTGTCTTTCCCTTTTATCTTACACTTGTTCAAAAAAAATAAAAACATTAGTTGTATTTCTTTAAATTTTATTGTTAAAACTATTAAACACAAATTTGTGCTTTTAATCTTGTTACGGTTCAAAATACAGTTTGTGGATGTTTTATTTAAATTGGAAAAATGATTCACCTTGTATACAGATTTTTCAAAAATGATATTTAATATTATTTCGGACAGACAGAGATACACATTAGTGAAGGAATCAATCATTATAATTCATTGAATATAAATATGAGAAATCTAATTTTTTTATTGAGGATAAAAAAAAGGTTGCGATAAAATCATGTGTTATTGAAATACGCAAAAAATGTACTTTATTAAAAATGTATTATCGATTTTTATCGAGCGATCTGCAATTTTTAAAGATAACTGTTATTGGGAAATTTCATTTAATTAATTATTTAAACAATCTTCAATATTTATTTATAATTTTTACATATTTATCGTTCTTAGTAATCATTGCGTTTTTTGGCTAAATGACATAATTTTCTTATGTCTGAAATTGTGGATATAATTTTTGGTATAATTTCGATTGGGACATCTAGGGCTGATTAAAATAGTTTTATATAATATACTATATATTATATTATAGTATATAATATAAACTATAAATTATAAACTAATGACTTTAAAATTAGGTACCTATCTGAAAAAGTATAAATACTTTTAGTTCTTTTGTAATATTAGATCAACATTATTTGCTTTCTTTTTGATTCATGTTATTGTGGAGATCCCAGAAGTTTAAAGTATATTTCTGTGACTCTTTAAGTTGAACCAAGTTTGTGGAAATAATTTGTGTGAAAATGAAAAGTAGAATAATATAAAACATTTCCCAGTTTAAGTAAACAAGAAGAGGAAAATGTAAAAGGAAATTTGGTTGTCTAGGCGTGCAGTGAAAATTATCTCACAAATTATCAGTAGATACATTTTAGCCATGCACCAGTTCACTAATTTTACTTTGATGCAATTAAATCTTGGGTTTATTTCTAGGAAATTACCATAGTGTAGATATAATTTACTGGTTAAAGGAAAATTATTTCTTTGAAACGTTTCGAGAATAATACTATTTTGCATTTAATTAATAAGTTTAATTTTATTTTCAAGATTTGGGATTAGTTCTTAATAGACAAGTGGTAGAAATTATTATAGCATTTTAAACAAGCCGTGAAGATATGTAATGTTACGCATTCCATAATATTTACAGTGGATGCATTTTCCCAAATAACGCAAGTTAAAAAATAAAAACGCAAGACTGCTACCACCAAAAGAATACTTCCCATGTAGGCGGCCTACAGTAGGCCTAGGTTCATTAAATCAAGAAATCAAATTTGAAAGACTGAAAGATTTTGATTTTTTTTTAAACAAAATAAATAAAAAAAAATATTTTTTATTATTCGCAAGATAATTTTTCATTTTTTTTTAAGTTTAACCCCCCCTTACCTTTTTTCTCTGTGGGGGGATTGGTTTTAAAAACAATAGGGATCTTCCTCTCATATAACATATCTTTTTCTAAAAATTTTGAATAGTATAATAAGTAAAAATTATGCAATTTTACAGGGTGGATAAGAATTTTCAAACAGTGATAAGTCCCTAATAGATAGGGGGGTGCTCCCCAATTACTCTAGAGAAAATTCACTATCGAGTGAGAAATTGGATTGATTGCCTTTAGTCATTAATATTATTTGCAAATTCGCCGTCAGGTAAACATCATTAATTTGCAAAAACCCCATTTTTTGGCGTCAGTTGAGTTAATAAAATAATTCAGTTTTACATGGGATTTTTTTTGTTTTCACCTAGGTACATTAAAAAAATCTAGCGGCATCACAGTTTTCAAAACCTTTTGTCTAGAAATAAACCCGTCCACATAGCAATAGACTAAACTAAATAAAACGTGCAAAAATACAATATAAGCTTAAACAATACTATAGTAGTAGTAGTAGTAGTAGTAGTAGTAGTATTCTCTACAAAAAACATTCTGTAACTTTTTTTGAAATCCCAACCGCCTTCGCGCTAGCACTTTTTAATTTACGGCGCGCATGAAATTGTTTAAACATAGATATTTGCAACATGCAATGACTTTTGCAAAAAACACGATTGTATTTCTTAGACATACCCTTCACTGCAAATTTACACGGATTTAAAAAAAAAATATTTATTACTTCTGATTTTTTTATAACTTCTATTTAAATTTTTTAACAACATTAATTTTAAATATTCCATCAATCTATTCTCTAATCATCGTACAGTACTAAAGAGGGCCAACAGCCCGAAACTGCAGAATACCAATTACTCTGTACGATGGTTAAAAAATAGATTTATGGAATATTTAAATAATATTTTTATAATTTTGTTTAAAATTAAAAATTTCTGTCGTTATAAATTCTACGCCTAACCACACGTTAAAGTTACTATGTGCTTGAGACATACAAGTCTTTAACTTGCCACCATTCAAAGTCTCCAGACTAGGAGAAGTATGAGTAGTTGTCTACATCTAGCAATAGATGGCGCACAATCAAACATCAATCTCATGACATTATTCATTTAGCGAATAAAGTCAAAGAATATTTTCTTAATCAGCATGTAGAGTAGGGTGATGCAAAAAATTGCACATTTCTTTATTTTTTGGAATTTTTTGGGGGCCCAAAGCTCAAATTACTTTATTTGGTTTAGAAAGAAACTACGTAAAATCCAAAAATATTAACATTTAGAGGTGGCTCAAAACGGTTAAAAGTGGAAGAATATGTTAAAAAATATATATTTCTTGCATAGGAAACCGAATAACTGAAAAAAAAAATAAAACAATTTTAGTATATTAATGTTTTTTAAAAATATATGTCATATACATAATATATTAACAATAATAATAATAATGCTTTCCCCGTACTATGACAGATAATTTCTAAGTGAGTCTTGGTTTATCAAAAAAATAATAGTTTTTTTCTGAATATTTTTTATTGGATTTTTTTATTGTGAATTTTAAATGCAAAAAAATAAATTTGTGCTTAAAAAATTATCTGTCGGTTTTTATGCCTGACTTGTAAGATCAAATGATAAAAAAGATGTATTTTTGGACAATATGTAATCAGATCGAACTACAAATTACCAAGGGTTTTTTAGCCTTAAAGGTCGCGTAAAATGATTTCCCAAAAACCTAAATTTATCCAGAGATGACAAATATAATTATCCTTACTTATTTACAACTTAATAAGGTTGATATTTGTCATTTTTAATGCCCTGTTTACTGTAATTGATATTGGAAGTAATTTCGAAAAATCCTATTTTAAGGCATAAATTTCAATAGTTGATTTTTTAAAAGGTTTTAAAAACGGTGTATGTTTTGCATTGGCCAAATTATGTTTTTTACTTTTAAAAAGCACACTTAGAACTAATTAGTTATGGTATTTATTTCTCACACTTAAGCTATTGGGGCAAAATTGAGTCTTAAATATGCTATTTTTAGTGGTTTTTCGTTGTTTTTGAAAGATTTCAGACTCTTTTATTTATAGGAAATATATATTATAATTAAATACAAAATAAAAATCTTAAATTATTATTCCCTTCCAAAAAAAAATTAAAAATTTGTCGTTTGTTGCTAGTGTAGGCTATTTTAAATATTCATAAAAATAGGTCAAATAATAAGAATTTTAGTAAAACTTTTAAATGCGCTAAAAAGAAATAATTTTAAATTTTATAAAACTTTTTTAATCAATAAAATAGCTTAAAAAATAAGTAAATTACGATAAATAAGCTCGCGGCGTGCAATTTGGTGCATTCTAGGGGCACGAATCATGAATCACGATCTCTACTAGAAACAGTTGATTTTTTTTTAAATTACAATATTGTAATGTGGTACTATAGAGTAGTACTAACTATAATATGAATTTGAAGCAGATCGGTTACAGGTTTATAGGTATAATGCACTAACTGTAAGGACGTGGAACGTTCTAAACTTTGAGCTTTTTAAGCCACCTCTAAATTTTAAAATTTTTTAATAAAATTTTATCTAGTTTCTTTCTACACCAAATAGAATAATTTGAGCTTTGGGTCCCCCTAAAAATATCATTTTGAATTTTTTTGCATCACCCTAATGTAGAGTTGACTCTTGGTACTGAAGAGGGCCAGCAGCCCGAAACTGCAGTCTACCAATATCACTCTGTATGATGATTAGAAAATAGATTGATGGAATATTTTTATAATTTTGTTTAAAATTAAAAAATTCTGTCCTTATAACATTAATTTTATTACTTCAAGGTTAAAAAAAAGATTACTTTTAAAACTATTCCATTTTCAGCGGAGCTACACCGTTAACAATTTTGCGATATGCACCGATAATAAACTGGCCAAGGTTATTTGGTCAGACAGTAGTGTATTGAATAATTTTTTAACTCCGGTAACGCGTCGTGAAAACCTTTATTCTTGTGCACTAAAAGCTTAAGTCGCAAACTACTTTCATATTATTCTATATCTTTATTTAAAATTTATATTTTAAATAACGTCATAAATTTTTTATGGTGGATTAAATGATTTCATGATATGATGAATTCATGCAGGAGGAATTTAAACATTAAATTAATAATTAACATGGGCTTTGAAATATGCATGAATCTTTTTTATAGTGTAAATTCTTTAGCAGTATTTTATGTTTTAATATACTAAAGTTTGATAATATATATTATATTTTCAATTATTTACCAAATTTCTGCATCACCTAAGCTGCAAGACTTAAATTATAGCCTTCAATTAACTTTAAGCTATTAATAAACAGGAAAGTAATAAAGCAAAATTATTGCTACTGCAATTATGCATTAAATGTACAATTAAAAACAAGCTGTGAAGGTTTGCTAGTTAATTACACTAAGTATTTTAGTATACATAAATTTTTAATGTGCTGTATGTACTCATTGTAATAAATACATGTATACATTAAGCAGTATTTATGTCTTAATCTTAAACCGTTTTTAAGTTATCGTGCCTAAAAGTTTTACATTTTAAGCAGTATGAATAGCATTGTGTTCGTTGCGATCCTAACTTATCCAATTAATTTTGACCGATGTTTTTTTTATGTGTTATAATTTTTGTTTGCTATTAGATCTTAATCTGAAAACTTTTTTGTTTTTGGACCCACTATATTGTATTGCTAATAGTTTAATTAGGTAAAATTTATGATTTAAAATAAAACTGATATTTCGCTTAAATTAATGTTCTTCATTTACATTGAATAATTTGGTGAAATTTCTTCTGGTGTAGCACATGGTGCATAACTATAAGTAATTATATCCCAGTTATTCGTTAAAATACGCGAGTTTAGCGTAAGATATAACATGACATACCGGGTGAGTTTTATTTATGTCCACCCCCAAAATTAAGATTAATCTTCAATCGATAAAAACGAAACTTAAGTGATTTATATAATTTTATATTTATTTATAAAAAACAATATGTTTTTTTTTCAGATCAATTAGATCGAAAACATATAATTGTTTTTAATATAAATAAGTTTAATTGTAATATTAGTTCCATGGTATGCTTGGAATGTACATAGAATGTTTACAAATTAGCTGGTAAGTTTTTAAGGTTAGGTTCACTAATTTTTAAATATGTTTATATTTTCTATATATCTATTACTTATCCCATTGTATTTTTAGTTTTTAAAAAGTCATAATATATGACGAAACGTAAAGTGTACTGAAAAGTGACGAATAAAAAGTGCCAAAATTGATCCAAAACTTTTGTTTTTATAATTTATTAAATTTATAGTGGCACGGATAGTTTAGTAATATATAAAACTAATATTAAAATAAAAATTTGATCAGTGACAGCGTATTAGAACTAAAAAATGCCCATATAAACTTTAAATGTAGACTATTTTTTCGTTATTTTTCTTATTCCAAACTTATGATGTACTTTAAAGATTAAGTAAGTAAAAAGAATGTAAGTTATGTGTATCTCGTTTTTATACGTAAAAAAAGAGTAAAAAATAATCATTTTTTATACATAGAATTTTCGGCTTAATTCAAAAATGTAAAAATTACAGTGCGTTCCACTTAAAAAAAACTTATTTGTACCACTTCCGGCTAAACCGGAAGTGAAACAAAGAAAATAAATCCGCCATTTTATAGTAAATGTAAAATTATATAAATCACCAAAGTTTATTTTCTATCGAATCAAGATTAATCTTAATTTTCGGGGTGGACTTAAATAAAACTCACCTGGTTACCACCCACGTAGTTTGTGATAAATCATTTTAATAATGTTATTTGTCAAAGCCTAGCTGATTACTACCTTAACCTCAAAATTTTCATTATTTAAGCTGGAAATGAAATTGTACTGCTAATAGTTTAATTAAGTAAAATTTATGATTTAAAATAAAACTGATATTTCGTCAAAATTAATGTTCTTCATTTACATTGAATAATTTGGTGAAATTTCTTCTGGTGTAGCACATGGTGCATAACTATAAGTAATTATATCCCAGTTATTCGTTAAAATACGCGAGTTTCGCGTAAAATATAACATGTCATATAACACCCACATAGTTTGTGATAAATCATTTTAATAATGTTATTTGTCAAAGCCTAGCTGATTATTACCTTAATCTCGAAATTTTCATTATTTATGCTGGAAACGTGACTGAATTATTTTAAAATTACCAGCAATCTTATCGAAATTATTTTTAATTTCCCACATTTACATATCAATTATAAATACTCCTATCTAGTTCGTTCCACAAAGCTTACGCTAAGTTATGGTAATTATAATGGTTAGTTAAACTTTATAGATTTTTATTTTCTTATCAGTTCTCATTTATTATTTGCACGATAGATCTTTACATAGGTATTAGACCCTTTTAGTCTGTTGTGAGTATAATTCTCAAAGCCATTGATTTCAAATTGTTTTTTATTCGATTGATTCTATAAAAACTTTTCGCAAAAAAAATGAACCCACTTTTGTGTCTCTAAAAAGGAAAAATTTCACCATTCCCTAAATTTATTACTAAAAATAGTTTTTTCATTATTTTATTATTGTTTGCTGTGAAATTGGCACCGACTTAAGTATTTTTAGAGACACAGAACTTGCAGATTTGTAACGTCATCTAAGCTAAATTATAATTGTCCTTCCATCTCGGCAAGCTGCTGATGTCACAACGCACTGTTAGTGCGTTGTGCCGTCATTATCTTAAAGATAAATTTCTAAAAAATTAAAGTAATATTTTTATTTCAGCGCCCAAGAGTCTAACCAACCTTATTTTAAACGAAACACTAAAGAAAATCTTGTTAAACTTTAAGCGTTAAGTAATAATCAAATAACGCCTAATGGTAAAATCACAAAATTTTCTCTTGGTATTTTAATATTACAGGTCCAAAGAATCAAGTTTAGAGGCATTTAAAAGATTTTCAGTGTGCCGCAATATTTGAGTGATCCCTTAATCAAGTTATCCGGCTTATCCGAGTTATCCCATATTTCTCTAAAAATTTGGTTGGTAGTAGAACCAAATTAAGCCGTTTTTAAGTGAAATTGCGTTAAAATTATTAGATTTATCTTAATTATCCGGCTTACCCGGAATTATCCGAGCGTCAAATTAAACCGGGACCACCTCATGAATGTCCTCTTTAAGTTGCAAGAAGTTTCATGAAATTCCATTCATTCGTTCCAAAGTTATGCGGGAACAAACATAAAAAAACAAAGTCATACGTCGAATTGATAACCTTCTCCTTTTTGGAAGTCGGTTAAAAAGCGACACTTTTTGTTTATGTTTTACGGGCAAAAAGTTGAACTTTGTGGCCCTAGGGCCAAAAATCTTTTTACCTTTACTGTAATATTTATAAAGAAATATGACCTTTTGGTTACTTTTGGTCTTGAACTAACTGTTTCTTTTGACCAGATACAATTATTATAATCATTTCATACAAAATAAAAATTTCTTCTATAACATAACCTCAAAATCTATGTTAACTGGTAAATCATCCACTAAAATAAATTAAAAATACAAAATTTCAATTGTAAAATCAATTTCAATATTTATAATATAATAATAATAAAAAGAAATATGTTTTCCAATTTACAATTAAGTATATTTTAATAATTAAATATAATTACTAACAATCGAATAAAAAATTTTGTATAATACACAGGCAAAAAGTTAAATTTCGATTTCGTAGGTTTATTACCCTCGGGCCGGCCCTCGGCTTCTAAAAACCTACTCAATCGAAAAACTTAACTTTTCGCCCTTGTAATATAAATAACTTTTTTATTCTTGTGTTTTACGGGCTCCGTTTAATTTAAAATTTAATGCACACAAACTGAATTCATAAAATATTTATCCTGAAAGTATTTTTATAACATAAATATCTTACTAAATTGATCGAATGATTGCCAAAAAGATTATGGATGTCTGTTTTTGTTTCTTGAGAATTGTTTATAATGTAGGAATCAAAATAACCTAAAATTATCGATAAATGTAAATAAAATACATAAAATTCATAAAACCTTTGTATAAAAAGTTAAAAATGTTATTTGATTTGAGGTTTAGTTGTTTTAATTACATAACTTTACGTATTCTTATGTTTACCCATGGGTCTCATCACAAAATATTATATTACCCACCGAATACGCGAACCTAGTTTTTAGTGCACAAGAGTGCTTATTTTTTTATAAAGCGGAGCCGAGTAAAAAAAGTACTCGAAGTGCACTAAAATAGGTTTGCGTTGAGGTGCGTATACTATTTTTCCTACGACCTAACACCTAAACATCCAAAAATCGCAAAAATTTTCTTAAAATTAATTTTATTAATTTGATGTTTTGCGTTTGACGTTCACTTGTTTTTTGACATCATACATGTAAAATCAGCTGACTCTCACTTTCCGACCACTGTCATGGCAAAGGGTGGAAAATAAGCACTAACTACTAACTGGGTCGTAGGAATAGTTATTTATGGTACTAGTGGGTAAAGTAAGATATTGCCCATAAGAAAATTAACCTGCGAGGCGTCAGCCAAGCAGGTTAATTTTCGAGAGGGCAATATCGGTTTACCCATGAATGCCATACAAGGTTTTATCCAATAAATAGCTTAGGAATTCATATTTTTATTAAAAATTTTAATGACATTTACAAGAAAATAATTTGACAAGTGACAGTTGAGTGGGTAAAATAAATAATTATCCACTCAATAAAGTGAAAGCCACGCGGGGGTTATTATTGAGTTTATCTATTTAAGATAAAGCTGGTAATTGTCTTATTATCTGTATGTATTGGATAAAATTTATATACTACACAGTTCCATAATAACACAGTCCTGCAAGGTCCTGCTTCAGACATTCGAATATATGATTTTGGATAATTCGACTATGCTGATTTCGATGATGTACTGAGATAAATTAAAAATACAAAATTTCAATTGTAAAATCAATTTCAATATTTATAATATAATAATAATAAAAAGAAATATGTTTTCCAATTTACAATTAAGTATATTTTAATAATTAAATATAATTACTAACAATCGAATAAAAAATTTTGTATAATACACAGGCAAAAAGTTAAATTTCGATTTCGTAGGTTTATTACCCTCGGGCCGGCCCTCGGCTTCTAAAAACCTACTCAATCGAAAAACTTAACTTTTCGCCCTTGTAATATAAATAACTTTTTTATTCTTGTGTTTTACGGGCTCCGTTTAATTTAAAATTTAATGCACACAAACTGAATTCATAAAATATTTATCCTGAAAGTATTTTTATAACATAAATATCTTACTAAATTGATCGAATGATTGCCAAAAAGATTATGGATGTCAGTTTTTGTTTCTTGAGAATTGTTTATAATGTAGGAATCAAAATAACCTAAAATTATCGATAAATGTAAATAAAATACATAAAATTCATAAAACCTTTGTATAAAAAGTTAAAAATGTTATTTGATTTGAGGTTTAGTTGTTTTAATTACATAACTTTACGTATTCTTATGTTTACCCATGGGTCTCATCACAAAATATTATATTACCCACCGAATACGCGAACCTAGTTTTTAGTGCACAAGAGTGCTTATTTTTTTATAAAGCGGAGCCGAGTAAAAAAAGTACTCGAAGTGCACTAAAATAGGTTTGCGTTGAGGTGCGTATACTATTTTTCCTACGACCTAACACCTAAACATCCAAAAATCGCAAAAATTTTCTTAAAATTAATTTTATTAATTTGATGTTTTGCGTTTGACGTTCACTTGTTTTTTGACATCATACATGTAAAATCAGCTGACTCTCACTTTCCGACCACTGTCATGGCAAAGGGTGGAAAATAAGCACTAACTACTAACTAGGTAATAGGAATAGTTATTTATGGTACTAGTGGGTAAAGTAAGATATTGCCCATAAGAAAATTAACCTGCGAGGCGTCAGCCAAGTAGGTTAATTTTCGAGAGGGCAATATCGGTTTACCCATGAATCCCATACAAGGTTTTATCCAATAAATAGCTTAGGAATTCATATTTTTATTAAAAATTTTAATGACATTTACAAGAAAATAATTTGACAAGTGACAGTTGAGTGGGTAAAATAAATAATTATCCACTCAATAAAGTGAAAGCCACGCGGGGGTTATTATTGAGTTTTTCTATTTAAAATAAAGCTGGTAATTGTCTTATTATGTGTATGTATTGGATAAAATTTATATACTACACAGTTCCATAATAACACAGTCCTGCAAGGTCCTGCTTCAGACATTCGAATATATGATTTTGGATAATTCGACTATGCTGATTTCGATGATGTACTTAGATTTTTTCCATCACGTCAGGATTTTGCGCAATTAAAAAAACAAAGGTTTAAAATGAATAAAAAATATATTTTATTGCAAGGTTTAAAAGAGTATTTATATATAATGATTTATTACATAACCCATTATAATTAATTATATATATTTATATCCTTTTCTGTCACAACAACAAGAACAAATTTTTAACTAATGTACGTATGTATGTATAATTGAGTATCTAATATATAATGTTTTTTTGCCTATAAATTTTTAAATAGGATCATTTTTTGGTAAGTTAAAAAAATAGATGGTGCGGGATGAGAAAAAATATACCTATTGATATGTAATAAATCATTGTAAAGGGCTTAAACTTCTCTTTCCTACCATTTAATCAAAAATATTTGTATATATTTGTTTTACTATTTTTCCATTTGCGCAAAATTCTGACGTGATGGAAAAAAACTAAAGTCAGATTCGAACATACTCAAGTTATCCAAAATAATATATTCTCGTTCATGAAGCAGAAAAAAAGGTAAATTTGCAGGGCTGTGTAATTAATTGAACATTAATGTAATATTATCTTTGTGAGACGACAGTAAGTTATTGAACTTTTTCCTTGATGTATTTTAAATATTTTTAGGAAGGAACTTTAAATTAAGCATTTTATTCACCTCACATGTCAAAAATTTGTAATCTTTAATTCAATTCGTTTAAAATAAATTAAATAAAATTTTCAACAACGTACTGTCATGACAGTTAACAATATGGGTTAACATTTTATTGCACAACACAGTCTAAATATAAAAGTAAACACTACATGATCTTTAAAAAGTTTAAATTATTGTTTTACTTTACAACATAATCTTGGCATTTTATTTAAGATTAATAAAAAACCATCTATTTATAAATCTACCACGGTTCACCTGGGCGATTTTAAATAAAAATTTCGTGGACCCCTACATTTTTTGGACTAAAACATAACTGATGACATCAGAAATCAATTCCCATTTGAAAAAAAATCGTAAAAGATACACTTTTTTAGACAGATAAAAAAAAGTTTTTTTGAGTAATAAGGTGTGCCAAAAAATCGCGATTTTCAAAATCAAAAACGCTCTCTGGCTTAAAAGTTGCTCCTTAGTAAAAAACAGTGGCCACTCAAAAATGAGCCAAATCGATAAATGTTTAGAGGTAGCTCAAAGCACTCAAACTTCAAAAAAAAAAAAAACGGTACCTGTCTTTCGGATAAAAACTGATACCGATAAAAATTGAGGAAATTTTGGAGGGTTTCTTTGGTAATATTTAGAAACAATACTAAATGCAAGAACTAAAACAATTATATCCCCCTCTCTCCTTAAGTTAGAACATGAAAAAATCGCCAATTACTAGAAGATTTCGCGAAAATTTACTTTTTGCAAGTTTTTAAAAGTGAATAAAAAATAGTTTTAAACAAAAAATCTGCAAAATTATATATTAGTATATAAATAAGCATATATACGTGTTAACCTACATGACTATACAGAAAATATAATATTTTTCCTCAAGTTGAGTAAAAAAAATTAATTTCGATTAGAAACGGGGTGGATTTTCTGTTTTTTGCCTAAAACTTTTTTCGGTGTACTTTTTTTTGATTTTTTGGTTGGAATACTTTTTTTATGTAAAAATACACAAAAAAGTTTCTGTGGTTTAACATCGCAGGTTTAACCGTTTTAAAGATAAATGCATTTAAAAGTAAATTTTTACGCATGAAGAACCAAAAATAAAAAAATTAAAAAATATAAAGCAAAAAAAAATATTTTAGTAATGAGTGGTTATTTAACATCAAAAACATAGAAAATGTTTATATGCACCTTGGTCAAAAAATCATTCCTAAGGAAGTTATGTCCTTTTAAATATGCCCATTTTCAATAAATTTTTGCAAAATCTTCAAATAATTGGCGATTTTTTTATGTTATAACTTAAGGGAAGGGGAAATATAATTTTTTTAGTTTTCTCACAATTAATATTGTTTCTAAATATTACCAAAGAAACCCTCCAAAATTTCCTTAATTTGATATACAATCACTTTTTATCTGAAAAACAGGTACCGATATTTTTCAAAGTTTGAGTGCTTTGAGCTACCTTTAAACATTAATCGATTTGGCTCATTTTTGAGTAGCCACAGTTTTTTACTAAGGAGCAACTTTTGAGCCAGAGAACGTTTTCAATTTCGCAAAACGAATTTTTTTGACACACCCTATTACTCAAAAAAACGTTTTTTTATCATTCTAAAAAAGTGTATCTTTTACGATTTTCTTTCAAATGGAAATTAATTTCTTATGTCATCAGGTATGTTTTAGTCCAAAAATTGTAGGGGTCCACGAAATTTTTATTTAAAATCGCCCAGGTGAACCGTGCTACCTTATTATAAACTTTGTAATCAAAGCTTATATCACCAATATTGGTTATTTAGTGGAAAAGTAGACATATTAATAAATCCGAATAATCGCCCAATAAAACACCGTCTCATACAATACCTAAAATAATCTCCCAGAGTCCAAAAACCTTTGCAGAACGTGTTTTTGTCTCCATCGTGGGAGTTACTTGTCCAGGTCACTCTATCTTTCTATCTTAGTGATTACCCGTTGCAAAGCTTTCCTACCGATGAAGGGTTGTTTTCCATATTAACTGGACGCTAGTTGTCGCAAATCCCCTGGGCATATTTCTGTGGAATAATAGGGATACGGAGGCTAGTGACGCACAGTGTCTTAATTCAACAACGATAAAAATGTTGGTCAAATTGAAATATCATCACAACAGCAATAGGTACGTAAGAATCCTATCTCTAGAGATATAGCTCTTTCCGTTTCTTTCTTTTTACTAGACGTAGTTCATACGTCTAAATTTAAGGCGTTATTTTCCATTCCTGAAATAATCCCTAAGAATAGAATAATTTATTTAATTAAATGATATTAACAAAATACATAAACAGATGGGGGATCCGCCTAAATTAAAAATTTGTTTGCGGTATCCAAATTAACTATTAAATAGATATTTTTGTTTGCCTTACTAATGTAGTTAAATAACTTAAGTAAAAGAAAAAAAATAATGAAGAGAGAAGAAGAAAAGTAATGAAGAGAGAATCAATATTAAACCGTTAGAGAATGGTAGGGGAAGAGAGAAACCTAAAAGTCTTAGCAAGGGAGTCAAGAATTTTCTTAAGAGTAGAGAAGTTATTTAAAACGTATAGATATAGTAGAGTTACGGCCCTTCTACAGGTGCATCTAAAATATGGTTTTTATTGGAAGGACTAGCGTGAGTTCGATTATCACTGCCGCCGATTTGTCTTTTTCAGTTAATTGATAATTGAAACTTGGCAAACGCGTAAGTGAAGCGGACACTCCCTATAAAAACTGATTCGTATAAGGTTTGAGGTTCGAGGTTAAACAAACATGTAATGTATTAAATATTTCTGGAATCTTATAAACTAAAGCAACGAAATTTTACATATTAATAAAGGAAAATATCCATGTTATTTTTATTTGATTACTTTAATCAGGGGCGTGCAAGCTGGGGGGGGGTGTTGTCACTTTTTGGAACTAAACTTTTTTGTCTGTAGTTTTTTATTTGTTTTTGTTTTCAAATGTTCTTGTAAATTGTATTGCAGGAATTTCCGGAAATAATATTGGCCACATTTTTATCGTTTGACGGCAATGTGCTTTGTCTCTCAACGTCCCAAACAGTGCACGTGGCCAAATTTAATGAGGCTAGATGAAGATAAATACCGCTTAATGTCAACAATTTGCCAGACAAGCAAAACCAAAAGTTGACGTTTTGTCGAAGGGAGTATTATGTTTAAGTTTGGTTGAGTGGTGTACATCCGAAAGGGCTGGCTTATCTTAATTAACTTGCGTATCAATTTTAAGGATTAATTTTATCCTATATGTAGGATATATACATATATGTGTTTTTTAATTGAATATTATCGCTAGTATGGTAATATTGTATGTATAAAACGTTAAAAAATGCGACGTTGTGATTTTTACTTGGACAATTGTCCAAATACACAGTTGACGTTTTTTTGAAATAAGTTTGCATGGTAGACCTACGTATGGGTCTTCTGCGTCTGACACTGGGTTTGTTTTATTTAACTATTTGTACAATATCGCATTGATGTATTTTAAAAAAGTTACATAACCTTGAATAAGTGTATAATGGAACATACTTGTTTGTTATACCTCTCATATTTTTAAGCTTTTTTATCTTCATTTGATATTAATCATATTCTTCCTCAATTATCTTATTACCAAATGGAGTTTTAAATGCATAAATGGAATCCATTTAAGACGTTTACTACCCGAGGTATATTTGAGTTTCGACCCCACCGACCAAGCACAAATAATAAAAATATAATAAGCTGGCTATAAATCACTAACGGTATCAGCTATGCACAGGCCACGCAGGGGTGCTCCGAGAATTTTTTTGTTGGGGGGGCAGGATAAATATTTTCCAGCTTAAAATTGAGCAATTTCACAACTCTGAAAGACTCGGAAGATTTTAATTTAATTTTTAGAGCCGGTACTCATGGCACTTTAGCCCTGAGCGCGGATCAACATAACTCCACCCTGCCTCATCTTAAAAATATCATTTTTATCAAAATTTAATGACACAGCTATGCCTATGTACCTACACTAAATTTCAATAAACATTAAAAACATATTTCTAAGACGGGGCAGGGCGGAGCCTTGCTAATACGCGCTTAAGCCTGAAGCGCCTTAACACGTTGACTGCAATCCTTTATTATGGTTGCTAAGGTATTCTTTGTATATAGGGATCGTGCACTCACATGCTGGCCACACGGTTCTCCTGGGCGATTATAAAATTAAAATTAAAAAGAAATCAATTTCCATTTAAAATAAAATCGTAAAACATACACTTTTTTAGACAGATAAAAAAGGTTTTTTTGAGTAATAGGGTGTGTCAAAAAATTCCGATTTTCAAAATCGAAAACGCTCTCTGCACTGATGAATCAAAAATTAACCAAAAATTTTACTATATCATAGTTTTTCGATATTTTCACTTGTTTGTGGCAAAAAAGATATGATATTTACAAATAAATCTAAAAATTTAGTTTCGACTAAATTAATTCGCTTGTCCAAACAAAATTCCAGTTTGTAGAAAAATATTTATAAAAATTTGGTCCTCAGTAAGATATTTTGCTTGCCCAAACATAATTCTAGTATAATAATAAATAATAGTAAAAATATTTATCAGAACGAAATCTCACAAAATTAAATAATTTATTTCTCATACCCAAATCCTACACAAATAAATTATTTTGTACATACAAATAAATATTTTGGTCATATCCGACTATATGATTCAGTTTTCACAAATGAATCTTATTTGATGCAAATAAACTCTTTTATCAGTGTGGCTCAAAGTTTCTCCTTAGTTGAAAAGGTTGACCACTCAAAAATGAGCCAAATAGATTAAGGTAGCTTAAAGCACTCAAACTTTGAAAAAAATCGGTACCTGTTTTTCGGATAAAAAGTGATTGTATAAAAAATTGAGGAAATTTTTGAGGGTTTCTTTGGTAATATTTAGAAACAATACTAATTGTGAGAAACTAAAAAAATTATATCCTCTTCCCTTAAGTTGGAACATAAAAAAACGCCCGTTATTTGAAGGTTTCGCGATTTTTTTTTTAAATAGGACATATTTAAAAGGACAACTTTCTTAGGAATGATTTTTTGACCAAAATAAATTTCTTCTCTGTTTTTAATATTAAATAACCACCCATTATTAAAATATTTGTTTTTGGCTTTAAATATTTTTTATTTTTGGTTCTTGATGCGTAAAAATTTACTTTTAAATGAATTTATCTTTAAAACGGTTAAACCTGCGATGTAACACCACAGAAACTTTTTTGTGTATATTTACATAAAAAAGTATATTCCAAAAATTAAAAAAAATACACCGAAAAAAGTTTTAGGAAAAAAACAGAACATTCACCCAGTTTCGAATTGAAATTTATTTTTTCTACGAGCTGCGGCAAGATGTCTTTTTCCGCAAGCATATGTCTGTGAAAAGAAGGTCTTTTTCGCAGGTGAACCGTGGCCACCCGGCGCGTCCGGTAGTGCATATGTCGGCCAAAGCCGACATGTGCACTCAACGGGTTAAGATAATGTACCAGCTCTACACATTTTTTTTTCTTTACAGAAAACGTACTTAATCTAGATAGTTAATATTAACCTTACTTACCTTTTTCTTACATAATTTTTGATTGACTAAAATGTTGTTCAAATGTATGTAAGTAAACATAATTTTGTTTTTAAACTATATCCCGAAAAAAAAAACAAATTTGTTATTTAAACATATTCTTCATTTCCCTAGAAACTCCAGAAAATCTCCCTAACCCGGCAATTATTTTCCAAACGAACGATAGTGGCGAAAAAAGCGGCCAAGAGGGATTCCATATTTTTTGCGTCCGTTGCATAAACGTCCTGGCTTTCTTTTTGTCCGAACATTAACGAGGAAATGCTGCATGTTGACAGCTGTTTAACGAAATGAAAAACGATGTTGTTTTTTTCCGCAGTGACTATGTATACGCCCGACGAAAGTTCTAAATAAAACAGGGGAAAAAATACAACCTCCATGAATTAAACTAAAACTATTTATTTTTAAATGAGTTATTTTTGTGAATATTGTGTACAAATTATTTTAAAATCAATCCACCCTTAAGTTAAGGTTTGGTGTATTTAATTTTTGTTTTATCGTTTTTAAATGATCACCCTATATAGAAGTTACGACCGACGCACTATGTCGCCCAAGCCCTGTTTTGGTGTCTAAAAAGGAAAACTAATTTTACAAATAGAACATAAAATCCTCTAAAAAACAATAACTAGACTAATCTGCGTTTTAAAAATGCATTGGTTTCCTTTTTAGTTAATTAGGGTCTAAACGCCAGTCGATTTGCTATACCGATGTAAAATTTAATTCTAAAGCATATTCTGATGCGTGTAAACAAAAATGGCATTTTTTCTTAACATACTTTTGTTCAATAAAATTTGGTAATATCATTGTACAAACATAGCTTTAAGGAATAAACATAATATTTAAGGTAAAATTAATTTTTCAGCCTTACTTATATTAAAGCCTTAGGCCATTTTTTTAATAACAAGCTAAAATATAATTTACAAATACATGCGCGCGCACTGACACGTATTTATAATTTTTACATTAAAATGTTCTTACAGAACTAGTCTAAATAGTGTATAAATATTAGATAGCCAAAGTTAGCCAAAATGAAATTATGAGCATTTTTGAAGGAAAAAATACAAAATTTTGATATTTTATATAAAAAAAATTGAAAATAATTGCGCACGCATTAGTGCGCATTTAAAATTTATATACTAAAATATTCTAATACACACAGTTCTTAAAATATGTAAATATTAGATAGCTGAAATAAAACAAAAAAAAGTTATAAGCAATAATATGTGGAAAAATAAGCAGGTAGGCTTGAAATTTTATTTTTAAAAATAAATAAGTTTATTGGAAATGCTTCCAAATTAACATATATGAACAAAAAAATATTTAAACGTGGTATTTGAAATAACTCTGGACGAAAACACAGGAATTCATCAAAAACATATTTTAAACCACTTTTTTTCTGTTTGGCCACATAGTGCAACGTGTACCATACATAACTAACGTTCGAAGAGCCATGTGACTTAAGCAGCTAATAAGAATATCGATCGTACATACCTACTGCACGTCGAACGTGTACTTAGCCACTGTTTTTTATCATGGTGTTTCGCTAAAATCGTAGCGTGCAATCTTTGTCAAATGTTTTTTTTTTCGTGATACTTTCTTTGTGACATTCCATCTATAGATTACATGAATAGTATTCAATATTCAGTATTCAGTAATGTTCATTGGATGTTTTTTTTTTTTATCTACGAAACATCGATTCTTTTTAATTTATTGCATGTTTTAATGTATTCTATTGCTTCTCTTTCACGTTACAAGTTGCGAATACTGTAGTCATTACTCAAATTATTTATGCTCACATTTTTTATTAGAACCAGTTTTTCATTGCTTGCTTATTTTTTTCAAGGGATCTGTCACATACTTTCTATGATACTACTACTATATATACATATATGGTGGGAGGATTGGTGTAGTGGTCTACCGCGTCTGTACATGACAAGTCTACTAGCCAACTACGTGAGTTCGATTCTCACTGGCGTCGATTTGACTTTTTCAGTTAATTAATAATTGAAACTTGGCGACGGCGTAAGTGAAGCGGACACTCCCTATAAAAACTGGTTCCAAAGTAGGTATAAGCCGGTGGTTCCCTCTACTACTAGTCCACAAAAGTCCTGTACTTGGGAGATGCTTAATTAAGTAGAATAGGTTAAACAAACAAACAAACAAACAAACAAACAAACAAACAAACAAACAAACAAACAAACAAACAAACAAACAAACAAATACATAGTAAGTATAGCATAGCATCTAACGCGATTGAGGGGATTTTTCTTGCATCCCCAAAAGATGAACTCTATGACTCTAATATATCGAAAAGGGATTACCAAAATTCACTTCTTCATTATTTAAACTAAATGAAACGTTGCAAGCACCCTGTCAAAACATCGTCACTATTGTACACTAGAGCCATCTAGTTTGAAAATTTCAAACTAGGTGTTTTGTTTGATTTTATATTCTGTATCTTTAAAACATAATATTCTAGCAAAAAACTGTATATAACATTTTTTATAGAGCTTAAAAAAAATTTTTATTTAAAATATAATTTTTTGAAATCGGGTTATAAATATGTGAGATATGCTAAAAAAACCTTTTACTGCTTTAAACGCCAATATCTCGAAAACAATGCGTTTTAGGAAAACGTTGTTTATAACATTTTTTGACCAATTTAAAATTATCTTTTATATAAGTGCTAAATTAACCAAATACAATAATAATTGTCTTAATTATAAACAAAAAACGCTAAAAATAGGAGTTTCACCCTATTTTTACCACCTTGCCCCCAATCCATTACCCCCAAAATCTAATCAGCTCTTCGGAATACAATAAGAAATAATATGCAAAAAACCGCAAGTCGATATCTTATGTAGAAATGGAGTTAGAGAGTTTACACCCAGACAGACAGACAGACGGACGCAAATTTTTTTTTTACTGATTTCGACTCAGAATGGTCCAAAACGTCGAGAAATGTGAAAAAAACGTGGTCAAAGATTTTGACTTTTCGGCGAAGATTTCAATACATCGGCACTCTTAGTAGCACTAAGTGCCGATGTAATATTTTTGCTGAAGTACTTTCTTCCTGAAGTAATGAATCTTTAGGAACTAGTTCAGTGATTTGTAAAAATAAGTTTAAAATTTTTTAATCATTAAGTTTAAAAGTAGTTTATATTTGAACATGCTTTTCCGAAATCAATGAAAACATCAAAGTAAAATTCCCTAGTCGCATAGTTGCTTATTATTTTACACGCGCGCTATAATAAAATATTATATTTAATATTAAATTCAAAATGAAAAGATCCAGAGAAATCTAGTTGCTGTTATTTAAAAATAAACAGTCTCTGCTTGATTTTATTGCTCACTTTAAAATTCATTAAAATGTTGTTTAAGAAATAATTTGAAACAATAACAAGTCCTGGAGATTGTATTTAGCTCACCAATCGTTTTAACTTCTAAAAGAAAATCTTGATATTTAGTCGTATTTCTTTTTTAATTGGGCCAGTCTATATCGTAAATATTAACACGTTAAAGATGAGATAAGGAATTTTTTCCTTGTGGTGGCCTTCCCTTAAGGCAAAATGAGGAACAACAATGAGTTAAATGATAGGGCCAACAAGGGCTTAGAGTAAAACAGGCGTATCTACAAACTTTAGGTTTCTATATTTGTTTTCTGGCAAAGAATATTATTCTTAAAAAAAAACTTGTTTGTGGCAATGTACAATAATTGTACATTGCCACAAACAAGTTTAAAAAAAATATTATTCTTCACCAAGAAACAAACGTAATTCAGAAACCTAAAATTTGTAGATACGCCTGTTTTGCTTTAAGCCCTCGATGTAATATAGTAGTGTAGACTGGTCATAAGGCAATGTTGGAAAAAGCCCACTGCTAAACGGTCGTTTGTTCTATTTTGACTTTCCCCTCGATTTTTATTTTTCTTGGTTTTAAGCATGTCGGACCTCTTTTTTCTTTTTTCTGGCCATGCCTTAAGTAATCAGTCCACGCCTATAATACAGAGTATATTATAGTACTTTATAATAGAGTAGTATTATACTACTCTATAGCTGCCCTCCTTAGGATAAACGCGGCAAATCCAGATAGCAGTACAATCGATTTTCACTTAAGCGGTCCTCACATTCCCCCAAACGGAAATAGGTTTGAAAAAAATAGCAAAATTCGATGATGATAAATCATGCGAGCAAAGGGTCTGTAAACTTCAAAACCGCTGAGAACAAAATCCTAATGAGCGCCACTTCTTAAATAGTGGTAAAAGTTCTTCCGCAGACTGCATGCTAAACAACATTAACAAACTGAAAATTCTTTTGCACAATTCTAATAGTGTTTATGTTTCTGATTTCGATTTTTTTTAGATAAAATCTCTATCTGTTTTTGAGAAAAACCGTTCCAAAATTCTATAAAAATTATAATATGTCATTTTTGGAGGCCCATATTTAAATTATTATAGCAGCTACAAAAGTTATTTCTAGTTATATAATTACTAAGTATTAATATCTAGTTTTAAGTCTTCGGTGTCCCTATAAAAATAAATCAATTATATCAATCCTAATTTAAAAATGATCGTTATGTATATGGTATATCTCGATGTGGATTACTATTCATATAAAACCTACATACATTGTCAAGTTAAAAAACAAAATTGTCAGTCGTCCTAATCAAAATTTTACTAAATATAGTAAAATCCCGGCATCATTACAGGTAAAATTCTAGTAATAATCATACACAGTGCGACCCTGCATTTTATAAGTTTTAAGAGATGTGCACCAAAAGTATTTTTTAGATTAATAAAATAGGTTTATTGGTTATTAAAAATCACTATGTTTAAAAATCGCAACAGATCCTTTTGATAATTTAAAGCCTATTTTAATTTTTTTTTTATTTTAATTTTTTTTAAACTTTTTTAAACGTATTATCTTGCCTAATAAACTTATTTAAAAAAA
The DNA here is from genome assembly GCA_958510825.1 of Brachypterus glaber. Taxonomy (NCBI): domain Eukaryota; kingdom Metazoa; phylum Arthropoda; class Insecta; order Coleoptera; family Kateretidae; genus Brachypterus; species Brachypterus glaber. The sequence continues at coordinate 26,450,800 of OY294044.1, read as the reverse complement.
ATTACGCTAGTGAGCCCTTCAGTGAACCTTAAAAAAAGTTTAAACAATTATAAATCCTATTAAATACCATTTATTGAGCGTTAATAGCTGAATTAAATTGCAAATTAGTATTGTATTTTTCTTAAACATCTAAAAACTAAAAACTTTTAAAAAACGTTACCTTAAAAACTAAATTAAATCCTATTAGATGAAAATTCAATAACTGCCTTTAAAAGTTGCTGACCATAGCGTGGGTCGTTAACATTATTCATTTTGTGTTTATTCCAGACAGTAAGGAATTCTCTGTGAATAGACTCCCCAGCCTGTTCTGACCAAATTCCTAAGCCACTCTCTAAATAGGAAACACTGTCCAAACACTAAGGTGATGCAATATGCAATGAATTTTAGGAGTTTTTGATACCCCGGAATCATTTAAAACTGCTTCCAGATGTTTGAGATCTGATTCGAGTTGTACTTCAGTTTCTTTTTGATCCGAAACATTTATCGACGATTTTGTTCATCACATTGAATGACGCAACAAATGGCATAACCAGAACTTGATTCACATTTCCCAGTACTTCTTTTGATTTTAATTCATTGGCATGCTTTAGGAGCTTTCTACAAGCATTGCAACGTCAACCTATCCTTGCCCCTATTGTCATTTTTCTCTGCAAGAAATGACAGCGTATAAATCTGCTGCCAAGGAGCTAAGAACCTATGGTAATTTGGAAATTCATTTTAATAAATTTAGTTTATCATTAGATAAGAACATTAAAAGAGCCAAAGAGTCTTTTAATGTTGTCAATAAACCTTTGTTTGAAGAGAACGAAAATGTGCGAGTTTTTCAGAAGTGCATCATACCTGAATTACATTTGCTGCAAGGATTTGTGAATCACCTCTTTTGGAAAGGCCTGGTCCCATTGCTGGGAAGAGAGAACGCTCTTAAATGTCCCAAAAATTTAAATATAATTGCCAAGAATTATCAAGGAGAAATTTTCGATGGCAATGCTTGTAGAAAGCTCCTAACGCATGCCAATGAATTAACATCAAAAGAAGTACTGGGAAATTTGAACCAAGTTCTGGTTATGCCATTTGTTGCGTCATTCAATGTGATGAACAAATTCGTCGATAAATGTTTCGGTACAACAAAAACTGAAGTACAACTCGAATCAGATCTCAAACATCTGGTAGCAGTTTTAAATGATTCCGGGGTATCAAAAACTCCTAAAATTCATTGCATATTGCATCACCTTAAAGACAGTATTTCCTATTTAGAGAGTGGCTTAGGAATTTGGTCAGAACAGGCTGGGGAGTCTATTCACAGAGAATTCCTTACTGTCTGGAATAAACACAAAATGAATAATGTTAACGACCCACGCTATGGTCAGCAACTTTTAAAGGCAGTTATTGAATTTTCATCTAATAGGATTTAATTTAGTTTTTAAGGTAACGTTTTTTAAAAGTTTTTAGTTTTTAGATGTTTAAGAAAAATACAATACTAATTTGTAATTTAATTCAGGTATTAACGCGCAATAAATGGTATTTAATAGGATTTATAATTGTTTAAACTTTTTTTAAGGTTCACTGAAGGGCTCACTAGCGTATTTTTTTTTAAATAAGTTTGTTAGGCGAGATAATACGTTTAAAAGAGTTTAAAAAAAAAATGAAAATAAAAAAAATATTAAAATAGGCTTTAAATTATCAAAAGGATCTGTTGCGATTTTTAAACATAGTGATTTTTAATAACCAATAAACCTATTTTATTAGTCTAAAAAAAACTTTTGGTGCACATCTCTTAAAACTATAAAATTGCAGGGTCGCACTGTGCATAAAACAGAATTTCGGTAACGAAGAGTGGCAATTTTGTCTATCTCTTTTTAGAGTGTACATGTTTACAAAAAGACTCTTTTTTGACTGAAGTACCCATTTATTTATACACGTTTCTTGTGACCTGCATATTAGAGCCCGTTATTATCTTCTCCTGGCATTATTCTGGATGATTAATTCCGGAAATTAACCGCTACAATGGATGTGCTTTTGTTTTCTCTGCACGAATTAAGTCGGAATTAATGGCCAGGGCCACTCTATATTCTTCTCCTGTCATTTTTGTGTTTTGTACCACACTAAGTGGTTAAAGCAGCATCAACGGCTGACCCGAGGAAAATAAATGAAAACAAATTGTATGCAATTGGCGTAGAACAACGGAAAATGAGGATCGTACGAGACCCTAAAACACGGAAAAAGTATTCTTGAAAAATATGTTTTACTAAAATAATGAATCTGTCTCACAGCCTGTACTTTTAGCAAGAATGGCAAGAATATTAAGTAAGAATTTATGTAAATATTTTGACTAAAAATTACCAAGCGTAATATTATTTTTTTTATGCCTTGGGCATATTTAAAACTCTCGGAGGAAAATAATCATAGGTCAGAATAAAGTTTTCTAAAATTGATTTTATCTAAATATTCTAAAACCATATTTTAGTTTTTAATATAACTCGTTTTATGGAGAAATAAATATGACCCATCTATGGGTAGCTCACACTATAATAGTACGACGAATTTAAGTCCTATGTAATAAATAGGCCTAGTTTCTGAGTACACTGAGAATCGGTTACCGTACTGCATATTACCTAACGTTTTTGTACACAGAAAAAACGGATTCCTTGAACCAAGGACACGTCTCTTTGGATATGTTCAAAGCCATATTCTCTTGTTTCAAGGCTGGCATTTTCTTGAACCAAAGTCAATGTCCTTGAATGAAGAGCACTAGTTTTGGAATAAAAATCCCCGCTCTTTATTCAAGGACATTGACTTTGGTTCAAGAAAATGCCAGCCTTGAAACAAGAGAATATGGCTTTGAACATATCCAAAGAGACGTGTCCTTGGTTCAAGGAATCCGTTTTTTCTATGTATATATGGAACCCCACGAAAGTTTGATAAACATTCACTGGTTGTTACAGTAATACTTATTATAGTTCTACACAGAAAAAAAGGATATCTTGAATCAAAGCAAAACGATCTTGAACCAAGGCCGCCATTGCTTTCGATATGTTCAACGCCATGACTGTCTTGGATCAAGTCCGCCGTGATCTTGGCATTTGAGGTCCTAGATTTAAGGACATTTCCTTATATCAAAGCCACTTGAACCATTTATTTAAGATCATATTATCTTAAACCAAGTACGTAATTATCTTGATTTAAGATTATATTATCTTTATCCAAGATCATATTATCTTACACCAAGTCTTGGTTTAAGATAATATAATCTTGAATAAAGAGAATTATAATCTTGATTCAAGATCATATTGACCCCACAGTCAGGTTCCAAGGTTAATAGAATGGTAAATATTTTGAAAAAAATTCCCACACATGTATAATATTATTTCGCACGCCTATGAAATATGATACTTTCTTACCCTGTTAACCGTGTAAAATTTGGTTTCATAGGTGGTCGTTGTAAAAAGTACTTGTTTTTGAAGAAAAACTTGTTGCAACGCCATTGCAATATGGCGCTTATAGGTATAAATTATTTAAAGCTACTTACCAGTGAATTTTTTAAGGAAATTTAAAAATCCCCATCGTTTGAGGGTAACAGATACAAATTCGTCCATTTTAAAGCAGATAAAAACAATGATACACCTTTAAAGACAACTGACGGCAAAAAAAAAAACAAACCTAACTTCTCTCCCGAGCATTTCTTGAACTACTGCGCAAATTGTCTACCAGCCAACAACAACAACGGGCGAGTCTACTGTATATCTACGTGGGGTGAGGCCGGCAAACTCTTTACCGTAAGACAACAGAAGCTGTGAGTCAAGATTATAACTCTTGATTCTATGTTACTATTTTAAATGTCATGCATTTAAGGAAAAAATCCTTGACACAAGGATTTTTCTACCAAGAGAATAATTAAAGGAAACCAAAGTCACAGATAATCTTAAACCGAGGATACATGATCTTAAAATAAGATTATTACCTCAAATTAAGATAATATAAATCCAAGATAATTTATTATCTTCTGCCAAGATAACCTTTTTTTCTGTGTAGTAACTGTAACAACCAGTGAATTAACTAAACTTTCGTGGGGTTCCATATATGCAATACATTAAGAATGTTTAGTAACCAATTCTCAGTGTAGGGTTTCACGATGGTCGAGAAATGGAACTTCTCGTCTAGATTTTCGAGACTAGAAAAAGGTTGATCTTGTTTTGACCATTTCTCAACGCGACACTCCCATGCAACAAGGATGTAACTCAAGTTTCATCAAAGACCCATTTTGAGTTATACTCATAGGTAAATACCTTGAAAAAAGACACACATGGTGGTACTACTCAGATTTCTCCTTAGGCCATTTTAACCAAAAGTTTACCTAAAAACACTAAAGTAAGAAATTCTAAACTTGAATATTATCAGAAATAAACAATAAATAAACAATAAATACATATACAGTTAAATAGATAATTTTATAAGCTTTCAAATGATGTATCATATGGCTTCCTTTTCTACTTCAATCAGTTCCCCACCCTTAAATAATAAAAAAAAATATTTTAAAAATTTAGCTGTCATGAAAAATGTCAATATATGAGTTACGGCTTTGTTGCTTGGGGGTATCGAACGATTAGTTCCTGGTCTTGTCTTTAGACGGGAGTCTCCACTATTAACTTGTTGTCTCATCTCGTGGGAGATTTTCAATACTCCCTGCAAGATTCAACCAATTGTTTGACCTTAATATCACGCGTCGACACATCCTCACTACTACCAGTTTTTATTATCGCTTTTATCGTTTGTTATTAACATAACTTATGTGTATAAACTCTCTAGAGAATACTTAAAAAATTTAATTTGTATAGTGGCATAGAAATCTCGAATCTTGATCCAGAGTCTCGACTAATATTATCTTGGTTTTTTCAAAACTTTGAAAAAATACGATAAAATATATATCAACTTCTGATAAATAGCTATTTAGGAATTATATTTTAGTAGATATCTTTAAAAGCTTTTTGGTACACTAAAAGTGTCAAACCATGAAACAAAAATAAAAATGGAATCCGCGCTGGCTAATTACTTTGTCAACAAACTAGACACAGTCTCATGTCGATAAAAGCGGAAACTACTAATTATCATCAAGTTAAAATCTACTGCCAGCCACCATCTGAAACTCTTCTGTCGACAGTCACTCCATCCAGCGGCAAACAACCAACGTTAAAGGGTAAAGATAACTTTTGAACAAATGATAAACGCCCGTCCCTTTGTCATGGTAACGGTGAGAACACAAAATTATAGAGTTCTTAGGGGTTTTTAGGCTTCAGGTCGCATAGTATTAAAAAAAAATCTTTTATTATTCCATAGATAAGATAAATCACAGACCAGTTTGTGAGATTAATTTATAAAGTAATCAAAATGACAATTTCGACGTTTTAGTTATGTTGGGATAAAGATGTAATTATTCTGTGCTATATATAGCACAGATAACTTTTTGATTTTTGGGGAATAGGGCTTTGGATCTGACTTATTTTGCTGTGACGTTTCGACGATGGATTTTCGTCGGTTTTGAACAGAGAATTAAAGCTAAAGATTCTCTGTTCGAAAACAACGAAAATCCATCGTCGAAACGTCACAGCAAAATTAGATAAAAATTTTAGTTAGATCCAAAGCCCTATTCCCCAAAAATCAAAAAGTTAAATTATACAAATCGGGCAAAAACTTTCAATATCAATATGGTGATGTGTTGTGTACTCTTCGTCTTTAAAACAAGTCACACTTAACCATACTTTCTTTGTACATAACACTACACTAACAATGTTAGGTCTATGATGTTGCCTTGACAGAAGGAACAGCTTGTTTTACTTGTTGGCCCTACTCGTAGAAGGCAACAGCAAGCTGCGCCTGGATGGAGTGACCTCAGCTGACATTCTTCTATCGGTGTAAAAGTTTATTTATAATGTCAACAAGATGTTCTCGGGAGAGAAGTGTAATAAAGAAGGAAATAGATACTGGTTAAATAAAGCCAAAGATCCAAGTGCCTTTTAATTACTTAATATATTGTGTCCAATTTGCTAATTGCATTTGAATTTGGGTAATTATTATTATTTCTTATTTTCTTATTTTGGTTGTCGATAACATTATTCTAAATATAATTTTCCGATTATTTCACTAAATAATTTTTGCCATTTTAGCAATGTTATTTCCTCTTAGGGCAAAAATATTCATTTAAGTAAAATTCTTCTTATTTCGCTCAGTGATACATCAGTTCTATACTATACACAAAATACGTGAGGATTTTTACTTGTTTTGGCCTTGCGGAGAATCAAATACTTCTATGATTGTAAAGGCCTATCCAGAAGCTTGCATAAGAACATAAAACATAAGAATGCGATGCCGTGATTGGCTTACAAGATACATGGCGTCACATTAAGCCAATCACGGCATCGCATTGTTATGTACTTTGTTGTTATGCGAGCCTGTGGATATGCCCTTATGTAACTTAACTTAACACGTTTTTCTTTTAGGTAAAACAGAAAAAAAATGGAACCCCAAGTATTTTAGTTTTTCGAAATTTTAATATATGCTATAAAGTACGCTATTAAAGAAGCAGTTCCTTCTAATAAATTGGAATAAAATATTAATATAATAATATTCGTGGCAGTAAATTTTAGTATACCTCCTTTCGTTTTACCAAACTTTATATTCTGATGTAGGTATATGTTTATGATTTAAGACACTGATATACGCTGGCAGATGCCGATCATCCTTGAAATATTCTCTCAGCTTACGCCGCAATGCAATATATAAATCGTATAACACTGGCATAAAAAGGCTACATAAAGTTTAATAAGATTTTGAAATTATTTGTTAAAATTATGCAGTATGTCGAAGCGATATCCCCCTTTTATATTTTTATCCCGATTTTACAACTTCTTAGAATTTCAAGATAGGTGGGGGGAGCTCTCCCATCCTCCCCCATAGCTGCGGCCCTGTCCCCGAATTGAGAAATTGATAATCGCCGGGATCCTATCATGTGTGGTTTGACTCAAAAGCATACGCTATTTTTCCTGGCGTATCTAAAATAATATCAAGAGACCCGTTAATTTGACCATATTTGAAAAAAATGCAAAAATTACGTAATTTAAATTTTCCGACGACATGTGACTAAAATTTTAGAATCATTTTTGTTTTCAATGTTTATTTGAAATTTTGAAATAAATTAGGGTAAGTTTTTAAGTCAAACTAGGACCCCGACGATCATCATTTCGCAATTCTGGGGCCGGCGCGGCCTAGGAATTGCTCCGACCTAGCTCTATTAAATAAAAAGACGATTCAAGTTTGCTTCCACGGAAACACTTCCTTTATGAGATATTGAAAGTTGAACGTGTTTCCTGAGTGTAACACTCTTCTGGAAAACTGAAAAGCGTTCATTATTGATTTACCAAAACCAATATTCCAAGTTACATTTCGATTTCCTCATTTTCTAGCACTTTACCCAAGACAATTATAAAGTTATTACTCTATTCTCGCTAAATTTGACTAGACCTAGACGTTTCTCACACCCTTTCTTAAAAATTAACTTCCTATAGTCAATACATCTACACACATAGAAAAATAAAGTATTTATGATATTTGTATTAGATACTTGTTTAAACATATTTAACTATGGTCTGTTTCCTTAAGCAAGATAGTAAAACTAAAAATCGCACAGTAAATATATTTACAACAGCTTTACAACAGCTTTTTGTTTTATAAAATAAACTACGCAGTATATTCGCACATCCAGTATTCGAATCTGTTTTGAAAATATTCACTGTGCGATTTTTAATTTACTATCTTGCTTGATGTAACAGACCATAATTAAAAAAAAAATCAATAATTTGTTTCAAGTTTAATTTGTACTTGTTTCCGAGGAATCAGTATTAAGTAGTAATAGTATTTTTCCTACGACCTACACTGTATGTAATTACACATGATTCTGCACGTAAATGTGATTCAATGCAAATACATGTAAGACTTACTATATTTTACATGTAATTTTACAATTTTACATGTAATTTTACAATTTTACAAGTAATTTTAAAATATTATATGCAAATTACATGTAAAATCTAGTAAATTTTACAGAGTTCACTGTAAAAACGAAATATGTAAATTTGCATGCAGAATAATAGGTAATGCGTTGCCATGCAGAGACAAGTAAACGTTACGAGTTTTTACATGTAATTTTACGATTTTATATGAATATTACATCTAAATTACATGTAATATTCATAAAAAACTGTAAAATCTCGTAAATTTTACTTGTACCTGCATGGCAACACATTACCTATTATTCTATATTTTTTACAGTGTAGTTAGCGGATAGTGCTAATTTTCCACCCGTTGCCATGACAGCGGTCGGGAAGTGAAAATCATCTGATTTTACATATCTGCTGTCAGAGAAAGAACAAACGTCAAACACATAACCTCAAATTGACTAATTAATTTTTAGACAATTTTTGTGTTTTTTTGGATGTTTACTTGTTAGGTCGAAGGAAAAATAGTATACGAACCTCTACGTAAACCATTTTCAGTTCACTGAAAACTAACTTTGCGTACTCGGTACGTAATAAACTATTGTTAAAACATTGGTCAATGTGAACTAAAATTAAAAAAGTTTTGCTTGCTTGCTAAATTTTTATTCAAATTGTCCAATAATTCAATGTGATGTAGTAAAGAATACCCCAGGAACGCACTATGGTACCAAATTCAAATCTAGTTGGAAAATAGTCTGAAACTTTTAGAATCTCTTCAGGGCATCTCGAAAATAATGAGAAAAATAGAGAAAAAAAATACCCGGGGGTGAGATATAAGGGATGAAAATTTAAAATAAATATTTCAGAAATATTTTTTGAATTCACTAGTTATATTTGACACCGTAGAATCCGGGAATATAGTAAAATAAATAATTTTCATTGGAAGCCCACCGGGGGTGAGATATACCGCGTGTCCCAACTCTACTTACCCAGCGATTTTCTTGAAAACTAAAAGATTATCCCTGCAAAAACCACCTAGAATGGGACAACAATATCTATAGAAAGTAGTCAAAAATAAAATCAACCCCTCACCTAACTTACCCTGACTTTATTTTTTTAAGTAACACTCCTATATTTTTTTGGTTGTTTTGGATAGACCTTGAGCTTGCAAATACAATGGTTTATTATACTTGCTATTTTTAAGTTTTAAAAGTAATAAAACACATTTAAAATCGCCTCCTGATTTTAACTATATTTGGCACCAGTTTTCCCGAAAACTAAAAGATATAATCAATTTCTGAAAAAAAACAGTTTAAATAATACAATAATATCTATAAAAAGTATTACAAAATTAAATTCACCACTACACCCCCTCCCACAGCTTACTCCAACTTTATTTTTTCAAATAGCACCCCTATATTTTTTCGGTTGCTTTGGACTTTGAGCTTACAAATACAATGGTGTGTAATACTTGCTATTTTTGAATTTAATAAGTGGTAAAAAGTTTTAAAACAACCCCCGGATCCCATCTATATTTAAGCAGTAATTTTCTCGAAAACTAAAAGAGAGATAATTAATTTACGCAGAAACCAGTGTAAATGAGACTATAAAAAGTAGCAAAAAAATTAATCCACCTCCCAACCACCTCCTAAAACTTAGTTATCTGTTTTTAAAATGCTATTTTTTCCCCTTATTTGTAATTATTAATCTGCAAAAGGCTGCAGATGCGACTAGTGTCAATGTGTAGGTAAAGGTTAATTCTACATAATACAGGTAGAAGCACCTCTATGTCGCTCCATGTTCGAAAGTTACATCATACAATGCATATTAATTATAATTATTGAAAAATATATAATAATTAATGCATATTAAATTAAAAGATGGATATTTTTTGGCGTAATTTATTGTAAAACGTCAACAATAATTAAAACTTTTGATTGGCAATACAATAAATGATATTTTAATACGACTTAAAAAGTCCAAACCATACTAACATAAAGCAGTTTAAACTTTTTTTTATCAATTAAAGGGTTTTCATAAGAGTACTACTTGGATACTACTCCAAAAAGTCCAAACCATACTAACATAAAGCAGTTTAAACTTATTTTTTATCAATTAAAGGGTTTTCATAAGAGTACTACTTGGATACTACTCCAAATAGTTATACTATCTTTTAAACGCTTAAGGTTTTTAAATTTAATTTAAATTTAAAAAATATTAACAATCTAGTTTGGCCGCCTCTAAGGTGAGTCAAAAATTATTTTATTGCTTACTTTTTTTTTGTTTTTTGGCTATATTTTACCCCCCAATAGAATTTGTTTTTCATTATTTTTCCCACGTTGCCCCAGATGCCCTTACATTACTCTAAAAGTTTCAGACTTTTGTCCAGCTAGATTTGACCATAGTGGAACGGTTAAACGCAAGCAAAAGGTTAAGTTTACAGTTTTCAGAAAAACTATACTTGGCTTCTGTTGCAGGAAGGTGGTTCACCCCCCTAACTTTTTTACCTTTTATGTAGGATCGTGAAATTTGCAGAAACCACATAATGTATACATTAGGATTTTTTTACATAGAAAGTTTTAAGAACTTCCGGTTTCGCTGGAAACGAATCGAACTTTTGTTTTTAAATGGAACACCCTGTATATTTTCACATATTTTCATTCAAAAATAAAATCAGAGAACAATCATGTGTCACTTGTTAGGTCAGGCATATTTATATTTAAATTTTTATTTTAAATCTATAGAGTACCTAAATTAGCTTATACACCTGATTTTTGGTCTAATATACTCTCTTGCTTGATAAAACAGACCTTGTTGTTTCTTCAGTCAGTTCTTTCATCTCCTTTTTGGCTGCTCGTTAGTGATAAGACCTGCGTGTACTCTTGTCAATTTGACCGTGCCAACAATTCTCAGCGTCTTAACGCTAACACCCTGACAGTTCTCTTCTGAAAAAAGGGATATAGATTTGACTTATCCGCTTTAGTTTTAGTCTGAAATTTTCACCCATCGTCTTGATTGGATTTTCACAAAACGGCCGAATAAAAAAAAGGTCGATAACTGTTTTCGTCAAGCAGTTTGTACGGAAAGAAAAAGTTCAAATAAACCATAAATATTTCGTAAACCAGATGAAAGTCTTAGGCCTTGATGATATGCAGACCATAGGAGAGACAGGAGCTACTGCTTACACTAAAAAAAATTATAATAACGGACTCGAATTAAAATAGATTATGTTAATTTAAGACTGCGATTTCATGTTAATTTAAGACTGCAACTTTTTCAACAAACCCCTCATGCGTTTTCAACATTGGCCCACAAAAAAAATCCTGGTAATTAATTATTATATATTATACTGCCCTACTAAGACAAGTTGTCCTATATGCAAAAATTCACTTTTTGAGATAAGCACGTCATTTTATTGCTTTACACCAGCCCCATGTGCCTACTAAAAAGAAATGTCCTATCTAAAACGCAATCCAAAAAATAAGCCTAATATGTTTATCCTAGGTGGAAAATTTTCAATGTTTTTTAAATAAAATTGTCCTAACTAGTCTTTACTAGACGAATAATTCAGGACTAGGACTAACTTTATTGATCTTAGTAATTTGATTAGACTTTTTAGATAATTTTGTCACGTGTGACAGTGTTTTTGTAACGAGATTTTGCAATGCTAAAAATTGTTTTTTTTTTAAATAATAATTTCTTTTGATAAAACAACTCTTCCCCTTTCAAAAGATACCCGTAGAATCCTTATATCTTCATTGTTGTACGTATAATATTATTGCAAAAAAAAAACATCTCTGGGATAAACAATTGCCATTTTGCAAAACCTATTGAATGAATCATTTGGAAATTTTAACCACATATTGAGTACTATAAGACGCAACTTTTGCACAATAACAAAGTCGTAGGTTGATTTTTTTCAAAATTTATTGTTTATTGAATAATATGCAAATTTTGATCGTTTTTTGCAGTTTTCTAAGCAACAAATCATCCTATCGACATTTAAAAAACGCCATTTTGAAGGTTTTTTTAATTTCTTACAAGATGGTTACTTTGATTATTGATAAAAAACATAACTGTTTTACTGGTATGCAAAAATGTGCAAAAATAGACATTTTTTTACCTTTAATTGTTTATATCTTAACAACCACAACAAATCCACCGCAGCAAATACATAGGTTTTGCTTCTATACACCTGTATTACCTGAAAAACTTGACAGACCTCTGGATGAGCCAGTGTCCCCAACAAGATATTTTTTTGCTCATACACTGAGAGAAATCACATTTAAAAGGTGTAAAAACACACTTCGTGGAGGTGTAAATTTTACACCTTTATGTAAATGATCATCAACAATGATGTATCATAACACCTAAATTTCACTCGTGATGTGATTTTTACCTATGGTGTATATTTTTACATACATACCATTTGCAACAATACACTCAAAGTGCAAGAAAGTGTATTTTTACAAGCATACCACTTGCAACAATACAAGAACTACACTCCTGATGTGCAAACCAGCCAATCGCAGTGCATTAAGCTAGTCACGTGACTCTTGTTGGCTTCAACGCGTTGTTACAACGACACTGTTAGCTGGCAGCCAGTACAACTATTTACGTTTGTGCAAATTTTCTGTGCTGGACTTTTTAAAGAAATAATCGGTAAGTGTTGATTAAAAGTATATATTCAAAAAGTATATTTAAAAAGTATATATAGTGTTGATTCAAAGTATATACAGGGTGTTCCGTGAGGAAAGGGAAATATTTTAAGGATGTATTCTAGAGGTCAAAATACAAAAAAAGTTCTTATAAACAAATGTCCAAAAACGACTCGTAAGGGAGCTACGCCCCTTCAAAGGGGTCCCAAAATTTCGATTTTTTATTAATAACTTCGGAACCCTTTGTGTTATAGCATCAAGGTTTAGCACGTGATCTATGCTTTATAAAGCCTATCAGCCAATGGTATTTGCATGTAGTTACTTTAACCAGTGGCGTCCGTAATGGGGGGTCTTATCACTTTTTTGCCCAAAACTTCTTCTGCTCAACTTTTTTGTGGGTTTATTTTTAGAATATTATTACCAAGGTAAGAACCCATAAAAAAGGTACTCTTGTTGTAATAGGATTAACTGTTTTCGAAAAAAATACAATTAAAGGCAAACTTAAACCTTTCTAGAACCAAAAATTAAAACTAAAATGTTAAAAACCAGAATTTTAATTTTGCAGTGTGATTCTACATCAAAAGCTAAGAAAAAAAGTGTTTTACATGTAGGTTTAAAAATCGATTTTAAAGGTACCATCACCCTTCAAAAATTTTGGAGACCATAACCTTAGCATTGATTTTTGGAATTACCTGTATACAATTTTTTTTTCTTAGTTTTTGGTGTACAGTTAAACTACACCATTGAAATTTTGGTTTTCAACAATTTGGTGTTTAATTTTTGATTCTTGAAACTTGTAATTTTGCCTTTAATTGTATTTTTCTCGAAAACGGTTAATCCTAAAGTATTTTAGCAAGAGTACCTTTTTAATGTGTTTTTACCTAAAGAATACTATTCCAATAATAAACCCACAAAAAACTTTAACAGAAAAAAGTTTGGGGCAAAAAAGTGATCAGACCCCTCTTGTCGCACGCCCCTGGTTTAAGTGACTACATGCAAATACCATTGGCTAATAGGCCTTATTAAGAATAGATCACATGCAAAACCTTGTTGCTATAACACAAAGGGTTCCTTAGTTATTAATTAAAAATTTAATTTTTGGTACCCCATTTGAAGGGGCGTAGCTCCCTTATGAGCCGTTTGTGGACATATGTTTATGGGAACTTTTTTTCTTATTTTGACCTATAGAACATATTCTTTAAATACTTCCCTTTCCTCACGGAACACCCTGTATTTCAAAAGGATATATCCCTGAACTAACCAAAATGAAAAAACGTAAGTGTAAATAGGTACTTTTTTTATAAGGTAATTTCTAATTTAAGCGAAACACACTGTTAGTACATTTATGTACATGACTATTGTTCATACTAAATCTAAATATATTCCATTCTGTATACGTACCAATAAACATACATCAAATGCTGTGATTAACCAAATCTTGCATGTAATCTAATTCAACGTTGACATTCTCTACTAGGACATGTGCAACAGCTTTGTCCTTATATCCTCTGGCACATTACGAGCTCGATCTTTACGGTTTACGGAAATTCGTGATGTTTTTAACCGAAGAAAAATCTAGCTTAATATACCAATTTCTTTTATCTGCATGAGTGTCAGAATTGTTTGACAACAAACATATTTCTCTCTGACCTTTTAATGCTTTTCTTTCTTTATTTTAAGATGGAAACGCATTTATCTTTTAAAAAATACTAAATACCTACACTGTAAACAAAAAACCGCTTTTGACCTACGTATAATGTAAACTCAGTCACAAAGTAGAAGCTTTTTGATAGTGTAGAAGTTCCTAGAATTTTTATAGTATTCTGTAGTCATCTAACTAAATGAAAAGTTCGTTATGTATGTGTACGTAGAACACATTTAGAATAAATATTAAATTTGTGTGCACATTGGAATTAAATAGATTAAATTTAATATTAACTTTTAATATATCAAATATATTACAAATAAATGTGAAATTTTAATGTAATTGATGTTTATGGTATATCTTTATATTTTGTAATAAAACGCAAATATGTTTCCCATTCTTTTATTGCATGCAGTAGGTATGTATTTTTCATTTTATATTGATGGATCCTTTGTTCGTAATAGTTCCATAATTTCAGTTTTAATAAAACTGGGTCAACAAAATTGGAGTAAAACGCGCCATTTTCTTATTTTGAATATTTTGAAGTTTCTTTTTCAGTAAAATTTGCGGTCTATTGTAATAAAAGTCTGTGCGTTTTAGTTCGGTTAAAGCGGAAGTCGCATCATCTTTTGTTTTTTTAAATGAGAAATAGCTAAATGAATGTTTTTTTTTTGTTAATATGCAAACAAATATTTGACTATTGTTGCATCATAGATTTATAATAGTTTTAATACTAATACTAATAAATATAATTACTGTGGTTGTACATTTTAAATTAATTTCTTTGTTTTGACCCATTTTCAAATGCTTTTTAATATTTATTTCTCAAATAGTATATTGCTTTACTAAGAGGAAAAGTGAAGCTTTTTTTTCTAGTCTGTTGAAACTACAGACGAGTAAAAAAAAACACTTTTCCTCTGCGAAACTACTATTTTTTCTTCAAGCATCCTATATATTTTTTTTAAATATTAATTTTTGAGTTTAGTTTATTCAGTAATAAAGTATTTTTTTAAATTAAAATATGATAATAAAACCCTTTCGAAATAAACTTAAACTTTCCTTAGCTCATTTTAATTTTTTTTAGGCTGAATCGTACACTTTTCTCGTTTTCGATGGTAACTTGTCTAATGTAGCACTTGTAATTTCGGAGAGATTTGTAGGTGTATAAGCCATATATTCTTCTTCAATCATTTTTAATCGATTTCACACAAGGTTTTTGCACAGAAGCTCGAGTCAGCCACCTGTTTACATAATAAACAAACAAGTTTGAAGTATGGCTGGCATCAAAGTCAAAGAGTGCTGACGCCAGTGGTGGTTTTGCTAACTAACTTTTTTTACGGCGTACAACAATGAACTCATTTTTTTACTGTAAAAAAATAGATCAGTTCTAACTAGTGTGTTCAGTTATAAAATATAAACATTTTAGTACGCTTGAAGAAAAAATAATTTTAAACTAATTAGCATCATTTGAAAGAAAATAAGATAATTTCCCCATT
Organism: Brachypterus glaber; assembly: GCA_958510825.1. Taxonomy (NCBI): domain Eukaryota; kingdom Metazoa; phylum Arthropoda; class Insecta; order Coleoptera; family Kateretidae; genus Brachypterus; species Brachypterus glaber. The sequence goes on along the minus strand of OY294044.1, from coordinate 26,435,016 downwards.
GATTTTAATTTATAGGTCTTATTTATAAAACTTGAAAAAAAAAATAGTTTGAAAAATACAATTTGATCATTGATCAATTATCAATCAAAGGAAAAATCTTTGAAATAATTTTATTCGTGTTTTTTTTTTAAATAGGAACCTATAAATAAAAAATAACATATTATAGGAATTTTTTTTCTATGAAGATATTCCCGTTAATAGAAAATTATTTTTGACTGATACCCTGGTCAAAAAAAAACATAATTACTAAGTATAGCCAAAGTATAAAACTATTATACCTACAAATTTTTTCGAAATTAGCGTTCATTTATGGTCTAATTAAACTTTCAGTGTATTTAGACCATAGACAAGGAAAGACCTCCAAAGCCGTTGCGGGATACTGTGATAAATGTGCCTAGCGCATCTGAGATAAACTTGCACATGCGCACTACTATTGTTGTTTTTGACGAGTATTTTTAACTATAGTTTTGTGTGTCAAATAAAAATTGTAAAAATTTCAACAAAAAATAATAAATATCTAGGAAGAAACGTCGAAATAATTTTTTTTAATTATTTTATAAGAATTTTTCGAGGTGTGTGAGTTTCGGAATTTTGTACACCTACTTTGAGTACACCAGGGATTGGCCCTTTGCTCTTCATAAAGCAACAATACAGGTTAGGTTTAAAGTTATAAACAAATGCAGCAAAAAAACAATTAAAACACAGTAGAAGTCGAAAAATGAACAGAAACAAACGACGATCTGACAGTATAAACAAACTACTAATAATTCGTCACCCCAGTATTGGTTTGCCATATCTCTATTTTTGGACATTTTAAGATTTTTACTGGGGAATTTTGGAGATAAGACAAATGAATACTGGGGTGATGAATTGTTTTACGACCGACAGCATTTCACAGCTGATAGAGATGCGTACTGCGCAAGGTCAGATATATTGCGTTACGTCATTTCGCTGCCCCGTTCTGTCACAAAATAATCTTGCGCAGGCTGGACTAATGGTTCTCTTTCCTTCTCTATGATTTAGACCTTTGACCAAAGTGTTTTAAAATATTAACGTAAAAGATTAATAATATTAACTCGAGATCTCAGAAAAGCGATTATTCTATACAAAAATTAAATTTGGCTATCCGTGGAGTCTGGATCATACGGCCGAAAGTTGTACGGCCGAAGAAATGCTGTTACCCCCTCCACTGTATTCTCCAGGGGTTCTCAATATTTAATTAAAACAATGAATTTCTTATGCATATTATTGTTACACTAGGCGAGCATTTATTATTTAATTAGCTAAAGCTAAATTATTTAGCCTAAATATATTCCTATTTGTTTCTTAAAATACATCGCCTTTTAAATTCTGAAATAATGTATCTGAAAAATAACTACTTGATAGGTAACGTAAACAAATACCCTCCATAAAAAAAACACCTACCCAACACAAACCAACGCCTCCCTTAAAAAAAAAAACACCAAACCAGCAAACTACCAAACCAAACCATTTTTAACGTTAACCAACGCCTCCCATTAAAAAAAAAAACACCAAACCAGCAAACTACAAAACCAAATCATTTTTAACGTAAACCAACGCCTCCCATTAAAAAAAAAAACACCATACCATCAAACTACCAAACCAAACCATTGTTAACGTAAACCAACGCACCCATTAAAAAAAACACTATAGTTGTTAAAACCAGAAATTCGTGAGTATTTTAACAATTTTTTGTTATAAAAATTTCAACAATTATTTTATTATATTTATTAATTTGCAGAGAATAGTAAGAAGCAACCAGTTACATATCTCAATGTATAAATACTTGCCTACGCTTTGAGAGCCACTGAAATCCGGGCTGCCACTACTAAAACCCTCGCTTTCGGCCGTATGATCTTCGACCGTAATACCCACCTCGTATCCGTGTTGTAATAGCATAAGTGTGTTGGGAACTTTAGGATAGTTTTAATTAAAGTTTTTTTTATAATCTTTTTTTTTACTATCACATATCATTAGAAAGCAAACTTTACGTTCTTTTAAATTCTCAGAAAAATATAACCCTGGTGGTTGATTTGAAAAGTTGCTTTTACTTTTGGTTTAATTGGAAGTAGTAGATTTTCGGATTGTTTTTGACAAAAAAAAGTGTATAGTGTATCTGGGTATAATTTACTAAAAAAAATATTTCAAAATATTCAGAAATAAAAAATGACGCGCTGTTCTAATTTCAATGACATCCGGTAGTTAACTAACAAGGTAATAAAACTATACAAATTTCTTGTATAAACATTCTTATCAGAATTATGCATGTGTATATATATATATATATATATATATAGATATAGCAGTAATTCACTTATGCAATCTATTTAATCTGCTCTATTATCATGACTCGATCTTGACTAAAGCAAAAAAATATTTACTTAATATAGTTACCTTATTAATAAACAAGCCGTGAAGATTTCATTATATACTATTCATAGTAAATCGTATATTGCATTTTTTAAATACTTAATAATTTATTTTTAACATCTTTTTAATTTTTTAATGGTGGCTATATATGGTGAATTTTTATGGCTAAAACCCGTGCTTGGGTGGCTAAAACTAGAGAATTAGTATTATTTTGTTTGTTTTTTATTTTATAACATATCAGCTGAAGTTATATTGTTTAAACATTTATTTTATAGTAGAGATATATTGTAAGTTTCAGAAAAACCAAAACTTGCAACCTTAACATTATAATGGAACATAATAAAAAGAAATAAAAACAGAATTTTTCTTAATGTGGCTATAACTGGGGTATCTACCCTACATTTCTTATGGGAAATGCCCCCCGGTTAAATTTTCTAAAATTTAAGTATGTTTGAGTTCTCAACTGATTGATTAAAAGTCTCCATGGGCACAAAGCTCTAAGTCTTTCGTGCTAGAGCTTAATAAATATGGAATTTTGTGCAAAAAGTCCAAAAAAAACATATATATTTTTTAAAAAGTCCAATGAATTAGAGTGGGGAGAACAGGAATTTTTTCTGACTGAGTGGCAATCTTTGTGTGCGCAAGACCGTTTTTTCAGGTTTAGAGAGAGAGATAGAGATAGATGCGCGAAGCAAAATCGGCATAAGAAATTTCAACGGCTCTAGCACTCTCCCCTCTCTAACCCAATGACTGTGAACAGTATAATGGAATACTTGTTTTTACTTTCGAGTGACATCAGGACCCTATTGAAAATGACGCGTCTGCGCGGGTATAAATGTTGCATAGACCGGACTTGAGCGGGTGAATTTCATCCGCCCAAGTCCGGTTTATGCACCATTTATACCCGCCCAGACCCGTCATTTTCAGCAGGGGAGAGAAAAAAATAATGTTGCCTTTTGATTAAATTTTTGTCTAGTAGGCCACAATTTTTCCCTGATTATTCGTGTTAAGCGATACGCCGGGTTCAAAAAAAAAATTCGACCACGAAAATGTTCTAGCCGTCTGCGCTAAATGCCTTTCGATTTATCTTTTATCTGTTTTTCTGGAATACGTACATAATGTGATGGATTTTTTTTTTCTTTTTTAAGCTACTTTTTGATATTATTGTAGTGGCAACTAATCATAAAATTTAATTTGATAAACCACTATAATTTTATTGGAGGTTTTATCTATTTCACAATTTATCGCAATTTATTATTTTAGTTTTCAAAATATAAAATATTGCTTACGTTTATACGATTTTCTAATGTTTCTTTTTATTTTCAGGTAAGTGCAACTTCACTTTACTTAATGATTTTTTGGTAAGTACAATAACAAATATTGTAAGTTAAAAAACTAGCAAAATTTAAAGTAAATAAAATAAATAACATTCTCTGACGTTGAATTATAAACTCTCTGGAAAACCGGAAAAGTCAGGGAATTTGACCGACCGGGAAAAGTCAGGGAATTTTGTAAAAAGTCAGGGAATATTTTGAACTTTAAAGTTTTATAAAATTTTAATTAAAAAAAAGTTTCTTAATGGATACCAGAGGCCCATATTTTAGAAAATTGGTTAATATTTTCAATCCACGGAATGCTATTTAAACCTTATTTTTTATTTGCGAAGACTTAGTTTGTTTAAAGATTACTTTTTTGCGTAATATTTAATAATATTCGCCTGCGGCGCCTACATTATACTTCTTTATAAAAGATTTGCCTGTCAAAACCAAGTTTGCCAAACAAGTTGCTATATTTTGTAATATTTTCACCTACGAAATTGTTATTAGCTATAAAGCTGTAGGAAACAATCATTTTCGTAGAGGATCGAAGGAAAAATTTATTTTTCTTCAAGCGTACTAAAATGTTCATATTTTATAACTGAAGACACTAGTTAGGAGTGATCTATTTTTTTACAGTAAAAAAATGAGTTCACTCGAGGCAGCACTATTTGACTTTGATAACAGCCAAACTTCAAACTTGTTTGTTTATTATGTAAACAGGTGGTTGACTCGAGATTGTGTAAAATTAATTAAAAATGATTGAAGAAGAATATATGGTTTATACACCTACAAATCTCTCCGAAATTGCAAATGCTACATTATACAAGTTACCATCGAAATCGCGAAAAGTGTACGATTTAGCCTCCCTATGAAAAATGACCAATAGAAATCAAATACAAACCAATAGAAATTTGTATTGGTTTTTATTGGTCTCTATTGGTTTTATTGGTCTTTATTGGTATTAAAATTAAACTCTATTGGTTTATATTGGTCTGTGTTGGAAAAAATTTTTACTGGTTATTACCAATACAAAACGTATTGGTCTGTATTGGTTCTTTTCCAAAATATATGTTATTTTATTGGTATGTATTGGTTTAAATTGGATATTATATTTATTGGTAAATACCAATACAAAACTTATTGGTCCGTATTGGTTTATTTAAATATTTTTTTTAATATATATTGGTATCTAATGGTTTATATTGGACTTTATATTTATTGGTAAGTACCAATACAAAAACCTTATTTTTGTATTGGTTTGTATTGGTTTATATTTGACCAAATATCGATATTATATTTATTGGTAAATTCCAATACAAAAACTTATTGGTCTGTATTGGTCTTTTTTAAATATTTTTTTTTATATTGGTATCTAATGGTTTATATTGGATATTATATTTATTGGTAAATACCAGTACAAAAACCTTCTTTTTTGTATTGGTTTATATTTGACGAAATATCGATATTATATTTATTGGTAAATACCAATACAAAAACTTATTGGTCTGTATTGGTCTTTTTCAAATATTTTTTTTTATATTATAATATTAATACCAATTGGTATCTAATGGTTTGTATTGGATATTATATTTATTGGTAAATACCAATAAAAAAAACTTTTTTTTTTCTATTGGTTTGTATTGTTTTATATTTGATATTATATTTATTGGTAAGTACCAATAAAAAAAAATATTTTTTCTATTGGTTTATATTTTATATTATATTTATTGGCAAATACCAATATAAAAACTTTTAATATTATTTATGTTTGAAACTGCCCCTTGTCTGGGTTGAATCTGCCTCGCTCTGGGGCTGATTCAGCCATTTTGCAGCCTGTGATTTAAACAGCAAAAAAAAATATTAAATATTTATTTTATAAAATTTTTAACTACAGCTATTTATAGACAAAGGTTTGAAGTTTACGACAATGGAAAAATTATTTTGAAATATTTATATTTTACAAAGATATAAATTTTTTGGCAAAAAGCTTTTTGGCTTTGGCACTAGTCGTTGAACCTTCCCCTACAATTTTTTATTGCAATAAGATACATTTTATGCCTCTCTATTGGTCTGTATTGGTCTCTATCGGTTATTTTATTGGAAAGCCCATTATAAACCAATAGAAAACGACTTACACAAGATTGTATTGGTAATTTCCAATAATACGTTTTTCGAGTCTCTATTGGTTTTTTTTCGGTTTGTATTCGGTTATTGTACTGGTCTATATTGGAGTTTACCAATAGAAACCGACTTACGTAAGTCGTTTTCTATTGGTCTGTATTGGTATATACCAGTTCAATAACCGAGTACAAACCTCAAAAAAACCAATAGAAAATTTCTTCTGTTCTCTATTGGTCATTTTTCATAGGGCTACAAAAAAAATTTAAAATGAGCTAAGGAAGGTTTATATTTATTTCGAAATGGTTTTATTGGCCTATTTTAATAAGAAAAACATACTTTATTACTGAATAAATTAAATTCAAAAATTAATATTAAAAAAAATAAATATAGGATGCTTGAAGAAAAAATAGTATGTTTCACTCAGAGGAAAAGTGCTTTTTTTACTCGTCTGGTCCGCTTCGCGTCGTCCGTAAATTATACAGAGTAGTAAAAAAAAGCTTCACTTTTCCTCTTAGTAAAACAATATACTATTTCCTGATCAATTCTAACAATAAACTCTAATGCCTTCTCATATTTTGATAATCCACTGCGAGAAAAATTACTTTCAGTGAGTTCACTGCATGATAACATTCCAAAAATAGGGTGGTTGTGAGTGTTTTAAATTAGTCACACGTAGTTTTTTGTGGCAAACCACAACGGGGAGTGAAATAATACAAATTAAAGCAAGGGTGATCAAAATTACGCCAATAAATTGTGACATCTGGTATCATATACTGTAATCACAAGTAAAAGAAAAAAAAATCAAAAACAAGCCGTAGATTATGTAATGCCTTATTTTATAGTACATTTTCACTGCGGATAGTATATTGAGTTTTCTTTGGATTTACTTCCCAAAATACGATTTCTTTGAGCTCTTGTGCTTCCTTTTTTAAACTTCTTGTTTTTTCTTTTGAAAACATGCGCCCCCTATGTATTTTTTTATTTTTGAATTTAATTCAATTTTAAATTCTAATTTTTCCGAATATTTAGTGCAAAAAACCATAGATAATAGGCAGATCCAGATCGTTTTTTCTTGATCACATTTAATTTCCTTTTTTCACTACTAGCTTTAGAACATACCATTATATATCATGTTTTCAAACTGTGAAATCAATTTTCTTCGCCTATAGCAATAATAATTTTTTCTCTCCCAGTAGGAGTAAATTTTATAAACAACTGATTTCTGTCACTTTAGATGTTTCAGTTCTTTGTGCAATTTTTACTAATTAAACCCAAGAAAATAGCTTTAAATAACTTTTTGTTTATTAAATATAATTAATTACAATTATTACCATATAATACAATCAATAATTAGCTAAATATTATGAAAAAAATAAAAAAAAAACTAAATTTTTAAAGGTCAGTTCAAAGTATTTATTTGAGAAAATGTCATTGATCAAGGCTACATGATATTTATGAAAATTTCAAGAAATATCATTTCTGTTAATAATTTCTTTTATTATTTGAATAAAAATAGTTAAATAGTGCTAGTAGTGAAAAAACTAATATATAAACTACGGTAGAGAAGACTATTATAGCCTCGCACTCTTAAATCCCTCACTGCTACGCAACTCGGCTATAAAAAATGTCTTCTCTACCTTGGTATATAATTACTATTCTTCTTCATCGAAGTGTTAAGATCAAAAACGTGTTTTCTTTTGTTTTTTCGAGTGTTTTTTATTAAAAAATACGTTCGGTGAATGATTTTGAATTTAAATACTTTCTGAGCCAGAATCAACCAAAAAAATCGCATTTTAGGTAATATATCGATATTTTAAGTGTATCGATGGAAGACATAGGTTAAAAATAGACAAACTACGCGTGATATCACACTTACAATGACCCCTTTACAACTTAGTGTCTACGTACAGTGCTGTTTTACTGCTCAGTAAAACAAAACTGTTCAAAATTAATTATTCTTTGCAAGATCAGGTAATTTGACGTATTTACTAGCCACGTTATGACAGCAGTAGGTTATATTTACAAATTGCTGATCGGTTAGGGGGCGGTAAGTAAATAATAATCTAATTTTTAATTTTTAAAGTTTGAGGTTAAATATAAAATTACAATTGGAACAATGACTGTTAAACGCTATTGGACTATTTAGGTTTCTTCTTCGAACGAAATAATTATTTGTTAATAAGCCAACAGTAACTTTTCTATGTTTTCACATATTTTTTTCACTGCACCATGTTTTGAAATTTTTTCAACTGTTTTCAAACTAATCTTTGGATTTTTCGGGTACAATTGCAAAACATCTTATATTCCATGCACCTTAAAGCTGAAAATTGTCATTTTGACGCATTTTTTACAAAAAATGTTTATTTTAGAAAGATAATAATTCGCACACAGGACAAACGTCAAACAAAATTAGAAATTTAGCATTGTTTATTATACGTTGTTAGGGTTAAATTTGATCAAAGGTACTGACTTGATTTTCACAATAAAATAAATTTTCCGTTTTAATTTTACTTTTATAAACCTTATTGATGTTTATTTTGTTGTATCGTGAAAAAAACGTAATAGGCATCACGGCCATTAAGTGCTTTACCGGTTTCGGATAGTATTGAAGACTTCGACTTCGTCTCAATCTCCAAAATAATCCTCAACCGTTAAAATGCACTTACTGCCCTTAATACTTAAATAACTATTTTGTAAACACACGTTGAATGTTTTTAATCAATATAATGCACTAATAAAACTTTTAATATAAAAGAATAAAATAAACAAACATTTATCGCAAATTAAATGAACCAATTTCTTAATTAAACGCCTAATGTAAATATTTTGTATATGCTATCTAATGCAGTTTGCCTCGTACTAAAATACCTGCAAAAAGGTTTTCATGTCAAACATTTTGTGAGTAATTACTTGAAAATATAATTAAACTTTGTGTGTACCTATAGCAAGATCGTAAACTGTGTATTTTATGATATAAATCAGTTTTGATGCGCTTCTATTCTGTTTATTAGTATATAAATTAATAGAGAATATAGAAACAACATTCCTAATAAGCTGGTTAAAAATAGTGTATTTCTGACCTACACTGATAAAACAGTTTATTTGAGTCAACTTAAAATTTGGTTCGATATGGCAAATTAAATTATTTGGTTGTGACAAATAAATTTTATTTCTGTCAAATAAACTATTTTATTTCCATTAATAAATCATTTTAAAATTAAAATATTTGTTTACATGAACTAAATATTTATTTTCACAAATAAAATTTGTTACAATCAAATAATTTAATTGGCCATATCCAAATAAATCCTTTTTATCAGTGTGATAAGAAAATGAAAAATTTCCATACGAGAGTTCATTTTAAGAAGTTTCCTAAATATTTTTTGTACTTGCGTGCGAAAAAGTGCACTTTTCCGCACGCATTTACGTATGCAAACTGTCACTTTTCCGCACTAGTGTGGAAAAGTAAATATGTTCCAAATTAACTAGTTATTGCAATATTTTAAATTTATGCAGAGTAATATGCATATTTGACAACATTTTTATATTTAAATAATAACGCATGAAAGTCCTACTTTTAAATAATAATTGATTTTCTTAAAATTTTATCGTTCAAAAAATTTGTCAAATAATGATAGAACCATAAATGTCAGTGATGTTAATTCATTAACTCTAATCAACGTAGGCCACGCATAAATTTTAGAATTTTTTCATAGCAACCAAAGTATACAAACAAATGCCAAAGCCAGTATCAAAGTCAGATTAGCGTCGTAGCAGTTTATTTTTGAAAGTTTACATAAAAGTAGAAATGGATTCCTCCGATGATGAGATACCAGAGTCTATTTTGGAAGCAGCAAGAAATTTGGATTTTTGCCTGAAAAATCCAAAGATAAGTATAAAAAATAATACCAGGTGTTTACAAGCTGGTGTCAAGAAAAAGGCGTCAAGAGTTTGAAAGAGGAAGTCTTTCTAGCATATTTTGCATATTTACTATAAATATTGTAAATAATAAAAAATAATAATTTGTAGTATTTAGTTTGTTAACATAAACACCTACCTCGTTGTTAAATTATTTGGATTTCCGCACTTGACTGCTTGAAACTGCAGTCGCGTGCGGAAAAGTACCACTTTCCGCACTTGTTAGGAAAATAAATATTAAGGAATCATTTTAAAGTCTAAGAGCTGGTGACTATTTTGATTTCATTATTTGCTCCCAGCTGTATTTTATATATCTTAAAGTACATCAAATTAAGCTATTTGCAAATCGCCAGGTCCTGGATCGGGTTCCTTTGGATGCTAGAAGCCTCCAAAGGTGGTGAAATGGAGTCCCCGAAAAATATATTTTTAACTTACTGAGTCAAACAACTTACATTTATTACATTTAGATTAGTATAGTTTCAAAATTTTACAAAATTATTTAGTAGGGTTAAAAAAAAAACTTTATCTGACATATGTCAACACTAAAAAGTCTTAATTATTTTTATTTAATAAAAATGTCATTTTATAAATTCCTATTTTTAAAAAAAAAATAAGTATGATATAATGCAAAGGTACTTTTTAAAGACTGTTCCCACCCCTTGGCCTTAGAATTTTGTGTTTTAACTCTGGAAATCTGAATGTATTGAATGAAATGTATATGACTCGGCAAGTTAAAAATAGATTTTTTGGTTTGGACTTTTGCCATAGCTTTTGGAGCTTCTAGCACCCAAAGAAACCGGATCCGGAGTCTAGTAATTTGAAAATAGCTTAATTTGAATGTACTTTAAGACATATATAAAAAAAGCCGGGATAATAATGAAATAAAAATGGTCACCAGCTCTCCAACTATTAAAGTTCATTTTATTAAGGTATAGTTTTTTTTTAACTTCCCGCTAAATAAGTCAAGAAGTCCAATTTACACTGAAGCATTTGCCTTGTTTAAAATGTCAACATAACCCATAACCTTCTGATTTCACGTAACTTTTCTATGGAATTGTGTTAATTCGTAGGTTTTTATAATAAAAAGCAAGTAGTTTTTTATTATCAAAAGCATGAAAATAGTTAATTAGAAATAGGTACTTACCTTCTCTGTCCATAATGTTTTGATATGAAAAGAGGAGAACTGCTAAAACGTTTAATAAAAAAACACTTTTGTATAGAAACTATCTCTGTAGAAACAAAATTTTGTCACAAAATCACTTTTTAACTGGTTAATGGCTGTTCTGTGATGTCAAATGTCAACGCTTTTAGGCTTGTGTGAAACGGGCCTTGCAAACTGGCTTACGACGCATGCGAATTTCGAGTTACCATAGCAACTTTAGGAATGTTTACAAGCGGGAAGTTCAAAAAAAACTATACCTTAATAAAATGAACTTTAGCTCTAGACGGTTTGTGTCGAACTTAGGTTCACCGATAAGATTTAATCTGTGATTTAATGTTAAAAACGTAACAATTTTTACCAGTAAATAAGGTAATTCTCATTTTCATCCCCTTATAATAAAGAGGGGCTGATTTTGGTAAGCTTTGCAGTTCTTGTCGTTTCATTTTTTAAGAAGGGAATCCTTAATAAAGTTTTTTTTTTCATTCGGTTTTATCAAAGGAAGCCAAATAATTTTATATGCTTTCTGATCTTGAACAATTTTAATACAATTATGCCTAAGTTAGACAATTGAGTAATAGTGGTTTTAAAAGATGCAAAAGGAAAAGAACTAAAGGAGTAAAAACAAAAGATTATAAAAGCTTTAAAAATGTCATCTTTAAAAGCTATGTTTAATTACCCAGTAATTAATAACATAAAAATAAATGAAAAACTTTCTTGATTCTCTATCCAATTAAAAAAAAGCTGGTAAAAAAAGTTCTTGATATTTCCATTTAATAAAAAACTACTATTTTCCTTCTTCTATTTTGCATTTCACCTTCACAACATTTGTAGCTACTATCTAATGGTAAAAAGTAATCAATTGTTCTGTGACCTTTGAAACAAATACTATCCTTCTAAATTTGTATTGATCCGAGTGTATATGAAGAATTTCACGCAAAAATGTACTTCACGAGGTCATGAAACATCTTTCACTGCCTTTCTTTATGAGGATGAAGTACATAATTTAGCAGTAGAGCAAAAAATAGAAAACATCATGCTAATATCAATTAAAGTCGTTCAACCAATTTTCAAGGCATTGCACTCTAGTTACAAACTGATATTAAACTAATAATTTTTGTGAAATATTCATGAATGTAAGTTTTTTAAACCCATGTTGTGAAAACTTTATAATTTGCTGAATTTTTGACATCGAAATTATAATTTTTGTATCATATTTGTAAGCGTTTTTAAGTATCGAACTTAACTCTCTATAAAAAGTCCATATGTTTACATTTTTTTTGAATTTTTGGTAGTATCTAGATAGTAAACTTCAATTGTTTATAATTATTTATCAAATATTCGTAATAGTAACCTCATTTAAGCCAAACGTTTATAATTTGTTCAATCTTTTTACATGGAACTAGTAACTTTTCTAATAAATGCTCATAATTGTAAGCTCTTTTAAGTCAATCTTTAATAATTAGTTCTACCTGGATTTAATTTTTCAAACTTATAATTTCTGTATCAAATGTGATATTTTAAGCCAACTTTTACCAACTATTACGTATGGTTATGGGTGGATACCGCCCATGTCTTTTATAGTGTAAAAAAAGTAAATACTTTCTTTGTACTTTTTTAATTGCATCTATTTGCGTATTGTAGTTAGGGTACCACACCAGTGAACAGTATTCCAGTTTAGAGCGCACATAGGACATATATAGCAGTTTAACGGTCCCGATTTTGTTAAAATTTCGAGAGCTTCTTATGATAAATCCAAGAGATCTGTTTGCACTAGAAATTATACTATCTACATGTTTTTGAAAAGTAAGTTGGCTATCGAAAGTGACACCAAGATCTTTAATTGTTTCGGGTCTGCTAAGTATTACATTTTTAATGTTATAATCGAATAAAAAAATGTTATTTTTCGTGGTGTAACTCTTAACTTGACATTTATCCCCATTAAGGGGCAGTTTATGCTCATCACACCATCGAACTATTAAATCAAGGGCATTTTGTAGTACAACGCAGTCCGCCATTGAACGTATTCTTTTATATAATTTCATATCATCAGCAAAAAGCAGACCATATACCTCAATCAATAATAAAATAAGGTCGTTAATAAATATTATAAAAAGAAGAGGACCCATATTTGACCCTTGAGGCACTCCAGATGTAGCTAAAAATATAAAGAACTTAAGTCCATTGTATTCAACGTACTGCTTTCTACTAATAAGATAAGAAATCATAAAATGCAAAAGTGGAATAGAAAAACCAATTTTATCAAGAAAATGTATAAGAAGACCATGGTCAAGCCTTTCAAATGCTTTAGAGAAGTCTGTATAAATTACATCCGTCTGTAACAACTTCTCAATTTATTCAGACAGAAATTGAGTTATACATACCAGGTTGGTGACGGTTGACCTGCCTTCCATAAAGCCTTGTTGCTGAGGATGTATTTTATTTTTTACATGCGGATAAATTACTTTATGAAGTAACATTTCAAATACTTTGCAAAAATTGTTTATGATAGTAATTGGCCTGTAATTACGAATATCCGATTTCTTTCCTTTTTTAAAAACAGGGCAAACTTTAGAAATTTTCCAGCATGCTGGAAAAACGCATGTTTTAAGTGACATATTAAACAGACATTTTACTTAGATAGCGCCTAGTAAATTCCGAAACATCGTATCTGAAAAATGGGAACTTGCCAGAGACTAGAAATTATTCTTTTTTATGGAATTAGTAGGGTAGTAATTTAATAATTGACTAATTTATATGAATAAGAACTTATTCTTGTTTATATGTAATTAATAAAGTTCTAAATAAATACCTTATTAAAAAAGGATAATTTGTTATACCTGTCAAGTGGTCATTTTTCAGATACGATGTTTCGGAATTTACAAGGCCATAGTTCTAACGTTTATAAATAGTTCAATTTTTTAAACTAAACGTTTGAATTATAAACGTTTACTGGGAGATTATCTCAGCGGTCTAAGGCATCGATATAGCGTTGACACTGAGCTATGATCGTGAGTTCAAACCTCACTGGCGCCGATTGCTTTTTTCAGTTAATTAATAATTTAAATTTGGCGAAGGCGTACTCCCTAGATATATTGGTTCGAAAGTCAATTAAAGCCGGTGGTTCCCTCTACTACTAGCCCACACAAGTCCTGGACTTAGGGGATGCTTAATTAAGTAGAATAGTACGAGGTTAAAAATAAACATAAACAATTGCTCAGTTTTTGACATTGAACTTGTAATTTTTTTATAAAACGTTCATAATTGTAAGCTATTTTAAGCCCATCTTTAGTGATTGGTAGTACCTAAGTAGTTAACTCCAAACGTTTATTATTAGCTTAATGAATGACATTAAACTTAAATTATAATTATAAGGCTGTGCGTGACATAAGCTTGGGGGCAATCCCTTGTTTTTAAAATCTGTATCTACAAAAAGTCATATAACCTCATATAGCTAAAGGAGCTTTCTGGTGCTCTCAGCGTTGAGAAAGAAGATGCTTTCAAGTCAATCTAACCTATTTTTTTTTCATTTTGGCCTAGCCTTGAGTTTAATTAATTGTTTTTATTCCCCTGTATTCCAAAGTGACATTTTTCGGTTAGAAATGTGAAGTTAAAAGTGACACTTTTGTTAAGAGTTTGTCTTTTGTTTTATTTCGGCCGGCTGTACATTTTCGGTCCCTTATGAAAAATTGCATAGCAAAAGGTACTTTTGCGGTACCTTATGGAAAATTGTTAGATAACTGACAGAACCAAATTAAAACTAATTTTACTTATTATTTTTACCTTTTTTTTGTTAAAAATTTTTTTACAAGCGTATGATACATGGACGAGAAATATATTTCGGTCTACACGGTTGTGAATCTCGGCTCATGCCTAGATTCAGAAACATTATCTTTGGATCATAATATACTATTCTTCCGCGCTGGAAACCTTCTGTGCAACAGATTTACAGTGAGGTCCAAAAGTCACCCCCCTTCTTAACTTTTGAACGAGTTGAGAGATCGATTTAAAATTTTAAACACGTTAATAAGACAACTTAAATTATCTTTTTAGCTTTTAAAAATGTGGTCAGGGGGCATAAGGATTTTTTTTCATGGAAAGGGATAATTCATCATTTTAAACAAAATAAAATTTATATTCGACCATATATTTTTTTATTTTTTAAACTTTTTTGAAAGTCGTTAATTTTTCATTTTTTTAATTTTTTTTTAAGATTTTTATTATTCCTTTATTATTTTTAATCATTAGTTTAAAAGTATAATTTACTTTTTTTTTTCATGAAATAAGTAATTTTTCCAAAATTTTTGTAGTTCCTTAAAGAAATGTTAACGAATTTTTTTTTATTTTTAACCCTATTTGAAACCCCCAAAAAATGATGAGCTTTAAAATGATTTATCACACAATCTTCCTTTTCATTAAAAAAAAATCCCACTTATGCCCCCCTGTCCAAATTTTTATAGTTACACATCAGGTACAACTAAAAAGATAGTTTAAGTTCTTATTTACACGTCTACGTCTTCTAAATTTGAACTCGGTATCTCCAAAGTTCAAAAATTAAGAAGAGGTGGGGGTGACTTTTAAACCGCTCTGTATCGAATATCGACAGTTGTGTGCTCTATGAATATTTGATGTAATAAATCTCATTCTTTGCTCTTTCCACTTTAAGGTCTCTTTCCATTGAACGACACATATGTGTATACTACACGTAGCAGTGCAACAAAGATAAAACGTACACTATAATGCAATTTAGAGCCGCCAGGGAATGGCTTTAAAATTGAATATTTCTCTGCTGGTAAATTTGTGACAATTCCGCTAGAGAGATTCTAGTTACATAAAATCTTGATTTACTCTTTCTCTCATTTGTTCACTAATTTCACTGTCCTACTCCAAGAATATTTACTTTTTACCCCTACTAGTAATAGTTCGAAAAGTTTCTCGAAATTTGTTGCTTTGTATTTGTACAACTAAAATATACTTTCTTGGGGTGCGTCAACATTATATATAATATACACGGTGTTCTAGAAGAACTTTTAAATGACATGACAACTTCCATTTTTTTTCTTTTTGGAATTTGTTATATGAGCTCTAATTAAAAAAATAAGACCAAAATTTTAAAAATCGGTAGAGCCGTTTTTGAAAAAAACGTGTTTTTTACAAAATATCTCTGATATTTCAAGCTAACATACTCGGTTTGTCCTCGATGTCTCGGATTTTTACCAAACTTGGCATAGTGGTACCACTATGGTACCTAAGCACTCCATCCAAGTTTTTTTCAAAACGGTCCATCCATTCACTATACTGGGTGTCCCACCAAGTTCTTGATATAGCTTATCTCCGTTATTTGAAAAGGTATTAAAATTTGCAAAAAATAGAATTAAATCAAAGCCAAAGAAAATTTGCTTACCCACTCCCTTAAAACTACCCCCAAGTTTCAAATAGCACCCCCTTATTCTTATTAAAGACTATGAAAGTACACTTTATTCTGAATTCAACAATTTATTTTAAGTGGTATCTTAGATTTTAAGGGGCTCTAAATAACAATTATTATTTATTAATAAAAGGGTGGTATTTAAAACAAAGTTGCGTGTAGTTCCAGGAGAGTGGAGAGAGTTATTATGAGTTGGTTTTGGATATATTAATTAATTTTCTTTTGGGTACAATTTAACGTAAATTTTTGGAAAATTTTCTGGTTATATTTAAAATGAAATGTGCTTTCATATTCTTCAGTAAAATAGGGGAGTGCTATTTAAAAAACTAGTTGGAGGTGGTTCCAAGAGGGTAGGTTAATAAGGGGTAGTTTTGCATATGTCAGTAAATTCTACTTTGACTCCAATTTAATTTTATTTATTTTTTAACCTTTTTTATCTTTTTAAATAACGGAGATATAGCCCGTCTAAAACCTGGTGGGATTTTATTATTACTAAATAATAATTGTTATTGGAAGCCCCTAAAAGAATAAGATACTATTTATAATACATGGTTTAATTCAAAATGAAATGTAATTTCATATTCTTAGATAAAAATGGGGGTGGGAGGTGTTATTTTAAAATCAGAGGGTGGGGTGGTTACAAGGGAGTGAGTAAGCAATGGGGGGGTTGAATAAGTCAATAAAATCTTCTTTGGCTCCCATTTAACGCTATTCTTTACAAAAAATTTACCTTTTCAAATAACGGAGATATAACTTGTCTAGAACCTGGTTGGTGGGACACGGATGGACCGTTTTGAAAAAAAATTAGATGGAGTACTTAGGTACCATAGTGGTACCACTATGCCAAAATCTGAGACATCGAGGGCAAACCGAGTATGTTAGCGTGAAATATCAGAGATATTTTCTAAAAAACACATTTTTTTCAAAAACGGCTCTAACGATTTTTAAAATTTTGGTCTTATTTTTTTTAATTAGAGCTCATATAACAAATTCCAAAAAGAAAAAAAAAATGGAAGTTGTCATGTCATTTAAAAGTTCTTCTATGTATAACACCGTGTATAGTTTATGGTTATGGCACTCAGAAGAATTAAGATTAAAGGAGCTAATTAAGGGATTTCTCCTAAATGAAAATAGTATTAATCAAAGGCTTTGGAGATTATCTATATTCACTCAACATTTAACCCAGTTTTCCTTGACATTTTTCTTTCCTAATTAAGACTACCCGTTTAGAGACTTTAAGAGTGTTTTTTTGTTAATGTTGAGCCTCTCCCTTAACGTTCGTGACTTTATCTGAATTTGATCTCAATTGGATAATGTCTAGAGATGCCAACAGCCTTTTAAAACTTTGCATAGACTTTAAATGAAACTAACACTGTTTAACAATGTTTTTGTCCCAAGAATACATATAAAAAAGTCTGCTTGTATTGAGCATATTTGTATTTCAAGATGATATCGTCGGTCATACTCCAATACGTACTATTCAGAAAAAGTGTTTTCGTGTTTGTGATTAGAGGCTCTAATTTAGAGCACTAAATTTGCAGACTATGTAAGGTAGTAGGTAGTTGGTACTTAAAGTACCGTACTTTATTCGTCTCACCCACTGCATATAGCAAAATTTAATAGAAAATAGCAAAACTTGATGCATATAATAAAGTATTCTTAAGTATATAATATATTATGCTCAGTTCAAGCAGACTTTTTTGTGTGCAGATTAAAATTACCCTACGTTTAATTCTTATACAAGGTGTACAAATACTAGTTCGCAAATATGTTGATATAATAGCATTTTCATGGTATAGGAAGAAGTTTCAGAAAAATATATTATCGTGGGCTATGATTTAAAACTGTAAGATGGTATAAAAATCTAAATAGTAAAAAAATAGTTATTTATGATGTAAGTGCTAAAAGTTACAATTTTGTTTGTAAGAATGGAAGTTTGGGACACAAAGCGAAGGCGAATGGCTTTAACAGTTTTGCTTAAATTTTGTAAGATAATAGTAAACTACAAACGTATAGTAAGAATTTTTATGATCTCACTTGGACTCATTCTGCCTTTCGACGTTTTAGCCATTGAGTTGAGAGGTCCCAACCGCATCCATAAAAATCTTACTATAACAACGTGTCTACTAATTTGCCTCTGAAATTTTTTTCAATTTTAACTGAGGAATTAAAATATACATTTGTAGGTTACTTTTTCATAATAACCTAAAATTAATCAAAATCAATTTTAAAAATAACCATAAAATATCAATCAAATATCCAAACCTTAAAACTTATCGCGAGAAAGTGCGGTGGAACTGTGCCTTTTTTAGTTTATTTAAAAAGTAATAAAATTACCTGACGACTTTCTTTTAAACTTAAAATGTAGGCGGTTCCTCCTTCAAAATAACTTGTTTATCATTTCACCACCACGAAGCTTTCCGGTAAGGGTCATTATAGCTCTTCCCCTAAGTGTTTCGTAAAGTTTTACTTGCATATAATTGCATTAATTTGGTTTATAGTTATGGCACCCTGAGCCTGGCTCCCAGCAGTATTTTTGTTTTCGGTAAAACGCCCTCGTACCTAAAGAGGGGTGCGAAGTGACATCTTAAAACTTTTTGTGATACATTTTGCGTTTAAATTTTTTTATTCGAATGTATTAAAAAGTAACGTTTTTTAGTTAGAAAACATTCTCATAAAGAAAGACTTTTCTTTAGTATTCTTTTGTTTTTTTTCTTCGGCCTAGGCCGCAAAAATTTTTTGCGGCCGCTAAATTTAAACAATTTATCACTATTTTTAATTATTTGCGTTTTCTGATTTATATTTAAAACGTATCACTTACCGCCAGCTTCTTTTGGTACACATTTTCGATTACATTTTTTAATTTTTATCCTATTTTTAACATAAAAAAGTTTTATAACTAATTCTGCCAACAGCTGTCAAAACTTAACCTTTTATAACACTAATATTTTAAATTAATTAAATTTTGAGTAAATTTATAATTGTAGAAGTTAAAAATAATAGTATTAGACTAATACTATAGAGAATATTTTTCATTCTAAAAAAATTATAAGTGGTATAATGTGTTGCATAACTTCTGAAGCAACATTGCAATATTTTAGGACGTTGACTTGAAAAGTATGCAACTTACTATACATAAGCTGATTTTTTCGTGGTGCAGCGGTTAGTAACCAATTTAGTGTAATATGTTTCTTTCTTTTTTAACTCATCAATTAAACAGAGAATTAGATACATACAGGTTAACCGGCGTTACCACAAAAAATTGACTATAGACCAACAACTGAGATTTTACATAAACAGCTGATTAAAGAATGTGAACAACGTGTTTATTATTATAGTTTTTTATTTTAAATAAGTTTTTGTTTCTGACAAAATTATTAACGTTACCAATATACTTAATAAATAAACATTAAAGCTAGTTTGAATCGTTTATATTAATTGTACAATTTGTACAATTTTGTATTATTATTGGTCGGTTAAGACTTTTTAAATCTAAAGCAAAATTTTCTGTCGCATTGGTCTGGGTTTGGGGTGCTATAAAAGTTTGTGGTATATTTTGTGCATTAAAAATGTCTACTAATTCTATTTCAGCATTTTTGTTTGGCAGATTAGTAGAACTGTCTTGTGAAGTTATAGTGTGCGGCTTTAATGATGTATTTCTAGATACGGATGTATGTTCTTCATTTTGTAAAATTTTATTTGCTATTTCAATTTTATTTTGAAGAGAATCATCTATGTAGCTCTCAGCTACAGTTGAGGACTTCTATCCCCCATGGCGCTTTAGTGCAGTTAAATCAGCCCCTGAATCTACAAGTAGTGTTGCTGAGGTCCTACGAAAGCAATGCCCAGTATATTCCTTGGCATTTGGTATTTTATATAAAGTATAAAGCAAAAAACTTTCTGTCATTAAGATCGTTTGGACGAAGAAGAGCATATTTGTGATAATATTTTAAATATTGCCCAGTTACAGTGAAAGACCGCAGTTTATTTGTCTTATTTTCTGGTATTCTAATAAGTAAGGCTGTACCTAGATCCTCAATGTCATCAATTTTTAAGTGCGCTAGCTCCTCGCGACGGCACGCGCCTGCAATTCCAAAAATATATACAACCTAGAACAAAAACCAAATTTCGGAACATATCCTATATTCTTTTTCTTTAAAAAAGCACGCACTTTCATGTATCTTGATATATTAATGTTTTGCAATAAATCTAAAGTAGCCAAATTAGCCGCTTCTCTCACCTCCGGCGGCGTTCCCATTGTATATTCGTCACTACCATCCATTTTTAGACTATTTAACAGCAAAACTATCTCTATTCTAGAAAAGTAACGCGTCGTTTACCAGAAATTTAAAACTGACATTTAAAGCATCATTCAATTGTTTTTTTTATATAAAATGCGCTTGTCAAAGGTAACTAGATCACTAAATCAAAGACGAAAACGCAATTTTTTATCAGTTTTTTAATAATAAAAGGCGTTTTTTAATTGTTTACATTCGAATAAAAAATAGCGTATGATACACGGACAAAAAGTTGTTTTCGGCCTCGCACATTTGCCCGCCTCGCCTACGCTCGGCTGGCAAACCCGTACTCGGCCGAAAACTTCAACTTTTCGTCCTTGTATCATAAAATACTAAAATAATGGTAGAATCTGATGAAATAGTCGTTTAAACCAAGTACACTATATCTACACGGTTAAACATTATTTCAGTATCATTCCTTATCGCAGCAGTAAATTTGTTTAGATATTGATAAAAAAACACGTGTGTATGAAACGTTTGGTTTAGTATAATTTCTGATTATTGTGAAAATTAAAAAATATACCTACAAAGGATCGGTTTTAAACAAATACATTTATTTTAAGAGGTGATTTTACATTAAAAAAAAATCATATATGCACAAAAACGGAACCTAAGGGAGCTACCCCTTTTTAAAAAGGGTTCCAAAAATTCGGATTTTATTTAATAACTCAGGAACCCTTTGAGCTCTAGCCCTGGTATATTATCTAACCCTTGTTATTTTCTGAAGTTGTTTTGACCAGGAAGAAATGCGGATTTTATTTTCCCCAAACATTTTGTACGTTAAAACGAAGTTTCTTTTTTACACTTTTTGCCAGGAAAATAAAATAACAAAATAAAAAAACAATAAAATCTGGTTTTCTTTCTAGGATTTTTTTTTATTTTAAAATTGTATTCAATATTATTCTATCTACAACCATTCCTGTACAACTAAAATGTATGTTTATATTTTTCGTTCCTAATAGTACTTTTTACGCTGAAACCACATTTTCAGATTTTTTTAATCCTATATGGTCTAGTAAAAAAATATAAAAATAAGTGTTTTTAAAAGTGTATTTCCCACCCTAAGAGGGTTGGAGATAAGAATAAGATAAGAATAAATCTAAATAATGATTTAAAATTGCGAAAAAATCGGCATATTAACATTTCTACTCCATATTTCTCTACTCCACAACATCTCTACTCCATAACAAGTCTATTTCATAATATCTCTACTCCACAACAACTCTACTCTGCACTACGTACACTGATATAAAAATCTAAAAATAGTACAACCAAACGTTGTTGTAACAAGTTATATACCTCAATATAATACCATTTTTTGGTTATTCTAAAACATTATAACGTTATATTAAATACATTATTAAAATTGTACATTCATATTATTTAATAATACAACAACGTTGTTTTTACTATAATAGTTTTTTAAGGAAGGTTGTTTAATAAAGATGACGACATCAGCTGATTCTAATAAATGTTTTACCAAAATATTGAAAGTAGGCATTTTGGGTTAACACTTTTATGTGCATAAGTATACCCAACGAAAAGCATGTACATGTACATGTAATTACATGTGATATGTTAGTTTTTATGTGCTAAATATTTAAAATACATTAAATGCAGTAGAGAGTCGGCCAGGCTCTCTGATAGCCAGCCGGACGGATGGGTCATCTGAATTGCCTGCGTTTTAAAGCAAGGATCATGACGTAGGAAGCAGTTGCAATCCGACCCTGCAGATTAGCAAGCCACACCTGCCCCGCTGTTTGTGAGGCAACCAAAAATCTGATCGCTTAACAGTTTGTTGTCTTAAATCAAACAACTGCACTAGTTTGTAAATACCGAACACGTTTATTTTTTTGTTGTTGTATTATATGCAATGTATAGTGAGTGGTTGGCGCATATACAACAATTTATTATTGTATACTATAACCTAATTACGTTATTAATTATTAATTTTGTTAAGGACGAAATTTGAAACAATTTTTCAGGAAATCATTTTTTTATTTTATTAATAAAAATCGAGTTATACTCAAAAATGGTCATGTTGTCTGAAGATTAAAACTTCTTTTTTCTCTCTTTTTCTATTTTGGTACATTTCGAGCATGGCACAGCTCGACTTTCAGCGCAACAAAATTCATACAAAAATTCATAAAGTATGAGAATTATAGATAAGTGTAAGAGCTACAAGTTTGCTTATGACCACTTTTATCCTCCGATGAATAATTTGGCTGAAAAAAAATAAAAAACAAATTAATTCCCAACATGGCCATTTTTGAATATTTATAACTCGATTAATAAAAAAATAATCCAAACAAAATTTTTTGGAAATTTTCCCTTAACAAAATTGGTAATACGCTTTTTTATCGTAAGATGTATATACCGAGATAACCGCGCTTACCCCTTAAATTTCAAGATGGGGGACCCCCTTACGCATATCACCGGGTGAAAAACTAACAGGAGTGTTCCGTTACCATTCACCACTACCCTTTAAAATATTAGCAAATGTGCAATTTACAACCTATCATTTGACTGGACTAGGGAAAGTATGCTTCTGTTGGCGTGTAGTATTAATATGTTATCTATAAACTGTTAACTGAATAAAAATAGAGCTGTATATTATTCTAAATAGAGTATCTACTATTCTATTTTTAGTATTGTATACCCAGAACTAAATTTAGCATTATTTACTGTAAACCCTTCATCAGGCTTTATTATCCTAAAAAGATAAAAGCTATTCAATGTTTGGAACTTGTCTGTTGATAAATTCGATAAATTATTTATACTTTGTAGTTTTGTAATTTATACGGGACCAAGCAAATTATAAAACAAAAAGGACATAGGTGATGCCCATAAAGTATATCACACTTTTTTGGCCATTTTTGACCCACTCTTCCTTGTCACAAAATGTCACAACCGATCGAGTGACCCTAGATTAGATTATTATTACAAAAATCTGCAGCTTTACAAGATGCAAGTGGGTACGTAAAAAATAGAATGCCAAATATAAACTGGATTAAAAAACAAATAAATTATAATCCCAAATAAATTACTTAAATTTTAATTTAAACATAATGTTGTTATTATTATAGGGCAACTAGTTGCATACACAGTGTGTATAGGTGTGCTTATTCTTACACAGTATCATTTTAAGGTTTTTAAGGTTTACGGTTTTCGTCAGGAATGTACATTCTCTTTTCGTTTTCCCTTTTTCATCAAAACACAAAACCTGTAAAAAAAAGCAATGTAAACTAACGATTAAAAAAGTAAGTTTATGTAAACTCACATATGTATTATTCCACTATGCTAAACTGTTTATATACAGTGCGGTCCAAAAGGCACCCCCCCCCCTCTTAACTTTTGAACCAGTTGAGATATCGACTTTAAATTTAGAACTCTTAAATTAGACAACTTTAACTATCTTTTAGCATATATTTGATATTTTCAGCTCTTAAAATGTGGGAGGGGGGCATGGGGGGACATTTTTTTAAATGGAAAGGGGGGTGTTGTGATACATCATTTTAAAGCTTATAAAATTCTCTATTTAAACTAATATTTTTAATCTTTTTAAAACTGTTTTTTAAGGTTTTGATTTTTCAATTTTTTGTGCTAAAACATTCGATTTTTTAAGTTTTTTTTTATAATTTTTTATTTATGTCAACTAAAATTAGTTTAAAATTATAATTAACATTTTTTTATGATGAAATTAGGCATTTTTAAAAAATTATTTGTTTTTTTTTTAGAGGTATTTTGACATTAATACCCATTTTCAACCCCATTTTAAACCCATTTTTTTTTTAATTTAAAAATATGGAGTTAAATGGAGAATTTGATAAGCTTTAAAATGATGTATTACACGACCCCCCTTTCCATTTAAAAAAATGTGCCCCCATGCCCCCCTGCCCACATTTTAAAAGGTGAAAGTATTAAATATACGCTAAAAGATAGTTTAAGTTGTCTTATTTAAAAGTTCCAAATTTGAAGTCGATATCTCAACTGGTTCAAAAGTTAAGAGGGGGGTGGGGTGACTTTTGGACCGCTCTGTATAAATAACAAGGAAATACATTAAGGACTTGCCACGTAAATTGGGGCTTCTCTGCAACTGACAAACTGGCAGAAATTTACATACTATTAATCGTTAAGGATTTTTTCGTCACGAAAACTGAGATTTAAGCCCGTGCAGTTTTCAACGTGAAGTGCACCTTCGCCATTCCCTCCCCGAAAGAAAATTTTTGAGTTTCAGACTGTTCTCATCAGCAGACGTCTTCTGATTAGGCTAAATATAAGTTCCTAGTGTGCATTTCAAGTTTCGGACTTCCAGGTATTTGAGAAGTACGAAAAAATGCCTGAAAGGACAGACGGACAGCAAAACAGACATCTCATCTATTTTGTTATATAGATTAAAAAAGTTATCCCTACAATGTGGAATCCACATTGTCTGGCTGATTCTGTTAGACATAAATGTGTAATTTCATAGTTAAGTCTTCTATTAATAGTTCACTAGGTAATTAGTCTAAATTAACACATCTTAGTAAAAGTAGTTATCCCCTTTTTCATAAAAAATTAAAATCATTTTCTAAAACCTTCATCAAGTGTCACTGTTTCTCTCTACATATAGGACGTTTTGGTGTCGGACTGGACAGCCCGATGTGATTTGTAACACATACCCTCAAGTTAATATTAAAAAAAGTTACTTACATCTAAAAAAAATCTTTAACCCTGGCAGAAATATTGATGACCCTCTGGCGGAGGGTCCCCCATCGTATCATGGGCCCGCGAAGGTGGGAGCCCCGTAAGATTTTTCTCATATCTCACCTGACCAGTCCGACGCTGGGACGTTTATTCGGAATTGGTACACAATTATTGTTTTTCTATGTAAGAAACCTAGCTGTCGCGACATGTCGTTGTAGTTTTCTATAACAAGCTTGCAGCTAAACAATTGTAAAGCGATTTTCTCAGGAACCTATGTATATCTTTTATAATTACGAAACATAACCATTTTAGCCAATTCAACATTAGCCTATAAAGCTCAATTTGTGTGTCATCTCCTTTAAAAATGGTTAAGCGACCAAATTATAATCGGACGTCGTTAAATGTATTACCTTATTCGGAAGAGAGCCATTGCCAGTGATGCAGGTTCATAATAAAATGTATAAATATTTGCCAGGTCTCCTTTATTCTGAATTATGACCACTCTGATGCAATTTTCATGCGAGCTTTATGGTACTTGTGAGAGAGTAAGTCTGGAACTTGCAAGACATGAGCTTGAGGCTCAAGTCTGTAGTTCCGGTTATTTGCTACGACTCCGGGCGACCCTCCAAGTGGCCGGTGGGACCCTGAAGGACGCGTTAATTTGGATCCAGTCGACTGAGGAATAGGCGACCTCTTGCGAAGCACACAGGATAGTTTTAAAACTTAAAGTGATCAATTAATTTTTATTTTGGTGCTTAAAATATTAGCTTTTATTATAAGTAGGAAAGTTAGCAAACGATGCTAAAATACGAGTTTTGCAATTTTTTTTCGAACCTATTTAAAATCATTATTTTTTCCTTCTACCACAAACCAAACGTTTTTAATATACATAGTTACAGTTCATGTCTAAGGTCTACCTCCCATTAACTTTTGAAAGGCTTAAAATATAAACTTAAAATTGAGAACGCGGAAATAACAAGCCCAAATATTTCTTTGGTATATATTTGATATGTTTTGGAGGCATAATGGAGGCAGGGGGCAAGGAAGCGTATTTTTTAAAAACGAAAGGTGGTTGTGTGGTACATAATTTTAAAGCTTGTTAAATTTCCCTTTTGGCCATATAATTTTTAACTTTTTTTAAAAAAGGTTATTTTTTTTTTTGTTAAAAACGGCGATTTTTTTTATCTTTTTTTTTAGATTTTTATTTAATTTGTTTGTCCACCGTGGCATTGATTAATCTGCCCCCTATCGACAGCGTGCAATAGGTTCTTCAAACCAATAACTGCTTCCTTTTTTGGACTGTCGATAGGTTTATCCAGTCTCTGCTTTTAGCAGTAGATGTCGCTAGCTGTTTTTGCTTTTCCTTATAACGATTTTTAAACTCTATATAGAGATATATGGAAAGGATTTGATTTTCGTAGTTGTCCCTACTACCGATATGTGGCTCTGAAGAGTGCTAAAAAGCACGAAATCGATCAGTCACTTCGGAGGGACGACTGCGTTAATCAAACAAAAGTCGTTTTAAGGAATAGTAAAATGTTTTATATAGATTGTTTAAAATTAGTTTAAAAGTATAATTTACGTTTATCATAAAATTAATCATTAAACAAACATTATTTGATTTTTTTAAAGAAGTTTTGACTTTTTTTCCATTTTCATAACTTTTTTAACCCCTTCAAAAATAAAAAATAAATAAAAATGATATGGTCGAATGGAAAATTTTATAAGCCTTAAAATAACCCCACTTTTTATTACATGAAAACTCTCCCCCTTATCCCCGTGCCTCCATTGTGTATCAAATATATACAAAAATAATTTGGGTTACACCTAAATTTAATAGTAAAGGACTAATAGCCTTTTAAAAAGCAACGTTTTTGGTGGCACAAAATGTTACTTCCTCTTAATTGCAATTTTTAAACGGACCCCTACAGTGTTACACTATATTACATATTTTATGTATTTTTACTCAAGGAATCCATATTTTATAAAAAAATCCAATAAGATACACATAAAAAAGTTTGGAGTAAAATTGTGAAGCCTAATACATTTTTCCGTCTAGGGACGCCTCTGGATAAATTCATAAAAAGAAATTAACATAAAATTATTGCCCTTAATTCTAGTATACATTCTTAATTGCAATTTTTAAACGGACCCCTACAGTGTTACACTATATTACATATTTTATGTATTTTTACTCAAGGAATCCATATTTTATAAAAAAATCCAATAAGATACACATAAAAAAGTTTGGAGCAAAAATGTGAAGCCTAATACATTTTTCCGTCTAGGGACGCCTCTGGATAAATTCAAAAAAATAAATTAACATAAAATTATTGCCCTTAATTCTAGTATACATTCAAAAGCTCGTCGCTCTAGCTTAAAGGGTACCAGAGTTATTAATTAAAAACCTTATTTTTATTACAATTTTAAAGGGGCGGAGCTCCCTTAGGGCTCATTTCCGGACCAACCTTTATAGGAACTTTTTTGATATTTTTGGATGCAGAATCACCTCTTAAATTTTGGCATGGCAGTTATTGATAGGTCTTATTTTAGTTGTGTTTTGAAAACCGACTTCCTTACGTGGCCACGGACTTTTTAAAATGTATTTTTTTACTCTTAAATACGTCTTAAATTTTAGGAAAGTATTAAAATTTTTGCTTAGCATCGGAATCGTAGAAAAGAATAATTTTGAAATATAGATACTTGTGTTTAACATAATTTTAAATAGAATTTGTCAAAAGGCGTGTACCTAGAATCTGTCTGGTTAGAATTAATGATCCTTTTAAAATAAACATTCTACATTATTTTATTTGTAACTTTTAAACTGTTTATAAATATCTAAATAAAATAATTTTTTTAACAAAAGGTATCATAAAATAAAATAAATACTGCTGCCGACAAAATAATACTTTTCCCTATATGCTTAGGTTCATTAAAATCAAAAACAAAAACAAAATTAATAAAAAAAAAATTTCATTTTTTTTTTTTTATTTCGTTTTTCGTAAAACGAAAAATAAATTGAAAAAAAAATATATACAGGGTGATCCATAACTGGCATGCCAAAATTTAAGAGGTGATTCTAGATCCAAAAATATAAAAAAAGTTCCTATAAAGGTTGGTCCGGAAATGAGCCCTAAGGGATCTAGGGCCCTTTAAAATTGTAATAAAAATAAGGTTTTTAATTAATAACTCGGGTACCGTTTAAGCTAGAGCGGCGAGCTTTTGCATGTATACTAGTATTAATAAGGGCAATAAGTTTATGTTAATTTATTTTTTTAATTTATCCAGAGGCGTGCCCAGACGGACAAAATATATGAGGCTTAAAACATTTTTGCCCCAAACTTTTCTATGTGTATGTTTTTTGTATTTGTTGTAAAAAATATAGATTTCTAGAGTAAAAATACATATAAAATATCATATAGTATAAGACTGTAGGAGCAACCGTTATCAAAAAAAAAAAATGCAATTAAGAGGAAGTAACATTTTGTGCCACCAAAAACGTTACTTTTTAAAAGGCTATTACTCCTTTAATATTAAATTTAGGTGTTTTGGTGTATAATACTTTTTTGCTCAGTTTTAAATGAAGAATCACCCTGCAGCATTAAAATTTTATTGGTGCTTTTTTTTGTTCCCCATTCAATACGTCATCTTCGAAGGGCCGTAGCTCCCTTAGGGCTCATTTCCGGACCAACCTTTATAGAAACTTTTTTTCATATTTTTTGATGTAGAATCACCTCTTAAATTTCGGTACGCGAGTTCTGGAACAGGCAGTATTTTGAAAAATTGTTTTTACGCCATTTTCTTCCAACTCGATTTATACGAAAAACAATCCCAGCCTAGAACTTTGGATAATCAACCTGTGGTCCAAATTCAAAGTCTTTAGCCCGAAGTGTTCTTGAGACACAGACCGACCAATCGACAGAATTTTTTTTTACGGATATCATAATTTTTGGATATAAACGTCCAGAAACGTAAAAAAAAGCAATAAAAAATTTTCGAAATTTTTTCACTAACGCAAGACTTTCCTTGGGGAAAGAAATTATCCTAGTCTCCTGTGTCACAAAGTCGCGCATAAGATATGGTGGCCGTCTAAGAAACATGTGCGCCCAAACTACTATTTGCTGGACTCGTACCTCATCTCTCAGACTAGACTCGTCCACCAAAAAATGTGTTTAAGACCTTAGAACATTATAACTAGGTTTTGTCTAGAAAAAATATAAAATAATTTCATTTACAATATGTCATATTACTTCTTATTACAGAGTACTTCTTTTCCGATATCTTTATATTTTTGTTTGCTTTTGATTTTCCCCATAAATATCTCAAAACAAGGGGGCGGCGGTGGCTCAGTCGTGAAAACCACGATCTAGTATTCGAGAGGCCGGGGTTCAATCCTGTGTGGAACAACCTTTTCACAGAAATGAAATACCGTCGTTCCCCACCACGTTGGCTTGTGCTGCCGAAGAGCACACAGTACAGAAAAAGGTTTGCAGTGGATAATGCCGCACCAGCATTCGGACCTGTGATACTACCCGGGGGCACCGAAAGGGAGCAGCATGGTAGCTGTCAGGTCTGTTGGCCGAGCCTACTTTAGAGACTCAAGCAACCAGGATCTGTACTAAGGCTGCAAGCGAAAATGATCCTTAAGCAGTTTGGCGCCGGTCCAAGTGCACTGGCAGCCAATAAACTTAAGGATCAAAGCCGCTCATTTAGCCAAAAAAAGCCGACAGAACGAGGTTCAGATTCCTCGCTAAACTGTAGGTCCCAGAGTACAACAACAAAAATCCTCGTTAGAGTAGAAAAAACTAGTAACACAGGGGTAGGCAAAAAGGACCAATATGGTCTAGTTGCCAGGCTTGACCTCCCCACCATTACTACTACTTACTACTAATATCTCAAAACAAAGAAATGAAAAATTCTTTGCTACGGAGTTGGCGATGATTTTTGCGAGTAACCGGTTTAATAATGTTCTGTAAATAATTCGTTTTTCCAAAAATTAGTCAGTTACAGTAAGTTAATTAAAAAGTTAGTAAGGACAAAATTTTTTAATTATAAAATTATTAATTTATTATTCCATCAATCTATTTTCTAATCATCGTACAGAGTGATATTGGTAGACTGACAGTTTCGGGCTGCTGGCCCTCTTCAGTACCAAGAGTCAACTCTGCACGCTGATTAAGAAAACGTTTTTAGACTTTATTCGCAAAAGGAATATAGTCATTAGATTGATGTATTAGGTAAAGTTAATTTAATACGTCTGTAATGGAGTTCTCCCATCATCAGAAATATGTTTATCGTCTTTAAATGTTGTCTTTCAGCGAAATTAATTTACATTGTGAGAATAAATCATAAATTTTATAACCTTAAAGTTTTTGAATCTCTATTTCAATATTATTTTTCACACATCATATCTAATATTTCATTCTTTAATCAGATGGTCGATAACTATATAAGATTAATAATTAATAGCTAGAACGAACCAAATTCGTAGATACGGCGATTTTATTTGTTTAACAGTTCAACAATGGTTTTCGATTCTTTGGTTTACCTTCCCACTGTGCGTTGTAGTCGGAGTGGAGACGGAAAATGACTGTCACGTGACCATATTGAGACCGATTTTCTTTACATCCGAGCCTAAGGAATCAGCCGGAATAGGGTGAAGATGTTCGTAACGACGGATAAGTGGGAAATACACTTTTTCTTAATTACGGAAAATCTATGGGTGAAATTGAGCAATTATTTATAATTGCGCGATTTATTTTTGCTCAGCAAAATTTTACGATTATTTTCCATTCTCCTTAATTATGAACATACTCATTAAAAATAAAAAGGTGTTATAATTTTTTGTATGCAAGCATTAAAAAATATTTCAGTTGGATTTTAAACAAGTATTTTTTTAGACTTTTAAATAAAACTATATTGATATAATTATAATTTTTCCAAGTAAAAATGTTGATATCTGAATATTTTAATGTTTTTGAAATGTTATATAAAAAATAGTTTCAGTATTTACACACGGTTCCTGGGAAACGGATTTAAATAAAAATTTCGAACACACCTATTTTTTTTTCTTTATGTGAATAGGCTGTCCTTACTAACTAAAACGTGATATAAATCAAAATCTTCCCAGGGGCCGTTTTTGAAAAAATCGACTTTAAAAAATTTCATGATTGTACCTGATATTAAGAGTTTTATACTAATTCCAGAAGTCAAATACCGCCTAAATATTTTTTATTTGGCATTAGTAATTTTAAGTCTGTCTATAAAACGTCAAAATCCAAAATGGCAGAATAATTGTCTGAGTCGGAGTTTTGTAAACAGAAATAATTACTTTTTTAGTTTTGTTCTTAAAAACAAATGATAATTTTTATAATAATAATTTCTAACTATAACTTTAAATAAAAAATATATATTTGTTTTTTCATACATGGCTGCTGTTATAAGCCTGTACAGCTTTTGACAAGCGTAATTTTCATTATTTTTTTTTAACTTTGTGTCTTGGCCAAATGGCTTTAAAATCATTATGGGTGGATTTTACGCTTGTTCGCTGAAGAATCCCAACCCCATTTGATAACTTAATCAAAGTGACACGGAAAAACACGGTGAACTTTCGGCGTTATTACTATCGATATCTATGTGTAACTGTCCTTAAACAAATTAATGCTTTTTAAAAATAGCTTTTTAAAATTGTTCCAAAACAGCTATAGACTACCAGTTTAGACTTCTCCAAAACATCCACGTACTTAAGGCAACTTACGCAAAAAAGTCCTCGCAACTCGAATAATTTCTTTAGAAACCATCCTAAAGAATTGGACGAGTTGGAGGAAATTTATGTAATACCTATTACCTATTGATTTACCAAATATTACAGTAATTTTTACTATAACATATTAGTATTAATAAACACATTTTGCGTGGGGATCCAAATGTACCAGCACGTTGTGATGTGGTAGTAAAACATATTGTATATAATACACACATTGTAGTATTTAATATCATAACTAAAGTATTAAACACCAATGGTGGCGATATAAATAACAAATATGTATTTACAAATAAAATTTAGTATTAAAATTAAAATTACATTTTCCGAGTCTTTGTATTTTTAAGCCATGAAGTTTAGAACTTTTTTAAATTTTAAGATGGGAGAGGCTCCCCCATCCCCCCAATAGCTACGGCCATCTACACGAGTTCTGCGATACACTTCTTTAGTATCGTTATTTTTTATAAACATCCTGTATTAAAACTAATGGCTTATACTCGAAAGACATAAATCTGCCATGTTAAATGTTCTATATTGAAATTTAATAATATATTGAATTCTGATAATTGCTGTAATAAAATTATCTGGATTAATGGTATTGTGGGTAATTTAAAGCATCTGGTAATTTATTCCCTGTCCCCATATATCGACGCGTTTCTCCCTCTTCCAAAACAAAAAAAAATCGTTAAAACACGTTATTTATCGGAAAAACCGCACTGTTCGGATAATAAAAAACAAAAGGGGGTTCCCCTAAATTACCTTGATTTAAATGATTCGGTGAAACCAGACGTCCATTAAAATTTAGCACTTACTCTTTTAGTAGGGTGGGTCAAATTTTGATAATTTTTTTAATGAAAACAATTATTTCGTTTATATCTTTAAACTTGATTCTACACTATTTCCCTCCCTATCTGTTAGAATAGTATATTGACACCGATTATCTCAAAAACTAGAAGAGATAATTAAGTTATTTAATGGCTAAAATTAAAAATAGTTACACTAGGCAACACGGTTTCTTGCCCCGATTGGAGTAATATGTTTTTTAACTAATTTTGGGTCGCTGAAACCGAATCTGGCCTCAGAATATTTCTACTACCTAAGTTTTCTGCGAAAAATGAGATAAAAATGTTAAAAAAAAACATTATTTTATCCCTTTTTTATTCTAAAATCATGGGAGATAAAAATATTCCAAGGACAAATTTAGATTCGGCGACTCAATTTTAGTTAAAAAATACCCAACTTAAAACATGGAATAAATAGGGATATTATGAAAAAAAATATTTAAAAAAAAAAATGGATAATGTGACAAAACTAAGTAGGGGTGGAGGGTAAGAAGAAGGGTGCATAAGGGGACAAGCTTATCGCCACGTACTCATGCTAAAAATTTTCAAAAATCATTACTAGGGGGTCAAAAATTAACTAAAAAAATGTTACGTAATATGGTTCTTATGTAATAAAGTAACATTTTTATGATGTAGAACCATTAAAAAAACAAAATAAAAATACACAATATTTGTTTTATAAATTATTTTTAAATTGGCATATTTGCGTGTACTAAAATTTAAAAAGTAAGACGTGCTGGATTTTTTAAGGTCAAATTTGGATTCTGCGCCTTTAAATTGAATAAAAAATATATTTTTTTGGCTCGGGAAAAAAGTTTACACTGTGTACTTTAATTTTGTTTCTTTTTCGTTTATTTACTTTTTACGAACAAACTAAGCAAAATAAAAAAAAATATTTGTATAAATATTTTTGTAGAGAATTTTATAATCTACAAATTAAGTTCTATAAAATTTTTATACAGATTTGATAGTTTTGCCACAAAAGAGCAATTAAGTAAACTCTGCACTTTCATTTTAAGCTTTTTATTTTTTTTTTCGCGTAATTACTCTGACAGTAGGTCCTTGGCATATATATTCTTAAGTTCCTCGTATTTTTTTTAATATACCCTAAAATTTTCAAAATCCTACTCTTCTTTTTTAAGATTTTGAAAAAAAACGTCATATTTCCTGGACTTATATCTCAAAAATTTTAGGTGGTGAAAGGTCAGATTCGGTTTCTACGCCCTCGAATTAGTAAGAAAAATTTACTTTCCGATCGGGGCAAAAAAAAAGTTGAAATTTCTTGCCTAGTGTTATTGTTAAAATATTTTTTAAACTTCGGTGGCTATTTCTTAGTCGTATAGTGGGACAAAACCCTCTCTGTAATGAAACTTTTACTACCTCAGTATGTAATACAAAATTTAATCTTACATTGTATTTTTTTGGCCACCTTAGTCTTTGGTCTCCTAACTTTATCGAGTGTAAAAATTATTTGGAAAAGAAATGGGGTTATAAAAATACAATAAGAGAACATTCTTTTTTTTATAGAAGGGGGCGTAAAAGACAATTGAAGAGGAAGAAAAAGCGAATTGTTTTATTATGTAGCGATAGGAATTTTGATTAATTTGGGGGTGGCATTCAGGGGCAAATAAAATAATGAAGACAAAGGGAGGTAAATAAAATACAGTAAATTATTTATTGCTTTTATTGCGACCTTGCTTAATTTTAAGCGTTCAAATGATTTGATTAAATGCTGCGAATTTATTTATTGCTTTTGCATTTTAATTTATAAAAGAATAATGAATTAATTAAAGGTACCTGAAAAATTTGCTTTAGTAAATTTAAGCAAAAAGATGGGTAATAAGTTGTCTGAGGAATGGGCGAGCACCGATTTTTTTGGCAACAACTAAATTTTTTGTAGCACTACAAAAAACTTAGTTGTTGCTAAAAAAATCTGCACGTGTGAACAATTTATTTGCCAGAGGGTAACTTCTGCTAGAAGTAATTTAATGATAGTATGTCATTGCTGGTATCGGGACGTCCATAATTTATTAGACGGCACTAACCTTCCTCCCTCCTATGATAAAGATAAAGATATGTTTATTGCTCCTTCGTTTTTATATGAAAAATGTCCAGCAAATGTGAATTAAAAAAATTAAATTATTAAATTATACACTAGTACATATAAGTTCCTAACATTAAACATTAATAGAATTTACATTACAGTTAAAAAATTCATCAAGTGTGTAAAACGGGTTATTCGTAAAAAAACATTTAATTTTTTCTTTAAATTTCCGAGGGCTCAGATCAGTAAAAGAAAGATGTAAATTATTGTAGGTTTTGATTCCTAGATACCTGGGTCCTTTTTCAAATCCGGGTGTTTTATGCCTAGGTATGCTAAGAGCCTATTGGCCACAAATTTTTCCTTATTTTGGTGAACAAAAGGTATCAAATTATATAAATATAGTGAATAAACCGTCATTATTTTGTTATCTATAAATAATTGTTTACAGTGACTTATGTGTTTTGCACCAAAGAGCATTCTGACAATTTTCATTTGAATAATGAAAATACGATCTAAAAGTGTCAGATAATTAGACCATATTCAATGTGGTTTTTTATGCTTGCATTACAAAAAGACAAGAGAAGACTTCTGGATATGTTTTGTTTTAAATTATTTAGTGCATAATGACAGCTGTTTATTTTTTTTGAAACATGGTTTACGTGGGTATTCCACGCTACTTTTTCTTCTTCCACGCTACTTTTTCTTCTAGCGAAATTCCAAGTAGTTTAAAATCTGTTACTTGGGGTACTGACTTTTTGTTACAATAAATAAGAATACTACTGTCATTGTTTGATTTATTGAATTTGATTTTTTTTGGGTTTGGACTTATGTCACGTCACATTAAATTATATACAAAAAAAAAACACTTTTGTAGTTTACATATTTTTATTACATTTTTAACATCAGGTCCTTGAAGTATAAATACATAAAGTTAATTTAAATAAATATCAAGGATAAGATGGAACAAAAATTTAAATTAGCACTTTATTTTTTTTTGTGAAATCACATTGCTCAAGACAGCCTATCTCTATGTTACAATATGTCATAACCTCTTGAACACCCTCCTCTAATTTAAATAGTATTTAATATGTATGGGAGGCATAGCGTAGTGGCTAGCGCGTATGCATAGCAAGCCTTCTAGCGTGAGTTCGATTCTCACTGGCACCGATTTACCTTTTTCAGTTAATTAATAATTGAAATTTGGCGAAGGCGATAAGTGAAACGGACACTCCCTAGAAAATGGTCCGAAAGTCAGTATAAGCCGGTGGTTCCCTCTACTTCTAGCCCACACAAGTCCTGGACTTAAGGGATGCTTAATTAAGTAGAATAGTACGAGGTTAAATAAACATGTAACATGTAATGTTTAAAGTATACAGAAAACAACGAGGTATTGGTGCAGCATGAAACAGATAAAAATCTTTATAAACTTAAAAACTGTAATAATGCTTTTAATATTTAGGAACTCATCATAATTTTTTTTATTATTTTGTAATCTTACATTTTGATAGCATTTTACCTGAAACTTATGCTAAGCAATAAATTATTTATAACCATACTTTTTAAAAACTTTCGTGAAGTTTCTTCACTTCCCATTCGACAATTTTATATCCTTTGAAAATATCGATAAACTTATGATGATATCCGCGCCGATTCAGGCAGGATTGAGGGCTTGGGTCACGGATTTGGCTGATTATTTTTTTATATGTAGCCCACTGACGTTAGAGAAAAACCTCCATGGGATTTTTTTCAAAAACGCCCCGTTTCGAAAATATGATTTTTTTTAATATTTTTTTCAAAATTTTTAAATTTCTCGAAAATGTGATATTGACGTGCAATAACTTAAAAACTATTTAACCTAGAGAACTGCGGTTTTCGCCATTAAAAAGATCATATTTTTTTTTCTATTAAATTTTATAAAATTAGTTTTGACAGTTTTTTGGTTTTTTCAAGATGGCCGCGAAAAATTTTAATTCCATTTTTTTCAAAAAATCCATTTTATTTTTTTTTGAAAATTTCATCAACTACTAAAAAAAAAAATAGCACTTTTTTGTAATTTCTCTAGCAAAAGTCCAAACCAATAATATAACCAAATTTTACCAACTTTTTCGAACTTTATTCGCAGTAGGCGTGTAAAAATTTTCGTTTACCGATTAAAACTACTTTATGCATGTCCTATTTTATGCCCGTTTCATAATAATAGATTTGTAAGATATACAATAATATTGTATAACAATATATTAAATTGTGATGATATCCGCGCCGATCCAGGTAGGGCTGACGTCATGGGACACGGATTTGTCTGATTATTTTTTTATGTGCAGCCCACCGCTGTCTAAGAAAAACCTACACGGGATTTTATTTAAAAACGTCCTGTTTCGAAAATATGATTTTTTAAATTTTTCTTAATTTTTTTTAGATTTCTCAATAATTTGATATTGGCGTGCCATAACTCAAAAAATATTCAACCTAGAGTTAATTGCGGTTTTCACCAATAAAAAATAATATTTTTTTCTATTAAATCGCATTAATTTAGTTTCGATTTTTTTTTTAAGATGGAGGTAAAAAAAATTTAAGGCCACTTTATTTGCCGACATCTTAAAAAAACAAAAAACTATCGATACTAAATTAATGCGATTTAATAGAAAAAAATATTATTTTTTTAATGGCGAAACCCGCAGTTCTCTAGGTTAAATAGTTTTTAAGTTATTGCACGTCAATATCACATTTTCGAGAAATTTCAAAATTTTGAAAAAAATTTAAAAAATCATATTTTCGAAACGGGGCGTTTTTAAAAACAATCCCTTGGAGGTTTTTCTCTAACATTGGTGGGCTACACATAAAAAAATAACCAGACAAATCCGTGACCCAAGCCCTCAGCTCTGCCTGAATCGGCGCGGATATGATCTTATGTGTTTTTAGTTGTCTTTGCCCTGCTTTACCTACAGTTTTTGTATTCTTTGCAACCCTACAGCAAAAAGAGGAAAAGTGGGAAAACAAAGAAGAAAAGAAAAGTATTCTCAGTTTAATTGATTTAACTTTTTTTTTCTCAAACTGGATTCTGAAAAAAATCAAAAATCTCCATAGATCTGTCCACCCGACCCCAAATCTGTTTGCCTTGTTTCTGATTTACATGATAACGGTAAAAGAAAATATCCAATCTATTAAAAAAAAAAACAGGAAAAAAATATGTTCGAAACACTATCAAGGTAACGTTAATAAATAACAATTAACTGGAATGAATAAGTTATTCCCTATTAATAATGCTAATAATAATACTTTATTTATCCCAACAGGACAAACCATTTTCAGAGTAAAATAATTATACATAAATAAACATATTAAATATTTCCAAATGTCTGAAAAAGAAAAAAAAAGAAGATGTACACACAGCTGACCTATAATATTAGGTTGTGACTGTACAGTATATTGAAACTGTCGGATGAAAAACAAAACACTTTTGTCCGGTTAGTGCAACATTTTACCCGTTTTATACCCGACATTTTCTGCAGGGTTGGTTTATGCGCAAACTTGGTCTTTTCTTGGCAGTTCTGGAAAATAATATGATACTATCCACACGCTATGGAATGCGATTATACACGGTGTTTGAAGTGGGAGGATTGGTGTAGTGGACTACCGCGTCGTACTTGACGAGTTTACTACCCAAATAGCGTGAGTTCGATTCTCACCGGCGCCGATTTGTCTTTTTCAGTTAATTAATAATTAAAATTTAGCGAAGGCGTAAGTGAAGCGGACACTCCCTAAAAATTGGTTCGAAAGTTAATTAAAGCCGGTGGTTTTCTCTACTACTAGCCCACATAAGTCCTGGACTTAGGGGATGCTTAATTAAGTAGAATAGTACGAGGTTAAACAAAAAATGTAAAAAGTTTTTTGGAATTAAAGGGGATAATTTTACATCATAAAACATGAAAAAAAAAACAACAAAGGAACATATGTCCGGAATAGGGCATTGCAAAAAAAACACCAAATTTCAGGTTACTTGAACATTTTTTGACCCCCG
The DNA here is from genome assembly GCA_958510825.1 of Brachypterus glaber. Lineage (NCBI taxonomy): Eukaryota > Metazoa > Arthropoda > Insecta > Coleoptera > Kateretidae > Brachypterus > Brachypterus glaber. Next base: position 26,396,029 of record OY294044.1, on the reverse strand, counting down.
CCCAACTCAGTTATAATAACGAGGTATTTGTATTGTTTAATTTCCTATATTGTTACAGTTTTAAAGACAAAACAAGCAGTGAATATTTGTAAGATTATATACTATTCACAGTGGATGGTATATAGCATTTTCCCATAAAACGCAACTTAAAAAAAAAAATTAAACAAAAATTTCAAAAACTTTTTTTCTCAAAATTTTTTCGTTTCAGAAAAAGATTTAAAAAAAATTGTTTTTTTTTTTAAATTAAAATAGTGTATAATATAATGCGTAGCATTACATACCTTCACGGCTTGTTTTGTCTTAAAAACTGTAACAATGTAAGAAATTAAACAATACAAATACCTCATTATTATAAGTGAGTTCGGCGGGGGTCAAAAAAGGTTCAAATAACCTGAAATTTGGTATGCAAGCATAGCTTTTCAATTGAAACAATATAGGAGGGGTGCATTAGAAAATTTAAAAATAAGTGTTTTTTTGCAATACCATAGTCCGGAAATAAGCCCTTCGAAGACGGACATATTGAATAGGAAACAAAAAAAAAACAACAATAAAATGTTAATACTGCATGGCGATTTTTTATTAAAAACTACGATAAAAAGTATTTTTTACCGAAACACCTAAATTTAATATTAACCTCTTCCGCACCAGCCGGATTTTTAAGGTACAGGTCCCTATACCAGATTAAAATGTATATAGAAAATCCCGTAAACAAATATCCAACTGTGGATATTGTGGTAAATTTTACTATACCTACAAATATCCATACGTGGATACAATGGAGCGGAAGGGGTTAAAGGAGAAATTACCTTTTAAAAAGTTTGGTGGCACAAAATATTACTTCTTCTTTAACTTAATTTTATTTAACGGTTGCTCAGGACTACGACATTTTATATGTATTTTTACTTAAGGAATCTATATATTAAAAAAAATGCAAAAAATATACACATTAAAAAGTTTAGGGCATAAAATATATTAAGCCTCACGCATTTTGTCCGTCTAGGAGATGGAGAGATTAAAAAAAAATAACATAAACTAATACTAGTATACATGCAAAACCTCGTCGCTCTAGCGCAAAGGGTACTAGAGTTTAAAGGGTCGTAACTCTTTTAGGGTTCGTTTCTGGACCTATGCTCCCTTTATTTAATGCCAAGAGACTTCAAACACCGTCTTCAGAGCTTGTTTTCTATACCGATTTCAAAAGAGACATATAACTTTCAGCGAAATTCTAATTTGCCCGAACCGCCGTCTTTTCAATGAATCTGATAAAAGATTAATGTCAATCTATAATAAAATTCCCTTTGATCTGAAGCCAACAAAACGGATTTAATATAAAATCAATAATAATCAGAATTGGATTTAAAGAAATGACCGTTTCTCATTAAGAAATGCTTAAATGATCATAGTACTTTGATTATTCTATGAACGTTTAACAAAAAAAGTCTTGAAGATAGGTAGGTGAAGCTAGAGAGCCTTTTTAATTTTGACACATTTTCCACAATGTACTAAGAATCTTAGTCTAAGATCGGACAATTTATTTTTGCCCTTTGAACTAAAGCCCAAAATCATAATCGTACCTAATAAAGAAAAAGAAAATAAGGATAATAACAAAAAATGTAATTTCATGCTTTTCTTGTCTGACAATATGGTTTCTCAAACATGTTAAACTTAAGTCGTTAGGTTAGTTTATTTTCTAAATTTACAGAAAGCAGTTTTTATAAAAAAGACTATTTTTCTTATGTTCGCATCATTTGAATTTTTAATTTTCCTGCTAAAACAGTAAACAAAAAATTAATACGGCAAGATTTTGATATGTTCTTTTCGCTTCCCTAAACAATTGTTTGCTTCTAGTTAAATGAAAATGTAGAAAATTCTGCAAGTTTTACTTCGATATCACCAAAAATTGAAACATTACAAAATCATTATTAAGGTTCTCTCTCTATCGAGGTCTTTTAAAAATCTTTTAAACATCTCAAAAATCTTGGCAAGAATTTGGTAAATCTCGGAAATTTTCACATAAAATTACACAAGAGACTAAGTATTATGCGGGAATAATTCACTGTTTCATGAAAGTTTATTGTTTGGAAATAATTACGACAGGGACATCGCATCTGCAGAGTCGATCACATTAAACTTACGTAAAAAAAATAATTTTAAAATAATTAATACGGTATTTTAGTTTCACAAAAACTGTCTTTGTGTATAGATTTAAGGTATAATTAACCTATTTTTTAAGTTTAATAGCTTAATTTTTGCAGATATAGTATATATTTTACAGCCGGTTGGTCTAAATTGGATCCTATAACATACCTTAAAAAGTTAACCTAGGAAAAATGCGATTAAATTTTATAAAAAGAATATTTTGTTGTATTTTATGGTAAGTAATAAAGTAATAATAAAAAAAAATAAGAACATTTTAATTTTTTTTCTGTTTGAGATTTTTATTAATATCATAAATAATCATTGAGGCGAAATGGCTGAAATTAATAATAATATAAGTAATAATAATAATTATAAATAGTAATAAATTCACGTTTAATTATTAATATAATTAGTTTTAGGTATGAAGTTTTGATGTGAAAGAAAAATACTGAAAAACAAAATACTACAACAAATCTCACTTGAATTTTCGACATTAAAATATTCACGTTATAACTGTAATACAATTGGACAGAAATAAACACGTGGTCAGAAATACTGTTAAAGGATTAGTTGATAAGAACGTTAAAAAATAACACAGGTACACAAAAAAACGTCTGATTCCCCAACGATACAAACATTTCTGTACGTTCTTGGGGTCGTTAAATCCGAATCCTCATACACACCTACTTTGGTTCGGAAAGTTTCGCGAAAATGTGTCCGAAGTCACCCACACCGTCCGAAGTCACCCCAGTTGACGGTACATGTGCTCAGGCACACCAAAAAGAAAAGGTCGTTTTTGGGGATGTTGAATCCGAATATGGGGTTTTGACTTGATCAGATCGCATTTCATTCCTAACCTCAAAAAAATGATAAAAGTTAAAACATTTCATCTCTTCATCACTTTTAAAAAATTTCAATTTTTTATTTTGAGGTTATTAACGAAATGCGACCTGACCGAGACACCCTAACCCCAGATAGAAGGGGCTAACGGGAGGAACTTATTCCGCGATCTACGCATGCGCTTGGTTTTGTGCTGGTTTGGTGTTTCTTTTTAATGGTGGTAGTTGGTTTACTTTCTTTTACTGATTTCTGCTAGCGCATGCGCAGATAGCGAAATACGTTCCTCCCGTTAGCTCTACGTACCCCAGATTCGTATTCACCGACTCCAAAACCGAATAGAAATGTTTGTCTCCTCTGGGGAATCAGACCTTTTTTTGTGTGCCTGTGTAATCAATTAGATTTCAATGATTTTTCAGAAGTATTAGCAAAAAGCTCAAAAATTATAGCTTTTATGTCAAAAAACTTATATTTACCCAAAAGTAGTAGTTAAAATATTAGTTAGGTATAAATTAAAACGAGGGTCTATTTTCTTCCAAAAACTTGTAGCATACATACATCCGGGTACAAATATTGTGTAGTGGTTTACCCCTTAAAGCCTATTTAATGTAACTGGATATTTATGATAAAAAGTGAAATTAATCAAGGTCAAATTACGTAAACGTAAATAACTAATAATTAAAGCGGACGTAAATTAGGTCGCTAATAACAAAGCTAAAATAATTAAATTAATACCAACAATTTTGTCAATCTACAAAATTTAAATTCGTTTACAGTTATTATATTCGCAGAATACAACTTTAAATACATTTTTTAATTTAATTTATTTATTTAGGTAGCAAATGCTAATAAAGTTTACAATTCGTTTACATTTTATCACAGTAATTATTACAAATTGTTTTTAACATAGATGAAAAAAAGTTTCTTAAAATTATTAAAATTATCACATGATTTTAGTTTCTGAGGTAGATAATTAAATTTAATAAGACCATTAATAAACAGATTGGTTTATGTGACTACGAACAGAAGTTACAATAATAGTATATTCTATAACTAGTATGGAATAGACAATATTCCGCGCGAGCGTAAATATGAAACACTGTATGGCTTTAAATTGCGGACAAGGTTAAAAAAGATGTTTTTATGACTCGAAATTGTAAATGCAACAAAACACAGATTTTTAAATAAAGCGATTAATGTTATTTAATAATTTTATCAAATCAGTACTTAAAAAAGATTTTTATTTAATTTTGGGTTATAACATTGTAACAATATTTTTACATCACATTGTATATTTGCAGGATACAACTTTAAATACATTTTTTAGATAATTTATTTATATAGGTAGCAAATTCCAATAAAGTTTACAATTCGTTTACATTTTATCACAGTAATTATCACAAATTGTTTTTAACACACATAAAAAAATATTTTTCTTAAAATTATTAAAATTATCACATGATTTTTGTTTCTGAGGTAGATAATTAAATTTAATAAGACCATTAATAAACAGATTGGTTTATGTGACTACGAACAGAAGTGTTAACTCGTTTCTACTTCTTGGATTGAAATTGTGTACATCACATCACATAGAATAAAAAACCTTATCTATCAGATAATCTTTCACTGACTTTTTAAATAAATTGTAATTTTCAATACTTTTAAGTTCCCTAGGAAGATTATTATAAAAACGTATACAGGAATATGAAAGAGATTTCTTGTTAAAAGCGTTCTTGTGTTGAGGTATATGTAAGTTATGATTATTTCTAGTATTATAGTCATGGATATCTAAATTTCTTATAAAATCAAGATAATTCTTTTTTACATATAACACACATTTAAAAACTAAATACAGTTAAAATTTTTTCGCTTTTAAAAACTTCTCTATAGGTATATCTAAAAGGCAAATTAAAGATTAGTTTGGGAATTTTTTTTTGAGCTACAACTATTCTATCAATGTCAGTGGAACCACCCCAACTGAAAATATTATAGGAAAGATGAGAATAAACTAAATCATAGTACATCGATAATATTGCTGGTTTGTTTAAATCACCTTTCATACGCAAAATACTAAATAACATTATAACAATATTTTTACATCACACTGTATATTTGTCTAGAATGTTTCCTTAGTTGGCGACAAAAACTTTTTTAATTAATCGCCAGGCAACCACAAAAAAGCCAAGAAAATTTATTCGTCTTCTGTCCATGAAACAAATAACCCGAGCTTTATCTTGCCGAAACTTTTAGACCCCCACGACATAAAAGTACACAAAACTTTAACTGCCCTACTTTTATTTTTGGCGAATAAACGGGACGAATGGGTCACTTAAGACCGAAAGACGATGTGAAAAGGACCATCCTTAAAAAAATATAAATGTGTATAAAACATGGGGTGTATTCAGGAGCGGAACGGAAATTTTGGTACTGAGGCAAGCATGCCTAAATTTTATCACATTTAAATGTTGTTGTTGTTTTACAATTTTTTTTTGTTTGTACCTCATATTTTTCAAAGCTGGAGAATTTAAAAAAATTCCACACATGTAAAAAATCCCAAAATAAAAAAACGGAAAAAATTCATGAAGCGTCGAATGTTGAATATTTATTAACCTTATAGTGTCCTCTAAATGATTTTATTACATTTTTTTGAAAGTGCGAGCTTGCGTACATTGCATACCGGGTGGGTTATTTAAACTGTTAGAAGTCGATATCTCATAAACCGTAACAGGTAGGTTATTCAAATTTGGTACTAAGCTTCAATATCAAGGAGGACACCTTTTTATCAAAGCAGATTTTTTTTTCATCCACACCCTTAGGCGGTAGAAGGGGTAGTTTTAATTTTTTAAATGGAATGAGGATGTTTTTTATACAGATTCAAATTCAGTATAAAAAGTTACATAATTGACCAGAAAAGTTTTTTTTTTTCAACTTAAATTAGGCTGTTAAAAAAATAAATTTATGCCTAATTTCGCCAAATATGACCTTTCAAATATTTTAGTAGTTTTCTATTGTTTAGGTTTATTTAATTATTTTAAACCTATAAATACACAAAAGAAATGAAATCGGAATTTTTTCCACAAATTTGTACTAAGTATGTTTTTAAATTTTAAAAATACAGCCCCAAAGAAAATTAAGTGTAAGATATTCTATTGTATTGTATATGCAATGTGCCACTTAAATTTTATTTTTTACGCAAGGTCACAAACATTTTCAAAACAATGTGTTGAAATCATTTAGAGGACACTATAAGGTTTATAAATATTCAAAATTCGACGCTTCATGATTTTTTTTTTTTTTTTCGTTTTTTTTTGAGATTTTTTACCTGTGTGCGTCTCATCGAGTTGAAACAAAGTTATCATAAAAAATATCATCAATATTTAAATTCACTACTAATTGTAAAGATATAGTTATGCTGACCTAACATAAGCCTTTGACTTTACATATTCAGAAAATTGTATTGGTTTAGTAAGAATTGTTAATAAACAAATACCTTCAATTGGTTAAAAAATTAAAATTCGATCTAATGAAAAAAATTTTTATATTGGTTAACAGTAAAATAATTTTTCATAAATACTGGCTTTTCGCAGAATAATATTTTTTAAAGCGGTATTAAAGGTGTAGGGTATACTTGAGATTATCCGCTCCTTATCATATAGCTCAGAAACAGTTAACTGTTGCAATTATAAAAATCTCTTAATTGTTGGCCATTTGGGAAAAGTGGCCATTTCGTGTGTCTACGTTAAAGCTGCAAACAAGGACAACTTACGTATGCCCCGTAACAAGTTTTCAAAAATAGAATTCGGGTTTAATTTTAAAAAGTTAACCCTGTAAGGTTCACTATGGTCTGTTTCACCAAGCAAGATAGTAAATTAAAAATCGCACAGTGAATATTTGCAAAACAGATTCGAATATTGGATGTGCGAATATACTGCGTAGTTTATCTTATAAAACATAACTATATTCTATACATAAACATATACTATTCAAACCTCTTGTAAAAATATTTACTGTGCGATTTTTAATTTACTATCTTGCTTAAAAAAATAAACCATAGTACTTTTATAAAGACTATTTTTACCAAATTAGGGTATATGACTAATTATGATCACGTAAGTTGAGTTCTATAATTGAATTTTACATTTTTTTTAAGTCCATAATATATCCTAGGCCTTAATATATCTCAAATAAATATATACATCATACACAATAATTGTTTATTAACTAAGTTATTCACATTTTAAGTTTTTTTACCTTGAAATATTGGCCTTACTAAAGTTATGACAAACATCAAAGAATCAACACCTGTTGCACCAAACTCTAAAAAGCTGTTAGGAAACAAATTAAAACTTGCTTTAGATTTGCGCTAATAAATTGCGCAGGAGTTTTAGGGGTTAAAACAATGTTATATAACTATACTAAAACAACATGTTTAACGTTTATAGCAAACATACTTTAATTAGTTAAATTAGGTTGTGTCCATATATTTAAAATGATTAAAAAGATCATTTTTTCCCTTGACATCCGGTAGTAGCACGCGGATCAGAACTGGACAGTGTGCCACGGATGATCTGTATTAAACCAGGGTCGATAATTTTTGAAACCAAAAAAAATAATAGTAGAATGAAACCCGTTAAAAAAGGACGAGAATATAACAAAAATGAAAGGAAAAATAATTTATGGGCGATCTGAGGTCGGGAAGTGGAAGGGGGAGTTTTTAAGGGTAAAAAACGGTGTATCTCGATTTCCGGCAAAACTACAAGTCCTATGAAAAAAAAGTAAATGACAAAGTTGTAGGTAATAAAGAGACCTACAACTTTTGTAATTACACTATTTTCACATAACCTCAAAATTTATGTGAAAAATTCAAATAATCAAGTTTTTGGTTTGGACTTTTTATCTTATGCAAAAAAAATTTTTTTTTCACGAAATTTGGTTTGGACTTACCTTTTTATGTCCCAAAGACACTGTAATTTTTTTGATTTGAAATATTTATTTTTTCACCTTATTTTGACTTAATATCGAAAAAACACCCTAATTTTCAATCGAAAATTCTCGCGTCAAAATATCAACTTTTTAAAAAAAGTCGGGGAGTTTTTTGTTCGTTGAAATCTCTTCTTTCTGATAATGTAAAAAAATATGTACATTACTATGGTAAATGTTCTCAGAAAATGCAAAGAAAAAACGTAAGATTCTATGTTACATTGATAAGTAATTAAAGTGTAAATTTTACTAAATAGCTCAAAATTGTACATAGAGATTAAAAAAAAAATCGGATTCGAGTTTTTTTCTTTTCTTTGCATTTTCTGAGAATATTTACCATAGTAATGTATATATTTTTTTACATTATCAGAAAGAAGAGATTTCAACGAATAAAAAACTCCCCGGTTTTTTTTAAAAAGCTGATATTTTGACGCGAGAATTTTCGATTGAAAATTAGGGTGTTTTTTCGATATTAAGTCAAAATAAGGTGAAAAAATAAATATTTCAAATCAAAAAAATTACAGTGTCTTTAGGACATAAAAAGGTAAGTCCAAACCAAATTTCGTGAAAAAAAAATTTTTTTTGCATAAGATAAAAAGTCCAAACCAAAAACTTGATTATTTGAATTTTTCACATAAATTTTGAGGTTATTTGAAAAAAGTGTAATTACAAAAGTTTTAGGTCTCTTTATTACCTACAACTTTGTCATTTAATTTTTTTCCATAAGACTTGTAGTTTTGCCGGAAATCGAGATACACCGTTTTTTACCCTTAAAAACTCACCCCCTTCCACTTCCCGACCTCAGATCGCCCGTAAATTATTTTTCCTTTCATTTTTGTTATATTCTCGTCCTTTTTTAACAGGTTTCATCCTACTATAATTTTTTTCACTTTTTACCATTTTCAAAATTATCGACCCTGGTCTATATCAACACCACACTGGTCAATTTTTTTTAAATAATAATAAATATAAAAAATACATCAATTAATAGAATTTTCGATGTCGCCATATTAACTCAGGCCGACCTCGGTGGAGTAGTGCGGAGCACGTTTGCTTTGTAATGCCGTGGTCTCGGATTCGAATCCCGCCTGGTTCATGGATGTGTAGTGATGTCTTTAAACTACATATATATAGGCCATAACCGACACGGTTAAACGCCGGGGTGTACCTACCGAAGGGTAGGTACAACCTTAAAAAAAACTCAGTCCGAGACTGAAAGTACGGCAAAAACCGTATAAGATAAAATTTTCGCCGTGTATAATCAACAAATTTCAACTGAAGCGGCAAACTTTTTACGACATTCATTCCCGCTATCGACATTTTGTTGAGTTATTAAAACGGGGACCCGTTTCAGGATAACTTTTTGGTAGGGCATGTATTCCCACTGCTCCACGACGTGTTGCTATTAAAAATGCACGCGTTTTTCACGCTGGAAGGACTGGTTTTGCTTCAGTGATCGATATTCCGGGATGGCCGGGAAAAAAATATATTTTCGCAAACGTTACATTTTTTACTTAATTTTATATTTCGTATTTTAGATTCACGCTTTCATTTTAGAATATTTAATAACCAAAAGCTTTCACATGACACTTTGGTCTGTTTGGCTATATAATAGCTTTAGGCTTTAATATAATTTTAATTATAATTTTTAGTTTGGTCAAAAAATTTTAGGTTAGCTTTTATGCTTATGTAAAAATCCAATGTAGACCAATATGAAATGACGATTTGAATAAATTCAAATGGCCTTGGTCACGAGATAGTATATTACATAACTAGTGTGGAAAGTGACATATTGAGTGAGTGAGGAAACCCCGCTAGTGTATAAAATACACTTTCCAACGAGTTATGTACACTATTTTTCCTACGATGAAGTTTCCTATTTTAAAATTTTCTAATTTTTATTAATTTATAAAAAAAGCCCAAAATAATTATAAATAGCATACAAATTTATATATGTAGGTCTGTCAAACAGGAAATATGATTTTCATTTAGCTTTAGTTTTCTTGGTTTTATATTTAATACAATACACAGCTGTTCAATAGGTTGCCTATTCCTAAATAAATGCAAACTTGTGTTGCTGATTAAATTAGATTTCTATGGTTATGCTGCCATATAAGACAGTTAAATTGTACTGTTTTATATTTCATAAGAAAAATACTGTGTATTTTGATATTTTTTGTGTAATGTAAGGTAACTAAATAAAAAATTAATTAATTTTTATAAGATCTAGACTGTCTAGACAGTAATGGTTAAAAAAGTAACGTTATATAGTTTCTATTTTTGACATGAAAAACAGAAATATTTTCATTAAAACACTAAATAAAATTAGGCAAACTTCCATACATAAATATCACACGAGTGTGACATAAAAATATCAAACTAGTGCGATATGAGACGTTTTCTAAAGAACAAAAGAGTGTGCTAAATGTCATTTTCATAGGGGATCGTAGGAAAATACATTTACTTTAGTAGGTATGGGCCGTACATAAAATACGCACTTGGGGGGGAGCTTTGTGTTACGATCCGTTACAAGGGGGAATAGGGAGCCTTACGTTACGCTCTTAATTGTTTTTTTCACACAAAAAAAATGGGGGGCTCAAAATTTCAAAATTTTGCCTTACGTATTTATTTATTTATTTATTTATTTATTTATTTATTTATTTATTTATTTATGTATTTATTTATTTATTTATTTATTTATTTATTTATTTATTTATTTATTTATTTATTTATTTATTTATTTATTTATTTATTTATTTATTTATTTATTTATTTATTTATTTATTTATTTATTTATTTATTTATTTATTTATTTATTATGTTACACCACTTAACAGCCGAGGCCAATTACTAAGTGGGAAATATAAACTTACAAATAAGTACAATATTGGAAAAGAAATACAGAAAAAGTACATAGTATTCTGAAGTTACCTAATATAAAATATAAAGCAAAGGCCTAAATAAAAAGTTCACATCTTTTAACAAAGTTTTACTTACAATTATAAATATCAAATCTATCCTGCAGGTAGTTGTATGTATTGCACATAAAATGCAATGGCGAAAAACTTAAAAGATTTGTGCGTGGTGTATTTAAATAAAATGTTCGAATGTCGCGGGAACCTAATCGTGGTACGTGAAACGAGATCATAGCTAGAATGTCTGGACAGTTTACATCATTGTGTAATACTTTATGTAAAAATACTAAAGCGGAAACTCGTTTGCGGCGGTTTTTTAAGGAATTAGCTTCAAATCTTTTCAGAAGAGTATCGTGCGGATACCCTATTGCGGGGTATATTCCATCCAATTTAAAGTGAGAAAATTTTAAAAAGCGTCTTTGCACACTTTCTAACGTATGGCTCAGATGCCAAGTAATCAGCACAAGAATTGGCACGCCAGCATTTATGTGAGCACTAATGAAGCCTTTAAAAATGTACTAAAGTAACGGCCAAAAAAAGGTTGTTAAATGTTACCTATATAACAGATGGCTGCCAATTTGTAAGTGGGATACAAAAGCAAAAGCTATTTTCAACTAATTAATTTCATTTGAACGCGTATGTACGAGATAAAAGTAGTGTATACAGCGTTATTTACAAAGCGCGAAGACTATAAAAGGTAATTTTTGATGAAAAACAGGAACAGTTCTGCGGAACCCTAAAAAAAAGTATATTTAGTCCCAGACTATTCCAGGCCCCAGCTGCTTTCTCACGTTAGAAAACAACCATGTCGATATGTAATCGATGGCCGAACGTACATTTTTGACCGGAACGGTTTTATGGAATCCTTTGGTGATTTAATGCTGCCAAACTTTTTTTTAGCTGAAAGGGAATTCTAACAATTTTAATACTTTCCTTCATAAAATTTTGTTGAAACATAACTTGTGTATCTATAAAAAAAGTTAAATTTTTAGTAAGGTGTTTTAAAGGTTAGCAATTGCCAGGCCCGGGCTGAATTATTTTGAGGAAATTTTTTGACTTGCATACCGTATACAATATAAACAATATTTTTTTTTCTATTTAGATATAGTATTATTAAAAACGAATAAGTATCTGCCGAGCGCTTTTGAAATTTTATTCCATCCTCAGGACTAAAAAATTAAAATAAAATTGCGGTACATCATGACAGTTAAACTAAATACAAAAAAAAATATTGTTTATATTTGAATTATTTTGGCCATAGATCAACCGTGCCCACACCCGTGACTGACGTGGCCAGTGTGTACCTAAAATTTGGTAATATCTATATTATAATTATAAAAAATTATACTTTTAAAATCAAAATAAAAAAAATTGCTTGCCAGTTGACCATGTAGAAGCGGTTGGCAACAGCAGCATTCGCCGCTTTACCACAAGGGCCAGTCCAAGCCTGTGTTATAAGCGTAAACATGCCAATCGACGTGCCGCGTTCGCGGTAAAAAAAATACCCTGCATGTAAAATAAAATTTACTAGATTTTACATGTACAATGTTTCAGGTATTTTACAATTTTATATGAACATTAAATGTAATTACATGTTAAATCAAGTAAATTTTACACGTGTATGAATTAATTAAGTCGAATTTACATGCTGTCTCCATAATGCGGAATTATTTGTAATTATATATTTATTTTTTACAGTGCATATGCACGCCCCTGAAGTAGACGAAAACCTAACTAAAAAAAATCTAAATTTATTTATGTAACCAAAAATTTGACAAATGAAATATGATAAATAGAGACAAATAATAGACACTTCATTATTAAATCATTCATGTAAAAGTCTCAGTTACAGTTTTCTTTGTTAATTTATTGCATGCATAAATAGACCGCGATTTTTTAGGTCGATAACAAAAAAAAATGGCCCAAAATGGCCCAAAACTAGACTTAAACTATTCCTTATAAGTCTAGCTTTCATTTCATACCAGATTTAAAATAATCCATCGTCAAAAAAAAATATTTTTATTTTTTTCAGTGTAGTCTCGGAAAAATACTATTTTCCGAGTCGACCTGTAATCTACTATTACCTTCTATGGTTTTATTACAAAAATATTCCTTAATATTGTATAAATTAATAGGTAAATATATTATATTAACCTAAATTCAGCTCTCGTAATCTTATCTAAATTAAATGTTATCAAACATTTTAAAATCGTCGTTTATTTTGTAAATATTGTTATCATCCAAGGGTTCGCTGAGGTTAGGTTCAACCCAAAAATAATCGATTTATTTTCTGGTCTTAATTCTAGAAAAGTTAGAAGTATTAAACTGAAACAAATATATTTAAGTATACAGGGTGTTTCAAAAATATGAAAAAAAGTTCCTATAAAAGTTTGTCCAGAAGTTTGGACTTTTCCTTCCTAAGGGTGCATCTAAAAAACAGTTTTTATCCAGTTTGAAAATTCATTCATGGTTCTGAACGTCTGAACTTCTTATAGTGAAGTGGTTTATTATAAAATAATTAAAAAAAAAAAAAAAACTTATAATCGACTTCACGTTAATTTTATTGTTGAAAACAATTAGTGTGACCGCTACTATAGCGAAACCGCGGTCACACTAATTGTTTTCAACAATAAAATTAACGTGAAGTCGATTATAAGTTTTTTTTTTTTTTATTATTTTATAAACAGTTTTTATTTAATACCTATCTCTAGAATCTTGTTAACCACACTAAAGAATTTTTGCACATGATAAAGGCTATTATCCTATGTTATTTATATTTGCAACTTTAACAGGTGCGTGCGAAATGAGGCAAGTCACTTTTTTGCCCCAGACTAGGATTTATTGGTTAAAAATACATAAATACTCCTAGTGTAACCCTAGACCAACCGTTTTCTATAAAATTAGTTAAAGTAATATTTTCACGTTCTAAGCGTCAAAAATACGAACTAAAACTTGAGCCAACAAAAGACCTAACAATGTAGGGTAATTCTACATCAAAAAAAAAAGTAAGTAGGGGCGTAGCTCCCCTAAAATCGTTTCATGGTAATTTGTGTATGGGAACTTATTTTGACAGTTTTTGATGTAGAATCACCCTGCAGTATTTCAATTTTTATTGTTGCATTTTTTAGTTCCTATTTTTGATTCTCAGAACGTGAAAATATCTCTTTAAATACAATATTCTCGAAAACGGGTGGATTTACGGTGTTACACTAAAGTACCTTATTTATGTATTTTTAACAAAGGAATTATAGCCTTGATAAAATGTTAAAAAAAAAGCTAAAGGTAAAAATGTTTGGGGCAAAAAATTGACAACGCCCCCTATTTCGCACGCCCCTGTCTAAAGTTACTAAAAAAAATTACATAGGTAAAAATTCTTTACTGTGGTTCATAAGATTCGAGATATTAAAAATAAACAATTTTTTTTTAGACGCACTCTTTGGAAGGCCGTAGTTCCCGTAGGGCTCATTTCCGGACCAACCTTTATAGGAACTTTTTCATATTTTTGGATGCAAAATCACCTCTTAATTTTTTTTTCGTCATTTTTGAACCACCCTTTATAAAAATATATTCGAATTCTTTCAAAAAAATATCTAGCGAATATTTTTATTTTTATCCATGTATCCGAGGAATAAATGTAAAATATAATAAAGAAAAAGAGGGATTAATTATAATTATAGACAAAAAAATAAACAAATCAGCATCATAAAACTTAAATCCTAAGTTAATCTTAATTCCACCAAACCGTGCATCTTCAAATTCATCTAATTTGGATGAAATGAGGGAGAGTCATAAACAAATACGCTTAATGAAAACGAAATTCCGTATTTATGTTGTTTGCTCATAATTTAAAGTGTACTTCGAGTTTGTGTTAAAAGCCAATAAAGTTTTGATGTTTCATGAACCGGATTGGTAAATATTATTTTTTAATATCCTTACTTGATTTAATTTTAGAAGTATCTTTGGCGCCAAAACCAATAGTATATCTTTAGGCGTAATTAATTAATTTATAATTAGATTATTATGTTATTCACAGCGCTAGCGCTAGAATAATATTATAGGGGTGACCGGGGCTAGTTGTCGCAGGGGTAAGTTGTCGAAGTGCTTGTATCTCAAAAAGTAAAATAGTTTTCTGCAGCAAACCAAGATTAACCTCTGCGTTACAAAA
Source organism: Brachypterus glaber (assembly GCA_958510825.1). Classification (NCBI taxonomy): domain Eukaryota; kingdom Metazoa; phylum Arthropoda; class Insecta; order Coleoptera; family Kateretidae; genus Brachypterus; species Brachypterus glaber. The sequence goes on along the minus strand of OY294044.1, from coordinate 26,380,993 downwards.
GTGTCATTTAGCATTTGTAAACTTAAAAGCAATAAGTTAAAACAGCAACAATATAATTCAAAAAATGTCAAAATTAAAGCGTCGAGTAATTTTTTTGTGGTAAATATTTTTTCTTATTGTGAGTGATTTAAAATATTGAGATAAGAAAATTATATGAATATTAATAGTTTAATGTGTATATTACTTGTTGATATTGTCATTTAGGAGTGTTTATTCGTTAGTGCCTATTCACAAGCTCGTATAAGAACATAAAACATAACAATGCGGTGCCGATGGTCTTGATGGGCCGCCATGTATCTTGTAAGCCAATCACGGCATCGCTTACTTATGTTTTATGTTCTTATGATCAAAATTGCGTTACGTAATACTTGAACGTTCCCTAACGGAGATTCTGTTTCTTCCTTTTAAGTTTTTTTTTCAACTGAATATAACTATCACTTACTGCAGATAATTTACCTTATGATACGGTTCTTACTATAAGTGCCTTACCCAGCAAAGCTTAACGGTTGCTTTGAGAGCACTATATTATATAATATACCTATAGGTATGCTTACTAATCTATATTGGTGTATTGGGGTGGTTCTTAAACATACACAGTAAAAAATAAATGCAAAATAATGTCAAAATAACTTACATTCATTTACATTTACATGTTTGTTTAACCTCGTACTATTCTACTTAATTAAGCATCCCCTAAGTCCAGGACTTGTGTGAGTTAGAAGTAGAGGGAACCACCGGCTTATACTGAGTTTTAAACCAGTTTTTCTAAAGAGCGTCCGCTTAACTAAACGCCTTCGGCAAATTTAAGTTATTAATTAACTGAAAAAGGCAAATCGGCGCCAGTGAGAATCGAACTCACGTTAGCTTGGCTAGTTGGCTTGTCATGTAGACACGGTAGCCAAATAACACAAACCCTAATATTTAATTTAAACTATAATTATATAATTTTTAGGACAAATAATTTCTAAGAATTCGAAAAGCAAATTATTTAATAACAATTATTTTTATAAAACTTTAGATAAGTAGGTGAAACCTTTTAAAACATAAAATTATGCTAAGCGCCGCAGGCGAAAACTTTTATAAATCTTAAGTTTTGCATTTCCCAAACACCTCAAAAGTTGACTTGTAAATTGTTTAATTAACATTGTAATATGACATTATTGCTAAAAAAAAAAAGTTTAACAGTTTTTCTGGATAAGCAAATTATTTTATAAAACTTCAAATGGGTAGGAGAATTTTCTTAAAATACGACTTATCATGTTTAACGCCGCAGGCAAAAATCTTTAGAAATATTGATGATTCACATTTTCCAGTTTAATGGATTATACTATTTTATAAAATCCATTAACAAAAACGCAAACATTAGCGCCGCAGGCAAAAATTACTGAAAAGCTTACAAGCAAAATAGTTAAAAAATTAATTAAAAGAATTTAAATTTAAGGACTTGGAGGGCTGCGGCCCGACGGCTACTCCTCCTGGGTGAGCCACTGGCTGCCAAACTTAAATTTAAAAATATACCGTACGTAAATTAAGTGTGGAATCACCCGATAAACTTTTCAGTTACAAGTTATAAAACAATGCTCGGACATGTGGATTTTTGTTTTTAATTTTGAAAATTTTGGTGTAAAAAAGTTATCAAAATTTTCAACCCCTTGCACCCTCCCATCATATTTTTTTTTTTTTTTTGATATAGCAACCTACCCCTTGTAACACATCGTTGGAAAAAGCTTTCTAACGGTATATGATGAAGCCTAATTTGGCAAAGGGCTTATAAAAAAATAGGTGACTATTTGAAAAAAAAAAAAAATTGTGATGGATGGGTGCAGTGGGTAAAAAATTTGATTACATTTGGTGTAAACCAAAATCTGGATAATTAAAAATAAAAATCGACCAGTCCGAGCGTTTTTTCTAAACTTGTAACTGGAAAGTTATCGGGTAATTCCAAGACTTAATTTACGTACTGTATTTATATTTTTGTTAATCTTTTTAAGAATTGCAAGAAGCTTTTCGCTTATTATACATACTATTCAAAACGCGTAAGCGCTAGAACAGTATAATATAGTAGTTTTTATTTTTCTGTGATATTTCCGCATATAGGCTGGATTTTAATAAAATGTTTTTTCGCTCCCTATTTGGTATCTTACATATTTCCTAAATCAACCTTTAAATTTTCTATAGAAGCAAATGAGTCTAAAGCATTTTTTACCGTGTTTGTTTGGGGACACCAAAAGCAAGACAAAAAAATACATGTTAAAAACTAAAGATGGCGAGCGTCAACCTATCTGTGCCCAGGCCTGTACTGGCTGTGCCCGGCACTGCATGGAACTAGTGTTGCCGCCTAAAGCGATAGTTGTCGCCAATAAATACCTCTCGTATCGCAACTACGATCCGATAGTTCAAAAATTATCGTCTCGCACAAACGATAACGAGAGGCCTCTCGCGATAACGATACGTATCGTTCCAGCGTAAAAGTTGAATATTTCAGCCATCTAATATTAGTTAAAGGAATTTGACACAAACGTCATTATTTAATTTTTGAATTTAATAATGCAAATATATTTTTTAATAGGCATTATGTATGATATTAGCACATAATAAAAGGCTTTTATCTTTTAAAATCATATGGCAGGCAGGAACCTCTTCAACATTGTCCTATTTTTATAGCAGATACAAAAACATGAACTCCTGGCAGATGCACTAAGTACTATAGTAAGTACGGTAGTATTTGTCTAATACGAGGGGTAATTTAAAAGAAGGCGAAAATTTCAGATCTGATTTGTAGGATTTGAGTGCTAAAGATCAATTTTAACAGTGTTTATATATTTTGCTTTCCCATGTTTACTTTCTCATAAAGAAAAAGGAAAAAAATAATATAGAATTACATCTGCATCCCAAATTTTAAATCTCTAGCTCAAAGCTTTCTTAAGTCTTAAGACAGACCAACAAACATATTTTTTTGATTATTTTGATATTTCTCGACCTTTCAGGAAAACATAAGATGATTTAGGCAAAAAAAAATGTTTAATTTGTTTTCTATGACAATACTTTTTTTATGAGAAAGTAAACATGGAAAAACAAAATATATAAACAATGTTAAAATTGATGTTTAGCTCTCAAATCCTACAAACACCAGATCTGGAATTTTTGCCTTCTTTTAAATTACCCCTCGTATAAGTCAAATACTACCATACTTACTATAGTCCTAGTTAGGTACTTAGTGAATCTGCCAGAAAAGGTTCATATTTTTGTATCTGTTATAAAAATAGGACAATGTTAAAGCGGCTCCTGCCTGCGATATGATTTTAAAAGATAAAAGCCTTGTATAATGTAATGTATGATGCATAATGCCTATTAAAGAATATATTTGCATTTTAAAAATCATTAAATTCAAAAATTAAATTTAATGACGTTTGTGTCAAATATTTTTATCTGATTTTAGGTGGCTTCAACATTCGATTGTCTCTGACTGTACGATAGTTATCGCTCTCGCGTCGGTCTGGTTACGTGCGAGAGGCCTCTCGTTATCGTTACATCGATACGATATTTTTTCACCTCTCGCTATTGTTCTGTCCAACGATAACGAGACGATAGCGAGACGATAGGCCTTAGGCGGCAACACTACATGGAACTGTTAAATTTTACAAATTCAATGAATTCTAAAACTAAGTTTCAGCAACAAAATTAAAAGTTACGATCTCAATTTTCTTTGTTCTAAATGGCTTTATTAGTTAAAACGTTAGCAAAAAGATTAACTACTTACTTTAAATGTTAACTAAGAACTAATTGTAATAAAATTCCCAATGTACCTACGAAAAAAAAAACCTGGATCAAACCTGAAAAACCTTTAAATATCCCAGAAGAACTAACCACCTTTTGTTTTTTGCCATCTTGATTGATGAGATTTTAGTGAGTCGTCGAAGTTGCCAAATCTCTTCAAGCGTTCACAAAAAACAATTGAAATTAACCAAAATGCTATCTAGGATCTTATTAATCTCTTACTTATTTTAGCTGAGCTATTAAATTTGCTTTTTCAAATGAATGTCTGCTGATTTTGATTACACCAATGTTTCTAAGCCATTCTCTGTTATTATACTATTCGCAGCTCGTAGCACTAGAATAGTATTATACGGTAGTTTCGATTTTTCCATCTGTTCGATGTCAGGTTTTTTATGGACACGATAACTCAAGAACAAATAATCCGATCAAGTTCTATGAGGGGAAGATCCCTATTATCTTTGAAAGTAATCTCCCCATTCTATGCTTGTGAAAAATTTTAATTCCTTTCACTGGCCTTGTTGGTTAATTTCTCATGGAAAAAAAACCTAGTTTTCTCTTTCATGCCATAAATAACTATTAATTGGAGAGATATATAATTTTGAACACGTTATTCTGACGCCATATTTCTGACGTTATTATAACGTCAGTAATGTTTCATCACTGGGAAGACAGCAAGACGTCATAATATTACGTCATGTAGTTCAGTTAGTGCCCAATAATTGACGTCAGAAAGACGTCTTTTGGTTTCCTGGGTAGTGGAGGTACATTTTACCCCACTATTTTTATTGAAGATTCACCTTATTTTAACAACGGATTTTGGTTTCTATGTTTTAGAAGTAGAAAACTAATTTATAACATATAAAAATTATCGTCTTAATAGTTGACAAAGAAAAAAAAATCTAAAGACTGATAAATAAGTTCATACATAGTAAAACTAACTAAGAACTTTATGATTATAGGACTTTTAAAATGGGTCCCTTTTTTTAGTTAAACAAAATGAATAAGTAAATGTATGTAAAGGTGTTTAATTTATTTTTTTCAAAAAATTGAGATAAATAGGTCAAAATTTTAATAAATTTAACGAGCAATATGTATAGTGGATCATTTTGATTAATAAAGTTTATATAAGCATGCTTAGTTTTTAAGATATTTCAAGATTTATTTAAAAATAAAACAAAAAGTTTTGAAATAAATTTAATTTAACCCTTATTTTTACTGTTTAAACAAATTTGTTGTGTACTGTAATAATTGGTTAAAGTATATATAGCATAAAAATGCTTGGTTTCGCAGAAACGAGCAGGAAACAGACAACAAACTGTTGAAATATCGCGATAAAATGTAAAGTAAAAATATGTAGTTGTTATCGAACAAACTATAGATAACAATCTTTTATAACTTAAAATTATTAAAATCACGACTGAGTGTACTGGAGTTTTTATTTCAACAAAATTTCAATATCTACTTAAACAATAAATAAAAATTAAAAAAATAAATAAATAAAAAGTTAAAAAATAGAAAATTAAAAAATACAAAATTATTTTGATATAATTTAGAATTACATGACTATCATTACAAATATTAACCCTTTTCCGCATACTGCACCATATATGGCACGAGTCGGATTTTTTATTGTATTTATAGTACCATTTAAAAAACAAACTTGATTTTATGCAATAAGTCATATGGCAAATTAACAAAGAAGCCTAATACAGACATCTGTAATAGTTAATTATATATCAAGGGACTAAACTGGCTTTTTTAGTCCCGCTGCATGAAAAATAATAATAATAATAATAAAGGTCTTTATTAAAAATATGTAAATAGTAGTAAATTACAAAAATAAATTTTATGGGCGAGATTTAGTACGTAAAACTACAAGTAGGTTAGGACCTGCAATCATACGTCTATTCTTACATCTAACCCGGATGAATATAATATGTAAAAAAAAATGTTTCCGAGCGAGCTTAGCGAGCAAGGGAAACAGGAATACAAGGGACTAAGACAGCCTCATTTAGTCCTAAAGTACCTATATACACTATTTTATGACCGACCAAACATAATTTAGATAGGTACATAAAACTAAAATTAAAAACCATGCATCTAAAATTAATTTTATCAAGACCTGTGAATCGCAAAAATTCAGTTTCACGGCTATCGCGATTTCTGTTTTTTTTTTAATATGGTTGAAACAAATGTTAATTCGAAAAAATGGACGAAGACAATAAATTTTAAGTGGCAGTAGTAGTAAATTTTTGGGTTGGCCAAAACCGGACAACTAGACCATTTATGGTCCTTTTTGTCACCCCGGGCAATCCCAGTCATTTACTAATTATAAATTTTAAGTAATTTAAACTGTTATTTTTAAAGGTTTTCTTCACCACCAAACCTAATTTTTGTACCAGTATTTTAATATTATCAAGGTTGTCATGATTTTTTTCCCTATGGAGAAAAACGGTAAGTTTTCTCGCCGCAAATGGGAGCGTAAAATTAAGTTTTAGTCTAAATTAAAAACAATAATTTGAGAACCCTCTAGAAGTATAAAAAAATAAAACTCACTTTTTATTAATCAGATCAATTTTCCGGCGAACTTTAAATTGCATAGATAAATTACAACAAAAAAGTGCATTTTAATTTGCTTACCAATGTCGTTTATCAACTATTGTGTGATCCGTTGTAATAAAAAATGCAAATTTTAATGTGAATGTGTATTAATTAATTGGCGGGAAAACATTTCGAAGTTAATTTATATTTAAATTGTGAATTTCAAACCAAACTATACGTTTGAATACAATTTTTTATATCCAATATTTACTAGTTTAGCGCGGAATATGCAATGCAAAAACCAATCCAATGGACATTATGATACTGTAAAAATCCACTCATGATACGTCATTATATTGTACCTATTAAAGATCTTACTAGTTTAGTACCTATAAACTGAAGTGGGTCAAATTAACCACATGACCATTTTATCCTCCTAAATTTGACAAAGAAACTTCATTGATCAAATCCTAAGTTAATTTAGTGTTAATTGTTCCATTATTCAACCTTTAAACTAAATAAATTAACAATAATTAAGTAAGAGTTGACTCTTGAACACGGAAAGAAATTAGTGGGCTCTGCGCTATACATTATAAGATATTTGGTAACAGTGGCAAATTATAGTGATTTAAGCTATAGATTATAAGGGACACAATAACTAATAATGTTAAAAATAAATTGGAAACGATTATATATATTACAGACACGATTATATTTATTACAGGCACTATTATAAATTTACAGAAATTTTATTATATTATAAAAATTATTAGCACGGACAATAATTAAATCTATTTAAGCTATAAATGCCATACTATTTGTTATATTTTATTATTCACTAAACAATTAAAGTATTTCATATAAATTTTTACACTGACTGCCATAATTGTAAGAGAAAGCCTTGTATTTATATAATAAGCGATTATAATTTGCTTGGTATGTGTGTTATAGCGCTCCTAGCTATAATTTTTTTTTTCCGTGAAATAATGGATTAATTTATTTTTTATTATTGGTAATTTTAGGTATAAATTTTAGTTTTTTAACTCCTTAGTTATACAACTTATATAACTTCATCTAGAGTCTAGAGATTCAATAAAGTTGCCATAAGGAAACATGCCCCCTAAACCCCTAAAAGAAATTCATGGCAAAAAAGAGTAATTCCGTGAACGAGCAAAGTTTATGTTCAGACAGTTATAAAAATCTTGACTATGGATTTGTCAATGACATGAGACATTTATTTACTTTTTATTTCACTGGTTAATTTTCAGTTTAAATGTTAATTTCTTTATTTAACAATCATTAGGGTAGGATCACCGGTTTTAGCCACTGCACCGGTTTTAGCCAGTCAGAGTAGTTTTTTGGGTATAGCTAAGAAATAGGAGACTTTAGATCAAAATTATCGTTTAAATCCGATTTGAATGATAACAGTTGGGACAACAAATATGTTAAATAAGTTTTAACTGTAGCGAAACGAATACAGCGCCTATTTAAAATTTTGATTTTGAAAAAAATGTAATTTCTTATGACTTTTCTTAATAAACCGCCAGAAAAATAATTTTAAATATCTAATTCAGGTAAAATTAAATTCGTAAAACATTTATATCAAATTAAAGGTAAGTCATTAAACTGTTACTTTATTAATATTTTAATACATATTTTGCAGAATTTATTCTTAAATTTGCATGGCGATAACTGGGACACTAATATGCTTCTCTTTCTAGCTATAGCCACAGAATTGGCTAAAACTGGAACCTAAGTAGTACCAGTTATAGCCAATGTCAAAAAACATCAATATGTCAAAATTACTATAAAAATAATAAAGATTTTAGCGAAAACCACCTTTAAATATTAGCTAATAATACATTTAAATTAAAAAAGGAGGAGTATTATACAAAATATAGTCGAGAACGGGCCATCAAAATGACTCAAATGATTCAAGACTGAAGCTGAAAACTAAACATGTCACAATGTGAAATTGTAACTAACATACATGTAAAGTTTTTTGTAAAACTTATAGTGTCGAATATGGTATAAACTACCAGCTGGTTCAGATCCCAAAAAGACTAAACAAATAAATAAAAAATAAATAAAATTAATAAATATTTATAATTATCGGATAATTATCCAAGAAAAGATGTATGTAAGAAAAGATGTAATAAAAAACGAAATCATTTTAAATATTGATTAAGAAGTATATATTTTTAAAAAACTATAAATTTTAAATGTTCTAAAACTGTTACAAAAATATAAATAATTTATTTTTAACATCTTTTTAGTTTTTTTTAATGGTGGCTATATCTGGTGAATTTTTATGGCTAAAACCGGTGCTTGGGTGGCTAAAACTAGAGAATTAGTTTTATTTTGTTTGTTTTTTATTTTATAACATATCAGCTGAAGTTATATTGTTTAAACATTTATTTTATAGTAGAGATATATTGTAAGTTTCAGAAAAACCAAAACTTGCAACCTTAACATTATAATGGAACATAATAAAAAGAAATAAAAACAGAATTTTTCTTAAGGTGGCTATAACTGGGGTATCTACCCTATAACTTCACCTTTGATAAATTTTATTTACTATTACCAGACTAATATCCATGTATCTGATATTAAAAAGCGAAATTGGAAAAAGGGAATTTGTAGCTTTGATGTTTTGAATTGAAAATGATGCTGTGTATTAATGCATTATTATAGAACTTTCAAAAAAGTTACGCGGTTGCTCACTTTCATAGAGTGTACTCTTTATAATGGAAGTAAAGCATATCGTCGGCTTAAAGTGTTAACCTGCTAACTCCACTTTTGGACGAGTTATCGTTTTCGATACCGTTCAAAAGAGGGCGCTTAGTTACACCATCTGCGAAAAATAGGTAACCCTAAACTTTTCCCAAATATAACCTTTTCCATGATGTGTTTACCTGCTTACTCCACGCGCTACAACCTCTAGTTCGAAAAGCTGCTAACTTCCAGCAATTCTTGCAAAGGTTTTTATTTTTAAAATGATTGCTTTTTGATGTTGGGGGGCGCAACCCCCCCAATCATGCTCAAGTTGGGAAAATCCACTGTTCATTTGGAAAAATCCACTGTTCAGTTAAGAAAATCTACTGTTTTGTTGGTAAAATGGAGTAAATTTAGTGGTAGATTTCAGAAAATACAGTTGGGAATTTGGCCAGTAGTTGGAAAAATTGGGGTTGTAAAAATTGTAGTAGTAGAGTTGGGTAATTTTTCAGAGGTGAGGACCTTTTTTTTTAGTCATCTATATTTTGCAGGGGTAAAGTAAATTTTTGGGGATTGGACCCTTGCACGGCTTGGGAGTTGGTAATTTTTAAATTTTAAGTTAGGAAGTAAATGGTCCGCTTGCCCAAAAATTATCTTATAAGATGTATTCTCTTTTAATATGTAACAACTTGATCCCTTCTCCCAACTAGTCCTTTCCATAAGGTTCGTTTTTCCCCAAATCTCTCCAATACTCTCTGCTTCTTTAACTTTATCTGTCCATTCTATCTTATAGAGCACCACATTTCTGGCTTTTACTTACAAATAAATTATAAAAAACCTTTATCAATAACTGTTCTATCTGATACAATAAAGTTATAATTCTATGAAAACGATTCATCTGATATAGCACGGTTTATGGATATAAGCTTTTCTTTGTATCTGATAAATTGTTAAATATTTTATAGTCTGCAGTAAAGATTTTTATTATTGTAGTTTAGGTTTAACCAATTTTGCTACAATTTGTCTACAAGATTTAAAATTCTTAAATTCAAATCGCTTATAGATAAGATAATTGGGATATCTCAAATGAAAAAGTCTCTATTTGCCGTAAACTAATTGTTTATTTGTTTCAAAATTTTATTTAGCAAAAATACTATTTACAAACAAGTCATATATAAAATAGTTCAATTTTATGAATTACCTAATTTTTTAACAATTGTGTAAATAAATTATACTTATTACAATTTTTTATTTCACTTGTCAAATCATTAAATAACTTAAGACCCTTATAATATACCGGGTGTTTTTTTTAACCTGAAACTTTCAAATATCTCAAATACTATGCACTTTAGAAAAAAAAATGTTGGACAAAATTTGTTTATTTTAATGGTGGAAACAAAATGGCATATTTATTTTTTACGGATATTTACGTTTTCAATGTCATTTCAAGGTCATTTCAAGGTCAGCTTTGTTTTTTTAAGTACAAACATATATTTTTTTACTGTTATTTAACTCTCCTCAAAAAAATAAAAATCTTTTGTAAAAAACTTTTTTTGATCGGACTTTTAGTTGCAGAGATAACACAGCCACACAAAACTAAAAAAGTTGCATCTCCGACGGACTTGACTAGTCAATTCCTATGTATTTTGAGCCGCTGAATCCGAATCTGAGGTCGTAATTTAAAAGTTAGCTCTCATTTTTACCATAACCTCAAAAAACATATCATTTCGAAAAGTATGTTTTTCAAGGTTATGTTGAAAATAGGAGCTAACTTTCAAATTCCGACCTCAGATTCGGATTCAGCGGCTCAAAATACAGATTGACTGACTAGTCATGTTAGTCGGAGATCTCTGCAACTAAAAGTCCGATCAAAAAAAGTTTTTTACAAAAGATTTTTATTTTTTTGAGGAGAATTAAATAACAGTAAAAAAATATATATTTGTACTTAAAAAAAACAAAGTTGACCTTGAAATTACTTTGAAAACGTAAAAATCCGTAAAAAATAAATACGTCATTTTGTTTCCGCCATTAAAATAAACAAATTTTGTCCGACATTTTTTTTTTAAATGCATAGTATTTGAGATATTTGAAAGTTTCAGGTTAAAACAAACCCCCGGTATACTATTATAAGTTTTTGCACTTTTACAAATCTCAATGAAAAAGTCATTCCTAGTCTTAGTCGGGTAATTATGAACTTCGCCAACAAACACAATATTTTGGTACAAATAACTAGTTTTTACTTTTTATTTTATAAATTATGTCTAATGTTTTATACACTATTCTCTGATTAACGCTCATCAAATTCCGACAAAAGTCCGACATTTTTTTTTCTAAATGCATAGTATTTGAGATATTTGAAAGTTTCAGGTTAAAACAAACACCCGGTATACTATTATAAGTTTTTGCACTTTTACAAATCTCAATGAAAAAGTCATTCCTAGTCTTAGTCGGGTAATTATGAACTTCGCCAACAAACACAATATTTTGGTACAAATAACTAGTTACGTTTTTACTTTTTATTTTATAAATTATGTCTAATGTTTTATACACTATTCTCTGATTAACGCTCATCAAATTCAATGTTTCTAACAAATATTTAATAGATGTAAACCTATTACATTTTAATATAGATCTTAAAGCCCTATTGTTTGTTTTTCTCTTATTAGTATTATTTTTTAATGATCCTGGTTTATTTTATTCCAGAATAAAATGGATATTATTAGTAAATATACTTTTTGGTGAAGATAGCCTTATTGTAGAAGTCGCTTAATTTTATAATTTTTTCTAAGTAAACTGGACTAATGCAAAAACACACAGATAACAAAGAAAGTCTAGATGTGACCCAGCTTAGATGGAAAGTTTAAATTAAAATTGTAACCATTTAGGGAACGTTCAAGTATTACGTAACGCAAATTTTACCAAAATTCATACACTTCATAGCCCAGTTCTCGCGTTATTAGATCATAGAGATTTCAAATTTTGGCTACCCCCCTAATGGGGGGTGTGTTAGGGGGTAACCAAAATATGAAATCTCTACAGCCTTAAATAAGGCGAGAATCGAGTATAAATTTTGGTGAAATTTGCGTTACGTAATACTTAAACGTTCCCTTACTTGGTTAAAAAAATCCACAGAACTATATATAGTTATATAATTTTTATATATAATTATTAATTAAATGTGTAATTTTAGAAAAGCTTTACTTAAATTTAAATTAAATCGGTCCAGAATTTTTTTTACCAACTATACCTACTAGTATACTCAAAATGTTATTCTTTAAGAACCGCAGTACTCTTAAAACTGATTTTTAAACTTATGTTTAGTTTAGTTTAGTTTAGTTTAGTTTAGTTTATTGTTTAAAGCCTTTCTCGGACCTATGTGTATGTATGTAAACTTTTTAGAGTCACCTTGCAGTATTAACATTGTTATTAGCCTCATTTTTTGTACCTATTTTTGATGAACGTGAAATTATCTCTTAAACTGCAATTTCCTTGAAAACGGCTGGCCTTACGGCGTATCTTTTTATGTATTTTTAACTTAAAATCTTATTTTATTGAAAAGATTTAAAAAAAAAACAAGTCAAAAAAGTTATTAAATAAACGCACCCTTAGGAGGGCCGTAGCTTCATTAGGGGTCGTTTCCGGATCAACCTTTATATGAACTTTTTTCCATATTTTTGGATGTAGAATTACCTCTAAATTTTTTTCCGTGATTTCTAAACCACCCTGTATTTTTGGGTTTCGAATCCTACCTTAAAATTTTGTAATCTATTTCTGAATTACCCTGTATATTTTTTGAGTTAACTAGCCCATATTCATTCATTGTTTATGGAAAAATCAAATAAAAAGGCCGAGCCAACTTTACAAATACACACGAAACAATAATAAACATAAATTAAAACGTTTCATAAATAGGAGCATAAATTTAACGAAGCCGGTCAATCCTCGCAGGAAAATTAAATTGGAATTTATTTTCATGAACGAGGATATTAACAAAAAATGTTTGTACTCACGTCATTAAGGGCCTTGTTTGTTTTTCATTTTAGGAGATATCGTCCCGGTTTTTGCAGGTAATAGTTATTTGTGCAACTAGAACGCAAAGTATATACTTATACGCTTGAAATGCACACGCTATTATTTCTCCTGCTCCACAAATTTTAATTGTACAAAATTATATTGCGTGTAAACTTTTTTTTACTTTACTCTAGATTTTTGTGGTAATAAATTATTATTACTAATAATTCCAGATTAGTGCAAATGAAGCAATTTTTCCCTAACAAATAATTCTGAAGTTTATTCTGAATGCTCTTCAAAAAGTCCATAATAATTTAAAACTTTAATATAAGCCAGAAAGTAGGTATAAAACATACGTTGACTGCGGTACAACTTCCCGGGGACTCGTAAGTAACGTTTTTTGCTATGCTATGGGAAATTTTACTCGACCCGTAATTTTTTTTAATTTTTAACAAATTTTAACGCCACAACTAGCTTAATAAATTTCTTAATCTTAGTTATGTAATATTTAGTTTAAGAAACTGTACAAGTCCACGGGGGCATGATCCGCACACAAGTAATACGGTACTCATCGAAATATGCGTCCACAGTAAACGTGTTAGATTTCATTTCTTTAGACAATGTTGCCATAAACTGAATAAATTAAAAATTAATGATTTAATTTATTTTTATATAAAAAAGGGCTCATTGGTTTGAACTGATAAAAGTAATTTTAAAATAATAAATACATTTTACATTTATTTTTCAAATTTTCGCCGGGCGAACAGACTGCATAATGCAATTGTTTTATTTTAACAGTAGGCAAAGTAACTGAATGCAAATAAGCTATTTTGCGTAGAGTAAATTGCAATGAACGAGCTCGCAAAAAAATACAACTTTGCGTTCGGCCTTAGAAAATAGTTATTTTTGTATTAAGAGCGCAAAATGACTGATTTTAGCTTGATCGTGGAATTTGCTGATTAAATCGAGGTATCTAGCCGAGATCAGTAATCACGCGAAAGCAGAAATCACATTTTGCGCTCGTAATAAAAACATTTTTTCTACGATCTAAAATAAATAAATTTTCATTCAGTAAGTTCATAGCCTATCAAGGGCGCAGAACAATTTTCTGCAAATCTGGTGGTTTAGAAGTAAAATCCTCATCAATGTCACTCTCCATAATTCTTCAAAAATAACACATAAATTAGCACACAAATATTTAGCACAAGAAATTAAAATTTGATTAGAAATAAATATCAATTTTATATTAAAAAAAATTACGTACCACATCTCATTTATAACTGACAGCTGTTTTACGATTCACATACCTGATCGGTATTACCGGTTGCCTACACTCAGAGCGCAAAATTCAATTTTGCGCTTGCTGTCATGGCAACGAGCAGAAAAGTAAAATGCTAAGAAATAGGTTATTTTTCGGTCTTAAAACTTTATTTGGTTTTGTAGAAATGTTAACTTTTCTATTTGATCGTAGAAAAATTTCTGTCCACTTCAGCTAGAGTTTACGAGACTCTAGAAATAGGTCGATCTTGTTTTAACCATTTTTCGACGATTGACTTTTGTCTCGCTAGACCTTTAACATTTTGCATGGTTAGTCGACCTTACCATCACGCGTCCAAACATTTTCACACTGGGCCAGACAAGTATTTATTTTTGGCGATCATTTTTTATTTCCATAACTTGTGTAAAAAGAAGTAAGCTTTTTAAACGTTTATTATACATAAACTTACGTTTGATAAACGTTTAATAAGTGGAGATTAAAAAAAAATAGCCCTTTGTGTTTACTGGGTGTATAAAGAGTTAAAAAAATTAGTATAGTCAAAAAGTCTCTATTCTTGATAAGACTTTCGAGTCTCGACGACGTGGTTCTCCTCTTGTCTTAGGGCAAGTTCGACTTTATTTGAATGACTTGGAAAAATATAATGACTTATCCAAGAGGTCCAAAATAACTTAGAAGAGAAAATGAAGGGGGCAGTGCCAGTTCCATACCTACAGACAAGGTTCTCTTTTTCATGAGTATACAAATATATCAGATTTTTTTCCTGTTTTAATCAATTCATTTCCACCAAAAATAATTACGAACAGTAAAATGTAAAAACACTAAATTAGGTCATATATTTTCATTTGGCAATATTTATTTTTCCGTAAAAATTAAAAATTCCCATTAATGGGCACAAATTTGCTTGTTCTGTAAAATCAAGCAAATAAGTCTGCCAAAATAAGAATAATCCTAATTAATTCAAATTATTATATTTAGCATCGCCGAGAGCGAGACTGAGCCACAAAAAGCCAGCATGCTGCAGCAGCCAACATAATTATGTTTTTTATATGAAATGTTTTTTACATGTCTAATTAAAAGCAGCTTCACCAGTCGAAATTTTGTTTATTCGCTAAAAAATTTTAGACTAAAGGTTAATTAATAACACTAATTTAGAAGATTGTGGCGCGCTTACACTGATAAAAAAGGATTTATTTGGATATGGCCAATTAAATTATTTGGTTCTAACAAATTTTATTAGAGTCAAATAAATATTTAGTTCATACAAACAAATATTTTAATTTCAAAATGATTTATTAATGGGAAGAAAATTGTTTATTTGACAGAAATAACATTTGTCACAACCAAATAATTCAATTGTCCATATCCAACCAAATATTTTGTGGACACAAATAAACTGTCTTATCAGAGTGGATTTCCACATTTTCTAGTAAAACTTTTCG
>OY294044.1:26303202-26365031 GCA_958510825.1 Brachypterus glaber | reverse complement strand
AATCGCAGCCTAGAACTTTGGATAATCAACCTGTGGTCCAAATTTGAAGTCTTTAGCCCGAAGCGTTCTTAAGTTATCGTGGTCACAAATTTCCCGGACACAGACCGATAAACCGACAGACCGACCGACAGACAGAATTTTTTTTTTGACGAAAATCATATTTTAATTTAATTTTTTTTACTAAGGCAAGACTTTCCTTGGGGAAAGTAAAACTATTCTACATGTACATGTTCGAAAATTTAAATGCGGTGGAACCATACCGTTTTTACTTTATTTGACATTAGTTTTTTGTTTATTTATTTGTTTGGTTGTTTGTTTATTTCTTTGTTTCCTTATTTGTTTAGTTATTTATTGTTTATTTAAAGCCACACAAAAAAAATTATATTCCAGAGACTAGACCAATGCATTTTTATATTTTTGGGGTCGCTAAAACCGCATCTGACCTAAACATTGCTCCATCAGGTCACAATTTTTTTCTACCCATAAAATCATCTTAATTTAAGATTTTCGCATCCTTTTGTAAGCGTAGAAAAAAGTGTGACATGATGGAGCATTTTTGAGGTCAGGTCAGGTCACAATTTTTTTCTACACTTAAGAATAACTGAATTTACGGAATTTTCGTACCCTTTTTTTAAGTGTATGAACAAATGTGACCTGATGGAGCAATTCTGAGTTCAGATTCGGTTTCACCGACCCCTAAAATATAAAAATGCGTTGGTCTAGTCTCTGGAATATAAAAACATTTTTTTTTGTGTGGCTGTGTTATTGGCGCTTAGATTTGAACGCACGTATGTCAAAAAACCGTGTTGCCGCCTCAAAACTAAATATGTTTCCCCCTCTCTGCGCAGCAAACTATCCGAGACTGCCTGTCGCCGCGAAATTTTGTCTGTTTCGTTCTTCCCACGTGTCGATTGTCGTTTTTCGGTCCACGTGCTCCCGTCCAGCGTTTTCTGTTTTAATTTTGACGAGGAAACTCGAATTTTCCGATTTTTAAACCCGTTTTCGCGAAAACCGAGTTTATTTTAATATGTCTACGATGGAAACTGCCGAAAATAGAGACTACATCATGTTGAAACCACAATTCTTTGATGTTTTCAAGTCACAATACTATGTTGAGTAAGTCTATTTTTTTTTAGGCACGTTTTCTAAATCTCTAGATTACTTTTATTTATAAAGGTATATTGAAACTTGCGAGTTTGCATTTTTATTGTTTTTCCTTTAAAAACTATGGTTTTTAATAATATACTGCCCAACATAGAAAACATATATTATTAAAATAATAACACCTAATTATACCCATATTATTAACCACCACCGAGGGTAACGATACGGAAGAAATTGCCTCTCCTCCGAAGACGGATCCAGGGGGTGGTAGGGGATATCGCCCCCTCGTACGAGGGAGCGATCGTTTGGATACTTTAGTAAATTAAAAAAAAAATAATTAATAATATTCGAAAAATCGCCCCTCCGAGATATATTTTGGGAAATCGGCCCCTCCCGAAGGGAGCTTTCTAGAAATTGTTCTGAATCTGTGCTTAGCGTAACGATGCGTTCGAGGGAAATAGGTTCTAATGCGGTCTTACGTAACTCCAGGGCGGATTTATTTCATTTTAGGGGAGGGGAAAAAAATTGCGCTTTCACCAAAAATATTATTTTGAAGGTATTTCTATGCTAATATATCTCGCTGGGGGGGGGGGCATGGCCCCCATGGCCCCTCCCCTAAATCCGCCCATGCGTAACTCTCTTACATATATTCAAAGAAATAAAAAGGGTTTGTTTTTTACCAAAAAAAAAAAAATAGGGGGGTATTGGCGGCTAGTTTAAACGATGGGGGAGGTAAGTCTCGGCATTACGAAGCGTAACTTTTTTTCTCCAGGTGGGTATTTCTCAAAGGTCTGGATTTTTTAGGCATCAAAATAAAATTTTCGAGGAGTAAAGGTCTCCGCCTCCCTCAATAAAATCGCTTCGGAGCACCCCTGGCAGGGGGGGTAAAGGGGAGCATTTTTTAAAATGGAATGCGGGTCGTTTGATGCATCATTTTAAAGCTCATAAAATTCTCTGTTGGACCATATATGGTTTGGATGTTTGATATATACATATATTTTTCATATTTTTTTAGGAGGTTAAAAAGTGTTGAAAATGGGAATTTCCTTCAAAATTTCTTAAAAAAAAAACAAATATTTTTTTTAATGATCAATTTCGTGATACAAAAACGTATATTTTAGTTTTAAATAAAAACATACGATGTTTTAACAAAAAAATTGAAGACTACACATTCAAAATAAAAATAAATAAAAGTTGAAAAGTATATGGTTGAAAAGAGAAAATTACATTTTGGTAAACATATACCAAAAAATTATTTGGGTTATGTTATTTTCGTGTTCCATATTTCAGATTGGTATCTTAATTAGTTTAAAAGTTAACGTGGGGGGGAGCCGCACTGCATAAATTCTTTTAATAGCATAAATTTTATATATTTTCCCCGAAAATTGGGATTCTCCCCTGAGAAATAACTTTGGCATAGTAGACCTTGAAATCTATAATAATTAATTTAATTTAATTTGACGCTTTTAGGTAATTATTATATTATTCACAGCGCCTGCGCTAGAATAATATACGGTAGTTTCGAATTAAAAAAAAAATCCAAAATCGTCCTAGACAAAAAATTCTTGGATATAAATTTGTTTCATAAAAAAATAAGCTACTTTTTTTTCAAATATCCGTCTGTCCGTCCGTCCGTCCGTCTGTCTGATGTCACGATTTTTGTGAACACGATAACTCGAAAACGAATAATCCGATCGACTTGAAATTTTGAGGAAAAATCATGTTCTACAAGTTTTTTTTATTTTCTTTTTTATTATTTTTTAATTATTCGTTTTTCGCAAAAAGAAAATTTTAAAAAAATTAAAAATTTTGAAAATTTTTGAAAATTTGTTATTTTTGTATTTTTCTTCCAAAAAAAAAATATTTTTTTAAATTTTCCTTTTTCGACAAAGAACTTCAAAAAATGTATTTTTTGATTTTTTTTTAAATTTTTGGTTTTTTAGAAAAACATTTCTTTTTATTTATTTATTTTTTTTAATTATATTTGGGAAAATACATTATACCAATTACTGTAAATAATATATAACAGAATGCGTAGCATTACATATCTTTACGGCTTGTATAAATTTATTTAATTATTTTTGATTTTCAGTACATGCAACGCTACCAATAAACCTCACATTTAGAATTTTTTTTAAAAGTTGAAATAAATAAATTAATATTATATATTATTATATTAATATTAATTTATTTATTTTATTTATTAATTTCAACCTATGTAAAAATTTTAAATGTGAGGTTTATTGGTAGCGTTGTATATACTGAAAAATAATTAAATACCCACACAAAAAGTTGTGAACCGTTTTTTTGTGGTAAATAACACATGTTCAGATTAACTTATAAATCCGTATTTTGCTGCAAAAAAATTTAGGATCAATGACCACAGTTGTGTATATATTTTCTACAGAGTGTTCAAAAATTATGTAACAGTGTTTAATTAATTTAAAAGTTAAAAGTGTATTATGTAACAAAATTTGTTTAAAAAACTCATTTTATGATACTTTTTATCACACTTGTCTTAGATAGAACATTCGCTAGCGTAGCTCCCTATCTTTTGAAACTTTTTTATAATACAACATTTTGTTTGACGTTTTTTTTTAATAATTTCCATGAATATTGTTTCCTAAGATTTCTATTTTCAAACTTTTCTTTTTTGTAAAAATAATTATATGGGGAAAGGGAAAAGTACTGCTTTCTCTACAACCATTTTTTGTATTTGGCTACTTATTTTTTTAAAGAGATAATATTCTTGTATTACAGTTTTCCTCGTTTTTCCTTTATAAGAAAAAATGTTTGGAGAAAATATTGTGTGAAACGTAATACTTGAAAATTGATACGCGGTGAATTTAAGCCATTAATATTTTCTCTTTAAAGCTTTTAAGTAATTTAAGACCAGGCATTAGGTAAAGAAATGCGTACTACCGCCAAAAGGCGCCATATATACAGTGTCGGACTGGTCATGCATTTTACCGAGAAATGCCCATATCTCCGAAAATATATTTATGTTTATATGAAATAAATGAAACAAAAAAAAATGGATTATTCTGATTATAAAAGCTTATATAAACATGTGTCTAAAAATGCTTAGTTTCCGTGATATATAAAGCGTTATTTGACAACAAAATTAAAAATCGTATTTAAAATAAAAAAATAAAAAAATAAAAGAACATTTTTTTGGAAAAATTGATTTTTTTTAAACGTATACGCTTTTTGCGCAAAATTGTTACGTGCTGCAAAAAATCTAATTACATATTTGAATTCAGCAGAAAAAACTGTATTGACCAGCATGTTCAGTTTAGTTGAGCATGTTAAATTAATTTAGTTTAGGCCTAATTTACTTGCAAAAGACGGCTTTTTACGATATGTTGAAACGTATACGCTTTTTGCGCAAAATTGTTACGTGCTGCAAAAAATCTAATTACATATTTGAATTAAGCAGAAAAAACTGTATTGACCAGCATGTTCAGTTTAGTTGAGCATATTAAATTAATTTAGCTTAGGCCTAATTTACTTGCAAAATACGGCTTCTCTACGATAATTTGACACTTATATGCTTTTTGCGCAAAACTGTGACGTGCTGGAAAAAATCTAATTGCATATTTGAATTCGGGAGAAAAAACTACATCAACTAGCATAATTTATCTAGTTGAGTATATTAAATTAATTCAGCTTAGGCCTAATTTACTTGCAACAGACGGCTTTTCTACGAAACTTTGAAACTTATGTGCTTTTTGCGCAAAATTGTGACGTGTTAGAAAAAAACCTAATTGCATATTTAAATTCCGCAAAAAAAACTGCATTAATCAAAATGAATATATTAATATAGCGCTTAAATGTGTTGCTTAAAAAACTACCGAAACGGAAAATGGTGCAAAAGCAGGAAACTTTAAATCACGGTTTGCTAAAAATCAGCACGTGATGGAAAAAATCTGAGTAAATATTTCAATTCCTGATGAAAATCTACGCTAAAAAACACATTTCGTTTATGCCAATAACCATTTAAACTAATTTTAATTAAAAATAATAAATTTTGCAAATTTTCATATCAATTTTGATGTCTTAGTGGCGTGAACAGTCATGTACAAAAGTTGAGTTCATTGATTTTGGATAAAATAAGGGGCTTAAAAAAACTGATCTTACGTCTATATTTTAAAATTTTTCATATTTTTTATTTTATGTAAGCATAGTTTAAGGTTGAAGCTATAAATTGATTTGATGGTTATGTAAAAATCTGCCAGTATAACAAAAATAGAGCCTTTCCAAAATGACGAATTTAGCGCATATTTGGTTTATAAATGACTCTTGCGCAAAATTGTGACGTGATGGAAAAATTCTGAAAGCAGATTCGGACTCAGGAGAAAAAGCTCTATAAGGTCCAACTTTCCGTTTCCCAGAGCAAAAAGTTGAGCCTATTTTGTAGAGTTGTGTAATCGATGAATTTTAATCGGAATTTCTCAGGGTATGTATTCTCGGACTCGAGAGAACGCATTCCCGGGAGAAAGGTAGTGTGGGTTGGATATTCTTTCTCTCGAAACGCAAAACTACTTATTCTTGAACTTCACTTCGCACGAAAATTGAGGAACTTTACTTCTACTACTCGGGATCGTGAGAAGCGGTCGTTCACGGAAATTTTGACATATAAGTTAGTCGCGCGCATTCGAACATAACCCTATTTTTGCTTTGGTTTTGTGTTGTTAATTTGAATACCGTTTTGTTTTATAATAGTTAATCGTAATTAATAAAAGATTTTTTATATTTATAAATTATTATACATATTATGATAATAATAATAAAACGATGGATGATTTGAAAATTGTGGGGGCTGTTGCCCTTTTGGGAACACTGTTTAAAGTGGCAGTTATATCTTGCCACGCCTTCCACTATTCACAAGCGGGTTGTCTTGAATAAAATTTAGAAGGATTTTTTTTGCTGACTGCTAGTTGGCGCAGATCTTTTTCTGGTTTTATTTTCAGTCATTTCTTACTAATAATATATATTATACTTCTATATATTAATTAAAAAAATATTTAAACCTCAGCACTTGTTTACAAAAAAAGGAAATTAATGACAGCTTGTCACAAGCTGCTTATACACGCAAACTCGTGTCGCATAATCTGATTGGTTAAAATCCGCTAAAATACTTGGCAACGCTGCAGCCGGCTGCAGAGATCCCATCACGCTCCCTGCTCTTCAAGAATAGCATTTTTTAACTTTGGGGAACTTTGATATTATTTGATCAGTTCCCTTCCTACGAAAATGGTTCACGTTCTCTCGAGCCCAAGAATAGATACCCAGATAGGTAAAAACTTTATTTTTATTTAAATAAATTAGTAATTTATTATAAACTATAAAGTTTAGTTTAAATTTACCGAATAATGTATCTCTCTATTACGTCGTAAATTTTTAAGGGTCTAGGGCCATGATAAACTTAATATTTCCTGCAAAATAAACATGTCGTGCGAAGCTAGAAAAAAATCGCGGGTGCGTCGTTGCGTTGCGGAAACTTGCGCGCGCTTTCAAATACATTAACGTACTCTTTTCCACACCACCACTGAGGCTTGTTTTAAACACGTTTTATTATCTTTTTTTGTATTTTTTTTTTGTGAAAATATATGAAAAATACCAAACTTTGTATTTTAGGTTTAATTACAGACTTTTTTAATAGTTTTTATTACTTTTTATGTCAAAATACTTTTTTTTTTCGTGAAATAATAAAAATTATACATTATAAGCCATCTATTAATAAGTTGGGTCAAAAAGATTGGTCTTACCGTTGTGCAATTTTTTTATTAATTAAAAAAATAAATTAAAATGTCTTTTTATTTATATATATACACGGTGTATTTGAAATAGGGTCGGAAATTTTAACTGATGATTCTACATCATAAAATATGACAAAAAGTTCCTATAAACATATGTCTAAAAATGCGTCATAAGGGAGCTACGCCCCTTTGAAAGTGGCTAAAAAAATCGGTTTTTATTTAATAACTCAGGAACCCTTTGAGATCTATCAACGAGGTTTTGCACGTCAACTAATCCTACCAAGGCCCGTTTTTATGTGTTATTTTCATGTACTTTTTTCAACCAGGGGTGTGCGAAACGGGGAGGGCTTATCAGTTTTTTGTCCCAAAATTTTTTCTGTGTAACTTTTTTGCAATTTTATTTTTGAAATATGATTCCTCAGGTCAAAATACATAAAAAAGGTACTCTTGTTGTAATACTGTAGGATTAACGGTTTTCGAGAAAAATTCATTTGAAGGTGAAATTCCACGGTTCGAGAACGAAAAATTAAATACTAAAATGTTGAAAACCAAAATTTTAATGATGCAATGTTATTCTTCATCAAAAACTAAGAAAAAAAGTTTCCATACATGTGGGTCGAAAAAACGATTTTAAAGCTACCATAGCGCTTTAAAAATGGTGCATATTTAGGAGACCATAGCTCCATTAGGATTGATTTTTGGAAGTACCTGTATATGAGAGGGGTTGAAAATTTTGATAACTTTTTTTACACCAAAATTAAAAAAATTAATATTTTAAATTGACCTGTCCGAGCGTTTTACAACTGAAAAGTTACTCGGGTGATTCCAGATAAAATTTTAATGTATATATATATATTTTCATCTATCATACATTGACATGACTTTTAAAACAAAAAACTGTGTTTCAAATGTTTTTTTTTTATTTTACTCATTGCTTCCAAGAAAAAACTGGACACTAAAACCGGTCATCAATTCTAGGAAAAAAGACCCCGCACGTTCCCGCAGCGCACGGACGCACCCGCAATTTTTTTCTAGCGTCGCACGAAATGTTTTTTGCGTTTTTTTTGCATAAAATATTACTATTATCATGCCTCTATACCCTTAAAAATCTTCGATGTAAAAGATAGATAAGTTATTCGGTAACTGGGTAACTGGGAAGTTAAAAAAAATGCTCATACAGGTCGATTTTAATTTTTTATTATGCAAATTTTGATTTACACCAAATGTTATCACAATTTTCACCCCCTTGCACCCAAAAAGTCCAATTTTTTTTTCAAATAGCCACCCATTTTTTTATAAACACTTTGTCAAATAAGGCTTTATCATACACCGTTAGAAAGATTATTAAATAACATTTTCAACGATGTGTCACAAGGGGTAGGTTGCTATTTGAAAAAAAAAAGTTGTGATAGGAGCGTGCAAGGGGTTGAAAATTGTGATAACTTTTTTTACACCAAAATTAAAAAAATTAATATTTTAAATTGACCTGTCCGAGCGTTTTACAACTGAAAAGTTACTCGGGTGATTCTAGATAAAATTTTAATGTATATATTATATGCTTGGGAAAACAATTTTTTCTCATAATTACATAGAAAAAATATTAATTGCATAAAAAAAAATATATTTAAAATTAAATACATTTTCATCTATCATACATTGACATGACTTTTAAACAAAAAACTGTGTTTCAAATGTTTTTTTTTTATTTTACTCATTGCTTCCAAGAAAAAACTGGACACTAAAACCGGTCATCAATTCTAGGAAAAAAGACCCCGCACGTTCCCGCAGCGCACGGACGCACCCGCAATTTTTTTCTAGCGTCGCACGAAATGTTTTTTGCGTTTTTTTTGCATAAAATATTACTATTATCATGCCTCTATACCCTTAAAAATCTTCGATGTAAAAGATAGATAAGTTATTCGGTAACTGGGTAACTGGGAAGTTAAAAAAAATGCTCATACAGGTCGATTTTAATTTTTTATTATGCAAATTTTGATTTACACCAAATGTTATCACAATTTTCACCCCCTTGCACCCAAAAAGTCCAATTTTTTTTTCAAATAGCCACCCATTTTTTTATAAACACTTTGTCAAATAAGGCTTTATCATACACCGTTAGAAAGATTATTAAATAACATTTTCAACGATGTGTCACAAGGGGTAAGTTGCTATTTGAAAAAAAAAAAGTTGTGATAGGAGCGTGCAAGGGGTTGAAAATGTTGATAACTTTTTTTACACCAAAATTAAAAAAATTAAAATTTTAAATTGACCTGTCCGAGCGTTTTACAACTGAAAAGTTACTCGGGTGATTCCAGATAAAATTTTAATGTATCTTATAAAAATTGTATTTTTCTATAATATTTTTGCGTGCTCAAATTGGTATTATAGGCGTCTCATGTGAATATTCAATAAAAGCGTTTTTCGCGAAGTGCTCATTATAACTAAACATATAAATGACATATAATTTTCTAGGAATATATTTTTCCCTAAAAATACTTTCTGCACGCGTATTATATATAACTACTATCTTTAAGTTATAAACTAACGTTAGGATGGTTCTTATTATACTATTCACAACGCGTAAGTGCTAGAATAGTATAATACGGTAGTTTGGAATTTCCGAAAATCGCCAAATAACGTCCTACACAAAAAATGTGTTTCATGCAAAAATAATAAACTTTAAAGATGTCCGTCTGTCTGTCCGTCTGTCTGTCCGTCCGTCTGTGCGTCTGTGCGTATGTCTGTCCGTCCGTCCGTCCGATGTTACGATTTTTGTGGACAAGATAAGTCAAGAAAGAATTATGCGATCGACTCAATTTTTTTAAGAAAAATCAAGATCTATGAGGGAAAAATCCCTGTAGATTTTAAAAATAATCCCAAAAAAAATTTCGTTTAAAAAAAAAAAATAAAAAAATGGTTTTCTGAAAAAAAAAATAACTTTTTCGAAAAAAAAAATACGTAAAAAAATAATGCGAATAATGTGAAGACTTTTCTTAACCAACCGTTTATAACTAGTTAACTACCCAAGTTAAATTAGATAAAAAAGCTAAAACATGTATATCCCTTTTACGAGAATGCTTCTTTAGAGCTTTTTTATAAAAGAATCTATATTATTGTGAATTGTTAGCAAATTAATTTTCATAAAATTCAATGTTTTTTATATTATTAACTTTTCATGCGGTTGTATTACACTCGACAGTTTTTTGGACTTGTAAAATAACACAGGCACACAAAAAAAGGTCTGTTTCCGCAGACGAGAAAAACGTTTCTATACGTTTTTGGGGTCGCTGAATTTTTGTATCGTCTGGGGAAACGGACCTTTGTTTGTGACCTTTGAAATTGATGACGTCACAATATTTCGAATAAAGTGATAGTATCGATAGAGTTCAGACAATTCAAAATTAACACCCATTATTTTTTTAATATTTTAATGTTTTTCTTTTTTTTTGCAGGTAAGTTAAAAACTTTTTCCTACGACTTTAGAAACATGTATCCAAACATTCGTAAGTACATACTGCATCTTTATACCTAGGTTATACTAAAATAAATTATTTGTTTTTTTTTTGAGAATATTCACTCTATTATTATTATTATTACTGATTATGAATCTACTAGTTTTTGTTTTTAATATGCAATTATTCTTATCTAAATTTATTTATTTATTTTATTTATTTATTTATTTTACAACTTAACAGGACATACGTCCCTTTTACAAAGTTGTTATAATAAACTATGAAGTAATATAAATACAATAGAGACTTATATAAAAAAGAAAGAAAAAAACAAGATTTGCATAAAATATTAATACTTAATTATATGAGAAAATATGATTTATAATTCTACAGCATAACAAATAGATCTTAAGGAATTAATATTTGTAAAAAATAAATCTAGAACACTTGCAATGCGTTCGTAATTGGAACACATGATACAGGGTGATCCATAACTGGCATGCCAAAATTTAAGAGGTGATTCTAGATGCAAAAATATAAAAAAAGTTCCTATAAAGGTTGGTCCGGAAATGAGCCCTAAGGGATCTAGGGCCCTTTAAAATTGTAATAAAAATAAGGTTTTTAATTAATAACTCGGGTACAGTTTAAGCTAGAGCGGCGAGCTTTTGCATGTATACTAGTATTAATAAGGGCAATAAGTTTATGTTAATTTATTTTTTTAATTTATCCAGAGGCGTGCCCAGGCGGACAAAATATATGAGGCTTAAAACATTTTTGCCCCAAACTTTTCTATGTGTATGTTTTTTGGATTTGTTGTAAAAAATATAGATTTCTAGAGTAAAAATACATATAAAATATCATATAGTGTAACACTGTAGGAGCAACCGTTATCAAAAAAAAAATGCAATTAAGAGGAAGTAACATTTTGTGCCACCAAAAACGTTACTTTTTAAAAGGCTATTACTCCTTTAATATTAAATTTAGGTGTTTTGGTTTATAATACTTTTTGCTCAGTTTTAAATGAAGAATCACCCTGCAGTATTAAAATTTTATTGGTGCTTTTTTTTGTTCCCCATTCAATACTTCATCTTCGAAGGGCCGTAGCTCCCTTAGGGCTCATTTCCGGACCAACCTTTATAGAAACTTTTTTTCATATTTTTGGATGTAGAATCACCTCTTAAATTTCGGTACGCGAGTTCTGGAACAGGCTGTATATAAAGGCGAAAACATTAGAATATTGGTACGAGGTGTTTTTAGGTAAAATAAAGTTCTATTCCTAGTACTAACGGATGGAACGTGAAATTTGAGTTTATTTAATAAGTATGGACAGTCAATAATATTATGAAGTAATTTATACAAAAACGCTACACTATAATAAAAACGTAACTCGTAATGCAAATTTTAGGTAATTTATTTATTTTTCCTTAGTACATCCGTTTTTTAAACCATCTTTAATATATTTGTAACCTAAATTTATATTTAACACGTTCGATGTGCATGACTCATTAATAACTCATGGGTATTAGCACTACGTTACCATTACAGTCGTCAGTGCACGTGACTTATTTATACGCCATGGCCCTAATTCTTGCAGAAACTTATTTGAGGTCGGTTATAAATGTATTTTTTTATTCGATTGATTCCAAAAGCGTCACTTTTTGTTCATGTTTTGCGGGCGAAAAGTTGGATTTTCTCGCCCTAGGGCCAAAAAGTTTTTTTGTCCCGCTAACTAAATCTTATTATTTTTGGGCCTTTTTTTAAATAGTACAGTAATATTTCTTTCAAAAACTTTTTGTCTTGAACTATATGTTCTTTTAAACCAGATACAATTGTATACTTAAGTATTATAATTATTTTATATAAATAAAAATTTATTCTATAACATAACCTCAAAACATATTTGACCGGTTAATCTGGACTCATCCACTAAAATAAATCATAAAAACAAAATTGTAATTGTAATGTCAAAAAAAAACGAGTGATTTGTATTATGTAAATCACCCTGTATATATATATATTGGGTAAGCGGCAAGCTAAAATTATATATCGAGGGCTTCACAATATACGTTGAAAAAAGCATTTATTTGGATATGGCCAATTAAATTATTTGAGTCAAATAAATATAATTTAATTGGCCATATCCAACCAAATATTTATTGACACAAATAAACTGTTTTATCAGTGTAGGGGCGTATCTTCAGTGTTTTTTTTTTAATTAAAGATACGCCCCTATCTTGTAAAGCCCTCGATATTATATTCGTATAGAATACCTATATTTTATGTAAATATGTATTATTAAATTAAACTTTGTTTATTATTAATTTCAAAACAAATATTTAATTAGTTTAATTAAAGTACAATACTAATATTTAGATATTTACATATTCCAGATTATTGACAGGATTATAAAATTGTACATGATGGTAAATTATATGGGGCGCCTAGAAGCCAACGCGCTGCAAACTATAAGTCAAATTGTTCTTGAAATATCGTGGTGTAAAATTTATTCGTCGAGGACTTGCAGCTTTTTATTTATTTATTTAAACTGAAGTACAAACGGGATTTACCCAAAAAAGTACCTACAAATAGCTAACATTGTATACAGGGTGATCAGTAACTGCCATGCCAAAATTTAAGAGGTGATTCTACACCTAAAAATATAAAAAAAAGTTTTTATAAAGGTTGGTCTGGAAACGAACCCTAAGGAAGCTATTGCCCGTCGAAGATGACATATTGAATGGTGAACAAATAAGAGCATCAATAAAATTTAAATGCTGCAGGGTGATTCTTCATTTAAAACTGAGCAAAAAAGTATTCTTCACCAAAACACCTAAATTTAATATTAAAAGAGTATTAACCTTCTAAAAAGTAACGTTTTTGGTGGCACAAAGTGTTACTTCCTCTTAATTGTATTTTTGTTGAAAATGGTTTCTCCTCAGTGTTAGACTATACGCTATTTTTTATGTATTTTTACTCAAGAAATGTATAACTAACTTATTACCCTTATTAATACTAGTATACATGCAAAAGCTTGAAGGGTACTAGAGTTATTAATTAAAAACTTTATTTTTATCCATTCTGGAAAACTGTCCATTTTTAATGTTACGCTTCTTATAGTGAAGTTATAATATATAAAATAAAATAAGGGAAACATATAATCAGACTTCACAATTTTTATTAAAATATATGTGACTGCAGTTTCGTAAGCATAAAGCTACATCATCAGACTAAAAATTAAAGTAGTATTTTAGAAAAAGGATACATAAATAAATATTAAAGGTTTAAAAAACAATTCTTACCAATAAATAAATAGATAATTTAAACAAATAAAAACTATAACATTGTTAGGTTAGGAATGACAATCACAGATTGAACCAAAAATAGATGTTCAACTTTATTATGCAACTTTATTGTGTATGAGTATCAGACAAGTTGTGGCGCCACTTGTCTGATACTCATATTACACACAATAAAGTTGCACATCTATTTTTGGTTCAATCTGTGATTGTCATTCCTAACCTAACAATGTTATAGTTTTTATTTGTTTAACTTATCTATTTATTTATTGGTAAGAATTGTTTTTTAAATCTTTAATATTTATTTATGTATCCTTTTTCTAAAATACAACTTTAATTTTTAGTCTGATGATGTAGCTTTATGCTTACGAAACTGCAGTCACATATATTTTAAAAAAAATTTTGAAGTCTGATTATATGTTTCCCTTATTTTATTTTATATTTTTTTATAACTTTATTTTTATTACAATTTTAAAGAGCCGTAGCTCCCTTAGGGCTCATTTCCAGACCAACCTTTATAGGAACTTTTACCTCTAAAATTTTGGCATGCCAGTTATTGATCACCCTGTATGTTACCGGCAAAGTAAAAAATCCGGTAATATTCGAAATGACTAGATATTCCGCAAACTGACCAATTCCACAGATATTATGCAAAATCACTACAACTTTGGGTGTACTATTTTCGGCAATCTGCAAATTGTCTGCTGTAATAGTCAGTTTGAAGCTTGAACATCTATAGGTCTCACATTGTCTAGGTAATTTGAAGATAAATAACACAGCTCTACAAAATAAAACATATTTCAAGGTGCCTGGGTTCTGTCAACGAATTCTGAATCTACCGAATGCCTAGTATCTAGCCTGATAACTAAAGTTTTCCACTACATACCGTTTTCGAGACAATTCATCACAAACTTGTTAAAATAGACAAATTAATTATAATTTTGACAGATTACATAATGGGTATCCTATAGGTGTCCTAGGGTTTTTAAGGTTCCTGAAACCGAATCTGATGTTAAAAATTTAAAACTCAAAATGTCTAGTAGTATGGCATCAAAATTTTAAAAATTTCAATATTTTTTGCCGAAAATTAGTATTTTTGAGGTCGCTTTCATTTAGAAAACACCATATCAGCTTGTTTTTTTTACACCATATTGGATCAGTTATTTTTAACATTGGATTATGTTTTAGTGACCTTAAAAATACCTGATTACTAATTTTCGGCGAAATATATTGAATTTTTTAAATTTTGACACCATATTGGATCCGCCATTTTGATTTTTGACATCATATTTATCATTAAAAAATATAATTAATTTGTCTACTTAAACAAGTTTGGGATCAATTATCTCAAAAACGGTGTGTAGTAGATAACTATAGTTATCAGGCTAGTAACTAGGCATTAGGTAGAGTTAATATCCGTTGAGAGAACACGGTTCACCTAGGCGATTTTAAATAAAAAATTCGTCGATCCCTACATTTTTTGGACTAAAACATACCTGATGACATAAGAAATCAATTTCCATTTGAAAGAAAATCGTAAAAGATACACTTCTTTAGAAAGATAAAAAAATGTTTTTTTGAGTAATTGGGTGTGTCAAAAAAATCCGATTTTCGAAATCGAAAACACTCTCTAGCTCAAAAGTTACTCCTTAGTAAAAAACGGTGGCCACTCAAAAATGAGCCAAATCGATTAATATTTAGAGGCAGCTCAAAGCACTCAAACTTTTAAAAATATCGGTACCTGTTTTTCGGATAAAAAGTGATTGTATATAAAATTAAGGAAATTTTGGAGGGTTTCTTTGATAATATTTAGAAACAATACTAATTGTGAGAAACTAAAAAAATTATTTCTCCCCTCCCCTTAAGTTAGAACATAAAAAAAACGCTAATTATTTGAAGATTTCGCGATTTTTTTTTAAATAGGGCATATTTAAAAGGACATAACTTAATGATTTTTTGACCAAGGTGCATATAAATTTTTTCTATGTTTTTAATGTTAAATAACTACCCATTACTAAAATATTTGTTTTTGGCTTTATATTTTTTTATTATTTTTATTTTTGGTTCTTCATGCGTAAAAATTTACCTTTAAAATGGTTAAACCTGCGATGTTAAACCACAAAAACTTTTTTGTGTATTTTTACATAAAAAAGTATATTCCAACCAGAAAAAATAAAAAAAGTACACCGAAAAAAGTTTTAGGCAAAAAACAGAAAATTCACCCGGTTTCGAATTGAAATTAATTTTTTTTTACTCAACTTGCGGAAAAGAATTATGTCTTCTGTATAGTCATGTAGGTTAACATGTATATATGCTTACATACTAATATATAATTTTGCAGATTTTTTATTTAAAACTATTTTTTATGCACTTTTAAAAACTCGCAAAAATAAAATTTTCGCAAAATTTTCAAATGATTGCCGATTTTTTCATGTTCTAACTTAAGGGGAGGGAGATATAATTTTTTTAGTTCTTACATTTAGTATTGTTTCTAAATATTACCAAAGAAATCCTATAACATTTCCTCAATTTTTATCGGTATCAGTTTTTATCCGAAAAACAGGTACCAATTTTTTTTTTAAGTTTGAGTGCTTGAGCTACATCTAAACATTAATCGATTTGGCTCATTTCTGAGTGGCCACTATTTTTTTCTAAGGGGCAACTTTTAAGCCAGAGAGCATTTTTGATTTTGAAAATCGCGACTTTTTTGACACACCCTATAACTCAAAAAAACGTTTTTTATCTGTCTAAAAAAGTGTATCTTTTACGATTTTCTTTCAAATGGGAATTGATTTCTTATGTCATCAGGTATGTTTTAGTCCAAAAAATGTAGGGGTCCACGAAATTTTTATTTAAAATCGCCCAGGTGAACCGTGAGAACCCAAGCACCTTTCCAGCTTTTGACCTGTGTAATACATTATTTAATCCGCGTTTTAAACTGAAAAAAAAAACATTTGCTGCATGTATGTTACAGTAAAAGCTCGAAATTTGGTTAATCCCAGGATTGACGTGTTAAACCTAGGATTTTACCAATTAAACGTAAACCAACGCTCCCTCATTAAAAAAAAAACAACAAAACCAACGTTAACGTTGGTTTACGTTGTTTTTTTGTTGGTTTGGTGTTGTTTTTTTAATGGGGGGCATTGGTTTATGTTTAATTATAATAATTAGTAATTATTAAATCTTTAACACGTCAGTCCTGGGATTAACCAAATTTTGAGCTTTTACTGTAACATATACATGTGTCAAATGTTTTTTTTTTCAGTTTAAAACGAAGATTAAATAATGTATCATTTATCTTCAAATTACCTAGACAATGTGAGACCTATAGATGTTCAAGCGTGTTTCCATCCGTAAAAATCCATTTCAAGCGTGGAAAAATGAAAAAGATTTTTTCACTACCAGCCTAAAACCACATATTTGTTACTGTTCTTTTCATTGGTAGAAATATTATTTCTCTACCTATGATGTCGGAGGTTCTAAAAATAATAAAATTGCACCATGGTTAATAATGAATTTTTATTCAGCTGTTTTGGCATCTGACGTTTCACTTAATTATTAAATCACATTGCTATTTACAAGTGTCTTTAGGCACCAAATTTATTTATTGCATGATAAATTAAAAAATATTAACTAAATTAGTACCTATAAAACATGTTTTACAAAAAACACTTCGAAAAGTGAAAATCATTGGCCCATCATATTCAACCATAGATTATACAACCCATATATTATCGTAAGGATCATAGATTACTAGAGGTACAACCCCCATATATTGATCTTTGAGACAATAGATTCTCTCACAGTTTTCGCCTGTCCCCTTATTTCTGGGGGAGTACCAGAATCATCACTTTGCATTTCACTTTCCATTTTTTTATATTTTATTACACTTAACACGGAAACACTTTCTAACTTAATAATTTTAGCAGATCACCAGAAAATTTCTGCCAGAAATGTCAAGTTATTAATTTGTTTTTTTAATGGCCGCGAACGGCCAGCGTGATATTTTAAATTTATAAGCTTTTTCATTAAATTTTAGTAAAAAAATAAATAAATAGCTAATTAATTGTACTGGTAGTGAAAAAAATACTATATTTTCCACGTGAGTGAAGATTTAACATTTTAGACCGCGTCTTGCGGGCTTCGCGCTAGCGCGCTCATCCCGCAATTTGACGCAGGTCAAAAATGTTAAACTTCTCTCACTTGGTAAATAATATACTATTTTACTGGGCAGTGTATTTTTTAGTGTCAATCCTCGTCTGGATTACTTGGGTGTAGTCGTTTTTTTGTATGTACGGCTTGTTAAACAGTGTTAAATTAACACTGCATCGCATTGTTGCTATTTTGTTGTGTTCTTATAAACCGTATAAGCTTTAAGTCTGTTCATTCCACTTTATTGCATGTAGTGGATATAAGTAAGAAGGTTGAAAACGGGGTTTCGGAGGTAATCGATTATTCCAGTATTGGACCGGGTTTTGCCTTAATCGGATTGAATGTAGTCGATGAACATGTTTCAGGAAACAGTTGAGGAATTTTCCAAAGGGAGAGGGAAATCGGGGGAGAATTAGGGGAACGGGCCGCAGGGATTAATTTGATTTTCATTAAACCAAATTGGGAAGCGATATGATTTTTTGATTATAATGGGACAATGATTTGTTTACCTAGTGAAATTAATATTTATACGTAATGAAAAGAACTTATACTGAGTATAACATATCGATACCTTAGTTGTAAACCACTGAGTCTCGAAAAAAGTCAATAAGTTTTGTAATGCAACAGTTCATGTCTTTTTTTTTGTTGTATTTTGTATTTATTCTAAAATTTTAGTCTGCTCTTATTTTAACTCAACCTGTAATTGGTTATAAAACTGTTGGATGTTAATAATAAATTAAAAAAATAAATAAAATAAAAAATATATGAGATATCGTTATCTATTCATATACATACAGTGCGGTCCAAAAGTCACCCCCCCCCTTTTAACTTTTGAACGAGTTGAGATATCGACTTCAAATTTAGAACTCTTAAATAAGACAACTTAAACTATCTTTTAGCATATATTTGATATTTTCAGCTCTTAAAATGTGGGCAGGGGGCATGGGGGGACATTTTTTTAAATGAAAAGGGGGGTCATTTTAAAGCTTATAAAATTCTCTATTTAACTAACATTTTTAAATTTTTTAAAAATGTTTTTAAGGTTTTAATTTTGCAATTTTTTGTGCTAAAACATTTTTTAAGTTTTTTTTTTATAAATTTTTATTTATGTCAACTAAAATTAGTTTAAAAGTATAATTAACATTTTTTTATGATGAAATTAGGCATTTTTATAAAATTATTTGTTTTTTTTTAGAGGAATTTTTTCATTAATACCCATTTTAAACCCCATTTTAAACCCAATTTTTTTTTTAATTTAAAAATATGGAGTTAAATGGAGAATTTTATAAGCTTTAAAATGATGTATTACACGACCCCCCTCTCCATTTAAAAAAATGTGCCACCATGCCCCCCTGCCCACATTTTAAGAGCTGAAAGTATTAAATATATGCTAAAAGATAGTTTGAGTTGTCTTATTTAAAAGTTCCAAATTTGAAGTCGATATCTTAACTGGTTCAAAAGTTAAGATGGGTGGGGGGGTGACTTTTGGACCGCTCTGTATATACTATTATGTTTTTAAATTAACCAAAATAAAAAAATAAATAAAAATAAAAAAAAACAGTTTAATTTAAAAATTCACTAGGAAAAAATTCTTGCAACTGTGAGGAGTATTCTATAGAAGCATTATATATTTTCAAGGCTTGATTTTTTTAAATATTTTTAAGAAAAATTAAAAAATATTTTGCATAAAAATATTTATTTTATGTAAATAGTACACATTTGTCGGATTGTTATTTTAAATAAATTTTAATAAAAAACTATAAACATTGAATAAAGGACAATTTTTTAGGGTAACACACAAATAAATTTTAGCAACAACCAAATTTTCCTTAATTATTTAACAGTGTTTTAATAGCTTATGGTATCTACAAAAAAATATAATATAAAATATAAGTGCTTTTTTTTCAAAGTTACTGCTTTTTCATCGCTGAGAGTTTTTTATTACTATTACTATACACTGTACACTGTGTTTGTAGTCTTATGACATATATTTAAGAGGATGATTCTACATCACAAAGCATTGTACTAAAAGTAAGGTTTTTAATTAATAAATCTGGTACCCTATGAGATATAGTGACCAGGTTTTGCATATACAGGGTGTATTTGAAATAGCGTAGGAAATTTTAACAAGTGATTCTACATGATAAAATATGACAAAAAGTTCCTATAAACATATGTCTAAAAATGCGTCATAAGGGAGCTACGCCCCTTTGAAAGTGGCTAAAAAAATCGGTTTTTATTTAATAACTCAGGAACCCTTTGAGCTATATTAACGAGGTTTCGCACGTGAATTCATCCTAATAAGGCCCATCTTTGTATGTTATTTTCACGTACTTATTTAAACCAGGGGTGTGCGAAACGGGGGGGCCTTATCAGTTTTTTGTCCCAAACTTTTTTCTGTGTAACTTTTTTGCAATTTTATTTTTGAAATATGATTCCTCAGGTCAAAATACATAAAAAAGGTTCTCTTGTTGTAATACTGTAGGATTAACCGTTTTCGAGAAAAGTTCACTTGAAGGTGAAATTTCACGGTTCGAGGACGAAAAATTAAATACTAAAATGTCGAAAACCAAAATTTTAATGATGCCATGTTATTCTACATCAAAAACTAAGAAAAAAAGTTTCCATACATGTAGGTCGAAAAAACGCTTCTAAAGCTACCATAGCCCTTTAAAATGGTGCATATTTAGGAGACCATAGCTCCATTAGGATTTAATTTTGGAAGTACCTGTATATGAGGTTTTTTTCTTAGTTTTTAATGTACATTCGCCCTGCATCATTAAAATTTTGGTTTTCAACATTTTAGTATTTAATTTTTCGTCCTCGAACCGTGGAATTTCACCTTCAAATGAATTTTTCTCGAAAACGGTTAATCCTACAGTATTACAACAAGAGTACCTTTTTATGTATTTTGACCTGAGGAATCATATTTTAAAAATAAAATTGCAAAAAAGTTACACAGAAAAAAGTTTGGGACAAAAAACTGATAAGCCCCCCCCCCCCCCGTTTCGCACACCCTTGATTGAAATAAGTACATGAAAGTAACACATAAAAACGGGCTTTGGTAGATTAGTTAACGTGCAAAACCTCGTTGATATATCTCAAAGGGTTCCTGAGTTATTAAATAAAAACCGATTTTTTTTAGCCACTTTTAAAGGGGAATAGCTCCCTTATGACGCATTTTTAGACATATATTTATAGGAACTTTTTGTCATATTTGATCATGTAGAATCACCTGTTAAAATTTCCTACGCTATTTCAAATACACCGTGTATAATAGTAAGAATAAGGGCAATTAGTTTGTTATTTTTTTTACCTAATCAGAGGCGTGCCTAGACGGAGAAAATTTATGAAGCTTTGAGATTTTTGCCCCAAAGTTTTTTATGCGTATTTTGTTTTTATTTTAGGTAGAAAATATAGGAGCCACTTAAAAAAAATGCAATAGGAAATAAAATTTGGTGCCACCAAAACATAAAAAATCGCCCTACAGCATTAAAATGTTATTGGTGCTTTTTTTGTTCACCATTTAACATGTGCACTATGTGACCCAACAAAATTTCAAATTGAAAAATTTGGAGGTCTTACCCCTAAAATTTGTTCATTGGGGTAAGAGTATCATTCCTGAATTTCATCAGATTTTTTGAAAAAATCTAGAGGTCGCTCACTTGGTTTTAGTATTTAATTTTTCGTCCTCGAAACGTGAAATTTCACCTTCAACTGAACTTTTCTCGAAAACGGTTAATCCTACAGTAATACAACAAGAGTACCTTTTTTATGTATTTTGACCTGAGGAATCATATTTCAAAAATAAAATTGCAAAAAAGTTACACAGACAAAATTTTGGGACAAGAAACTGATAAGGCCCCCCCGTTTCGCACACCCCTGGTTTAAACAAGTATGTGAAAATGACATACAAAGATGGGCCTTATTAGGATTAATTCACGTGCAAAACCTCGTTAATATATCTCAAAGGGTTCCTGAGTTATTAAATAAAAACCGATCTTTTTAGCCAATTTCAAAGGGGCGTAGCTCCCTTATGACGCATTTTTAGACATATGTTTATAGGAACTTTTTGTCATATTTTATCATGTAGAATCACCTGTTAAAATTTCCTACGCTAGTTCAAATACACCTTGTATGCCATAAGACTGTAAACACCGTGTATAAAGTCATAAAGTGTATAGAAATGCAATAAATTTATTTTATTTTTTCAAAGTAATAAATCAGTTTTGTTGAAATTGACCGAGATTAAAAAATAAATAAATAATTGCGTAAATATATATTGCCTAGTATAAAATTGTTTTCATTTTTCCAATTGCCAATTCGCATTAACAATTTTCCCCGGAGTGCAGAAAGTTTCCGATCGAATTTGCTTTTCATTAGTCGAATGGCTCTGGACAAAATCAAATTAGGAGCGACTAGAGGCCCTTGATAACACAGGACCACAATTTTTTTTTGTAGGTTGACGTGGATCAAAAATGGTTTTCTACGTGTATTTTTGGTCGCTGAGCACGTATCCGTCGTCCGTTCTGGCTCATCACGTCAGGTTTTTTTTAATACGAAAAACTATTTTTTTTTAATTTTATTTCACTTATATTTTCCAGAATAGGTATTATATGTCTATATTTATGGAATTAGCGCGTCGAGATCTATCGATGTGTTTTTTTTTTAATCTGAGATATGGTCAAAATCGTCAAATTTGGGTCATCGTCTGGATTAAAAAAAAAACTCATGTCGATAGATATAGACATATAATATCTTCAGATTAATATTTTGGAAAATATAATCGAAATAAAATATTCGTAAGGAAAAAAATAATTGGTTTTTCCTATTTAAAAAAAAAAACTCTGACGTTAGGGGCTAAAACGGACGACCTATTCGTGTTCAGCGACCAAAAATACACGTAGAAAACCATTTCTGATCAACGTCAACCGACAGAAAATATTTGTGATCCTGTGTAATTTTTATCTGACACAAGCTGTTTTGGGATAGGTAGGACACTTTACATAACGGCAACCTGTAAGTGGCAAAAATTCATTTATACATTGGCACTTCCCACAATAAGAATTTGGTTTAGTACCAACAAAGAACTTTTACCTCAAGAAGTTATTTCAGACCAATGTTTATGAAGGTGTTATCTTTTTGTTTGTTTGTTTACATAAACGTACGTGATACTGCTTCTGGTGTAAACATAAGTATCGCTAGTTTTGACCTTCTGGTGACCAGAGCGATGTTGCGTAATTTTCACTTTATCATTATGATAAATCTTTATACCTACATTAAAATTTTAAAAAACTACTTTATTACGACACTATAATTATTTTTAATAATGTAATATAATTAAATTTATTAAAATTAAACTACTAGTTCATATAAAACTCAAATAAAACTAATATTTCTTAAAATTTACAATAAAATATCTAAAGCAGGTGTTGCAACCGGCAACACTGTATTGCTTGACAAAGTTTACGACATTAAACTGTGAATTTACACATTCTTTCTCTCTCTTTACGAGTACTAAGTGTAAACAATAGTCACTCCCCACCAGCCCCTCACCGTAGTTGGTTCACGGTTCAAACAAAGCATACGGTAGATTTCATCATGTTCATTCTTGAGGTAAAAGTTCTTTGACAATAACGACAACCTGTATTCAATAATTAAAGTTGGTACACTGATAATTTCTGACCGTAGTAAATACTAAACGATTTTTCCATTATTGTTATTAGTAAATACTTACTCATTTTGCTTATTTGCCTCTAGGAAAATAGATTTATCCCTCTTTAACTTTAGTTATTGAATTCTAATTGTTACCGTAAAACATAACTTCGTTCTGTTATTATTACTGTAACAACTTGTATTCAATAATAGGCAAAGTCGTTCAATATTTACTACGGTAACGATTTCTCTGTATACACTGCAAAAAAAATTGCACCAATGAACACTGTTATTGTATCCATACTTAAAATTCCTTGCCTTTATGTATAAATTCATTATGCTACTAACGAATTTTATTATTTAATACATTTTACATTTAGACAACCAATTTTAAGCATTGCTATAATAACATTTTCCTTGTCACAATTAAAAAGGAACATCGGCGCAAAATCAGTTCAGTTTAGGTTCAGTTCAGGTTCAATGTAGAGGTTTTAAATATTCATTATCGCTCAGTATTAATACTAATATACAGGGCGGGCCGTCTAAGACTAATCAGATGATTTCTGGCGTTATCACTATGAAATTTTTATAGACCAAGTTACCTGCAATTGTCCGTAAACAGTTTTGTGGAGCCCTAGCTCAAAACCAATAAAGAGTAGAAAACTTTTGTTTAGGGTCAAATGAAGGTAACTTGGTCTATATAGACTGGTAAAATTTTATTGTGATATCTCTGTTAATAACGCCAAATCATCTGATTAGTCTTAGACGGCCCGCCCTGTATAATAATATACAGGTTGTCTCAGAACTCGCATCCAGCCTTGAAGGGGCACATAATATATCAAAAACTATGATAAAAAGTTATATAAATATAGGGCCGCAAATCAGTCCTAACGGAGGTGCGGCCCATTGAATGTAGGTCCCTTAAATAGGACCCAAAAAAGCGCTAATAAAATAATTTGACACTGCAGAGCAATTCCACATTAAAAACTAAGAAAAAAGTTTGTTACACCAAAAAATGAATATTGAGTTGTGGACTCTTGAATGGTAACACTTTTTAGGGGCACGTCCTGTAATTTTTTTAAAATTAATTTTCCTCGAAAATAATTGCTTTTACGGTATTACACTAAAAAAATATTTTCGTGTATTTTTACTTAAAAAAGCCATAATTTAAAAAAATAATGCAAAAAATTTACACTGAAAAAAGTTTTGGGATTTCGGTAAAATTTACAAACAAAAATAGCTTAAAATAATTGACATTAATAATACTAAACCATATGCAAAACCTTGTCCCTCTAGCTCAAAGGACTCCAGATATAATAATTAAAAACCCTATTTTTGGTATCCCCTTTAATAGGC
The DNA here is from genome assembly GCA_958510825.1 of Brachypterus glaber. Classification (NCBI taxonomy): domain Eukaryota; kingdom Metazoa; phylum Arthropoda; class Insecta; order Coleoptera; family Kateretidae; genus Brachypterus; species Brachypterus glaber. The sequence continues at coordinate 26,340,254 of OY294044.1, read as the reverse complement.
CATAACTTCCTTAGGAGTCCAAACCTAGCGGGTCTACATTTATATAAACTTTAAGGATGGACGCGAGTTTTGGGACACCCTGTATTATACGCCTGGCGAAAAACTACAATCAGGCTTATTCCCATGTACTATTGAAATCTATTCAATATTGGCAAAAATTACAATACCATGCAGTTTTAATACAGTTGACGTAAATGACCTTGCAATTTTCGTCAATATTGCCACAAATTTCAATCTCAATGGTTTGGTTTGTATGTTTGTATGTACGTGAATAGGCCTGATTGGAGTTATCCTCTCTTTCAATCAGTCACAAGATCTGAAAATCCACTACGGATTAGGAAAAATAGGAGTAGATAACTTGTTTTAGTCAGTAACTTCTCGGCGTCATGTAAGAATCATCGAATTAAGAATATCATTCAACTGAGTTTCAAAAATCACTCAGATCCATTTGGGATATTTTTTCCACGCAAGTTGTAGTGGCAACGATTTCACTGTTTCAGGGTTTCAGACAAAAAGTTTTCTTCATCGCTAATATTTTAAACAATAAAAAATCTTCCTTTTTTACAAAATATTACCTAACTTTTCAATATAAAATTATATATTTTATCAAATTCATTGAGCGAAAAACCGAACTTTTATTACCTCGTAACAAATTTCGTCGCTGCTTGTCTAGAAAATCAATTTATGTCTTGCATGTAAATATTCAGTTAGTAGATTCTAGTGCAGGCTTTTAAAATATCTGACACAGTGTAAAATGGCTTTTCATTTTTCATAAATAATAAAAAGCATTTCAAAATTGAACTAAACTTTAAATTACATTTTTATCTTTTATATTATTTTAGAAATAAGTTTTGCGTTTCATATTTGAAAAACTGTAGTAATTCTAAGTATTTAATTTTATAAATTGAGGATGACAATTCATTCAAGAGACTTTCTCCTATGTTTTAGTAAAGTTGGGAAAGCCTTAATTTAAACCCAGTGTTTTCAGCTCCCACGGTAGTCTCCTGAACATTTATGTTTGTTGAGGTCCACAATAAATTACATAAAAATTTAGTTCACTTTTATCCTTAAAATCGCATTCCGTTTGCAGAATTTTTCTACCGGTTTTCTTTTTTGTGGAAACTAATAAAAAAAAAATAAGTTTTTGCACTTTTGCTTAAGCAATATTATCTTCTAAATTTGATCAAACCCTCGAACAAACCACAACATTATTGTTCTTAAATTTGTAAAAAAATGCAAAATTGATTTTTAATTTTCAGTTAGTTTTTACCTGAAACTGATAAAGCAGTTTTGTAATATGTGTTGAACATGACCGAAAAGCATTTTGTGCGATTTTGCTGTCGAAGGTTATCTTTTGTTTAGACCATTCCCTACTAGAATATAGTTTTTGTTAAGGAGCTTTAAACATAAAGTATTTGTAATTCTTGTTTTAGATACTCCCACGGTAGTCTCCTAAACTTTTATGTTTGTGGAGGTCCACAATAAATTACATAAAAATTTAGTTCACTTTTATCCTTAAAATCGCATTCCGTTTGCAGAATTTTTCTACCGGTTTTCTTTTTTGTGGAAACTAATAAAAAAAATAAGTTTTTGCACTTTTGCTTAAGCAATATTATCTTCTAAATTTGATCAAACCCTCGAACAAACCACAACATTATTGTTCTTAAATTTGTAAAAAAAATGCAAAATTGATTTTTAATTTTCAGTTAGTTTTTAACGGAAACTGATGAAGCAGTTCTGTAATATGTGTTGAACATGACCGAAAAGCATTTTGTGCGATTTTGCTGTCGAAGGTTATCTTTTGTTTAGACCATTCCCTACTAGAATATGGTTTTTGTTAAGGAGCTTTAAACATAAAGTATTTGTGATTCTTGTGACACATACTTGTTACAAATATAAAACTACTTGATATAATCATATTTAACTATTTTTAAAAATTCAATAATTTGTTTCAAGTTCAATTAACACAAACACAAAACATTAAATCAAATTCAAACTTGCGAATAAACAATTTTTTGAATCACTTGATCTGAATAATACGTACTTGTTTTTAGTAATTATTTCTGTGTGTGTAAGACTTTTAAAGTTATTATTTTACTTGTTAATAGTTTTAGATTAACATAATTAGCAAAATAACGCATAAATTAAATCTCTCAATAAAAAAATCTTAATCGCTCTTAAAACAATGTATTGTGAAAGTTCTTGAAATTTTCTGTATGAAAACTCAGCATATTTAAATTAAATCAGACTCATTTAAAATAATATTTCGTAGCGTCTCGTTTATTTTAATTTATTCCATCTGCAAGCAGAATAAATGAACTATAGTTATTGTTATTCAAAAAATTGCTGAAAAAGCAGTTTTTCTTTTTCAGAAATATTAAAATGCTTTTTTCTATTAATTAAAATGCAACTGTTAAAATGGTAAACGTTTTTTTTTTTATTATTTAAAATGTTCTTTAATTTTAGTTTTTAATTTTTATGATTTACTTAGAGCACTAGATAGGTAGGTTTGTTAGGATAGGTGGGTAGTTTGAGTGGTTCCGCAGTTTGTGTAGTATGTAAACTACCTACCTACCCTAACAAACCTGCCTATCCAGTGCTCTAATAGTAATAGGTGTCCTACTAGAGACTGACACAATATCTATTCCATGCATAACATAATACACAGAAAACAATAATATCTTAATCTATAATTGTAATTTTAATACTAAAACCAATCAGCCGTCTCGAATGAGCGAGAATACTTTCTCATGGTGGTGGTGATTGCCGGTACTTTATAAAATGCTTATAACCTTTAAATAAAAAAACACATGTTACTTAGTGATTCTGGTTATTGTCGGATAAAAACATTTTATTTAATAATGTTGTTCTTTTTCGTTTAAAATAAGGCCATTATTGACAGCTGAGGCCATAAACTTTGACGTGTTTCAGTTGGCGAATAGTATACTTTGTGATAACATTTAATTACCTCGAGTTTTACAGCTAAAGTTAAATGTGAAGAACTCCGGACGCATTAAGTTCCTCATCATATCGAATTACTTTTTTTATTACAATTTACATTTTAAAGTTTACAATGGCGTAGCTACACACAGATATTTTTTTTTCTGATATATTTGTCATACTTGTGTTAGATTCTTGTTGCAAAGAAGGGTATCGTTTTAAATAGGAGTTTTGGGCTAAATAAGAAAAATATGTTTTTGTTTAAAAAAGTGCAAAATGATGAAAAGAAATGATAAAAAACTGTGTTATTTTTTGATAAAGAACAAAATGAAAAAAAAAATAAAAACTAAGGAATTATTTGATATCGTAAACCCGAAAACATCGCATTATTCTTGCGCTAAATGTGACTATCATACTGAAAAAAAGCAATATTTTTTGTTTATTTACAAAACAATATAAATACGTTTAGATAGAATGTATAATAAAAACACTGTTCAATATTAATTAAATATATTTATTTTTAAATAAATATATTTAATTAATATTATAAGTTAAAAGTCTATGTGTAACTTTTTCATGTTCTAGTTTTAAATCATATCATGGAAATAAACTAATTTAACATGTTGAAAGCCAGATTAAATTACTTATCTTGGGTAACACTGTCCCATGGAACTAGATGCTTTGGGTTATCGTTGAAGCTAATGATTTGCTTACAATGTTATTATAGTATAAATACCTCAAAAATAACTCCATAATCGTACTGAAACTTAAGAAACTAGTCACATAAGTCCAGCCTAATTACCCATTGAATTACAGTATATTAAATCCGTGAAAACTAATAAAACACAACCAAATATTTCAATATTATAGTCAAGAGCAGTGAACACAATACAGACCCACTTTGGCCCCACTGTAGTACTTAATGTGCAAAGTTATTTTTATTTTGACGAGATGACATTTGACACTTGAAGTTTCGTGCAATGTTGCCAAATCGTACATTGACATATGTCAAAATTCTTAATTAAAATAATTAATTAAAATAATTAATTAAAGTATGTTCCGGGACATAAAAAAGGCTGAAATTTTGGCTATTTATTTATTTTTTATGTATCTATAAGCATGTAAAGTCTTATCGTTGCAGGCGATTTAGCCCAAAATGCTATACCCTCCTTTAGAAATACTTGATATAAACGAATTTAACTAATTTTAAAAACTCCAATAATGTTTTAATATTTTAAATTTATTTAAGTTCAGTTAGTACTTGCTCCAAGAAATTGGTATAAGTATTATTAATATTTGTTTTAGTATTTTAAATACTTGGTATAATACCGTATCTTTCTTGGAATAATTTATAGGTACTGTATCTTTAAAACTCAATACAAGAAATTGTATTATTTAAACCAAGCACTTTTGCTTAATAATTTATTGTCCATTAAAGTCGACATGAAGTGAATTAAGGTTAGGGACACTAGATCTAGGTCTTAGCAGACTGCCGCCTTGCTAACTTAAGACCTAGATCTAGTGTCGCTAATTAAGTATTTTTGTAAATATATTTCTTATTAGTCGTAAAATGTGCCTGCAGTGTAGGGTCTACACTGTAGCTATATCTTAGGCCCTAACATAACATATTTCTAAAGAAAAAATCGCCTGCGGAGCTGAAGAGAATTATTTACAATTATTCTGATAACAAATTTGCTATATATATTTTATACAACTTATTTTGAAATATTGAAAAAAAAAATACTGCGGGGTAGAAGAGATTTGTATTAAATTTTAATAGTTATCTTTGCGAAAGTCAAATTTTTGATACAATCATAGAAAAAACGGATTCCTTAAACCAAGGACACGTGTCTTTGTATATATTTAAAGCCATATTCTCTTGTTTCAAGAAAATTCCAGCCTTGAAACAAGAGAATATGGCTTTGAAAATATCCAAAGACACGTGTCCTTGGTTCAAGGAATCCGTTTTTTCTATGATTTTATTCTGTTCTAAATTTTGGTAATTTGAAATTTCGTGACCTTGTAATTTAAAAAATATTACCTGCGGCACTGATGAGGGTCGCATCTTATTTCTAAGTCAAGATTAAACAATTATTTTTTAAATTTAAAAGTAAAAAGACTGAAAAGATGTTCTGCTTACTTAAAAGTTTTATATTTACCTAATTAAAAAATCTTTCCTATGTTGTTGATCAACGACTAGTCGGGACTGTAGTTCCAAATTAAATGTCATGACAAAACACTTAACAAATTAATATTACATCAACACGACCTAAACACTACGCCAACACGAAAAAATCGTCGTGTTTGGGTTTCCTTTGTCGTGTTTTGTATCTACATTTACTTTGGAAAGGGACCCCTTATTTAAAGTCACTATATTCATAGTCTTCCTTAGCACGCCGATACCTCCTCGCGAGGAGATTCCTTATTATACTATTCACAGCGCGTAGCGCTAGAATAGTATTGTACGGTAGTTTTGAATTTTCCAAAATCGCCAAAAAAAGTCCTAGACAAAAAATTCTTGGATATAAATTTGTTTCATTAAAAAATAAGCAACTTGGAAAATATCCGTCCACCCGTCCATCCTTTCCTCCGTCTGTCCGTCCGATGTCACGTTTTTTGTGGATAGGGTAACTCAAGAACGAATAATCCGATCGACTCGTAATTTTCGGAAAGTTCTATGAGGGGAAGGTCCCTATTTTTAAAAGTAATCCCCTCAAAAACCAAAAAGTTATGATTATGATAACTTTTTAAAAAACTAGAAAAAATTGTTATTTTTTTTTGAAAAAAAAATGTTGTTTTAATATTTTTCTTCAAAATGTTTTCAAAAATTTTTGTTTTTCAAAAGAATTTTTATAAAAAAATTATTTTTCTTAATTTTTTTAGGTTGCGTTAAGGCCTATCCAGAAGCTTGGATATGAACATAAAACATAAGAATGCGATGCCGCGATTGGCTTACAAGATACATGGCGACACATCAAGCCAATCACGGCATCGCATTGTTATGTACTATATTGTTATGCCAGCCTGTGGATATGCCCTTATTTGGGACAAGCGCCTAAATGCAGCTCTCGGTGCAGGAGTTTGTTTTGTTTTTTTCTTGGTTTGGATTTTTTTTTAATGAGGGGGGCTTTGGTTTACGTTAACGTTGGTTTGGAGCCTGTTTGGTGTTTTTTTTGTAAAAAAATGTATTTTAATTAAAATAACATTGAAAAACGGTCAGCGCATGCGCAGTTTATCAAAACGCTGCATAAAGAGCTGCACATAGGCGCTCCTTATTTGGGAAATTGCAGTATACCATCCACTGTGGATACTATATAATGATATGCGTAGCATTACATATCTTCACGTGTTGTTTTTGCTCTCAGTCCCACACGCTCGTCAGTCTGCACTACAATGTAACCGATAAAGATATGAAATTTAATTTAATAACATTAAGTATCGCATGCGATATTTTCTATATTGTTTTACATAAAACTCGAGAGGTATAATGCATTTTCTGCTAGAATACAAAATGATTCAAAACGAGCCGTCTAGACTAAGAGATAACCTTTCTTCGATCGTTTAAATGAAAATATATGCTTCTTACAAGGAACATCTATTTTCATTTAAATGTTCGTAGAAATCTTATAAAATAGTTTAATTAATTCGTACAAGATAGTTATACATATCAAGCCCCCTCCCTCATTGTACACTGATATACATTTTTACATCCACGTGCATGGGTAATTTACTTGCAGCTGCTGCTGATGTGAATTTACACTCGAAGCGTTAATATAAATGCGGTGTGTATTATATTTTTACATCCAGTGTGTAAAGTTTACACACTGTGGCTAGAGCTTTTTACCTAAAACCCTTCAATTTATTAAAAAAAATAGAATAACCATTTTGTTATTTTTCTATTTATGAATATTGTTTTAGGCTCATTCCACGCCAAATAGGACCCTAAAAGGGCAATTTTGTACATCGACTTCTTCGATTTTAATCATTTTTGGTATACTTGCTCTACGTATGCTTAATAAGAAATTATATAATTTTCAGATTTTTTTGGCCATTATTTATGGAGTTACGGCCTTTTGAAATTGGCCAAAATTGCAAAAGTCACTAAAACAGCCTGTTTTTAAACAGTTCTATCTCAGTAACGCTAAAAGATGCAGATTTAAAAAAATATATATTTTAAAGCCATTTTGTTGTGATTTAATATGTTTTAAAGATAAGTAAAATTTATTGATTTTGGTGATGGTCACCAAACTCGCCCCTGTTTGGTGATGATTATCTCAGAATACGCCATCTTTGATTTTTTTAATAAAAAGATATAATAATCTGTAGATCTTTCTCTAACCATGTGCCAAAATTCATAATGGGACGACCATGGGATCGCCTTGGGCAAAATATTAAAGATATAAATGTCAGTCAAAATTTCATTTCCCAACCACTTTTTAACGCAGAGTTTAATAATACTACCCTGTATTTTTGAAATAGAAATGCTGACATATTTAATAACTATTTTATATTTATCTGCAACATTTTTTACTACGTCTGGTATACATATATACTAGCAGTGGACTCGTTATTCGCACGGGAATTTAGTTTTAGGAATTAATCAAACTAACATCAGTTCTTTTAATGCAATAATAAGATACTTACATAATATGTTTTGGAAAACCTTAAATTGAGTTTATATACATATGTACTAGCTGTGATACCCAATCTTCGCATGGGAAATCTAATTTAAATTTTACTTTCTTCTACTGCATAGTAATTTTTTTTAATTTTTTTTAATTTTCTCGTCGTTTAATATACAAAAAACAATAGTTTACCAATAGAATTCTGTGTGTCGGTCAATCTGTATATCTGATCACTATAACTTGAGAACGCTTTGAGCTAAAGACTTCAAATTTTAAATATAGGTTCCTTATTCAAACAATTCGGCTAGGAGTTTTTTGACCCCCTTACTGCATTTCAACATTTACCAAAAACAATTCCAGCTGAAAATGTTTGGGCTCATTCCATGGCAAATGAAACACAAAATATTCAATTTTAAACACAGACTTCTTCGATTAGTCTGATTTTTGGCTTATATAGCATACGTACGTATGCTATGCATGCTTAATGATAATTTGCCTTTTTTAGATTCTTTTGACATTAAACAATGTTTAGTAAACATAGTAGCCTTTACAAAATTACCAATAAATAAAAAATTGAGTTGCTACTATGTTTGTAAAAATTTACCAAAGACGAATATATGGCGGTCCCATTTTGAAATTTGGGTAACTGTTAGAGAAATGTCTGTAGTTTAACATATATTTAAAAAAAGAAAATCGAAGATGGCGTATTTTGAGTAAAATGTCACCAAAAATTGGTTACTTTGGTGACTATCACCAAAATCACCAAACTTAAATTTACTTTATTATCAAAATAACTTCCAACTAACAAACTTTAAAATACACTTTGTCCGAAGTCTCTATATCTTACCGTTATAGAAATACAGCCGTTTAAAAATTATACGTTTTAGAAAAATTGGGCATTTTTGTCATTTTTAAAAGGCCATAACTCCAAAAATAAATGTCAAAAAAATCTGAAAAAAAATCAGGTTCTTTTTGGACAAACATAGCACACTTGAGCCAAAAATAGGGCAAATCAAAGAAGTCAAAGTTTTCCTTGGGTCCTAAATGGCACAGAATCACCCTTTACGGAAAAACTACGCAACAGAAAAATAAATGGTATATTCGTAATCAGCGCTACAAAAAGTACCAATATAAAATAGAAACAAAAAACATACACAAGTCTTAACAACTCAAAATTTGCAGGCCAGTGTTACCGCCTAAATAAGTAAAATATTATAAAATGTATGTTTTAAGGATATTGTATTAATCACACTTTTTAAATATTTACTTTTAATCAACAATTACCAAATTTTTTCTTTGAAAAATCTAGCACACACAAAATTATAAGTACGCTCTTACAAACGTAAGTGTATTGTTGCAGAAGGTATGGATGTAAAAATACACACTCTTTGTCAAAATCACCTCACGTGTGTAGTGTCACATCAATGTTGATGTACATTTAAATAAAGGTGTAAAATTTACACATTTATAGAGTGTATTTTTTTACACCTTTTCAATGTAATTTCTTTCAGTGTAACATCAGATTTATGTTTAATTTTGTACCTATAGTATATTTCGCCTAAATATAGAGTAAGTATTACTAAATACAAGCACGTAATATTCACTTCAAGCGGCTGAATAGTATATTACTTACCGAGTACGCGAACCTAGTTTTTAGTGCAGGAGAGTGCACTGAAATGGTTTGCGTCAAGGTGCGTACACTATTTTTCCTACGACCTAACATAGACAACGGATGGGAAATACGCAATAACTAAAGGAAAAAGTTTTTTTTCTACGACCTAGTTAGTATATGGTGCTCATTTCTCACCCGTTGCCTATGACAACGGTTGGGAAGTGACAATCAGCTGATTTTATATATCTGCTGTTAGAAAATTGGTAAACGTCAAACACATAACCTCAAATTGGCTGCGCCTCGTAAAAAAATCACTCTCGTTCACTAAAAACTAGATTTGCGTACTCGGTGCGTAATATACTGTTACATGCGTACGCACATTAAAGATACTTTCCATTTAACTGGGAACCATCTTCAGGGTTGCTCCCATGGGGGGAAGGGGGCGCCAAGCCCCCCCCCAATCACGTTTGAATTGTCGCAGGGGTAAGTTGTCGAAGTGCTTATATCTCAAAAAGTAAAATTGTTTTCTGCGCCAAACCGAGATTAACCTCTGTGTTACAAAAGTGCCATTTCGTCCGTGATACTGCAATACCGCTTAATGTCCAACTGCAAAACCGCGTAACGTCTAACTGCAGAACCGCGTATCTACTAAAAGTAGCAAAATTGATATTTTGTATAAGCATAATCTACAACCAGGAAGATAATTGTCGCACTTTTCATTCAAAGTAAGCTTTTTTCTTTATTTTTGCCTTTGTCTTTGTCTTTGACTAAATGGTAATTCTAGCTGCATGTTTCAGTAATATTATTTAAAGAAAAACATGGAAAATTATATAGGGTATTGAGTTACGATTTTTTTTTGTGAAGTCTTGACAAATAACTAACTTAAATTAAAACAAATTATTGATTTTTTTAAAATTAATTTTGTTTATATTGAGTATTTTTATACTTGAGACACAAGTATCACAATACTTCTTGTTAGAATTTTTTTCTTTGCACACAAAAAATGCTGGTTTTTGATATGGTTAATTTAACGATATGGTCTAGTCAATCCAACATTTAATTTGATTCATAAATAATGTATGCTTGATTTAGCCATATAATGTTTAATTTAACTGTACTATGGTTAATTCAAACATAGTAAATAAACACTATATGGTTTAATAAAGTATAGGGTATTCTTGAAACAAATTAAATGTTGGATTGACTATACACGGTGTAATTGAAATAGGGTGATTCTACATCAGAAAATATGACATAAAGTTCCTATAAACATATGTCTAAAAATGCGTAGTAAGGGAGCTACGCCCCCTTGAAAGTGGCTCAAAAATTCGTTTTTTTTTTTAATCTCAGGAAACCTTTGAGATATAGCAACGAGTTTTTGAACGTGAACCAAACTAAATAAGGCCCATCTTCGTACGTTATTTTCATGTACTTATTTTAACCAGGGTCGTGCGAAACGGAGGGCCACATCAGTTTTTTGTCCCAAACTTTTTTCTGTGTAACTTTTTTGTAACCGTTTTCTAGAAAAAATTATTTAAAGTGGAACGGTTCGTGGACGAAAAATTAAATACTAAAATGTTGAAAATCGAAATTTTAATGATGTAGGGTTATTCTTTATCGAAAAGTAAGAAAAAAAATGTGTATACATGTATAAAAAGCTCCGTTATGACGCATTTTTAGACATACGTTTATAGGAACTTTTTGTCATATTTTCTGATGTAGAATCGCCCCTTAAAATTTCGGACCCTATTTCAAATACACCGTGTATAATATGGTTAAATTAACCATATAAAAAAAAACATATTTGTTGGTTTAAACAAAGGTTTTTTTGTGTGTGTGATTAGCAGGAATTAATTCATGCTGTAATACAATATGGTTAAGTAATCGAAGCATGACAATGCATTGGATTGGTAGGTTGTAACTTATAGGCGTGGCTAAATAAGTCACACATGTTGAAATGTGTGTGGTTTAAAACAATTATCATTAAAAAATACATTAAGGTGGAGCAAAAATAAAGTTTTTTAAATTTTGATTTATGTTGGCATTCAACCCATTTTTTTTTTGAACTGAAACATAACAGTGGTAACATTTCAGTCAACTTTAGCCTTTATTCACTTGTTATTGACGTCGCGACGCACTATGTCGTATTGATGCTTGGAAAGTAACCATAAGTCGCTAAACGATTTTGGAAATATGATCACAAAATCTATTTAAACTAGTTTATTGCATTATTTATTTTTATAAATTTTCAACATTACGGTCTGGAATATTATTTCCCAACAAAAATCATTAAAAACCAGTTTAACATATTTAAAAAAATGTGCCTTTACTAGAAAGCTTTGCACTATTATTATATTACTATATTACTATTACTTTATATTCCGTAGATCTGACTTAGCAATTATTTTAAACTAAACTTTAGCAAAACACAGTGCTTTTTTGGGGTATTTTTTTGTGTGGTAACCCTGAATTTTCTTTACTATTCAATTTTTAAACAAAAGACAAACCCCTCGGTGGATTTTTTTATTTAAAAATTGAATGATTTTATTTCAAAAGACGGCCATAAAGCTTTTTATACACAAGGCTTTCCAATAATTCTAAAAATGTTGTCCTAGTACAATTAGTAAGAAAATAATATTTTGGGTTAACATTATTTATTTGTTTTTTATAGTATAGATGGGACCTCAGTTGAGGTATTTATATTATCCCTGGGAACCCCTTAGCGTCACCTTATAGAAACTCTTAAGGATCTAAAAGTTGAAAATAGGTTATACACTATTATGCCCAAGTTTTGAAATGTTTAACTTAAAATTTTAAGTAATAGTATATTTTTAACCTAAAATTTTAAATAGTTTTGTACTGTTATTACTATTCACAGCACGTTTATTAATTTTTTTTAAATAAATAACAAAACCCTTGGTATATTTGTTTAAATTTCGCTGAATATAAATTAAATATAAATGGACGGGACTATCGAACGCTAAAGGTATTTCAGGGTTAACAAACAAACAAAAAATACCCCCAAAAGATCACCGTGAAAATTAGAAAATTAAAATCATCTTTTTCTACAGTGCAATGTTATTTTTTTGTACCAGCTTACAGTAAGATAACAAAAATAGAATGAAACAAAAACTTTTCTATAGCAATAATACAGCGTAATTAGGTTATAAAATTGAATTCAAAATCTAATTGCGGCCTGAGATGAACGCCAAAAGAAAAAAAAATCGCGAAAAGGGGGTGGACCAAACGGAATTTCGTTTCAAATTTATGAATTTAACTTTACGAACAAATGTGTTCTTCCATTAGAAAAAGTACTATGTAACACACTGGGAGCTCGTTACCGTAGTAAATAATAAATGTTTTTGCTTATTATTTCGTGGGGTTCCATATAATATGCAGTAGTCGGCGTAAACTCAGTTATGACTCATCAACGTTGAAAATAAACACAGAAACATAGGCTTACGGAATAATTTTGCCGAATTATGAGGGAATTTTTTTTATAAAGGTTACTAAATCGAAACATTTGACGACTAATTTGGACCTTTTTATTAATATTATATTCAATATACATATGTATATATATATCGGTGTTTTTCAAAGAAAAAAACCTATATTCGATTTTTATCTTTTAAGAATACGAAAGTTTTTAATTTTTATTTATCGATAACTTTTTTCCCACCTTACTCGTTTAAATGGAATCATTCAAAAAAAATTAAGATAAACAGAAATAAAAATGTAAATATTTAAAACCTCGCGTCAACGCTAGAGTCGACGCGGCGCCTATGGGAGTACTGGAAATTCGCCGAATACTGATAATATGGAACTCCACGAAAGTTTAGTTAACATTCACTGGTTTGGTCTGTAGTTACAGTAGTACTTAACGGTGTTATATTATAGTTCTGGTAATTGTAACAACCAGTGAATGTTAACTAAACTTTCGTGGGGTTCCATATAGGCAGAAACGTTTAGTATTTAATATGGTAACGAGCTCTCAGTGTAGGTACACGCAGAAAAATTATCATAAATAATTACACAAGAGGCTGAGAATTATGCGGGAAAAATTCGCTGTTTTCATGAAAATTTCCTGTCTGGAAATAATTACGACCAGGGCTCGCCCTGCAGAGGCGATGCCCCTGGAGTAATTATTTCCTTTGACAGCAAATTTGAATGAAAATTGTGAAATTTTCCCGATAATTCGAAGAATCATGTGTAATTCGGAGGATTATTTTTTAACGATTAATATGTCAAACCTACCTTATATTTTTTTCCATCGCAAAATGATATAAATTGTTTTATTACTTATCTTAATATTTTTACAGGCATATTCTTTGATTTGGTTAATTTAAATCCATTCTCAATTGCTAAACTGAAACTTTTTTTGTCCATTTTTTAATTGCAAATTACGGTTCTGTCAATAGTTTAGTCACTTATTGCAGTAATGACTAGCGCGGTACTGCGGTAGGCTTGCAAGCATGTTCATAAAAGTCAGCCTATAAAAACTGTCATTACATTTTATAAAAAGAATATTTTGAGGTATTTTTTGTTAAATAATAAGTAATAACAATAATTATAAATAGTAATATATTCATATTGAATTATTAATTAGGTTTTGGTATGAAATCTTGTTGTAAAAGAGAAATACTGACAAACAAAATACTACAACGTTTCTCACTAGAATTTTCTACATTATAAAATTCCCAATATAACTGTAATATGATTGGACAGAAATAAACACGTGGTCAGAAATACATCTTAGATGCAAAAATATTTAAAAAGTCTGAATATTTTTCTTGGTGTTGTCAACGGATTCTGAATCTATCTAATGCGTAATTAGTAGCCTGATAACTCAGTTTTTTACTACACACCATTTTCCAGGTATTTATTAAGTCACAAATTAATTAGACATTTGACAGATTACACATTGTTTGAAAATGGGTATCCTAGGTTTCTTGGGGTGCCAAAACTGAATTCGATGTTAAAAATTCAACATCAAAATTACTGATACAATATAGCGTCGAAGGAGATAAGGCGATATTACATTTGTTGAATGGTTTCAGCTACCTCAAAAATACTTAGTCGCTTATTTTCAGTAAAAAATATTGAAATTTTATAAATTTTAATACCATATTGGAACCGCCCAATTGTCCAAATTTTAATTTGTCTATTTTAAAAAAATTGGGTTTATTTATCTCGAAAACGGTGTGTAGTAGAAAACTTTTATTTATGAGGGTAGAAAATAGGAATTAGGTGTTTCAAGCATTTGGGGTTTTATAGTCGTTTGGGGGACTAACCCCCCTTATTACGCCTAAGGTCACTTGTCATTTGCTCCTTTTTGGTGCGGAATGTTACATTTATAAATTCTAGTTAACGAACAAATGTAAGTTAGGCGCAAAACTTGGCATATTGTTACGGTTCTCATTTCTACTAGCGTAAATCAACAAGCCCACAGACTAATTATAACTTTGCAACGATTTATTGTAGCGTCGATTGTTCAGGGAGGGGCATGTATGATATGTCGTTTAGTCGAATAAAATAAACATGTGTTCACGATTTTTATTTATATCAGCAATAAAAAAAAAATATTTTTACCAAAAAAATTTTACCAAAAACAATTTAGAACAAGTCGAGAACTTTTGGATACACCTCGGCGAAATTTGGCGTTGATCTTAATCAAGAGCAAAACCAAGACGGCTTTTTCCTGTTTCTTTCGCCTTAACATTGATTTTTTTGGTTTGGACTTTTTGGTTTGGACTTTTATATACTATTCACAGTAAATGGTATATTGCATTTTCCCAATTACTATATTATTAAATAAAAAAATCAAAATAAAACTTAAAAAAAATATATATATATATTTTCTTTTTGCGAAAACAAAACATATTAAAAAAAGTTCTTTTTTGAAAAACTAAAGAAAAATCAAAAACAAAATCAAAAAACTTTAAAAAAAATCAAAAAAAAAATTAAAAATGATATTTTTTTCATTTAAAAAAAGTTTAACCCCCCATAACTTTTTTGTTTTTGTTTTAAGTCTTATTTTGGACATTAACAAAGTAGGCGAGTGAATGGTCATGATTATATTGAGTACCTATGCTATAGGGTATGTCATTGTGATGCCAGGAAAAACTTAAAGAAGAAGAAGAATGACTGTATTTAAAAACGGCTTCGTGAGCGATTTCAATTTTTATCAAAAACTGTTTGGAAATGCCCAAAAATCCGGGGTGGTTTGACTTTCAATTTAACTTTGTTTAAGGCTCACCGTGGAACCAGACCGACTTTAGCGGAGCTCTAAAAATTGAAATCTAGCTCAAAGCGTTATAGACAGTCGCCCTGGATAGATTTTCGTTTTTTTTTTAGATCACAGATTGTGATTTATTTTTTAAAAATAACTGCTATATATTAGCATTTAAAAATGATAATATAGGGCAGTTATTTTTAACTTGTAAATTATGATTTCGTAAATAATTTTATTTTAATTGTAAATTAATTGCTTTTACTTTATACTTGTTGCTAATTTATACATATTACATTAAATGTTATTTAATAAAATATCTGAATTTAATTTTAATTATATAATTAAATTTTAATTATAATTATTAAAATTTAACTTTATTAGAGAGGAAATGTATTTTATCCAATACGATAACGTATATCATGCTATATTAGATATAAAAACTTTTCGCAAAAAAAATTAACCGACTCCTATGCCTCTAAAAAGTAAAAAATAAAAAATACTTAAATCAGTGCCAATTTCACCATTCCCTAAATTAATTACTAAAAATTATTTTTTTATTATTTTATTATTGTTTGGACTTTTTTATTTTTTACTTTTTAGAGACATACTTAGAAGTCGGTTAATTTTTTTTGCGAAAAGTTTTTATTTTTTACTTTTCAGAGACACAAAACTTGTAGATTGGTAACATCATCTAAGCTAAATTATAGTTGTCCTTCCATCTCGGCAAGCTGCTGACGTCACAACGCACTGTTAGTACGATTAAAGATAAATTTCTAAAAAATAAAGTGATCCCTTAATCAAGTTATCCGGCTTATCCGAATTATTCGATATTTCTCTAAAAATTTGGTTGGTAGTAGAACCAAATTAAGCCGTTTTTAAGTGAAATTGCGTTAAAATGATCAGATTTATTTTAATTATCCGGCTTACCCGGCATTATCCGAGCTTTAAATTGAAATGGGACCACCTCATGAATGCCCTCTTTAAGTTGCAAAAAGTTTCATCGAATTCCGTTCGATCGTTCCAAAGTTATTCGAGAACAAACATAAAAAAATAAAGTCACACGACGAATTGATAACCTCCTCCTTTTTGGAAGTCGGTTTAAAATAGACCATAGTAAAGTAGGTCTATGTATTGATATCAATATAAAGACCTAGTTTACTGTCGTCAATTTACCTAAGGAAAGTGACATTTTATTTATTGTTTTTAAATTGTCTCATGTCTCATCTAGTAACGTGAATAATATTTTTAACCCACTGTTTTAGAAAAGGCAGATTTTTTACAAAGTACTTACTTTTTAGAAACTGGGATATGTGAGTTTATCCCGGGATCCCATTTAATTGATTTTACGAGCCAAATAGCTAAAATTAACAGTAATTTTATCATTTTAAAAGCCGTAAAATTGAAATCTTAATCTCAAAATTGAAATTTCTCCAATTATCGAAAATATTATACTCGCATTCGTATTTTCTTTTTATTTGGGTGGTATTCTTGGTTTTATTTTATACAAGTAATTACAATTTACTGCAGAGTTTTATGTAGGTCTCCTTAAAAAGTTTTGAGGTTAAATTCTAAATTTCGTATCATTCCAAAGGGGATATTGGACTTTTATTAAATACGGAAGGCTATAAAAATTACTGAATTTAGTAACATATATAATTCAAACTTTTCTGAAGGTTTTTATTTGGTGAATAAGCAAAACAAAAATAAGAACTCGTAGTTGCTTTCCCATTTTGAAAATTTTCAAAATTTCGGAAAGCCTTGTATTCGTGCAAAAATTTTAAATTTTTTTTGCGTATTTTTGCGTTTTATGACGTTTCATGTCGAGATAAATCAATTGCGAGAAAAAAAAATGTCAGTCGATCGGTCGATCGGTCTGTCCTGGAAACTTTGTATGCACGTAACTTAAGAACGCTTTAAGCTAGAGACTTGAAATTTGTCAAACAGGTATGTTACCAAAAGTTCTCTCTCGGAATTGTTTTTGGTGAACATTGGGATGCAGCAAGGGAGGAAAATGGGGAAAATACATTTTTTTTAGAAAAATTTGAAAATTGCTATATACGGGTTTTTCAGGTTGCTGAAAATGAATATGATAATAAAAATTCTCTATCTCCACCCCCAGGGGGTGACGGGGTAAATATTTTTAAATATTTTCAATATTTTCTTCAAAATTGGTATATAGGGGTTTTTGGGGTCGGCGAATATGAATGTGATAATTTAATTAAATTAATAATTTTTTTCTAATTTCACCCCCTGAGGAGTGGGGGGTAGTTTTTGTGAAAATTGGTATATTGGGGTTTTTAAGGTTGCTAAATGAGAATCTGATAATACAAAAATTCTAACCACCCCCTGAGGGGCGGGGGTAGTTTTCGTGAAAATTGGTATATTAGGGTTTTTGAGGTTGCTGAATGTGAATCTGATAATAAAAAAAATCTAACTCCACCACGTAAGGGGCAGGTTTTCGTTAAAATTGGTATATTTTTAAGGTTTCTAAAAGTGAATTTGATAATAAAAAATCCATTTCACGCTCGGAGGCGAAAAATGGGAAAGCTCTTTTACTGGGCAATGTATTTTTTTTTTAATCTAGTGGTTTATACTATTAACTTTCTAGTAAAATATTTTAGCCAGAATATTAATGTAGTGAGTTAAAATATATTTTTTCTTAGACAATTTCATTTTAATTGTTTTTTTTTTATTTTTTTTTATTATTTTTTTTGTAAAAATAAACTACAGGAGCAAATAGCAAATAGGGCAAATTAATTTTTTGGCGTCTCTAAATAAATCTTTGCCGTCCCAATTTTTGAACTTAATATTTTTTTGTCATCAGTGAACGATGCATGATAAATGGTGGATGACCTTTTTTTTGGTTATCAACTTTTTTTTTTGCCGCCCCTAACAAAAATCGGAAATGTCGCCCCTGTAAGTAGAAAGTGTTGTTTTGTATTAAGCAGTATTTTAAATATGCGTCTTATGTCAAATTAACATATTTTTCGGCTTTTTTATGCTAAATGAAATTCAGATTACTTTTAAAATATTTCCCTAATCATTAGCTAAGCAGTTCAGAAAAGGGTAAAAATCTAAATAGGAAAGTTAAGAAATTCGTTAATGGGGGCTTATAAACCTCTAATTTACTTGACAATAAAATCTCATTAAGACATTGAGGTTAAGTACACATTTATCACCGCCTGATAAGTTACGGGAGTTCTTTCGGTGTTGCAACATGTTGCCAGAGTTAAATATTTTAACAAATATTTTTCTATTTTTTCTTTATCTTTCTTTTCTTTATCAAAAACAAACTCAAAAGTTGTGTAATTTTTATAACTTTTTAATGTTCCACGAGAATGGAAATGGAAGTTCTTTTCTCGACTTCCTAGAGTCTTGATTTTTTTAATCAAAAATTACAGTGATCTTGTTTTGACAACTATCTAAAAAAAAAAAAAATGTTTTTTTTGATTCTTGAAATTATTAAAAAAAAACTATAATAAGCTACCAAATCTTATTTTTTGTAATATAGAAATAGTACTTAGTACTTACTATTAGTTTAGGGGCTGGTTACTTACCTATTTTTCAAAAAAATTGACCCCCCTTCCCTGTGTCACAAGTTGTCACATTTACTAAAACCCCCTCCCCCCAGGGTGTCACGTAACAATATCCAAATTATTATTTTTTTTTTGAGTATAAGTAATGATACTGTATTTCGGGTTATAACTGCATAATATAAGACGTTAAGTGTAAAAATAATATATGCGAAGCTAAAACTAGAATTAAAACTTTAGATTTCCTTTTTCACAAAAAAAAATGACGAAATTATTAAATTATAATTAAATTATAATTAAATTAAATTATTATTTATGTTTAAACAAACGTACCTCTGCCAAGCTTAACTATAAAAAATTCTCCGTTAATGAGTATAAAATTTCGTTAAGTAACATTTACCTAGACCCTGCCCCCGTCTGTGACCCCCTTCCCTCCTAGGTGCGTTTCGTAATATATGGACAGCCCTTTACTATTTTGACCAATTTTATGCGTCTACACAACTTATTGAAATTTAGTAACATTTAAGTAAATATTTTCAATAATCTCTGAAATTTAAGGGAAATTTTTTGTATTTTTCTTGCAAATTTACTACACGGAAAAAAAAAATTATAGCTAGGAGCGCTATAACACACATACCAAGCAAATTATAATCGCTTATTATATAAATACAAGGCTTTCTCTTACAATTATGGCAGTCAGTGTAAAAATTTATATGAAATACTTTAATTGTTTAGTGAATAATAAAATATAACAAATAGTATGGCATTTATAGCTTAAATAGATTTAATTATTGTCCGTGCTAATAATTTTTATAATATAATAAAATTTCTGTAAATTTATAATAGTGCCTGTAATAAATATAATCGTGTCTGTAATATATATAATCGTTTCCAATTTATTTTTAACATTATTAGTTATTGTGTCCCTTATAATCTATAGCTTAAATCAATATAATTTGCCACTGTTACCAAATATCTTATAATGTATAGCGCAGAGCCCACTAATTTCTTTCCGTGTATAAGATAAATGACATATGAGCAGAAGGAAGGCAGCAGATAATAGAGATAATAGATAACGAAGTGGAGCAAAATTTACATATTCTATGAATCATATTTATTGAATATTCTATAAACATTATTTATAAACATTTTATCTATGAATGTGGTATTGAATTCATAAAGAAGCAAACTATCCAGTGTTTCAACTTAACATCCGTAAAAGATTTAACATTTTGAAATGTTTAAATCTAGGTAAATTTAAGTAATGAGTTTGAGCAAATTTAAATTTTAACTTTATTTTTTAAGGTCATGGCTTCTTTATTTTAAAAACTTTCGGAAAATTATAAAACAATGCTTAAGTGCGAGTAGACTCGTACATTGTGGTATTAGCACCTAGTTTTTTTATTTTTTTTTCTTTCTCGAGGCTCTAAAAGTTCTAGTCCTAACTTAAATATGCATATCGATGGCCTAGCGTGCAAAGGTGCTAAGTACCGGATGTCCTAGCGTACAAACGTGCTAATCCGGTACTTAGCACCTCTGTAGGCTAGGCCATTGATATGACATTTATTCTAGAGAATTATTTCAGATTTCTTTTGCCTTAATGTTTGTTTTCATACCGTAGTTATTAAGCGAGATCAATAAATAAAATATTATTCCTTTTTGTTCATTTTGCTCACCTACCTCACCCTGATGCACTTAACAACAAATTTTCTTAAAATGTTATTTTATGTTTATCATCCATATTTTTTTCAGCATTTTATCTTTTAGGGTTTTTAAACTATCCCCACACACAAAAAAATACACTTTTTTGAAAATGTTACAGTAAAAAAATATTTCTTTTTCTATTTTGCGACTCTTATAAGCTTATAATCACACGCAATTTGCGTATTCTTATAGGCTCATAAGAGGTCTGTAATTTTTTTTTGTTTTGTGTTGGCAACAGACAAAAGCCTATGGCTTGACGTTTTCCGTGCAAATGTCAACGTCGCTTTAAAGTTTTATTTTCTACAAAATTTTGTGTTTAGGTTATTTTTTACAGTGTTAAAATTGTGGTTTGGTTACTTGCAGTGAAAAAGAGAAGACATGACTATAAAATATTTCAAAATAACATTTGTTCTTATAATTTTAAACATGGCGAAAACTGTAATGTCAACCCGAAACAAAAATTCCTAAATCAGTCTATAATTTACAAGTTTTTTAAAATTTTAGAGCAAGATAGAAAAAATTGTGTAACACACTCGTTTCATAACACGTTTTTAGCGCACTAGTACTTTAGAAAGCTCGCTGCAGTCAGCTCGTTTTCTAAATTTGTACTCGTGCGCTAAAAACGTATGTGAATGAAACTAGTACTTAAATATACTATTTTATACATTTTTGAGCTGTGTAATAAAAGACCTTTCGTATGAGACCCAACTCGATAAAGATCTACAGAATGATCAGTAACTGCCATACCAAAATTTAAGAGGTAATTCTTTATCCAAAAATATGAAAAAAGTTTCTATGAAGGGTGGTCCGGAAATGAGCCCTCAGGGACCTACGGCCCTTTAAAATTGTAATAAAAATAAGGTGTTTAATTAATATCTCTGGTACCCTTTAAGCTAGAGCGACGATATTTTGCATTTATACTAGTATTAATAAGGGCAATAATGTTAATATTTTTTGGACTTTTTGTAAAAAATATAGATTTCTTGAGTAAAAATACATAAAAAAATGTCATATAGTGTAACACTTTAGGAGCAACCGTTTTCAAAAAAATGCAATTAAGTGGAAGTAACATTTTGTGCCATCAAAAACGTTATTTTTTAAAAAGCCATTACTCCTTTAATATTAAATTTAGGTGTTTTGGTGAATCATACTTTTTTGCTCAGTTTTAAATGAAGAATCACCTTGCAGCATTAAAATTTTATTCATGCTCTTATTTTTTGCCCATTCAATATGTCATCTTCGAAGTGCCGTAGCTCCCTTAGACTAATTTCCAAACCGCCCTTTAAGAAACTTGTTTTCATATATTTGGATGTAGAATTACCTCTTAAATTTAACATGCAAGTTACTGATCACCCTGTATAAAACAAAAATGTTCAATATTAATTTTTGACTTTTTGACAAAAAAGATATTCTAAAAAAATAATTATACCAGATTCTCTTTCTACTCGTGCCAAATTATATTAAATTACTAGGTTTAAGGTAGTTTAACCTAATAGGTATACAATTCCTGAGATAAACGGTTGTGACAGACGAACGAATAACCAAGCAATCCTATAAGGGTCCGTTTTTCGTTTTTAAGCTTTGAAACCACAAAAATGGTCGATTTTTTTTACCCTACGTTGTGCATTAGTAGGGGTGACCGGGGCTAATTGTCGCACTTTTCATTCAAAGTCAGTTTTTTCCTTTATTTTTGTTTTTTTTTTAATTGATCAAATGGTAATTTTAGCTGCATGTTTCAGTAATATTATTATAAGATAAAACATGGAAAAATTTACAGCGTATTAGAGTTATGATTTTTTTTATGAAGTCTCGACAAATGCGACAACGTGCCCCGTCACGGGGCATGTTGTCGCGGCTCTTAAAGTATATTTTTTTGAAGAAATATAAAGGTATTTAAAAAAAAATATAAATAACTAATAAGACATGTGCCTTCCCAAAAGCCGATTGTTATATAACTTTTTACGCTTGTAGCAAAATTGTCAACTTTATAATGAAATAATATTTTTTCTATTTTTTTTTTTTAATTTAATTTAATATACGATTTTATTTGCTATCCTATTAAGTTTCACTTTTAAACACAGTTTTGTATAATAAAAATGCGAAAAAGGAAATGTTATACCATGAACATATCTCCAGATCATGCGACAACTAGCCCCAAACCAAATGCGACAACTAGCCCCAGTGGTCAATTTTACCTTATGTATCAAGTACTGACTAATTAACGAATAAACACTCCTAAATGACAATATCAACAAATAATATACACCTTAAACTATTAATATACATATAATTTTCTTATCTTAATATTTTAAATCCCTCACAATAAGAAAAAATATTTACCACAAAAAAATTACTGGACCCTTTAATTTTGACATTTTTTAGATTAAATTGCTGCTCTTTTAACTTATTGCTTTTAAGTTTACAAATGATAAATGACACTTTTTTAACGCAGAGGTTAATCTCGGTTTGATGCAGAAAACTATTTTACTTTTTGAGATACAAGCACTTCGACAACTTACCCCTGTGACAACTAGCCCCAGTCACCCCTACCGTTAAATAGAAGCATAAATCCACACTAAATATATTGTGGTATCTTTAAATTTTCAGATTATGTTTCCTACTTTAAATGGCATCCCCAAAAGTTAAGAATTAATTAAAGACTTTTCGAAAACCCACCTTTACTTTTACACAAAGAAGTTATCACTTAACTTACTGTTTCAATTAATTAAAATTAAATTCAACAAATTTTCACCTGATAATTTCCTTAGTTTAAAAGTTGGCTATGCCAAATCCTATTCTAACTTTTTATTGTTTGCATTTAATGAAAAAGTAAAAATTATTGAAGTTTAATTATTTCTTAACTAAAAGTTTGTTTACAATTTTTAAAATAATAACTGTTTAAAGTTTTCAAATCATAATTACTTTCATTCGTTTAATTTAAAAGCCCATTGTCAGCCATTAAAATACTCCAATTAAATGAGGTCTTCGTCCCCGTTTTATGCGCTTGCTTTAAAAATAAATATCTACTTAAAAAAAAAGAAATCAATTAACGAAATGACACCCGGAAATTTTGTCAATTCATTGTTTTAATTTTCTTTTTGTCATAACCATTAATCGGGATAAATTCAGTTATGACTCATCAACGTTGAAAATAAACACAGAAACATAGGCTTACGGAATAATTTTGCCGAATTATGAGGGAAATTTTTATAAAGGTCACTAAATCGAAACATTTGACGACTAATTTGTTACACACAACAATATTGAATATCCATATTAACCATATGCAAATATATCGGTGTTTTTCGAAGAAAATAAAAATGTAAATATTTAAAACCTCGCGTCAACGATAGAATCGACGCGGCGCCTATGCGAGCACTGGAAATTCGCCGATGACTGGTCATAACGCTACAAAAATTTAATTACGTCAAGAAATTTTGGGTCAGATATGCCACGGAACATTTATTTTGTTTTTGAAAATATCTACCTTCAAGTTTTTTGCAAATTATTTTAATTTTAAATTCAGGTTTAATAAGCAACCTTGGACTAGCAACCTTTGTAAGCAACCTTGTACTAGCAAGGGACGTAAGCCCCGCGGTCAGCTAATTCCCGAAGTTAAAATGAAATTTTCCGCCGAGGTTTGAATACTATTTTATTCACAATTTTTACCTATTTTATTAACAATTAAATATAGTCCAGTCAAATAACGAAAAAATTCTATGTTAAATTGTATTAAATGTACACGGGCTGATATTTTAAAGGGTAGCAGTGGATAGTAACAGAACACTCCTGTTAGTTTTTCACCGGGTGATTTGCGTAAGGGGTTTGGCTCGCTATCTTGAATTTTAGGGGTGAGTGCGGTTATCTCGCTAAATGTACATCTTACGATAAAAATGCATATAACCAATTTTGTTAAGGAAATTTCCAACAATTTTTGTTTGAATATTTTTTTTAATATATTAATAACAATCGAGTTATAAATATTCAAAAATTACCATTTTGTGGGTGAAATTGGTTTTTTCGATTTTTCAGCTCAATTATTCATCGGAGGATAAAAGTGGCGCTGAGTTGCGCCCTCTGTAACCGTACCAAAGTACCTATGAAAATTTATAATATATGAAACTTATAGAGAATTTCAAGAGCTACAAGTTTGCTCATAACCCTAGGGGAAAGTAGCCTGAATAAAAAAATAAAAAATTTAGTTTTTGGAAAAAATGATTTTTTTTTCAAAAATTTTAATTTTTTGAAAAGTTTTTTTTTAAAATAAATTTGAAAAAAAAATATATTTTCAATTTTTTTTAACTTCTTTTTTGAAAATATTTAAATATTTTGAAAAAAAATTCAATTTTCAAAAAAAAAATATTTTTTTATTTTAGGCTACTTCCCCTTAGGGTCAATACAAAGTGTAACACCGTTGGATTCAGAATTTAAAGTGCTTTTATAATCGCTAAAAAAATATGCGGGTGCCATTTGAAAAAAAAAAGCTTGGGGTGGTTCCAAGGGAGTGAGTTAATAAGGGGTATGTTTTGGTATGGATTTTAAAAAAACTTCCCATTCCCATTTAATATGTTTTTTTAATTAAGTTTCTATCATTCAAAATAACGGAGATATTGGCCGGGAAGTAACATCTGGGACACCCGGTATATGTATTTAACTTTATTTTGTTTTAAAAAGTTTTGACAGTTCGCTATCATGTATTTCTAAATTTTAAACGCCTTGACAAAAACATATTACTGTGAAGAGCATACTACGGAATTGCGAAACATTAAATATTTTCGAAACTCGTTTTTTTACTTTTGTTATTTGATTGATGTGGCAAAAAAACTGTACAAATTCTTTTTATCCAATACATACAGATAATGAAACAATTACCAGCTTTATTTTAAATAGATAAACTCAATAATAACCCCCGCGTGGCTTTTACTTTATTGAGTGGATAATTATTTATTTTACCCACTGAACTGTCACTTGTGAAATTATTTTCTTGTAAATGTCATTAAAATTTTTAATAAAAATATGAATTTCTAAGCTATTTATTGGATAAAACCTTGTAGGGCGCTTATGGGTAAACCGATATTGCCCTCTCGAAAATTAAATTCTCATGGGCAATATCTTACTTTACCCACTAGTACCATAAATAACTATTATTGAATTTATTTCTCATTACTTTTGAAATTGTTCATTACTTCTATATTGGTCTGTTTTTTCAAGCAAGTAAATTAAAAATCGCACAGGTTTGAATAGTATATTACCTAACTAGGGTGGAAAGTGACATAATTCACGCGAGTGGAAAATACACTTTCCAACGAGTTATGTACACTATTTTTCCTACGATCCTGAAAAAATATAAAGTACCTTAATTTAATATTTTCTAGTTTTTATTACTTATTCAAAGAATTTTTGAGAAAAGCAAAAAATAGCATACAAATTTATGTATGTTAAACAGGAAATATGATTTTCTTTTACTTTTAATTTTCTTGGTATTTAAATTTAAAATACAATATATTATAGTACTATTTTACGATTTCATAAGAAAAAGACCGTGTATTTTGATGTTTTTTATGAAATGTAAGGTAATTAAATCAAAAATTAAGTAATTTTTATAAAATCTAGACATAGAACATCCCAAGTTATATCTTGCTCAAACTAGTAAGTTTATAACTATAGTTTCTATTTTTCACATGAAAAACAGATATATTTGGATTGAAAAACATAAAAGGCTGTGTTGAAAGGTGGAAAATGGCATATAAAACGAGGTGAGCTAAATTCGTAGAATCTACAACGTAAATTAAGGCAAACCTACATACGTGAAATTAGGCAAACCTACATACATAAACATCAAACTAGTGATATAAAAATATCATACTTGTGAGATATAAGGCGTTTTCTGAAGAACGAAAGAATGTGTTAAATGTCATTTTCATAGGGGTTCATAGCAAAAACATCTTTCATAAAATAAACTACGCAGTACATTCGCACATCCAATATTCGAATTTGTTTTGAAAATATTCACTGTGCGATTTTTAATTTACTATCTTGCTTAAAGAAACAGACCATAGTGAGAAGTATTATTGTATTCGCAGCAGTTTTTCTACTAATAAATTAATCTGGCAACACAGCCGCCTTCTTCTAACCGCCAACTGCTTTAGTTTACTTTTCCGCGGTGGGACTCTTATGCAAAATTGCTTTGTACACACAAGTGAGTTAAGGAGGCACGGGGAGAGGAGTGGGTAGGCAGCGAAAGGAGTGCGCGTGGAAGTTTGATAAATTTTCTCAAAACTATTTGAAACAAAGAAGCTCACGTCTACCCTCTACAAAATTAATTCTTTGATCAACCAACAAGCTTTAAGACGCAAAGAAAGTGGCGGAAATGTTATTTAATAAACAGCCTTTGGTCCAGTCAATGCATTATTTTTACTTTTCCTTAA
Source organism: Brachypterus glaber (assembly GCA_958510825.1). Lineage (NCBI taxonomy): Eukaryota > Metazoa > Arthropoda > Insecta > Coleoptera > Kateretidae > Brachypterus > Brachypterus glaber. Next base: position 26,313,180 of record OY294044.1, on the reverse strand, counting down.
CAAAGTGGAAATGAGTGGTACACGATGCTTCAATATTAAGGTTTTTTCGACTTCTACTATATTCAGTTCTGAACTATTGTTAATTTGCTGCTTTAAGTGACAAATTTAACCTCTATTGGTCACAACCAGTTCATTACTCGAAAATCGAAAAAACCTTTAAATACTATATTTAAATAAAGATTTAGAAAATGCGAGTATTTAATGTACCGTAAAAACATCCATCTTGCAAAAAAAATTTAACTTTCAACGATGGAAGAAAACTATATCTAATAAACCATTGGATAAACCTAAGAATATTGTGAGTCGTCATTGTACCACCATTTGGCGTGCCTAATTTTAGATATAGACAAATGGTTTTCTGCAAAAAAAAGCATGTGTTGCAAGTTAGAATAAGGTTACCCCAAACATACAACAGAAGTTAATTTTATTTTTGGTTAATTTAATTCCATTCTCAATGGAGATCTCTACAACTAGAATTATGAAACAAAAGATGTCTACCCTATCTCTATCTCATTTGTGCTACACTTTCCAGCCAACCAAATAAATACTGTATTTGTTTTTCATACAACAAATACAGTATTTATTTGGTTGGCCGGAAAGTGTAGCACTGAGCGGCACGAACGAACATAGCTAATGTGAATCTGTAGAATAAGATAATTCTACTAAAATTTAGTTGGCGCCAGTAATTTCTTTAATAAAAATTAAATTGTTACACTTTTCGCCCGGCCAAGTAAATATTGTATTTGTTCAACAAAGAACAAATACAGAATTTGTTTGGTTGGGTAGAAGTGGGAGTGTATGTATGTCTTCTATCCTTTTTGCCAACCAAATAAATACTGTATTTGTTTTTCATACAACAAATACAGTATTTATTTGGTTGGCCGGAAAGTGTAGCACTGAGCGGCACGAACGAACATAGCTAATGTGAATCTGTAGAATAAGATAATTCTACTAAAATTTAGTTGGCGCCAGTAATTTCTTTAATAAAAATTAAATTGTTACACTTTTCGCCCGGCCAAGTAAATATTGTATTTGTTCAACAAAGAACAAATACAGAATTTGTTTGGTTGGGTAGAAGTGGGAGTGTATGTATGTCTTCTATCCTTTTTGGGTAGAACTTTTTTCCCTGTCTAATCTAACGGGAGAAATCCCCATTGCTAAACTAAAACCTTTTTTGTCCATTTTTAAATTGCAAATTATGGTTCTGTCAATAGTTTAGTCTGACTAGCGCGGTACTGCGCTAGGCTTGCAAGCAACCTAAAAAAACTGTTATATTTTATAAAAAGAATATTTTTAGGTATTTTTTGTTAAATAATAAAGTAATAACAATAATTAGAAATAGTAATATATTCATATTTAATTAATAATTAGTTTTAGATATGAAATCTTGTTGTAAAAAAGAAATATTGAAAAACAAAATACTAAAGCGACTCTCACTAGAATTTTCTACAATAGAAAATTCCCAATATAACTGTAATATGATTGGACAGAAATAAACACGTGGTCAGAAATATTGGTTGAGAAAAAACGTTAAAAAATTATCTTCAGATAATTCGTTCTTAAGCTATTATGCCTACAAAAACCGTGACATCGGAGAGACACACATACATTTTTTTTTGCTTGTTTTTGCATGAAGCACATTTATATCCAAGAATTCTTTGTCTAGGGCTTATTACAGAAAAGGCATGCGAATAATGTCGACTATTAAAAAAAAATAATAATAAATAGTAAACTGAAAAAACATTTAGAGTATTTAATCAAATCAAAAATTAAAACACAATATTTAGAAAAAATTATGAAATTATGAAAAAATAAAAATTTGAACTACTAACCAAACATATAATTTAATAAAATTATGATTTTGTTATGTTATGTTTAAAAAAAGGGGTTTCTGGAAGTCTTTTTCGCTTTTTTAATCTTGGAACTATCGATGCGGCGACGGGCGATGGTTTTTGACCCAAGAAAATTTTTAAATGGTATTCCCTCAAATAATTAAGTAAATTTTCATCCTGTATTTCATTTGATATCTTCTTTCTTTCCGAGTCTGCACGCCCTTTCCTCACCCATCAATTTTTTCTTCAATCTTAACCATTTTTTTTTCTATGATCTTAACACAACTCTCCGAAGCACTAAATAACCTTGCCAAAATTAAAGGTCTCTATCACTAGCCACAATCACTTCCTTACATCCTGCTTCCAATATACTAATAGTTTGAGATTTCTTAACATTTATTAAAGCATTTCTAATAACTTTATAATTATTATAAGTAATTAATTACTTTATAATTATTATAAGTAATTTTGACAAATATTGTCAACATTGTTAACATTGTTTGTATTGTAATTATTGAATTTACGCAACTAAATTTTCAATCTTGTTTTTTTTTCGGATTCAACTGTACAATTCTAGCACTTACGCGCTGTGAAGAGTATAATAAGACATTACATTGAATATAATTTGGTAGTTAAAAATATAATAAAAAGAAAACTAAAGTACAAACAAGCTCTTTTATGAAATAATAAATATAACAGTAAAACTTAAAGTACCTTATTAGAAATTATTTAACAAAGTAAATTATAAGTTTCCGGAAGTTTCAGTTTAATTTAATTTAATGTAATATTAAATAACTATAGTTTCTACGAAACATTATTTTGCAATAAAACAGTAAAGTTTTATAAATTATTCCTACTTATAATATAACTTTTAAACTTATAGAGTCAGTAGGGGAAGATACCCATGAATGGGACACTTTTTTAAACGGCTGCCAAAATTTTATTTTTAAACTTTTATACGTAATTTTATTTTAGTTATCATATTTGGAAACAAAAGAACACAGTTCAAGTGTTAGAATTAATTTTTACCAAACTACAAGCATTTAAAAAAGAACACGGTATTATTGAATGGGACAAGAATAAAATTGCTATTAAAGATATTAAATCATGAAAATAGCTAGAGGAGGGGGTGCAAATGTGGAAACATGAGGGTAATGTGGAAACGTCAAGTATTTCGACTGCAGAGAGCCTCGCTCTAGCGGCGATTGCCGTAAACAGTCACTCTCGTTTCTATTGGTCACGCCACAGCGCCAGGAAACATTCGCGCATGGTAGTTAATGGTGGTGGGTCAAACAGAAGCTTAGTGATTTTCGTGAAGTTTTTGGAGGTAAGTTTTTGGTATTATTTACTCTAACTTATCATAGAGGTAGCGTGATGCGTATCAGAGTATTGGAAAAGGAAGTTATAGGGAAGGTATTGTTGGATTTTAATGAATTATAAGCTAACGTTTTCTTGACTTAACTCGTAAAATCCAGTTTGACTAAAGTGCGGGTAACTTGGAAACATGTGGATGAGGGCATTATTATGTGAGGAATGGAGCCACGCTGAGTGTACCGGCGTGGAAAAAGACATTTATATTTGCGATTTCTGCAAGTAGGACTTACATAATATCTTTGTTTGTTGACAACAACACTTTTAGTCAAAACTTTTTACTTTGTAACTTTTAACTTTTGTAATTTTGTAATCAATTAAAAAATGTTGTATTTTTTATGAACGAATATTGCTGTCTATGAATAAAAGAATATATAAAAAGAACATAATGCCCAAAGTTCAATATTCCAACATCTTTATGTGTTTACACATTGATTTACTGCAATTTTATGGTGTTTCCACATTACCCGCATTTTTTTCAAAAATTGAAAAATATAGTAAGTTAGCCAAATATTTTTTTATTTTTTAAGTGCATGGTTTTTGCACGTGTCTTATGGTCCCCTATTTCTAACATTATAAGGCATTTTAAAGCAATTTTCTAGGTTAAAATAACGATTCACTGACTTTTTAAATTAAAAACAAACTGGGTTTCCACATTTGCACCACCTCCTCTATTATTATCACTATTACTAATAACAATAAACCTATAATGTCATTTCATAACAAAAAATATAGCTGTTAAAGTCTTCTTTTTTTAACATAGAATTTACTTTAAATAATTTTGATGGTTCGTTGGCCGCTCGTTGGCAAACCCACTATGGGCCTACATACTAAGGAGACATCAGCCGCTCTAAGGCCGCACACGACGGGCAAAACTTCATTGGTCTTATATTGGCCGCCAGAAGGCCGCTTTTAAGCCAACGATAATTTCGATCGCAAAATCGTATATTGGCCATTCTAAGGCCGCAGTCTTATGAACCAACAACAGCCAATGATAAATTCCGAATTAAATTGAAAAAAAAATCATTGGCCTTCGGGCGGCTAATGTAGGGCCAAAGCAGTTTTACCAACATTGGCCCGACGTATGCGGTCGTAGGCCGGCTGATGCCGCCTCAGTATGTAGACCCAATGTGGGTTTGCCAACATTGGTCCAATGTAAGAAACATTGGCACGCCAATGTTTGGCCAATGGACGGCCAACGAACCAATGTTTGCTGGGAACTGTTCAAAATTGTTGTATGGGTAGTACACTAGACACTTTATGTCCTTTAAGGGTGATTTCTTTTTAAAAGAGATGAACGGAAATTAAATATGCAATAAAATAGTTGTATCATTCAAGGAAACGATATTTGTCTCATTCAGGAATACTAACAATATTATCAAAAAAAAAATAGGCTAAAAAATTAAATATTCGATTATTTGGTATATGTTTCATGTTGTTCTAGACTATTACATAAACCAAATTCAAACAATTTCGTTTTGCCTTTCGTCAATAAAATATCTTTCAAAATTATTAAAAAATTGACTTTTGACTTTTAACTTCTCGAATTTGTCAAAAACCCAGCTGCCTAAACTGTGCCATTTTTTATTATTTTTTAACTGAACATGTAGGGCCATCTTAGCATGGTAACTAAAAACCAAAAATTACGAAGCATAGTTCAGAAACAGGTACTGTCCTATTCAATAATATGTCCCATTCATGAGTATTTTTCCCTATGTTATAAAAATATAAAAATATATCGTCGTATCACTTACTCAATCTCGTATGGGAACGTTCAAGTATTACGTAACGCTCCTAGGGGGGGTCCAAAATGATCAAAATTTGCGTTACGTAATACTTGAACGCAATTATGCCTTACACTGTAAAGTTAACAGTGCATAACATGTGCATAGTGCAACTTTTTATCCTTTACTACACTTATTTTTTTGTTTTTAAAAATAAATTACGCAAACCTGCTCAAAAAGTTACCGAAAACTGATTAATGGTTGTTTAAAGGTTGGTTTATGCAAAAATTAATAAAGCTAACTATATACAGCCTGTTCCAGAACTCGCGTACCGAAATTTAAGAGGTGATTCTACATCCAAAAATATGAAAAAAAGTTTTTATAAAGGTTGGTCCGGAAATGAGCCCTAAGGGAGCTACGGCCCTTCGAAGATGACGTATTGAATGGGGAACAAAAAAAAGCACCAATAAAATTTTAATGCTGCAGGGTGATTCTTCATTTAAAACTGAGCAAAAAAGTATTATACACCAAAACACCTAAATTTAATATTAAAGGAGTAATAGCCTTTTAAAAAGTAACGTTTTTGGTGGCACAAAATGTTACTTCCTCTTAATTGCATTTTTTTTTGATAACGGTTGCTCCTACAGTGTTACACTATATGATATTTTATATGTATTTTTACTCTAGAAATCTATATTTTTTACAACAAATCCAAAAAACATACACAATGAAAAGTTTGGGGCAAAAATGTTTTAAGCCTCATATATTTTGTCCGTCTGGGATAAATTAAAAAAATAAATTAACATAAACTTATTGCCCTTATTAATACTAGTATACATGCAAAAGCTCGCCGCTCTAGCTTAAACGGTACCCGAGTTATTAATTAAAAACCTTATTTTTATTACAATTTTAAAGGGCCCTAGATCCCTTAGGGCTCATTTCCGGACCAACCTTTATAGGAACTTTTTTTATATTTTTGGATCTAAAATACCCCTTAAATTTTGGCATGTCAGTTATGGATCACCCTGTATATAATTTAATATCTATACTGTGCATGTTTGGTGATAATTAACTAACTAACTAGAAATGTAATTAATTTTATGACTGCACCTCAATTACGGCACCAGTTATACTACCGCATGCGCAGTATAGTAATTATATTACTTATATTTCTCATAAGATTCGTTAATATTTGCATAAACTAACCTTAAGATGTATTCGGCGTAAATCTTTGGCGGGGTTAGGCGACAGTTAAAATGTTCTCCTCGGCACACCGCGACGCGTCGCGACGGTTTTTTTATCGATGCAGTTTTTATTGTTTTCACTTCTAAAAGTCATTCGATTGGAATAGTCAGGGAAAAGTAGTGCTTTAATTTTAAATGAAAAGATTTATTTTATTATCACCACATTATGGCTGCCATTTTACGACATTCGCAAATAGTAATAATTCAAACAATAGTTGCAACGCCCATGAGATTGAAAATTAAATAAAAAATTATGAAGTTCAGTTCAGTTCAGTTAATTTATTGGCCTTTAGAAAAACTGTTTACAAAAAACATATTGGCAAGTCATGAATGTTTAATTTCTTAAAGTTGTTGAGAGTGTCAATTGGACATGGTTTTTACTTTTTAAAAGCTAATTCTCAATTCGATTTTTTAAATTTTTTCTTCACTTCTTCACAGGTTGGTCTTGAAAATAGATTTTTAGGATGCACCCTAACATTATTCGAAATTGTCTAAAAATTATGTGTACCAAATTTCAGGTCGATAGTTCAGCATGTACTGCATCAAGCCCAAAAAAGGGGCCTTTAAGTTAACTTAAAATCATACCTATTAATTTTAAGAAGTTTATTGGTGACCTTAGATATGTTAATAACTTTTAAAATGGTGGGTATATTGTTTCCCTGATGAGTATAGTTCCATCATATATCTGTGTATTGTTTTAATTATTTATTATGTATTGACATATTTTTGTAAATATATGTTTAGTGTTAGCTTTACGATGAAAAACCACCTTTAACAAGCCCTGAGGAAGAATATAAATTTTTCGAAACGTCGGCAAGTTATAAAACGTGTTTTTCTGAAGAACAAAGACCTATACCCACTATTTTAAAAGTTATTAATTTTAGCTAAAATTTCATGTTCGTTTTCCGGGCATAACATCGAAGGTGGTGGATACGTGCCGGATGGGACGCGCCTGGGGTGATTTTTAGTTAATTACCGAATGCAAATTGAATTACGACATTTTACGATGTACCATGAATAATGAATTAACGCGGATTTTCGATTTTGAACGTGTTTTAGTTGGGCTTATGGTAATTGAACGCATTGTATGTTTATACGCTACTGACTGAATCTAACAAGAATGAATATCCTTGGATGAATATCAATATCGACGGTTCAGTTCAAATAGACTTCAACACACACTGAGATCTTATATTCTACTTGTTACTGAAAATTTAAATTTTAAATCGACCAAAAATCAGTTTTTAAAATTATTGTATTAAAAATTTAATAAACCGACGAGAAAATGTGAAAAAAGTGTCGGTCTATCAGCTGTTTGTCCGTTTTCTATTTGTTAACCTTGTTTGTAAACTGGTGAACAAAATTTTCGATTTATCAGACGCTTAGTGTAAGGAGGAAAATTAATGTTTATTGACGTTAACTCGCTTATTACGTAGAATAAAAACTCTTACACAGTTATAAATAATTTTAAATTTACATACCATGAGGTATGTTTAATATTTTTTTTCATAGGACTATTATTTTCCGAGATACAGCCACAACAAATTTTGTTCATTTTGGACCCCCACCCACCTCCTGTAACGCTATTTTTATATACCATTAACATGAGTGTAACACTCCAAAATGAATTGATTTATTTTATTATTATTGAATTGACCTAGTTTCAAGATACAGTAATTTAGTATTGAGGTATCGATATTTATTGTATTCCATTTTTTTTTTTGTAAACACAAAATATGTATTTTTACGCTTCCCTAAGAGAGTCAACAATTGCACATAATTACATAGATAATATCTAAAACAAGTTAGCCGTTTTAATCATGCCTTAAAAACAAATGAATTTTGACAGTTCTGTGCGAAAATGAATATTTTTCTGTACAGAAACGTTACAGTTTTCGAATTACACAAGCTTTATTAAATATTTTTTCTTTTTTTAGTATGTTTTTGTATTTATTAAATATATTTTAAAGAGATTTCAAGAAAGCAACGTATTTTAAAACAACTGCAGCTGTCGCCAAAAATACATAACAAACTTTTTTTAGAACATACCATTATTTATCATGTTTTCAGACTGTGAATCAATTTTCTTCACCTATAGCAATAATAATTTTTTCTTTCCTAGAAGGAGTAAATTCTATACACACTTGATTTCTGTCACTTTAGATGTTTCAGTTCTTTGTGCAATTTTTACTAATTAAATCCAAGAAAATAGCTTTATATATTTTTATTTATTAAATATAATTAATTTTAATTATTACCAATTAATACAATCAATAATTACCTAAATATTATAAAAAAAAATTAAAAAAACTAAATTTTTTAAACGTTAGTTCAAAGTATTTATTTGAGCAAATGTCATTGATCAAGGCTACTTGATTTTAATGAAATTTCAAGAAATATAATTTCTGTTAATAATTTATTTTATTATTTGAACAACAATTGTTAAATACTGCTAGTAGTGAAAAAACTAATATATAAACTACGGTAGAGAAGACTATTATAGCCTCGCACTCTTAAATCCCTCGCTGCCACGCAGCTCGTGATTTAATACGCTCGGCTATAAAAAATGTCTCGCTACCTTGGTATATAATTACTATTTTCACACCTCTACTAACCAAACCTCGGTAACTTTGTTTAAAATCTTCCTCTAAATTACAAAAACTTGGCAAGATTTAATGAAAAAAAACAATTTTTTTCAAAATTGACATATCAAGAGTTAAAACATTAAAGATCTTTTTGTTTTTTAATTTCTGAAAAAAATACACTGAAATTGATGATATTTAATCCTTGTTGAAAGCAGGGCACCATATAAATTATATATAATTTTTTTCATATAATAAATTATAATTTGCTTATATTTTATTCAAATACTTAAATATTAGTCCGGTCAATTTAGACATTCGAAGTTACATAAAGTCCCAACAAGCTGAATTTCTGTGAAGTTGTTCAAAACATAATTATAAACAATGTATAGAAGTTCCCCATCATTCCCCTGTAAGGAAAAAATTTAATTCAAGGTCAAAGGTCAAAAAAATGAGTTTCGCGATTTTCAGCAAAACGGTAAGTTTTATCATAAAAGTACTTCAGACAAAAATTGTAGATCATAAAATTATCTATAAAAAATGTATCAATACTTTTTTTCATACGAGCCACTGTTTTTGAGATATAAAGATTCAAAAAGTTATAAAAGTTGTTATCGTCATAATATGCACACGTTTCCACGCCACCTATGAGGTAGTGTACTTAGCGCGTTTTTTTTAACGTTTCCCCAGTAGGCCTACTCCACGGGTCAGTTGTGATCCTGTTTAATGTAAAACTATTGCAAAATAACGGAAATTTTCAAAGATTGGGAAAGATAAAAGCGATGTAAATGAAAAAAAAGTGTTGAAGTTTATTCGTCTTATTCGTAAGTTTCAAATTCTTGTTCTTCTTCTTGATCTTCTTCTTGTTCTTCTTCTCCTGCTTCTTCTTCATCTTCATTTTGGATGCAAGTAAATTGCGTCAATAGCGATGTATCGCATGATACTTCGTCGGAGTCAAACGAATCCTCCATTGTTTGTGATTCAATATTAGAGCACGACCGGCCTTGACAATTTGTTCATGCCAAAGAACAAGACAGTCCGACTTTTTTGCAACCACATTTAGCACTGCATCCCTTTTTGCAGTTGCAAAAAATAGTGTTCAGTAGTTTTTCCGGCGCAGGTGGAAGTAAAGTTTGAACTGGCTCTAATATATTGTTGACCAACTTCCAACCCCAGTCTGTAGGGTCTAGCTGATAACCAAGCCACACTTGAACTTTTTTATTTT
>OY294044.1:26189282-26303002 GCA_958510825.1 Brachypterus glaber | reverse complement strand
GGGAATGATGGGGAACTTCTAGACATTGTTTATAATTATATTTTGAACAATTTCACTGAAATTCAGCTTGTTGGGACTTTATGTAACTTCACTCTCATTTTTTGGTCTAAATTGACCGGACTATATATATTTTCTATGTTTAATAAGATTCTTTGCCCAAAAATATTTTATAATTAATTGTTTTTCTTGGGAATAGGCAGAATAAAAACTATTTGTATATATATTTTTTAATTCTATTAAAAACGTTGCGGCACCTGGTTTTGAGCCATCATCAGTTAAAAAATAGAATTAGGAAACAAATGGTAATAATGCACTGTATAAATATTAAAAAAATAGAAAAAAAAATATATTCTTGTCAGTGTCAGTTATTTTACAAGAATATTTTTTTTTCTATTTTTTAATATTTATACAGTGCATAATTACCATTTGTTTCCTAATTCTATTTTTAACTGATGATGGCCCAAAACCAGGTGTCGAAACGTTTTTAATAGAATTAAAAAATATATATACAAATAGTTTTTATTCTGCCTATTCCCAAGAAAAACAATTAATTATATATTTTCTATTTATATTTTTTTGGGGGGGAGGGGGCGTAGGAAAAATATTTTAGCTAACTCGCTAAGAAAGTGTAATTTTCTTGCTCGTTTACTAAACTTACTCGGCTTTCACCTCGCGCGTATAAAACTTGTTACGAAATGTCTGCTTTTCTTAGGTTAGGTAACATACTATAGGAACATAACTTTTAATGGCTCTTTGCAAATGCAGAATTAATTTTGCCGAAGTTGCCTGATATGATCCCATTAAAAAATGCGAAAAAAACAGACATGAACGTAAACCGAACTCGACATGAACATGGTTTGTTTGAAATACAACGCACCAAAATTATAACTTAGTTAAAATCACGTCACATTCATTACGCATCAAAAAGTTAAAATTTGCAGGCAGCGTACATCAGGGTGGTGTAATTTGCCATAAAGAATTAGAAATATGGTCGGCGACCTTTTCGTAATTGGTTTATATCACAAAATATGTAAATAAAGCTTGAAAATGGCAGTTTTATTGGTATTTGTGTGCAGCAAGTTCGTCTTTCTAAGAAAAGGATCCCTGGGAAAAGATCCATTATTAAAACTTATGCCATATTTCATTCGTAAAATGGGGATAACTCATCTTTCTACTTTGGGACTCCGACACAGGAAGGAAAAGACGATAAGAATGTGCCGAATCTGCTTCAAGTTGAACATGGTGTTCACAGATTCGGTCTCCGCACGTCAATTTCGCTTTTTTTAAGGGATGCGGACTCTCAGACATAATGTACAAAGCATTCTTATTATAATAATTCCTTTATTTTATCCACAGGTCCGTAACTGTAAAAAAAATCCTGACAGAATATGTGTATAATATTTTTAGCACTGCACCAAAGCAAATATTTTCAACTAAAAATTTAAAAATTGAGGATTTCCTAAATAAAAAAAAACAGATTTTCCCCTGACCGTGAAATTTTAATGACTAAAAGAAAGGACCTCACTGAAAATTTCCCAACCTTTTCAATTTTCCCAAGTAAACAATTTGCTGACCACTGACCAGTTTCCCTTTACCCCTCAATTTTTCCAACATACGTTTTACCAAATCTGCCACTCAATTTTACCAACTGGACACTGGATTTTCCCATGGAAGCACCCAAGAATATTTAGTTAATTTTATAACTGTTGGAAAATGGAAAAAAAATTAACTAAAAAGCAAAAAAAAGTTAAGTAAAGTAACAAACAACCAAATTTATTATATTTAATACAATACAAAAAATAAAAACATCAAAACGTGAGAATAAAAAAATATGTATATGTTTCAAATTATGGAAACCACATTACCACGGTGTACTTCTTTGAAATTTTACTTTGACTTCAGTAAAGCCCTTTTTTCCATAAACATCTTATTTTTGCAATTAATTGCTTCTGTTTTAACTTGAGCACCCCCTGTGTGGGTGCTTAAAGCTTATTTCGCCAGAGGGTGCCCAAAATCATGTCAGGGGGTGCTGAGAATCCCCTAGCACCCCAAGTTTATCCATATACAAATAAATATAATTGCATTGTGTGATCAGTTGTTACTTTCTCCAGTGTTTCGGTGATTAGCCGGTTGTGTTTTTAAACCAAAACATTCTATTCTATTTCTAAAATCATATATCAGGTATCTATAACTTACCTTAGAATAACTAAAGAAGATGTTCTCATAAAAACACACACTAAAAATAAACGTCACTGTAAACATATGTTTATAATGTCACTGTTTACGCATCGCGCCATCTAGCAGTCACCGACTAACTACTATTTAAAAATTAAAATTACGATCTAGAAGGCTTCCAATCTCGCTCGTAGATACCAGCGCTTTTTAGTCAATACGTTACGAAATCGAACTACAAGTTACCAGTCCTTATTATCTACGTTTATGGATACAATCTAATGATGACCTAACTCAACCTAATCAAAAACGCATTGTGATTAATTATATCTATTTAATTACTGTAGTAAATACATGTGTGAATCGAATGAGGATATTTGACGAGGATATAAAACGATAAAACAATATGTTTCGTGATAGGACATGTTTTCCCTTAAGTAATTTTCTTTACTTTTTTATATGCTCATGCTCTCTACCATACTCTTACAATATATTATTTTATAAGAATCCTGCACACGGTTCCTGCGGTGGCGAACGTAAGTGATTTGTTTCGGATTTATGAGCGTTATTAATAAACGTGTCTCCATTACTCTATGCCTTTTACTCTATGCCTTTTTCACTCGGTTATTACACTCCTTGCATTCATACAGATTTAAATTATAAAGTCGCAATTTGATAAAAATATAGTAGATTACAGGTCGACTCGGAAAATAGTACTTTCCGAGACCTTATTAATGGGAGAGGCACGACGTGCCGAGACCATTTATAGGTCGAGGAAAAGTACCATTTTCCGGGAGACTTGTATACTATTTTATTCGCAACTGTTTTTATTTAAAGCTAAAGTACTAACTTTTTTGAAACCTAGATGTTTGAATTCAAATTAAGAAAATAATACTATAATACTTAGTTTTTTAGTTCTTTTCGTATTTACCACAAATAATTTTTACTGCATTTCACAAAAGAGGCACAATCATATAAAACTGAAGTTTCACATACGCGTAACCCAAAAAAAAACAACCACAAAAAGCATTTTTTTATAGCTCACAAGACACCGTTTATAACATTTGGTAAAGCTGGAGCTAAAGTGGTCTAACTAACATTTTTGGCGAAAATGAGTTACGTCCATATTTCAATACTAGGCATTATATATTTATAGTTTAAACGCATTTTAGGTTTATAATCCTGCCCAAACCCCTTAATTTAAACGATAACATTTAGGAACTCTACATTAATTTATTTTTTAAATTTGTTAAAAACGGTTTAACTCATTGTATTTTAAATATGTATTTTCCTATTTCTAAATATTTGCAAAAAATATATATCGAGCTTTATATAATAAAATTATTTTTGGGTGTACCCAACACCTTTTGGGGTATACTAAATAAGCCTGTTAAAAAAAAGGGTCACAATATGAATAATTTTAGCTAAAAACGCACAAGAAACGTAGTATAGAACATAAAAAGACCCACCAAATAAGATTGTAATTAATTTAATGTCATTTTAAAGCTATTTCACACATACATTTTGGAAATTGCTATTGTTGCCATAAGTGAAAAAGCTAAAGTGGTCTAACTAACATTATTTCCAACACTCGTTATTTCCCAAACAAAACCAACTATTGCAACAATTATGAAAGAAATAGTGTACCTTTAAACTATACTATAAAATTATTTTTGGGTGTGTCCAAGTATTACGTAACACTTTTTAGGGTATACTAAATGAGTCTGTTTTTACAAAAAAAAACATTTTTTTTTGTAAAAAATAGGCTTATTAGGTATACCCCAAACAGTGTTATGTAATACTGGGACACACCCAAAAATAATTTTATAGTATAGTATAAAGGTAGTACTACAGCATTTAATGCATAGTTGCAATAGTTGGTTTTGTTTGGGAAATGACGAGTGTTGAAAACAATGTTACTTAGACCACTTTAGTTTTTTCACTTTTGGCGAAAATAGCAATTTCCAAAATTTATGTGTAAAATAGCTTAAAAGTGGCATAAAACTAATTAAAATTTTATTTGTGGGTCTTTTTATATTCTATACAACATTTTTTGTGTGTTTTTAGCTAAAATTATTCATATTGTGACCTTTTTTTTTGTAAAAACAGGCTCATTTAGTATACCCTAAAAAGTGTTACGTAATACTTGGACACACCCAAAAATAATTTTATAGTATAGTTTAAAGGTAGTACTATACTAAGGACAGAAATTTTTAATTTTAAACAAAATTATAAAAATATTAATTTATTATTCCATCAATCTATTTTCTAATCATCGTACAGAGTGATATTGGTAGACTGACAGTTTCGGGCTTCTGGCCCTCTTCAGTACCAAGAGTCAACTCTGCACGCTGATTAAGAAAACGTTTTTAGACTTTACTCGCAAAAGGAATATAGCCATTAGATTGATGTAGACTTGTGCGCCATCTATTTCTAGATGTAGACAACTACTCATACCTCTCCTAATCTGGAGACTTTGAATGGTAGCAAGTTGAAGACTTGTGTGTCTCAAGCACATAGTACCACTAACGGGTGGTTAGACGTAGAATTCGTAAGGACAGAAATTTTTAATTTTAAACAAAATTATAAAAATATTAATTTATATTCCTTTTGCGAGTAAAGTCTAAAAACGTTTTCTTAATCAGCGTGCAGAGTTGACTCTTGGTACTGAAGAGGGCCAGAAGCCCGAAACTGTCAGTCTACCAATATCACTCTGTACGATGATTAGAAAATAGATTGATGGAATAATAAATTAGTACTATACTATTTCATGTATAACTGTTGCAATAGTTGGTTTTGTTTGGGAAATAATGAGTGTTGAAAACAATGTTAGACCACTTTAGCTTTTTTACTTTTGGCGAAAATAGAAAATTCTAAAATTTATGTATGAAATAGCTTTAAAATGGCACTAAAATAATTAAAATTATATTATATGGTTAGGTTTAAGTATTATTTTACACCTACTGTGCCAACTTACCCAAAAAAAAAAATTAAACTTTTGTGTGAAAAAAGACTATTTTCCTAAAAAGTGTCGCGTAATAATTGAAGGCACTCAAAACTAAAGTTATTTTAATGATATAAGTTTTTTTATATTTTGTGCTAACATATGCCCAAAAAGTTTAGTTTTAAAGGTAAAAGTAATTAATTATAAGTCAAAACGCGTTTTCTTCATTTTCACCATATTTACATTTTGTTAGTTAGACCACTTTAGCTCCAGCTTCACCATTTATTATCCTTTTCAGTCTCAAAAGTAAAAAACATTGACTAAAACTGTACATTTAGGTTTTTTAAAAAAAATGTATTAGATTATATTAGTGTTTATCAAAGTAGCAGTAGCAGTTCAGCCATTTTGACATTTTAATCGGTGGCGTCATCTAGCGGAAATTAATGATTTATAATGTAGACCAGTAATAAATAGTTTACTGGTCTCTATCTTTTTAATACAGGTCAGGTCAGGCGTGAAAACAGTGGTACAAGAAATCACGTGCTTCCCAAAATTTATTAATACATGTAATGGTATTACATATACAGTTGCGAATAAACTATATTTATTCGCAAATTACAAAACCTTCTTTGTACGAGTACACCCAAAAAGCCAATGCAAAAATATAAAACAGTTTTTTTTTTAACCAAGTGATTTTAAATTACTTGATTTTTAAAGATTTTTGATCCCTGAATCTGATTTATTCCGCAGAACTTTGCTGTCAGATCTGGTTTTTGCGAAAAACAATGTCAAAATTACTAAAAATTACCATTTTTGGGGTTTTTGAACAAATTTTTCTCAAAAACCTGACGCGGTGGAGATATTCTGGGCTCAGTTTCGAATTCAGAGTAAGTAGACCATCACTAATAGTACTTATTTTGGAAATATTGTCCTGAAAACCTGTTAAAAAGTTAATATTATATTTAATGTGATAATACCATGTAATGTTTATAAAAATATATTGTAAAATTACATAGATACGAAAAAATCACCTAATAATATAGTAAAATTACTCCAATTATATTTACTTTTAAAATATGGTAATTCTACTTTTTTCGTATAATGTATAATGTAATATCACATTATAAAGCATGTGAGGCATAGCGTAGTGGCAAGCGCGTATGCATAGCAAGCCTACTATCGTGAGTTCGATTCTCACTGGCGCCGATTTTCCTTTTTCAGTTAATTAATAATTGAAATTTGGCGAAGGCGATAAGTGAAGCGGACACTCCCTAGAAACTGGTTCGAAAGTCAGTATAAGCCGGTGGTTCCCTCTACTACTAGCCCACACAAGTCCTGGACTTAGGGGATGCTTAATTAAGTAAAATAGTACGAGGTTAAACAAACATGTAAATGTAAATGTAAATGTAAATAAGGTAAATTAACATACTCTTCTTACAGTGTATAAAACATAGCTTATGATAAAGAGTATACCAAAAAATGCGAAGAATTTCATATTCTCAGTTTTTATCTCTTTTTCTGTTTGACTAAAATAAATTTTATTTCACTCGATTATTAATCGATCCCAAATGAAAAACTTTCAAGCGTATAGAAAAAAAAGGTATGATCTATGATGAAAAATTCCAAACTAGAGAAACCCATAAAACTTTATAGGTTTTTAAGTTTAAAGTTCATATCGTTAGTGAAACTATAAAAACTAAATTATTATACCTACTGCTGAAAACAATGCTTTTTCTTGGGTTGTTTTTAAGCGAAAATCCTTTCAGCAAACAGTCTTTATATAAAAACTTAAATCATGTAATTCACCCCGGTCTGGAAACGATTTTTAGCTCAACTTTCATAAGTTTTTTTCATAATTTAATTATTTAGAGCTTTCGCATCTTTTTAATACCAAATTTAAAAAAATCTATCGATGCGTTTTTGAAAAAAACGATTTTCATTTGTTTAAACAAAAAAAATATGACATATTTAAAATTTATTTTAGATTTTACGTCATAAAATGATAAAAAAGTTTTTATATACGCTTGAGCTAAATTGCTTTTTAAGGGAGCTTTTTAAAGTGCATTTTTAGAATATTTATCACTTCATATCTCAGTAACGGTTTAACTTATTAACATGAAATTTTTACTGAACTATAGAACCAATAAATGTAAGCATTTAACGTTTTATTAAAATTAAGTTTTTGACCCGGGGCGTAGATAATGGGTGCCTCATAATTTATATGTAAAACTGTAAGTCCGACCCTGGTTAAACATTTAATTTTTTATAAAATTACATATTTTTTTGTTAAAACAAATGAAAATCGTTTTTCTCAAAAACGCATCGATAGATTTTTTTTTAATTTGGTCTTAAAAAGATGCCAAAGCTCTAAGTAATTAAAATATAAAAAAAACTTGGGCTATTTGAAAGTTGAGCTAAAAATTGTTTCGAGACCGGGGGGAATTAGAATTGTTTTATGTTTAATTTTATAGTGCTCTTCACAGAACGTACACAGATAAAAATCACGCGATTCCCATTTTAACCCATTAAGGACGAAGTAATTTTTTCATGGCCGATTTTTTTCTTTTTTTGATAGTGTTGTTAAATTCAAAAAAATATCTTTATTTTAAAACTATTGTTATGAGAACACTAGTTTAATAGTATTTATGCCCAACTTTATTTTAATGTTTTCTTATATATTTTTTGATGCTGAGTCCAAATACGTCAAGTTTAGTTTTCCAGATAATCGACCCTAAAGATTATATAAGGGTACAGTTAGAGAAATCACATATTTTCGTTTAATATTTACAAAAATTGATATTTAGAGGTTAAAAATGAATTTGATATTAAAACAACTCTATCCTCACCCCTTAATAGGGTAGAACCATCCCTTTTATATATATTTTTAAATAACCTGATAAGAGTTAGTACCTGGGGTTTTTCGTCTCGTTAAAAACGAATTTGATATTTTAAAAAATCTGCCTTCTCCCCTTAAGGGAGTAGAACCACCCCTATTTATATTTTTTTATTTAAAGTGATAAAAAATCGTACATAGAAACGAATTTTATTTATTCATATTTTAACAGATATATCTCCACCCTCTATACTTTCCCGAGTAAAGTCTTGCGTTAGGAAAAAAAAAATAAAAATTTTCTATTGTTTTTTTCATGTTTTTCGAAAAAATAAACTTTTTTTGAAAAAATCTTTGAATTTATTTTATTTTTTTTTCTCGTTTTTGGTTTTATAAACCTAGGCCTAAAGGAAAAGTATTATTTTGTTGTCAGTGGTATTTATATTTTTTTAATTAGCTGATAAAAGTTGGTACATAGGTGTTTTGGGATTTTTTGTAGGAAATATTTTTTTTTAATATTGAATTTGGTTTGCGAGTCCCAATGTACCAAATTTTATCAGGTTAATTAAAAAAAAATATGTAAATATGGGTTGTCCTATGGATTATATGGGTAAAGATAAAATAATAAGTACATAATACATATATTATGTACATAACTTTACTATATTTTTAAATTTTACATAATATATTATATATCTTTAATGATAAGTTATATGATATTTGGGGCGCTTTATTCACGTATTATTACGCTAGGTTTGGACTTTTTATCCGATCGATATTAAATTTTTAGGAAACTCATGTTCTATGTGAGAAAAAACGCTATTGTTTTTCAGAAAATCTCTTAAAAATTGAAAAAATAGGGGCGCAACTTTTCAAAAAATAATTTTTAAATGTTAAATAAATTCAAAATCCGCTATAATAACCTTTTTGGTAAATTTAAATTACGAAACACAATTTACAAAAATAGAAAAAATAAATAAAAATGGCATACTTATTTATTCCCGTCAATTTTCAAACTGTTATAAAAAAAACTGTAAGAAATTGCACAGCACAAAATTCTCTATGCAAAAGTTTTTATATCGACGGATTACTCTGAACAAATACGATAAACTTTGCCGACCTATAGCTCGGACGGCTATAGCCTCTAAATTCAATTTATTGTGTAGTAAAATTTTAAAAGATTTGTATATTGTGTTATTGCACGAACAAATAAAGCACATAAAGTTTGTTTACTTTTAGAACCAGAACGTGGAACTTTACTTAATTTGTTGTTTCTCTCTATTTGAAATAAGTTATTTTTGCAGTATTGCTTTATAGATACAGAGTGTTTTTATATAGAAACCTCTCACTTTTTGTGTTTAAGGTAAATGTCCCAATTATCGTCCACTTAAGCACTAAATCAGACTTTGGTAAGCCACAAAAAGTTAGTTTAAAAGAGTATCAAAATTAAAATGAATCAACATTTATTGAATTTTACTAAATTATATTTAAAATTAACGTATATATCATCAAAAATATATAAATAATTGCTATTTATAAAAATGTATGATGTCCCAATTATCGTCCACATAATTTTTGGGGTTGCCCCAATTATCGGTCACGGTGAAACAAGATGATTTTTATATTATATTTATTAATATTTATCATAAAAGTGGACATTTAAAACATGTTTTTAAAATATAGCATTTACAATATGAAATTTATAATTAGATCCGGAAAAAATTGTCTTTTAAGACAATAAATAATAGGTATTAAAAAACTTATTTATTCTGTACTCCTTTATTTCCATATTAAACCGCTGATGAATTGAGATGTAGGTATTGTGGATATTGTAGATATAGGTAGATATTGGAGTAAATCCAAAGAAATCTTAATCAAACGTGCGACCTTTTAGGTAATTTTCAAGATTTTTCGAGGAAATATTGAGGGAAAAATGCGAGAAAATTTAAGGGATTGTTTCCTAAAAGAAATTCAAGGAATACAGCTTTTTTAGCAGATAACCCTTCAGTTTAAACTTATTTTTTTATGTTTTTCCCATATGATTTCATAGTATTTGATTTCTTATTATCTATTTTTTTAGTATCCAGTTTTTTAGTATGTAGCTATTTCTTTTCTTCTATATCTTGCTCAGATTTCTTTTTTCCAGAGTTCAAGTTTTCGGTTCTCTTCTCTTTGGTTTCTTTTTCCTCTTTTTCTTTCAACTCTAACGCCTTTTTATCTTCTTTCCATTAATATGAGGTAACCTCGTCCATTTTTTTTTTGTTATGTTTTACTAATAACCAGAGCCCGAGCACTCATTTGGCTTTGACTCATCTTTTGAATTGAGTTCTTGTAGAGTGAGGACATACGTCTTGCGGTCGCTTATATTCATTTATTTATGCTACCCTCATGAACGAAAGAGCAGCTCTCTAATCCCCGAGGTCTGCTAATAACAGATTATTTATCTTCTTATTCTTTATGCCAAAGAACAATTCAAGAAATTACTTGTGCATTGGAAATGGTAAGAGTTTTTAAGGTTATATTGATTTTGGTCCTACATTCTTCTTCAGAACTAGATATATATTTACTGAATTTTTTTAATGAATTTTTAAGGCTAATATTTTTACTACTTATAAAAGATTATTTTCTTGATGATTTACCATTTTTTTTTGTCTTATGGACCACCAGAAATTAAATAAACTTATATTGTTAAATGGACCTTGCAAACCAGAATATCTATTTCTTGCCTCGAAAAATGCAAGGAGTTTGTAAATGTTATGTTTTCTGTTTTTTTTTTAATATTTTTGTTCTTACATATACAAATATTATCCAAAACGGTGTGATTACAGGCGTAAAAAAACTTGCAAGAAGTGGACGATAACTAGGACAAATATAGGACGCTAATTGGGACAAGCCACGTATACGTGGATTGTCCCAATTAGCGTCCTATATTTGTCCCTGTTATCCTCCACTTTTTGCAAGTTTATTTTTAAGCTTATTTGTGAAAAAATGGTAGGACGATAATTGGTCTTGTTAAACTTTGTTATGTTAACAATTAATATTTGAGAAAATTCATAAAAAATATTAATTTTTTTGGTTATATAAACTTAAATTGAGTTTGGCCCAATTATCGTCCGCCCGGACGATAATTGGGTAATGATTTATTTTCCAGATATCGTCCGGCTTATTTTTTTATTAAAACTGAGATTTATCCTAAAATTTTACATAATAAAGTTAATAATGTGTTTACAAATTACTAAAACCAAATTTTTACTTAAAATGTGTTAAAATAACTCAGATATATCAATTTACTTCAGACCTCTGAACTTATCTGACTGACTAAGAAGTGCATTATAGATAGTATTACAGTTGACATGTGATAGTTTATTCGTTTGTGTAAAATTATACAGAAAAGTAATGCTGCCTGAGTAAACATAGCTAACATATCAATTATTTTATTAAAAATTGAAAACTAAGTTAATTTGACCCGATTCTCTTATTTTTTTAGAAAATATAAGAAAGTGGACGATAATTGTGACATGGTCGATAATTGGGACATTTACCTTATACAGGTTTAGATTAACTTTAAAAATTCTAGTATTCTAATTATAGTATATTAAAGTACTAGTTTTACAACATACGTTTTTAGCGCACGAGTACAAGTTTAGAAAACGAACGAGTTTTCTAAAGTACTTGTGCGCTAAAAACATGTTATGAAACGAGTGCCATACAATTTTTTCTATTTTACTCTAAAATTTAAAAAAACTTACATTTAAATTGATGACTGATTTAGGGATTTTTGTTTTGGGTTGCATTATAGTTTTTGCCATGTTTAAAATTCTAAGAACAAATGATATTTTGATATATATATATATATATATATATATATATATATATATATATATATATATATTATAGTCATCTCTTCTCTTTTTCACTGAGTAACCAAGCCACAATTTAACACGGTAAAAAATAACCTAAACACTAAATTTTGTAGAAAATTAAACTTTAAAGCGACGTTGACATTTTCACCGAAAACGTAAAGCCATAGTGTTTTGTCCTGTTGCCAACCTGAAAGAAAAAATAAAATTTCTTATGGGCATATAAGAACACGCAAAATGCGTGTGATTATGTGCTTATAAGAGTCGGAAAATAGAAAAAATAAAAATAGAATGGATTTCATCGGCTTTTCCTTGTAATGTTTTATATTTAAATTGATATTCGTACCGAATTTGAAAAAACAAATCATTCAGCTAAATGACATCGTATCACTAATAAAAATGTCTTCAGGAAGGAAGTTCTTGAACCTGTCAAAGATTATCCTACATAACCAATAATTATTATAATAAAGCAACTTAATTAGGAATATTTATTAAGTCAGGTTTAACCAAAAGTAAAAATACACTTTTTCTACGACTGCTTTAGAATATAAGCAAATACACACACATTTCAAACACGGAATAAATCCATTCTAGCTCTAGATACTGTATGAATATTCCGTATCAAGTATTAGAATGAGCACATGTAGTGCCATCTCTTGTTTATAAAAGTAAAGAAAACTGTAGCAAAATTAGCAAAAATATATTTTTTTACCATGAAATATTGAATAACTTAATGTAATTTAAAGTTTTGCTTTAAAATTACATAAAGTTTATTAGTTTTTCTTAATATTTGACCAGTTTTTTATCAATTTAGTTCAAAAAATTAAAACTGCTCCATCTATTGTTAAATATTTAAACCTGATATCTGTCACAACAATCTGACATAACCTTTAATTTTTGCATTATAATTTGTAAATATATGCTAAAATTAAATAAAAATCTTTTTTAACTACTGATTTGATAAAATTATTACATAACATTTACAAATAAAGCAAATTTAAAAATATGTGTTTTGTTGCATTTACAATGTCGAGTCACAAAAAACATTGTTTTTAACCTTGTCCGCAGTTTAAAGCCATACACTGTTTCATATTTGCAGTCTAAGAAAAAGTATAGTCTACAACACGTATGGAATACTCATTCCGCCCTCGCGGGACCGTCCTACTCGCCTGCCGGTTCATATGACAAACTTTCCGCTCGCGCGGAATATTGTCTATTCCATACTAGCTATAGAATATACTATTATCTAAGTAAAAAATAAGGAAGATACAGCAGTATTTAACTTTATTTCATTATACGTCTAGACAGTTTATGAACTGTCTAATTCGCTAGATGGCTGAAATATAAACACTTCAACTAATATATACCTACTTGCATAAAATAGTTTTGCATCCATACACTTGATATAATAATATCAAGGGAAATTCTTTGAAACGTTAACAAGACAGAAATGTATATTAGTTCTTAATAATACAAGGGACAAGATTTTGCTTTTAGTCCCGAAGGAATTTATCATATTCTTAGGAAGGGTTGAAAGTGTATAAGTTTTTGTTTAATTATCTGAAACATTGTTCACTTAAACTAAACTTGACAAATAAATTAGAGATGGGTTATTTTTGTAGTCTAGTTTTCTCATTAGGTTTATTACGTTCCTTTTGATAAAAAAATCAATTTTAAATTTAATCTGTTTTTCATATGTGAAGAAAATACTGCTGCCAAAAACAATATAGATTTTATTAACTAACATAAAAAAAGAAAAAAGCTTTAAAAAAACTAAAGTTTTTTTTTTCGAAAAAAGAAATACTTTTATTTAAAAAAAAATAATTTTACGTCTTTTAACTTCTTTACCCCAGTTCAACTTTGAATAAGAAACCTATAGTCTATGGTCCAAATTTAAAGTCTTTATCTTAAAGCGTTCTTAAGCTATCACTTTTACAATTTTCTTGGAAAAGCAGACAGACCGACAAATAAACAGAAAAACAGATACAGAATGCATGACATCTTCTCCTAATAAAACTATACTTTTCTTACATACGAACATATTTAATGCGATTGAATGTAAATTACATATATACATACATTTACTATTGAGTTTCGAGTTACTGAACCAAATACAATTATTGCAGAATTAATTAATATTCCTCACATAAATTTCAAATATTATTCCACATAGTGAAACAGACATATTATGTACTCACTGACAATTGAATCGTTTATTTCAAAAAAATCATACAGCCAATACAGAAACTTTGGAAAAGGGGGAAATATTTTTTGTGTATACAATGCGAACTACCCATAGACCATCAATGATGGTCCATCATATATGCATAACCTATAATGGTATGTGTATAGTCCGGGAGACCACGCCAAGTAGAATTTTTTTTATTAGCTCACCTTTGAGATTTTGTATATGTGTTCTTTATGTCCAGTCAAACAACTTCTTACATAATAAAGTTCTCGGTAGCGGGGCGTTTTTCTTTTGGACCAACCCTTAACTTTAGGACGTCCGACAACGGTATTGCCCGAAAATTTTTGTGAGGCAAGGTTACCACTTGATTTTAAATATTTGTATTAAACAATCATGAAAAAATCATCTGTGTGGTGTTAAATGTAATGATGTCATAACTTTACCATGTTAGGTTAGTTATGACGTTATAACATTTTATCACCTTACAGCTGATTTTTTTCAGGATCGTTTAATAAAAATATTTAAAATCAAGTGGTAACCTTGTCGGACAAAAATTTTCTGGCAATACCATTGTCGGACGCCCTAAATTTAAGGGTTGGTCCAAAAAATAAAATAAAACGCCCGCTACCGAGAAATTTCCTATGTAAGAAGTTGTTTGACTGGACCTAAAGAACACATATACAAAGTCTCAACGCTGAGGTAATAAAAAAATATACTTGGCGTGGGCTACCGGACTAGCATGCAGTCAATAAAACTTGTAAACTCTTAAATAAATTCTTAAAACTAATTTTGATTCTTTTTTTCTCAAAGTTTCTGTAGGTGGCCTTATGATGTTCTTGAAATAAGCCATATGGTTTATATATAGACATTTAACTATAATAATTTTTTGACTATAAAATTTTAATTTTTAGCATTTAGCAATCAGATCTCTGTTTTAAGGGATTAAATAGTTTCTTCAAACTTAAAGCTGTGTGATTGGTAGATTCTTTAGACCAGAAATTAGACTTGTAAATTCTTAAAAAACAAAAAATTAAAAAAAAAAACTAAATAATTTATTCAATCAAAATTTTAGTTTTAATCTATTAATTGCTCTTTTAAAAAATCTTATTAGGTTTCTTAAAGTATAAAATAAAATTATATCTTCGTTGTCCTCTATATATCCGCTATTTAACCCTTTATAGATTACTGGTCGATATTTTAACTAAAAAAACATTTGTATCAAACAGGCATGAATATAGTTTTATTGTGGAGACGAAGACCGGACTGAAAAACGACCAGCACCTGCGGGTGCTCGCGAAAATCGGTAATTACCATTAAACGGAATAAATTCAGTTATGACTCATCAACGTTGAAAATAAACACAGAAACAAAGGCTTACGGAATAATTTTGCCGAATTATGAGGGAAATTTTTATAAAGATCACTAAATCGAAACATTTGACGACTAATTTGTTACACACAACAATATTGAATATACATATTAACTATAAATATGTAAATATATCGGTGTTTTTCGAAGAAAATAAAAATATAAATATTTAAAACCTCGCGTCAACGATAGAATCGACGCGGCGCCTATGCGAGCACTGGAAATTCGCCGATGACTGGTAATTACTTATACCACAAAAGCGCAGATTTTTTATGGCTTATCAAAAAAATACGGTTTTCATCTATTTGTTTGCAGAATTAGTTTCTGAAAAGCAGTAAGTAAGATATTGGCATTTAAAAAGGCATTTAGTCGATATATCAACCCTCTGCAAAAAAAAAAAATAAAAAAAAGACTTTTTAAATATAATTTTGGCCGGATTACCTTGATAAAATAACAATAAACATGTTTTTTATTCGCTTGTATGCCAAATCGACATTTTTCGGTTAGAAATGTTAAGTTAAAAGTGACTCTTTTGTTAAGGGTTTGTCTTTTGTTTTATTTTGGCGGGCTGCAGCCCACCAAAGTACTTTTGCGGTCCCTTATGGAAAATTGTCAGATAACTGATATAACCAAATTAAAACTAATTTTACTTATTATTTATAGTTTTTTTTTTGTTAAAAATATGTTTACAAGCGAATAAAAAATATCGTATGATACACGGACGAGAAATAAATCTCGGTCTTACGCGGTTGTGAATCTCGGGTCAGGGCTCGATTCACAATCTCCGCATGCGACCGAGAAACATTATTTCTCGTCCTTGGATCATAATATACTATTTATAAAAAAATTGTTGAATTCGTATTCGTAATAATAATAAAGTTCTTTATTGGCTGAGTAATAGGCTATTGACCGAACTCCTTCCGCTATCTGCTCTAAAAAAAAATAAAGTGTAGTTTTTCTTGTCTTAAAGAATGTAAATTTCATATACCAAGTTTGTAAAGTATACTCTTTTCTTATAAACTTGGTAAAATCTTCTTTTTGTTTGTAATAGCAACAGCGACATATTTTAATTGCAAGATATACATTCCTTTTTACTTAAAACTACGGAAAGTTCTTAAAGAATATTACAAGAAAACATCAAGTAAAATATTTTTCACACGTTTCCTTTATATATAAGTAGGCACTTTTTATTTCTAAAAAATTCAAAGCATATGTAGGTAAAGTAAAAGTTTTTTCATGTTTTTTCATGTAAAACCCTATCGTGGCAATATTATGACACCTTATGCGATATTTTTGTAAATATGTACGCCTTTTGATGTTTATGATTATTTTTGTGCACACACAGAGAAATAATTACTAAACATAATCACGCAATTTTCAGATCAAGTGGCTCAAAGGTTTGTATGTTAAGTATATATTTGCTTGACTGAAGGTTAAAAATCGAACCACGAGGTTTTAATAAAATTTTATTGTGTTTTAAATAAACTTAATTAAAAGATAACAAGTAGATATGTTTACTGAGTAGTTAAAATAATAAAAATAATTAAAAATACCTAGTACTAATTCGAAACAAGTACTTATTGAAATTGAAACAAACTGAGCCCCTTGACACGTAAGGCGCCATGGGGGATCAACCTTATCCACCATTCTGCTAAAAATATTAATTCAGTATGGCCGTGGGGATCGATGGTATCCGACAGATCAAAAAATATTTTGGTCGTGTCGAATAGCATTGATGCTATACCGGGTGTTTCAGGAAGGTGGTTCACCCATCTTAACATTTTTACTTTTTTAGGTAGAATCTTGAAATTTGCAGAAGCCATATTATGTGTAATTAAATTTTGTTGACATAGAAATTTTTTGGCACTTCTGGTTTCGCCGGAAATCAATCGAACTTTCGATTTTTAAATGAAACACCCTGTATATTTTTACATATTTTGATTCAGAAATCAATTCTGAGAATAAACATGTGTCACTTGTCAAATTTTGACAGGTCATATAATTTTTTAGTTAAATCTTCATTTTAAATCTTTTGTGTTTTAATGCCAAGTTCTTCCAAATAAACTATTCATGTGTGATATCATAATGTTCTCAAGAAAATTTTCTTTCATTTTAACCTAATGAGCCACCCTCTTTCCATTTGAAAAAAAAATACTTATGGACCGAAGTATAATTTTCGAACCTTTAAGAGCCCACCACATTTAGAGTTTTGGGAAAAAATCAAAATAGTTTTTTCTGAAGATACTAGACCAACAATTAAGCGAATAATCTGATTTAAGGCACTCTAGATTTAAAATAAAAAATTAAATAAAATATTACATGACCTGTCAAAAATTGACAAGGTACACATGCTTGTTCTCAGAAATTATTTTTAAATCGAAATATGTAAAAATATACAGGGTGTTCCATTTAAAAATCGAAAATTAGATTCATTTCCGGCGAAACCGGAAGTGCCAAAAAACGTCTAACCATGTCAAAAAATCCTAAATTATACGTTATATAGCTCCTGCAAATTTCACGATCCTACATAAAAAAGTAAAAAAGTTAAGGGGGGTGAGCCACCTTCCTGAAACACCCGGTATTTCAATGCAAAAGATATGGGACGTTATTCAATATGTTTTAGGAAATACGTGGGTATATATTTGAAAAACAAAAGTTGGGGTCAGTTATAGTTGGAATTCTAATATTTTTTTATATTTATATTTCGCAGTAAATATTTGACAGCTTAACTCAATCATCAACAAAGCAATTAATTACTGAGCTATAGTCTAAAAAGTTTATAGAAGAAAGTTTCTATGGTCTGTTTTTTCAAGCAACATAGTAAATTCAAAATCGCACAGTAAATACTTTTACTACAGGTTTGAATAGTATATGTGTATGTGTATAGAATAAAGTTTTATAAAATAAACTACGCAGTATATTCGCACATCCAATACTCGAATCTGTTTTGAAAATATTCACTGTACGATTTTTAATTTACTATCTTGCTTGAAGAAACAGACCATAGTAGAAAATTTCGCGTATACAGTTTTTAGTAAAAAGTTTCTAGTAGAAATTTTATGGATAAAATCTTCTGTTGGCGCCTTCACCAAAATTGTAAATTTGTTACAGAATTTAATTTCTTTAGTTCAGTTATAAAAATATAATTTAGGTTTGATCAAAGTATAATATAAAAGTATAAATACATTATACATAAAATTAATCTGGATTTATCGAAATTAACTTCATAATAAGAATTAAGATCTGTTTACTTGCGACATGTCAAAACGTTACAAAAATTGTCCACGTCCTTCATAGAACCAATTTATAACAATAGAGACTGAGATTTTAGTTGACACACGTGATAAAACTTAATGTTAACCCCCAAAAGTATAGCCGCATAGTGGTTGCAAAGATACAGAATAATATCAATTTAAGATTACTGATTTGAAGTCCTCAGCATTTAAGACTTCAAATCAGTAATCTCAGCATTTAAGACTTATAGCTAAATTATTAAATACATTTTGACCGGCCTAAACCTTCCCCACTAAACGGGAGACTTACATCTCTACTCTCAATTTCCCTACTCCGTAATATCTACTCCGTAATATATCTACTCTAAAACATCTCTACTCTCCAACAACTCTACTCTGCACTATATGCACTCGATTAGCCACTTGTTATTACTCAAAAAAAATTGTCATGCTCAAAAAGTCACTATTAAATATAAATTTAGTTTATTAATTACTTACTTATTAGTGCATGTTTAGAATAATATATTCGTAATTGTTCTAGATTTGGATTTAAACAAACTTTTCTTGTAAAAAATAAAATAATCTAGAAGGTTTTTTGTTCCGCGAACTGCTCATTTATTATTAAGTGGCTAATAAAGTGCATATAGTGTGGAGTAGAGTTATAGGGGAGTAGAGATGTTATAAAGTAGAGATTTTAAGAAGTAGGATTGTTGTGGAGTATGGATATTGAGGACTAGGGATTTTATAGATTAGGGATGTTAGGGAGTAGGAAAATTGAGAGTAGAAATCTTAGTCTACCCACTAAATTTTAAGAATAAAATGTCATCAGAACGTCAGTTTTTAAAGTTTTTGTCCTTAAGGATTTTAATTATAAATTATATAAAAATAAGGAGCTATTACGTTCCTTTAGGAAAGTCTTGGGTTATTACAACTTATTGAAATATTTTTATTGTTTTTTTTTTATGTTGAGCAATCAAAAAAGATGATTTTCGCGAAAAAAAAATCTTCTGTTAGTCGATCTGCGTAGAAATTTTTTTAACTAAGATAACTCGAGGAGGCTTTCAACTAAAGACTTATAGTCTGGAACTTAGGTTCCTTAGTTCTCGCATGTAAATATTTTTGGTAAAA
This sequence comes from Brachypterus glaber, assembly GCA_958510825.1. Lineage (NCBI taxonomy): Eukaryota > Metazoa > Arthropoda > Insecta > Coleoptera > Kateretidae > Brachypterus > Brachypterus glaber. The sequence goes on along the minus strand of OY294044.1, from coordinate 26,283,279 downwards.
ATCGGAGTGCAGTGAGATAAGCGGTATACAACTATAAAAAAAAACAAAAATGTTAAAATTTTCGAAAAAAGGTTCGTTAGAAAAATTTAATTTTTAATTAAAAAACAAAGCGTTTAAAGGTCGATTCAGGCATAATTATCACTAACTACACTAAAATGAATTAAGAAATTAAGAAATTAACAAAATTAAAAAACATAACCTCAAATTTTATAATAAATTTTCCGTGGTATGCAACAATAAGGTAACTGCTAAATAGATAATAGGCATGTGTAAATACGACTGAATAAGTAAAAAAAAAACAATTATCTATTGCGTAGGACAATTATTACTATATTTGCAGTTGTTGGGTCTAAAAATCGTGTTTTAAAACCTACTTCTCCAAAAGTACCTTTTATTTTTTATGTAACTACTGTGTTTTTCCTTAAGCCTGAAAATGTAGGAATTTTTAAAATACAGATGTGTCGCCATCTTCATTTTTATTTTGATACTTGGATAACGATTATTTATAAAATGTTGCACTAAAGTTTGTGTATTTCAGAAATTCTTTTTCTATAGTATATTTTAAGATTCTATTATTATTTTATGCTATATTTTTTCTTTTATCTTAATTGTTGCATACCACGGAAAATGTATTATAGAATTTAAGGTTATGTTTCTTAATTTTGTTAATTTCTTAATTCAGTTTAGTGTAGTTAGTGATAATTATGCCTGAATCGACCTTAAGATTTGTAATCGGAAACCTTAAAAAGGTTGATAATCACCTAGGATCCACTGTGCGGCTATTGTTTCGTCGAACTTCTGCCATTGTTTCCAAAAACGGTAAACTGAACAGTCACGTTTTCCTTCTGCTTGCAGCTAAACTGCGATCGTACATCGGGGATTGATTTAAACGACGTTTATTATATTGGAAATAACATTTATTGTACGATGTTACAATGGAATCCTTATTAAACTTATTTTTCGTTTAACTAAACAATACAGTTCAAACTGGTAAAACATTAAATTAACTTAGGTATACTTTTTTATGATTTAAAACATATGTTTAAGTATATTTTTTAGAATTTAAATACATTTTTCTTTCAAATGCATAATTTCTTAATTTTATTGTTAATATTATAACCTTTTTCATAACCCTACAAGCTAGAAGAGTATTATACAATGCTAACAAAGGTTCTCAGATCCATTTGAATGTTGGCAATATTTAAAATTATATTCTTTTAATCCTTTTTTTTTTAAGGAATAACTTCATTTTAAACGCGTGTACCAAAAGTAAAACAAAAGACATCTGGGTCCCGGCTCATGTATTGGTAGGTATTTTCATGTACAATACACATCACGGTGGGCTTTAAGCTTACGGAGATGAAAACATCGAACACCCCATAACTGACAACGGGATATTGTTTCTAATGCTTTCAGAATTACATGTTCGTTGAGAACAAAATCGTAGGTGTAGCCGTTTTTTATTCCATCAAAAATTAGTATATTAGTATATATGTGACCCAAAAAAATTTCATATTAAAAAGTTTGGAGGTCTCACGCCTTAAATTTGTTTATTGGGGTGAGAGTATCATCCCTAATTGTTTTCAAAATTTTTGAAAAAATCTAGAGGTCGTTCACAGCCATTTTTCAAAAAATATGTTTGCTTAGCTTTTTTTATTTTTTTTAAGGCCCAAGGATTTTTTATTTAATTTTTTTTAACACGAAACGGTATAAAGTTATAGTAAATTGTTAACCTAAAAAAAAAACTGAATTTTTCTTTCAAAATGGCGGAGCTGTGCCCTTTAAAGTTTGAAAATTCACTACATTGCTTGATTTTAGGTCTAATTACAGGCACAAAAAAATGTTTTTCATTGTCTTCAAACATTGTGCGTGTAGCCCAATATGTCCTCACATAAAAACAACTATATTTTTTTATCGGATATACAGGGTATCAAGAAAAAATAATATATACATTTTTTAACACTTTTGAGAGGCCAGACACATCCGGCCAGCCGGATGTGTCTGGACACATAAAATTTATATTAATTTTTGAATTGAATGCGTATATTTTATATTATTTTTTTGCCTAAAAACCGAATTTATCTCTCAAAAGTGTTAAAAAATGTATATATTATTTTTTCTGGATACCCTGTATATCCGATAAAAAAAATATAGTTGTTTTTATGTGAGGACATATTGGGCTACACGCACAATGTTTGAAGACAATGAAAAACATTTTTTTGTGCCTGTAATTAGACCTAAAACAAGTAATGTAGTGAATTTTAAAACTTTAAAGGGCATAGCTCCGCCATTTTGAAAGAAAAATTCAGATTTATTTGAGGTTAGCAATTTACTATCCCTTTATACCGTTTCGTATTAAAAAGATTTAAATAAAAAATCCTTGGGCCTAAAAAAACATAAAAAAAGCTAAGCAAACATATTTTTTGAAAAATAGCTGTGAACGACCTCTATATTTTTTCAAAAATTTTGAAAACAATTAGGGATGATACTCTTACCCCAATAAACTAATTTAATTGGTGAGACCTCCAAACTTTTTAATTTAAAATTTTTTTGGGTCACATATATACTAATATACTAATTTTCGATGGAATAAAAAACGGCTACACGTACGATTTTGTTCTCAACGAACATGCAATTCTGGAAGCATTAGAAACAATATCCCGTTGTCAGTTATGGGGTGTTCGATTTTTTCATCTCGGTAAGCTTAAAGCCCACCGTGACATATTAATAAAAGTGTCGTGACATAACTTTAAAAACAATAAGCAAGTATTTGAACCTTGGCACACAAATATTCATTATTAAAAAAAAACCTCCGTCTGCCTTTCCCTATATTACAAACCTATGTTTCTAATTCAGTCAAATTGTAATACCATTTTGTTACCAGTATGGGTAAATAAATATTCCCTGTGGTCTGGTTGTATCCATTTAAACTGTTAAACGTATAGTCTACCCGTAAAATAAATAACTTCACTAAACACCGAATATTCCCGAAATAATTAAAACAAACTAGAATGCTTTGTGTTTATAGTACACTCTTGGATATACATATACATGAAAAATAAATTAAGACAGGAATTTTTCATTTATTATATTTTTTCAATTATAAAAATGTTAGTTAGCGAGCATGTACTGTTAGTACTGACCATCACCAGAAACTAAATATTTAACTAAAAAAAGATTATATTTTCAACGAAAATATTATATATTAATATATTTAATATGCCAAACCTATAAGCAAACCAAACACTCTTTTTTTAACTGTGTAAAAAAAAAAGATATTTCAAATAAGACGATCATGATCGAAAGTGTTTTCATTCATTCTGATTTCCATAACACTTTTGCTTCATTCATTGGTAGGTAACTACATACTTTATACAATAATTAATTAATTTCTATGGTCTGTTTTTTAAGCAAGATAGTAAATTAAAAATCGCACAGTGAATATTTTCAAAACAGATTCGAATATTGGATGTGCGAATATACTGCGTAGTTTATTTTATAAAACATAAACTATAACTATATTCTATACACAAACATATACTATTCAAACCTGTTGTAAAAATATTTACTGTGCGATTTTTAATATACTATATGCTTGAAAAAACAGACCATAGTTTATTTCAATAATTTGACAGGTAGTAACATAACCTCAAACCTCACTTTTTTATTTAATATTTCTGGAACTCTATAAACCACAGTAACCAATTTTTTCACATGCCTTAATATTCATAAAGGCTATCATTTCATGTAATTTGTATTTGGTAATTTTAACCAGAGACGTGCGAAATGGGGAGGTGATCTCACTTTTTTTCCCCATACTTTTTTATTTTTTGAAACTTCTCAATAAAATATTAATCTTTAATTAAAAATACATAAAAAAGGTACACTATTCAGGGTGTATTTGAAATAGGGTAGGAAATTTTAACAGGTGATTCTACATGATAAAATATGACAAAAAGTTCCTATAAACGTATGTCTAAAAATGCGTCATAAGGGAGCTACGCCCCTTTGAAATTGGCTAAAAAAATCGGTTTTTATTTAATAACTCAGGAACCCTTTGAGATATGTTAACGAGGTTTTGCACGTGAATTAATCCAATAAGGCCCATCTTTGTATGTCATTTTCACGTACTTATTTAAACCAGGGGTGTGCGAAACGGGGGTGCCTTATCAGTTTTTTGTCCCAAACTTTTTTCTGTGTAACTTTTTTGCAATTTTATTTTTGAAATATGATTACCCAGGTCAAAATACATAAAAAAGGTTCTCTTGTTGTAATACTGTAGGATTAACCGTTTTCGAGAAAAAATCATTTGAAGGTGAAATTCCACGGTTCGAGGACGAAAATTAAATACGAAAATGTCGAAAATCAAAATTTTAATGATGCAATGTTATTCTACATCAAAAACTAAGAAAAAAAGTTTCCATACATGTAGGTCGAAAAAACGCTTTTAAAGCTACCATGGCCCTTTAAAAATGATGCATATTTAGGAGACCATAGCTCTATTAGGATTGATTTTTGGAAGTACCTGTATATGAGTTTTTTTTCTTAGTTTTTAATGTACATTCGCCCTGCATCATTAAAATTTTGGTTTTCAACATTTTAGTATTTAATTTTTCGTCCTCGAACCGTGGAATTTCACCTTCAAATGAATTTTTCTCGTAAACGGTTAATCCTACAGTATTACAACAAGAGTACCTTTTTTATGTATTTTGACCTGAGGAATCATATTTCAAAAATAAAATTGCAAAAAAGTTAAACAGAAAAAAGTTTGGGACAAAAAACTGATAAGCCCCCCCTGTTTCGCACACCCCTGGTTGAAATAAATACATGAAAATAACACAAAAAAACGGGCCTTGGTAGGATTAGTTGACGTGCAAAACCTCGTTGATATATCTCAAAGGGTTCCTGAGTTATTAAATAAAAACCGATTTTTCTAGCCACTTTCAAAGGGGCGTAGCTCCTTTATGACACATTTTTAGACATATGTTTATAGGAACTTTTTGTCATATTTTATTATGTAGAATCACCTGTTAAAATTTCCTATGCTATTTCAAATACACCGTGTATGTAACACTGTAGGGTGAACCGTTTCCAAGAAAATTACAATTAAAGAGTAAACTTCACGTTCGGAGCATCAAAAATAGGAACTAAAAAATGCAACAATAAAAATTTCAATACTGCAGACAGATTCTAAATTAAAAACTACGAAAAAAACTTCCCATACTCAAATATCCACAAATTGCTTTTAAGGGAGATACGGTTCCTTAAAAAGTATTACTCTTTAAGAGGTCGTACTAGGGGAAACTGTTGTACCTTGGACCTATTTGTACCTAGAACCTGCACTTAAATTTCAAATTTCCGGGTATAATTTCTCCAAATCGACAGTGGTAGTTTATTACCCATCCGATAGATGGTTATTTTCAGTTTATTCAAAAACATTGTCGGCAAGCGTGTGTGTGTTATTTCGCTAACTAATATTTTACATTGAAAAGTAAGTATTTTGGCTGCGACTTTTTTGATGGTAGTTTCCTTTACATGCTTTATATCCAGTATATTTATTTTTTTGTTGAAATACATGTTATTAAAGTATAAAATGTATGCGCTATAGAAAGTTTAACTCTAACCTAAAAAAATATACGGATTGTTTTTGGTATCGCTACCTATAGTTGTACCTTGGACCTAATGAGTAAAATGTACCTTAAACGGGTCTGACGTATAATACTTGTACTTTCGGCAGGTTCGATCGATACTCCGTGGCATCTTTGGACAACTAAAAAAATATTTTAGTTGTAACTCGAGGTACAACTAAAATATTTTTTTTTTAGTTGTCTAAAGATGCCACGGAGTAAGCATGGTGAAAAGAGGGCTCCCCCTGACAAAGAAACTAAGAAGCGCAGTAGAGCTAATGTTAAATAATCAAGTTGTACATATATTTTAATTAAAATATCTGTACCCGAGGTATAACCCCTGCGGATCCTAGGTACAAAGCCCCTGTTGTACCTCGACCCTAAATACAATTTTTTTTTCAAGTGTGTTAAAAAATATAAAAAAGTAATTTAGGAAAATTTAAAAATATAACTATCAAGCCTAAAACACAAAAAAAAATAATAGGCTATATTTTAAAAAGTTAGTTCTATTTGCCTATTTTTTACATCGCAAAATGTAAAAATAGGGTCTAGGTACAACAGGTTCCCCTACTCTTAAAACTGATTTTCGAACCTAGATGTATGCCAGCTTTTTTTTACAGTTTTTAATGTAGAATCATCCTATTGAAATTTTTATTAATGCATTTTTTAGTTCCTATTTTTGATGCTCAGAACGTGAAATTGCAATTTTCTCGAAAACGGTTGGATCTATGGTGTTACATAAAGAGCACCTTTTTTATGTATTTTTAATTAAAAATTAATATTTTATTGAGAAAATGTCAAAAAATGTACGGATAAAAAAGTTGACAATCGCCTCCCATTTTGCAGGCCCCTGGCTAAAATTACATGAAATGAGAGCCTTCACCAATGCTAAGGCATGGGCAAAAATTCGTTACTGTGGTTTATAGAGTTCAAGAAAGTAGCTCCCCTATGGCTCATTTCCGGAACAACCTTTATAGGAACTTTTTTTCACATTTTTTAAAATCACCTCTTAAATTTATCGCTTATTTCTGAATATCCCTGTATAAATAGAAAGTTATTTTTATGAAATTTTAAACCTAGTTTATTAGTTTAACATTGGACTCTTCTAACTTAAAAGCTATGAAGAGTATAATAATTAAAACAACATTTCCGGGGATCGTAAATTTTCCAAGAACAAACGCTCGACTCTGTCGTTTAGCCATTTCCTATTTTCTCGAAAACGGGGTAAAGTCACGCTATTATATATCTAAATTCGGTGCACCATCTGGTCGAAGAGTTGTAGCTTATTCGGAATGTGCCACTAAGTTACTTAACATCGCCACTAAACGCTTAAGATAATAACTTTGTCTCTTGAGTATCGACCCAGGGCTTTCTGAAGTGCTCGAAACTGTTCTTTGAAAGAGAAAGAACTTCTTTCTTTGTACAAAGCGTGTCAAAGCCGCCCCTTTAACTTTTGAACGGCTTAAGATGTCAACTTTACTTTTCAAACACCTTAATAACATAACCAAAATATTTTAAAATAAACCTTTGTTTCAATTAATTAATTAATAATGTATCATAACATGTACAAAATTTGTAATCTTTAATTCAAATCATTTAAAAGATATATAACATCCAAGTTGTCTTATTTTTTAATGTTAGCTCGTAAAGTATCAAAGAAAGTTAAACAATTTTTTCCTGTCCTGTCGGTTTACCTTAACGATAACTTTGTAACCTTGAAATCTTGAAATTTTATACCAGAGTTTAAGTTAGTATTTTTTAAAAATGTGTTTTTCGGGTTTTTAGGTCGTATTCTTTTAAAATACCATCTGGGGGTTTGAAATGTTGCATGTTTATATTTTTATTTTTTTCCAAAACAATATTTTCAACTGTTATCTGAAGGATAACAGTTAAGAAACTGGAAAATGGGCAGAGTTGTTGGATAAAAGTTTATTATTGCTGTGACGAAAAAGTCTTGTGTAATGTATTTTGCAATAGAATAAAAATCGAGCTATCTAAAGAATTTACGAAAAAAAGAAAATGGCTTCATGAATTGCCAAGTTTATTCTTCGCAATTCCACTCTGTATATTCTTTTGTTAACAATAATAAAGCGAGACGGCCCTTTAAAAGGAAATAGTATTTCATCAACAGTCAAGTCGTTTTTATGTAAATTCGTAGGATAAGAAAAAATACTAGAAATGAAAAATATGACTTTGTCGTTTGAAGAGATAAACTTTCATAAGGAGTAGGAAGCCTTAATATGACGTTTTCTGTCAAGATAAAGAGTGGAGTGAAAAATTATATTTTTTAATTGGTAACTGATGATTTGACAGCAGATGTCTCAAATTACATGAGCGCACATTTTCTAAGAATATGTTTTTTCTTAAAGCGTACTAAAATGTTTTATAACTCAACACACTAGTTAGAAGTGATCTAATTTTTTACAGTTATAAAATAAGTTCATTGTTGTACGCCGTAGAAAAAAGTTAGTTAGCAAAACCACCACTGGCGACAGCCCTCTTTGACTTTGATGACAGCCATACCTCAAACTTGTTTGTTTATCATGTAAACAGGTGGTTGACCCGAGATTATGTGCAAAAACCTTGTGTGGAATTAATTAAAAATGATTGAAGAAGAATATATGGTTTATACACCTACAAATCTCTCCGAAATTGCAAATGCTACATTAGACAAGTTACCATCGAAATGGCGAAAAGTGTACGATTTAGCTTACGAAAAAAATTTAAAATGAGCTAAGCAAGGGTTGTTTTGGCCTATTTTAATAAAAAAAAACATACTTTATTACTGAATAAATTAAATTCAAAAATTAATATTTAAAAAAATATATATAGGATGCTTGAAGAAAAAATAGTATGTTTCACTCAGAGGAAAGGTGCTTTTTTTACTCGTCTGTAGTTTCCAGACTCCGCTTCGCGTCGTCCGTAAATTCTACAGAATAGTGAAAAAAAGCTTCACTTTTTCTCAAATTACATGAGCGCACATTTTTTAAGAATGTGTTTTTTAAATGTTTTATTTTGCAATAATAATATGGAAGAAATGGGTTCCATTTATCTAATAACAAAAGAGAGGCTGAATATGGTTAACCCGCTGTATAAAATAGGAAAAAAATAAAAATATGCGAGGTATACAAACAATGTAAAAATAGTTTATGACCAATAACCTTCAAAATATATTTCGACATATTTATAACTAGAGGAGAAACTCGGCATATCCGGATAAGGGTAAAAACACGTTTGCTTGTTTGCCGTTTCCCTCTTATTCTTGACGGAAAACGTTAGATTGAGGCACTCTAATAAGAGGTTAGGGAGCGTTCCAGTATTACGTAACGCAAAATTTGGCTATTTTGACCGACCCTCCATGTAACGCGGCGTAACATTTTCGAGATTAACTTTAACCACGCCGTGTGCAATAAAATTTGCAAGAAATCCGTCTCTTTAAGCCTAGATCATTGTTAAAAACGTGATCCAATAAACATTTTATAAGTTTATAATTTTTTAAGTGTTACGTAACATTTTTACTGACACCCACCCCCCCTCTGTAACGTGGCGTAACGTTTTCGAGACCCCCTCCCCCCCTAGCGCGTTACGTAATACTTGAACGCTCCCTTATCATTGACTTAATTTTTTAGGAGGAGCTAAATTTTAATTTACTTTTTGCGGAACCAAAATTTTTACAACATATATTTACATATTTACATAGTAGTTGGGAATTTTCAATTATACATTCAAAATTTAAGAAAAAAATAAGAATAATAGCGCAAAATAGACTTTTTTGATCAGAGGAGATAAATGCCACGCGGTCGCTAAATACAAATCCGTCTCGCTGAAACCGAATATAATCTTAAAAGTATAGAACTGAATATGGCGGGTAAAATATGGTAGACAAAATTTCAGAATTTTTTTCAATAACTCTCTTAATAATAAGTTTATAAAAATAATGTAGGTACTGAATTAAAAATATTAAATATCTATGAAATACAATTTACAATTTCCAGCTGCAATATTGTCGTTATTATGACATTTTTAAGTCAATTAGCATGGTCATAATGGGGCATACTACCGATTTTATGCAAACCCTGAATATGGCCAAAAATGATTCCCTTATGAAGTTTGACTCTTCATTTGGGTTTGGGCTTTGACATTGCTGGGATAAAATGGCATATAAGACATATTTTGATGAAAAATACAATTTACTCAATAACCTTTACCCTTTTTTATTAACCTTTATTGATACATATAAAAGGAATATTGAATTGAATGTGGATTCTTTATAAATTTATCTTCGCTCCCTGAGAATAGAAGCAACAAAAAAAAAAAACAAAAGAACGGTCTTGTAGAACTGCTTTTATTTACAATATAGGATTTTCGTTTAGTTTTTATTTTCTTTTTTCTATTAAGATTGAAAAATTAAAATCGAATCGGGAAATTGAGTGCGGGATAATCTTACTTATTGTTTTATCTTAAAATAGCTATCGTTTTTTTTTAAGCTAGTGCTAAAGTTAAGGCTTTTCTGCAAGTCAATAAATTATTTTTTTTACAAGTACCACTTTTCCGCACCATGGTACCAGTGTGAAAAAGTAATGTTAAAAAATGTATTACTAATTTAAATAAATTAAATTGATTTACACAAATTAATTAATTGAACATAGTCCAGAGTGGTAACATTACTTGTCAAAGTAAGGTATTTTTATATTATTTCATTCAAAATCTTTTAGAAACAAGCTAATTACATACATACGTAAAAGTTGGAAAATCAATTATTGTTAACTTCTATTACCTAAAAAGTTTGAAAAACACATTTCCATTCATTGGTCGAGAACTGTCTTGTGACTAACTTTACTACACTTTACTTCAGATGTCAGAAACTTAAATGTATTAAAATGTTATGGAAAAAATGTTTTAAGTACTTATTTTTTTAAAATAACATCAGATACACATTTAAATTGCAATATTTTCGTATTTCTAAAATATATTAAAATTACAACCAATTTAACTGTCATTTCTGAAAGATCACTGATAAGTGCTGCCACCGCCGGTAATTTAATGAAGTAAATACATAACGATATTTTTATACTTTTTTAGATAAATATTTATTATTTATGTTTAATAAATATTTATATTCAATATATTTATATGTTTTATAATTGCTAATATCAAATAAAAGTTATTTTTTATTTTATTTTCGTGGAGATACATGCATTGATAAAGCAAAAATGTGTAACTAACTTCACCAGTGTTTCTAAATTTATAGATGGTGTCAGTTTTGTCGTGGAATATAAAATATACAATTGTTAATAAAATAGATATAAACTGTGAATAAATTAGTATACAAACCTCGCCGGAAAACTTAATTTTTCCTTTGGGAATTAGCTGACCGCGGTCAGCTAACTTTCCCTCAGTAAATAAAACATTCTCCACCTCAGTAATATACTATAACATTCATTTTTTACCGTGTGCTTTGCCTCATATTTTATGTTTTAAACCTGAATCGTCTAGGAAAGACATTTTTTCTGGCCCGAACAATAGCAATACTAAGATTGACGTTTTTTGCCCTTGTCAATTAGGAAGCCTAAATATATATGGGGTTCAAAATTAACGCTATTTTTTTTTGTTCCTAAGTTAAGAGGATGGGATGACTTTTGGAGCGCACTGTATAATATAATTAGTACATACAGTGCGTAATTAAGTCAGGAATCACCCGATTAACTTTTCAGTCAAAAAAAAATTATTTTCAATTTCGCAAATTTTGGTGTAAAAAATTTTCACTCTCCTGCATGCAGCCTCCCATCATAACTTTTTTTTCAAACCTACCCCTTGTGAAACATCGTTGTAAAGTATATTTAATAAGCTTTCTAACGGCATATGATACAGCTTAATGTGGAAAAGGTCTTATAAAAAAATGGATAGCTTTTAAAAAAAAATGAATGGGTGCGTGCAAGGGGGTGAAAATTGTAATAACATTTGATGCAAACCAAAACTTGCAGAATTAAAAATAAAAATCGACATGTCTCAGCGTTTTTTGTTTAACTTGTAACTGGAAAGTTAAAAAAAGTGCTGAGACAGGTCGATTTTTATTTTTAATTTTGCAAATTTTAGTTTATAGCAAAATAACATTTAATGTTATCACAATTTTGAACCCCTTGCACCCACCTATTATATATTTTTTTTTTCAAATAGCCACCCATTTTTTTATAAACCCTTTTCCAAGTTAGGCTTTATCATACACCGTTAGAATGCTTATTAAATAATCTTTCCAACGATGTATCACAAGGGGTAGGCTGCTTTTTGAAAAAAAAAATGTTTTGATAGGAGGGTGAAAATACTGATAACTTTTTTTACACCATTTGCGAAATAAAAAATAAAAATGGGCCTGTCCGAGCGCTTTTTTTAACTTCTAACTGATTCCAGACTTTATTTACCCACTGTATACATTCCTAAAGTAAATTTTAATATATTTGGTAAAATCATTGATCCATAAATTAATTTTTTATTAACATAGGGCTTAATTAATGAAATAGCTCTCTATTTACCTATTGTATATATGTATTTTCGTGAATATTCCAGTAATTTTTGCAGTAATAAGCATTAAAATTCACTGCAAAAAAAAGTACAAAAATTCAAAATACGATTTTTTTTTGAGAATTCATTATTCTTCACAGTAAGTCATCCTCGGTAACATGATTGTTACTGTGAAATGATTTTAAAACCAGCAATTTCTCCTTGTAAAAATATAGTTTTTCTTCAAGCCTACTAAAATGTTCATATTTTATAACTGAACACCCTAGTTAGAGGTGATCTATTTTTTTACAGTAAAAAAATAAGTTAATTGTTGTACGCCGTAAAAAAAAGTTAGTTAGCAAAACCACCACTGGCGGCAGCCATACTTCAAACTCGTTTGTTTATTATGTAAACAGGTGGTTGACTCGAGATTCTGTGCATAAACCTTGTGTGAAATTGATTAAAAATTATTAAAGAAGAATATATGGTTTATACACCTACAAATCTCTCCGAAATTGCAAATGTTACATTAGACAAGTTACCAACGAAATCGCGAAAAGTTTACCATTTAGTCTACGAAAAAAAATTTAAATGAGCTAAGGAGAAGGTTTAAGTGTTTATTTCGAAATGGTTTTATTGGAATAGTATGTTTCACTCAGAGAAAAAGTGCGTTTTTTTACTCGTCTGTAGTTTCCGGACAGCTTCGCGTCGTCCGTAAATTCTACAGACTAGTAAAAAAAGCTTCACTTTTCCTCTTAGTAAAACAATATACTATTTTTCTGTTTTATGACTACTCATAATCATACGCATTTTTCTTGTTATTTTAGTAGTAAGTAAAAAATAAATACTTTACGCAAAAAAAAATGAACCGACTTCTGTCCCTAAAAAGTCAAAAATAAAAAGTAAGTCGGTGCCAATTTCACAGCAAACAATTTAACAACAAAAATAATTGCTAGTATTTAATTTAGGGAGTGTTGAAATTGGCACCGGCTTATTTTTTATTTTTTACTTTTTAGAGACAGAAGTCGGTTTATTTTTTTTGTGAAAAGTTTTTATTTTTACCACAAGAGCAATATTTTACTATTTATCTGATTGAAAAATACCTATAATAATTTTATGTACGTTGCAACAGAGAGTTTTCCGTATAAATAAGTAAACAAATAAATAATAACATTATCATCCAACAGTTGGTACCATTAACAGTATCTATGTTTAAAAGAATCGTCTCGATTTTGTTGTTATCTTTTCATGGAGGTTATGTTATTTACTTTATTCAAGCTTTTATAGCTGACGATTAAAACTGCACTTCCGCTAGACGAAGGATCGCTTTGTCCGGATTTTCTGCAAAAAGGTCCCTATTGAGATATCAGACAGACATCCGTAATATACCGGACTTCTTATACCCATCTTCTTTTCATAGACGGAAGGGCAATGTCTGGAGATAATTATAGTGATTTGGTAAATCGATTACATCTCAAAAGACCGATTTGTAAAGAAATAAGTGGTGAATTTTATTCAAACATGAATTGTTGTATTTTTAATACTGAGTGTTATTTGTTTAGACATATTTTTTATTTATATCGCCACCATTGGTATTTAATTCTTTACTTGTGGTATTAAATACTGCAATGTGTGTATGTATACAAAATATGCTTAATGTTGTCATACTAACATAGGGACCGTGCTGGTACATTTGGATCCCCACGCAACATGTGTTTATTAATACTGTAACATTTGGTAAAATATAACACAGTTATAGTTTGGTATACTTTAAGTTATAGTTGTTGTGTTATTGATCTAGTTTAAAGTATGTTACAGTATTTAGTAAAATAACAATCGGTAAATAACACCAATATTTTGATTAGTAATAATACAGAGAAAAGTAAAAAAGGATCGATTATTTTATCTCTGTGTAATTGTGTGTGGTTGCAATCTTTATATTATTACTAATCAAAATGTTGGTATTATTTACTGGTTGTTAATTTTTCTGAATACTGTAACATACTTTAAACTAGATCAGTAATACAACTTAACAACAACTCAAAATATACCATGCTATAAGTGTGATATGCTTTACCAAATGTAACAGTAATTTTTACTACAACTACTACTACTACTACTATTAATGTGGCGTGGGGAGTCAAATGTACTAGCACGATCTCTATGTTAGTATGACAACATTTTGTATACAATACACAACCTGCAGTATTTAATATCACAGGTAAAGTATTAAATACCAATGGTGGCGATATAAATAACAAATATGTATTTACAAATAAAATTTAGTATTAAAATTACAATGATATTCTCTGAGTGTAGTAGAAAAACCTGTTATCCAATAAAAGTTATAGATTTACGACATATAATACAAACACAATTTACATTTTCATTAGATATCTCTATCTTTTAAAGGTAAAATATAATAGTTTTGATAAAAAAAATTATATTTTTTAAGTTCAAAAGTTAAAAAAAAAACTTTTTCTTACTCTTTGGCGTCAAATCACCTGTAAAATTATTTATTTTTTAATTTAAAAAAATGAAAATCATGCATTACCTACTTAATAAAGAAAAAATCTGATTTTATGTAATATTACATATTTAGATTTGTAAGTTCGCATAACCATAAGCATAACGTTATAATCCTGCGCATAGAGGACATGAGGGCACATCAAACCAATAACGGCAGCATTATATGTTTATGTTGTTTTATGGTTATGCGTGCCTCAGGACTCTGAGCACAATTTCTTAATTTGGATTGTTATTTTAATCAACACTTCTTCAAGCGGTCCAAAAGTTAAAAAGTCCAAACCCCCCTCTTAACTTCTGAACGAGTGGAGATACCGAATTCAAATTCGGAACACATAAATAAGACAACTTAAGCGATCTTCATGGCAGGGGGCATAGGGGTATATTCTCTATTTGGTCACATAGTTTTCATTAAAAAAAAAAACGCCTCTATGCCCCTGACCACATTTTAAAAGCTATAAATATCATGTACCGGGTGAGTTTTATTTATGTTCACCCCTAAAATTAATAAAAAAAACAAAACATCTTCATTTGATAAAAACGAAACTTTGGTGATTTATATAATTTTACATTGCCAATAAAATGGCGGAGTCAATTTTTTTGTTTCACTTCCGGTTTCGCCGGAAGTTGTATAAATATGTTTTTTCAAACTGTAATTTTTTACATTTTTGAATTCAGCTGAAAATTCTTTGTATAAAAACTGATTTTTTTTTACTTTATTTTTTTCGTTTTTATCGTACACTGAAAAAAATGACGTTCTTGGCTCAAAGTAGTCAACACTCTTGGCAGTTATTCTTTTAGCTTTAAAGATGTTCTTCAAACAAAAGTATTTGTTTTGTCCCAAGAAAAGTGTCGCTTTTGAAATATTTTTAAAATTCTCTTGGACCTGGAGCATTTGAGGCAAAAATCCTTTATCTTGTTTTAAGATTGTTAAAAATTAAATACTTTTAAATAGTTTGGCCCAAGAATTTTCCTTTTGAGACAAGGCCACTTGCATTTTACACAAGATCAAAGAATTTTAAGTTAAAGAATCAGAAAGATCTTGGCAAGTGAATTATATATTCATGTTAAGAGAGGGCGCTTTTGAACGTATTCAAGAGTGCGAAGCATTTGACCTAATTTCATATGTCATTACCGCAAAGGATTCTTTTCTTCAGTGTATGTAACGAGATACATAATTTACCTTCTTTTTACTTACTTAATCTTCAAAGTAAATCATTTTGTTATAAGAAAAATAGCGGAAAAATACTAATAATAGATTTAACATGGAGATAAAAAAATTGAGTTCAGGGCAAAAAAAAACCTTTTTTTAACTCTAATTCGCTGTCATTGTTCAAATTTTTATTTTGATATTAGTTTTACATTTTTTTAAGCTTAAGTAAGTAAAAACAAGGTTAATTATGTTTATCTTGTTTTTTTACGATAAAAACGAAAAGGAAAAAAAAATTACAAGAAACAATGAGTTTTTTATACCTACATAGAATTTTCGGCTAAATTCAAAAATTCAAAAAAATTACAGGGTGTTCCATTAAAAAAAAAACATATTTATGCGAAACCGGAAAAAACTGAATCCGCCATTTTATAGCCAATGTAAAACTATATGAATCAGCCAAGTTTTGTTTTTATCGAATGTAGATTATTCTTAATTTTGGAAGTGGACACGAATAAAGCTTACCCGGTATATGCAAAAAGATAGTTTGTATTATTTAGGTGTTTTAAATTTGAAGTCGATATCTCAACTCGTTGGACTGTATACAGGGGATCAATAACTGGCATGCCAAAATTTAAGAGGTGATTCTGCATCCAAAAATATTAAAAAAAAGTTCCTATAAAGGTTGGTCCTTGAGTAAAAATACATAAAAAATGTCCTATAGTGTAACACTGTAGGAGTAACCGTTTTCAAAAAAAAAATGCAATTAAGAGAAAGTAACATTTTGTGCCACCAAAAATGTTACTTTTGACTAAAAGGCTATTACTCATTTAATATTAAATTTAGGTATTTTGCTGAAGAATACTTTTTTGCTCAGTTTTAAATGAAGAATCAACCTGCAGCATTAAAATTTTATTGATGTTTTTTTTTTGTTCCCCGATCAATATGTCATCTTCGAAGGGCCGTAGCTCCCTTAGGGCTCATTTCCAGACCAACCTTTATAAAAACTATTTTTCATATTTTTAGATGTAGATTCACCCCTTAAATTTTGGCATGGCAGTTACTGATCACCCTGTATAAATAAATATATACTTTTAAGTGAAAACTTAAAATTTGACCAACCAACCAACCAACCAACCGCTTTTGTTTGTTTGTTATCAAAATAATAACACGTAATAACACGTCGTAAAATTAACTACGAAACACTTCGCATTATAAAAGTGGGTATTTTCCACATAGTTTAACAATAAGTACAGTTCATGTGAAATAAAATCAGTAAAACATAATAGAATAAAGTAACAGCTGTCCTAGGACGGTATACAGGGTTATTCTTTTAAATGGTACACTCACCGTAACTTTTGTTCGGGATCAGATATAAACTTTATATTTGGAATATGCATATCACACAAAAAAACCATGATTTGTCATATTTTTCAATTTTTTAATCGGCGCCGCCAGGTGGGCAGTGGTGGACAATATTCTAAATGGCACCCTAAGTCTTTGGATACGTCGTTTTAAAGAGTCTAAAATTTTCTTTTTAACCATGTAACTATTTATTAATATTTATTTTGAATATATTTTTTTCTTCAAAATTTATGAAATTTTCAGTATTTTTGAAAAATATGGTGTTAAATTTTTAATATTTATTCACAAAATATAATTTTTTTTTATGTAGCTATTTTAAGCAACGTTGCCAAGCTTAGCTTTGTTTACATTTAGTTAACAATTAAAAAGTCTTTTTCTCAAACAAAACACACATATGTAATAAAATGTAATACTAAATACGAAGGCACAAGAATTAAAAACAAAAACCAAAGAAAATGTATAAAATCGTAAGCAACTCAAAACAAACACCATGACGCATGCATCTGACAACAATGTACTAACATTCAAAAACGTCGTCGATCGTCCCGAACAATCCTCACTTGCCCTCCCGTTGTCAACTTTACGAGTAGGCAACCCTGTGTGTTTATTATCTATCAACCTTGAACAGAAACTGCGTTTTTGTGTATGCCATTACCAACTGTATACAGATACATCATATTTACAGGCATCTTTTCTATATAACAGATATACTGGAAGTGCCACCTATGACACAGAAGACGAGCTAACAAGTTTAAGATGGGGTGGCATTATTAGAAACATGGCAATATGTTGTTGTAAATTACTTTATATTTATATCGCTGTACCATTTTTAAAGTTCTAAAGATATTTTAAAATAATATTAGTTATTTAGGGATTAGGCGACTAGATCTAGGTCTTAAGTTAGCCTTTTCAACTCATGGCCTGGACCTGGATGTTAGTTTTCAAAAAAAATTTCTTACCGTTTGGGGCACCCAAGTCCCTTTTTGGCGTATGTATATACAAATGGTGTATAGTCGGGTCAGTAAAATACTGGGCTATAAAATGTCGAATATATTTGTTAAAAATTTAAATGTAATTTTTGTTCGTCTAGTAACATACTTTTCGGGTAAACATATCCTACTTTACAACAATGTGCACTCAAGATAAATTGAGCACTAAATAACCCAGCAACTATTTTCCAGAAGAAGAATACAGCACAATTACACCGAGAAAAAATGTATTTATGGCAAATATAATTTTAATCATCACAATTAAAAAGTATAACAAATTATGGGACAAGAGTATAGTTTAATCTTCAAAAGTAAACTCAGTAAATAAACTACATATCTTTAATATATGTTTTTAATTAGCCTCAGCCAATGACCATTGTTAATAATTATAAAGTAGTTTAATTGTGGTTATAATTGTTAGGTTTAATTTAACAACTAATATACAACCAATTTGCCATAAATATTCCAAACAAAATTAAATAAACGGTCTATTTAAGAAACGTTTAATTGTGATTAATAAAATGTAATAAATATTTACTTTTAATTGACACGATATATTTACCATAAATATACAATTTAATGATTTAATGTTTATTAAATGTTTTATTTCATAGTAATATATTTAAGGCTATTATGTATATATTTGGGGCTATTATATATTTATTAGCTATATTAAAATATAATATTATGGGAGGATTGGTGTAGTGGTCTACCGCGTCTGTATATGACAAGTCTACTACAACTAGCGTGAGTTCGATTCTCACTGGCGCCGATTTGACTTTTTCAGTTAATTAATAATTGAAATTTGGCTAAGGCGTAAGTGAAGCGGACACTCCCTATAAAAACTGGTTCGAAAGTCAGTATAAGCCAGTGGTTCCCTCTACTACTAGCCCACACTAGTCCTGGACTTAATTAAGTAGAATAGTAAAAGGTTAAAACAAACAAACAAAACAAATAACAAGTATGTATCCTTAATATGTTGGGAAACTAATTATGTGGCTTGGTTCTAAAAGGGCCAATGTCAATTTGTCAATAGCAGCGTTTTCAAGTCAACTCTGATGTAATATTTTAAAAACGCTGCTATTGACAAAGTGGCATTGGCCCTTTTAGAGCCAAGCCACAGAATTATATTTGCTACAAATATGCAGGTGTTCAGGTGTAAATAAAAATATAATTACAAAATAATGTTAAATATATGTATATGTAGTTTATTTTTCTGATTTTTCTCAATGTAGATTACGCCCTTGTGTTTGCTATATTCTACAGACCGTTGACTTAGAAGCAATACCTTGTATTCTTTTAAAATTTCAGGTTTTCGTCATAAAAACTGAAAATATTTTATTTTACCTACAGAGGAGGTATATATATTTTGATAAAAATAAAACTAGAGAGCCTTCATAATGTGACAGTTTTATCACCAATCGTCTCTAAATTAAACATTTTACCACTACACCTTTTCAAGTTGTAAATCAGAAAGTGTGATATAATTTCAGACAGTGTAATTTGTTATTCAGATTTCTAAAATAAATTTCAGAAAGTGTAAATTGTAATTCAGATTTGTAATATATATTTCAGAAAGTATAAATTGAAATTCAGATTTTTAATATATATTTCAGAAAGTGTAAATTATATTTCAAAAAGTAGAAATTAATTTTCAGAATGTGTTATTTTATTTAAATTTGGATCTGTAAATTAATTTTAGGAAACGGTAATTTGTAAATCAGAAATCATAATTTTTATTTTGGAACGTATTATTTTCTTCGACAAAATTTAAAAAAAGTAGCAGTTATGTATTATACATACACGGTGTATTTGAAATAGGGTCGGAAATTTTAACACATAATTCTTCATCATAAAATATGACAAAAAGTTCCTATAAACATATGTCTAAAAATGCGTCATAAGGGAGCTACGCCCCTTTAAAAGTGGCTAAAAAAATCGATTTTTATTTAATAACTCAGGAACCCTTTGAGATATATCAACGAGATTCTACCAAGGCCCGTTTTTATGTGTTGTTTTCGTGTACTTATTTCAACCAGGGGTGTGCGAAACGGGGGGGGGCTTATCAGTTTTTTGTCCCAAACTTTTTTCTGTGTAACTTTTTTGCAATTTTATTTTTGAAATATGATTCCCCAGGTCAAAATACATAAAAAAGGTACTCTTATTGTAATACTGCAGGATTAACCATTTTCGATTAAAATTCATTTGAAGGTGAAATTCCACGGTTCCAGGACGAAAAATTAAATACTAAAATGTTGAAAACCAAAATTTTAATGATGCAGGGCGAATGTACATTAAAAACTAAGAAAAAAACCTCATATACAGGTACTTCCAAAAATGAATCCTAATGGAGCTATGGTCTCCTAAATATGCACCATTTTTAAAGGGCTATGGTAGCTTTAAAAGCGTTTTTTCGACCTACATGTATGGAAACTTTTTTTCTTAGTTTTTGATGTAGAATAACATTGCATCATTAAAATTTTGGTTTTCGACATTTTAGTATTTAATTTTTCGTCCTCGAACCGTGAAATTTCACCTTCAAATGAACTTTTCTCGAAAACGGTTAATCCTACAGTATTACAACAAGAGTACATTTTTTATGTATATTGACCTGAGGAATCATATTTTAAAAATAAAATTGCAAAAAAGTTACACAGAAAAAAGTTTGGGACAAAAAACTGATAAGGCCCCCCCGTTTCGCACACCCCTGGTTTAAATAAGTACGTGAAAATGACATACAAAGATGGGCCTTATTAGGATTAATTCACGTGCAAAACCTCGTTAATATATCTCAAAGGGTTCCTGAGTTTTAAATAAAAACCGATTTTTTTAGCCAATTTCAAAGGGGCGTAGCTCCCTTATGACGCATTTTTAGACATTTGTTTATAGGAACTTTTTGTCATATTTTATCATGTAGAATCACCTGTTAAAATTTCCGACCCTATTTCAAATACACCCTGTATATTCGGTATTAAATATTGAACAGCAATAAATTAAAATTAAAAAAAAAATGTATTTTTTACATAAAATTAAACATTTAACAAAATTAAAGTCCAAATGTTATTTTTCTGAAATTTAGTTTGCACTTTCTGAAATACAATTTACACGTTCTGAAATAAAATTTACTCTGTAATAATAATATACAGTTATAATTTCTGAAATATAATTTACACTTTCTGAATTTCAACTTACGCTCTCTGAAATATAATTTACACTTTCTGAAATTTAATTTATACTTTCTGAAATATAAATTGCAAATCTGAATTACAATTTACACTTTCTGAAATATAAGTTAAAAATCTGAATTACAATTTACAATTTCTGAAATATAACTTGCAAATCTGTTTTACAATTTATACTTTCTGAAATTTAACTTGAAATTCTGAATATCAATTTACACTTTCCTATTTACAACTTGAAAAGGTGTAGTATTTATCTATTTTAAACTGACTTCCAAAAAAGAACGTTATCAATTCGACGTGTGACTTTGTTTTTTTTAATATTCGTTCTGACATCATATATTTGACGCTAAAAAATTAAATATTAGAATATTTTTTTAAAAACTTGAAAAATTTTCAACTCTGAGAAATGTCTTTTATGTGCAAATCTTACGATTAACTGAACAGTATAAGGGCATTAAAATTATTGTTATTGCCGCAAAAACTACGGTAGCTATTAAGATTCGACTTTTATTCGAAACCTTAAATCTCGTAGGCTACAAATTACTGTTTAGATAGTCGAAATTTGCATTTCGCATATCCTTTTCTGCACTATTGTATCATAAGGATATTTCTGAAAAGTTTGGACAACATTTTTTGTATTATTTTTTCGTGTTTGTTTGAACACGAGGTTGAAACAGCTATTTTCCTAGCAAGTGTGGAAAGAGGTTTTTTGCCGCACTAGATTGCATTTGCCTGAACGACACGTAGCGGAGTTCAGGCAAGCAATCGAGTGCGGAGAAGCCTCTTTACGTAGGCGTTAGGAACAATATTTTTTCTACAAGCAAGTTAAAAATAAGATAGGCTTTTATATATAAGTATACTTAATTGAATAAATGATATTTTTATATATTTTTACAATCGAAAAACAATTAACAATTAAGAAATTTAAACATTTTTATTATTTTGTGAATAAATATAACAAGAATAACATGACAGAATTAAGATACTAAACAGTTTTAACAATTATTGAAAAGAATCTAACATTAGTTATTACCAATTCTATTTTGGTTGAACATTAATGATAAATTTGTTGCAGTTTTCATTTGCATTTGCCATTTCTATTATTTCTTCAGGTAACTCTCAACTTTTTGGTTTGGAAGAAGATTCTTCTTCTTTAAGGTTCATCATTTTCTTTTATAAAAACTTTACAATTTAAATTGACAACACAATTGACACGAACCAACTCTCTTAAGACGCTATCATGTTGATCGGTCGCCATGGAAACAAGTGTCTTAGCCAATAATGTTACACGTTTGTATAATCAAGCTACTTGTGTTTATGAAATAATTATGCGTGTGGAAAAGACTTTCTTTCAACACGCATATGCGCGCGGAAAGAGACATCTTTCCGCACGCTCGTAGAAACATTTATTTATCCAATACATACGGATAATAAGACAATTACCAGCTTTATTTTAAATAGATAAACTCAATAATAACCCCCGCGTGGCTTTTACTTTATTGAGCGGATAATTATTTATTTTACCCACTCAACTGTCACTTGTCAAATTATTTTCTTGTAAATGTCATTAAAATTTTTAATAAAAATATTAATTCCTAAGCTATTTATTGGATAAAACCTTGTATGGCACTCATGGGCAAACCGATATTGCCCTCTCGAAAATTAACCTGCTTGGCTGACGCCTCGCAGGTTAATTTTATCATGGGCAATATCTTACTTTACCCACTAGTACCATAGATAACTATTATCACCTTTCATTTTTTTTTTGTTTTAATTTTTTTAGTTATCTATTCTCAACGCTCTTCTGACTTAAGGCGCATTTACGCGCCTAATGTCCCAGTGGCCGATGGCTCATTTTCGAGACAATATTTTAGAACGAAGGTTTCGATAAAAGAAGTAAATATTTTTATTAGCATTTGGACCTCTTTGTATATTTTAACAAAGTACCTATAAATAATGTTAAATAATTGAATAATTAATAAAAAAATGCATATGTAGCTTAATAATAGCTACATTTTAAATATCTATTTTAAATTAAATTATTACATTTATTACCTATAAAAGCTCATCGCCAAAGCCAAGATTATATGAATCGATAAAAACCTGATAACAGCTTAAGATTTAGCGTCATCAGATAAATAGCTTAATTAAAACACGATTAATTTTAAAAGAAAATACGTTAATTTAAATTTCAAAATTACAGAATATTTTTTTATATCAAATGACAAACAATATATACCGACATATAAATTATAATCAGGGCCGGATTCAGGGGGGAAGATTCCCCGGGGCGTCGATTTTCTCCCAGGGGTTTTTTTCAGAAGCGAAGACTTTGTTTTATGCAAAAATGGGGGTGATGGTAATAAAGTTACCCCGGGTCCCGGGCTGGCTCTGTCCGGCCCTGATTATAATGCACCGGCCCTTGGTGGTATCAACCATTTGTATTGATGTTCTCAGCTTTCAACTCAAAATGTTCGCTTTAATACTTTTTAATAAATATAAGTAATTAAATTTGCCAAATAGAAGACTTCCCGGCATAATATCAGGTAATGAATTTAAACCTATAGCGTTAAATTTAGCGCAAAAGAGTTTATTTGAATAAGGTCACTTTATTTTTATTCATAAGTCTGAGGTTTTGTATTTTATACTTGGATTTTTTTAATGCAAAATCAACCAAACTAAAGCAAAAGATGAAGTGGCCCTAATTTTGAATGTCAAAAATAGAACAGATGTAAACTTGCAATATTTTTTCGTGCAAATAACAATTTTATTTAAATTCGTATAATTTATTTTTCCAACTTGATCTATTTATATTACTCTCTTTACCGTTTTACGATGCCTCGTTAATACCGCTTTTATTTCTATAAAAAGTCCTGTTTTTCTTCCGCCATTTAACTAAGGGTTTCCTGACTTCAATGCATTAATGGTATATGCCGTGACAATGTAATTCAAAAGAATATATTAAATTTAATAGGGATGCCAACATTTTCAAGTGGTTTGTTTAAAATTCCAGATTTTATTCTATCGGCGCTTATTTTATTAACAAAACCATTTTTTCTTCACTCGTACTAAAATGTTCATATTTTATAACTGAACACACTAGTTAGAAGTGATCTATTTTTAACAGTAAAAAAATGAGTTCATTGTTCTACGCCGTAAAAAAAAGTTAGTTAGCAAAACCACCACTGGCGGCAGCACTCTTTGACTTTGTTGACAGCCATACTTCAAACTTGTTTGTTTATTATGTAAACAGACAAGTTACCATCGAAATCACGAAAAGTGTACGATTTAGCCTACGAAAAAAATTTAAAATGAGCTAAGGAAGGTTTAAGTTTATTTCGAAAGGGTTTTATTGGCCTATTTTAATAAAAATAAACATACTTTATTACTGAATAAATTAAATTCAAAAATTAATAATTAAAAAAAATATATAGGATGCTTGAAGAAAAAATAGTATGTTTCACTCAGATGAAAAGTGCTTTTTTTACTCATCTGTAGTTTCTGTAAATTCTACAGACAAGTAAAAAAAAGCTTCACTTTTACTGTTAGTAAAACATTATACTATTTAAAGTATAATTATAATATAACTATGGTTTAAAAATATAATCTTTTGTTATATTTATTTACTACGTACTGGGTGTTTTTGGGCGTTATTATTAAACCTATCGACATAAAATTTGTCAGTCAATACACACCGAATAAGCTATAAGTATAATAAACAAAAGTTTTCTATTAGCTTTTGTTTTTGATATATTTTTTTTTAACTTTACTATCTACAGTATGTCCACAGATTGGTGAAACGACTCTTGTAAAAGGTGAAAAATTCTCGATTTAAATTTTCATTTTTTGAGGTTCAGCCCTTAATTTGTAACATAATTTCAGTTTTGAAAAATTAAGTATGCCTTGGAAGTTTTTAAAAAACCTATTTTTCTGTAAAGTGCCTTTTATGTGACAAATACAACAAAAATTTATTAAGAAAAGTTGTTTAGAATTAACTTGT
Organism: Brachypterus glaber; assembly: GCA_958510825.1. Classification (NCBI taxonomy): domain Eukaryota; kingdom Metazoa; phylum Arthropoda; class Insecta; order Coleoptera; family Kateretidae; genus Brachypterus; species Brachypterus glaber. The sequence continues at coordinate 26,257,942 of OY294044.1, read as the reverse complement.
AGGCCCTTATAGCAAATTTCAAAATTCTCGGCCAACTATGATTTTTCAAAAAAAAAAATATATTTTTTTCCAACTTAGTATTTTATTTATTTATTTATATTTTATACTCGTACATGGGACCTTAATTCAAAGATCAAATGGCCAAATTTTGCGTTACGTAATACTTGAACGCTCCCTTTTTTTTGAAAAACAAAAAAAAATAGTTTCACAAAAAAAAAACTTTTTAAAATTTTTAAACTGCCGTATATTACACAGCCCCACAAAAAAAAAGTCTGGATCTCTAGACCAGACATGTGTATCCTTATGTATTTTTGCCCGCTGAATCCGAATCCGAGGTCAGAAAAAGCCCTACACCCCAGGAATTGGCCCCAGAGGCTGAAAATGGCCGAAAATGGCCTCGAAATGTTGCTCAATGTAGTGTTTCCGTGAGTTTTAGAGTCCATAGAAATTTGAGTGCCGTGATGACGACGTGGAAATCTTGATTTTCCCGCCCTGAGGGCCCGTTTTTCGGACCCTGGGTGTGAATTTCAATGGGCCTGGAAGAGGTTCCAGCCTCTTTACGTTGCTGCAGTTTGAAGTTACAAGAAAATCGAAGTGCTGCGATCCCGACGTGAAAATCTCGATTTTTCGGCCCCCAGGGGCCCATTTTCCGGCCTCAGGGGCCGCGATGCCTGTCGGATCTAAGCTCGGTTACCCACTAATTCGACTTTGCCTTGAGAATGCAATCTCAACCTGCCCTGAGCATCCGTCATGCCGGAATTCCCGTTTCACACCTTTCAGCGGCCATTTTCGGCCTCTGGGGCCAATTCCTGGGGTGTAGGGCTTTTTCTGACCTCGGATTCGGATTCAGCGGGCCAAAATACATAAGGATACACATGTCTGGTCTAGAGATCCGGACTTTTTTTTTGTGGGGCTGTGTTATTCTAGCGCAGGCGTTGTGAATAATATAATAAGAGAAAAAAATAATTCGGACCAGATAAAAATATAATCTGTAAAATACTTGTCTGCAAAAGAATTAAAAAAACTAATTAAAATTCAGTATTTCTTTTGAAAAGATTATGTCTATAAATTAAAGCCTTATGTGACCAGTAAACCATACTTCCATAGTACATGCAGAGACTCTGCATAAAACACGTGATCCATTTTAATAATGTACAGTGTGTGTAACAATTACACTAAGAAACAGTTACTGTTATATTACTACAGGTACTGAAGGTTTTTTTGCATATAGGGAACCCCAAGGAAGTTTAGTAAACATTCACTGGTAGTTACAGTTACCAGAACTATAACAACGTTAAGTATTACTGTAACAACCAGTAAATGGTTTTTGTACGACTGCTTTAGAATGTAAGCAAATACACACACTTTTCAAACACAGAATGAATCCATTCTAGCTCTAGATACGGTATGAATATTCCGTATCAAGTGTTAGAATGAGCACATGTAGTGCCATCTCTTGTTTATTAAAGTAAAGAAAACTGTAGCAAAATTAGCAAAAATATATATATTTTACCATGAAATATTGAATAATTTAATGCAATTTAAAGTTTTGCGTTAAAATTGCATAAAGTTTATTAGTTTTTCTTGATATTTGACCAGTTTTTTATCAATTTAGTTCAAAAAATTAAAACTGCCCCATCTATTGTTAAAGATTTAAAACTGATATCTGTCACAACAATCTGACATAACCTTCAATTTTTGCATTATAATTTGTAAATATGTGCTAAAATTAAATAAAAATATCTTTTAAATACTGATTTGATAAAATTATTAAATAACCTAAATTGCTTTATTTAAAACTATGTGTTTTGTTGCATGTACAATGTCGAGTCATAAAAAACATTGTTTTTAACCTTGTCCGCAGTTTAAAGCCATACAGTGTCACAACAATCTGACATAACCTTCAATTTTTGCATTATAATTTGTAAATATGTGCTAAAATTAAATAAAAATATCTTTTAAATACTGATTTGATAAAATTATTAAAATTGCTTTATTTAAAACTATGTGTTTTGTTGCATGTACAATGTCGAGTCATAAAAAACATTGTTTTTAACCTTGTCCGCAGTTTAAAGCCATACAGTGTCACAACAATCTGACATAACCTTCAATTTTTGCATTATAATTTGTAAATATGTGCTAAAATTAAATAAAAATATCTTTTAAATACTGATTTGATAAAATTATTAAAATTGCTTTATTTAAAACTATGTGTTTTGTTGCATGTACAATGTCGAGTCATAAAAAACATTGTTTTTAACCTTGTCCGCAGTTTAAAGCCATACAGTGTTTCATATTTGCAGTCGAAACTTTCCGCTCGCGCGAAATATTGTCTATTCCATACTAGGTATAAAATATACTATACTAAAATTTCGTGGAGTTCCATATATGCAAAAACGTTCAGTATGCAGTACAGTAACCGGTTCCCAGTATGCAGTATAGTAACCGGTTCCCAAAGTCCAAAAACTTATTCAAAATTAAAACAAAAATTTAGTTATCACATTAAGGAACGTTCAAGTATTACGTATGGCTCCTAGGGGGGGTGGGGGTCATTTTGGAGTGTTACGCCAATGTTAATGGTATAGGAAAATAGCGTTACAGGGGGGGTGGGGGTACAAAATGATCATAATTTTCGTTACATAATACTTGAACCTTCCCTTAAGTTTAATAAGTCAGTGGGTTAATAAAACTTTATACTAGTTAAATAAATCTTAATGCATTTTTTAATTTATCCTTATTTCATTTAATTTAATTAATAAAAAGCTAAATATATAGATTTTAAATATATACGTTTATTAAATTTAAACAAGTTATAGATAAAATATAAACTTGTTATTGTATTTAATAATAGTTAGTTTAGCTATGTATGTTTAATTAAGTAACTGGCGCATACGAATTATTTTAAACAAATACTGATTTTATTTTTATGACGATTGTTATACAGGGGAAAATACTTAGAATATTTCTGGTTTATAATTAATATTAGCTGGGACTATATTTATCGGAGGATAAACGTGGTTATAAGCAAACTTTTAGCTCCTGAAAGTCTCTATAAGTTTTATTTATTATGTTTTATCATTAGTATGTTGTTACTGTTACAGTGGGCGTCAGCGCCCACTGTAGGGGAGTTGCGCCCTCTGTAACCGTACCAAAATACCTATGGACTTTTTAATATTTATAATAATAATAATTTATAATATATGAAACTTGTAGAGAATTTTAAGAGCTATAAGTTTGCTTATAACCAAAAAAAAGTCCAAACCAATTTCACCTCCAACATGACTATTTTTGAATTAACTTGATTGTCATTACATACATTAAAAAAATTATTCAAACAAAAATCATTGGAAATTTCCTCCTTAACAAAATTTCTCATATACATTTTTTATTACAGTTTACATATATTATTTGACTGGACTATTTATTATTTGACTGGACTATTTAAAGACGATTTTAAAGAGTACTTTAAATATTACTTAAGGATGATATAAAGATGACTTTTAAATACATCTTGAATATGCCTGCAGATTTTTCTTGTAAAAATATTTAAATGACCTTGGTAATAAGACATTTGGCAAGTGACCAATTAATAAACACTCTGTATACCATTTGCAATGGGTTAGTTTTAACGGTCTGGAACAGGGATAGCGTTACTTTAGGATTATTACAGAATTTATTCGAAAACTTTTGCCGGAGTGGCAAAAAGGTCTTTCGCAAATAATTTATCGTGTTTTTGCCGTCGTCAGCTTCATCATTACACAAATGCACTCGAACAAATATATTATTAAAGGTCAGTAGTGAATTAAGATTTTAAATTTGACGGTCCATGCGGAAAGGGACCAAAGTTTGCAGGAGAGTCAAACAAACATTATTTTGAACTTATAATTTAATTTCAGATATTTTTAAATGATATTTAAAAATACATCTAAAGGTTGATTTACCCAATAACACTAGGCAACATGGTTTCTTGCCCCGATTGGAGTCATATGTTTTTTAACTAATTTTGGGTCGCTGAAACCGAATCTGGCCTCAGAATATTTCTATTACCTAAGTTTTCTGAGAAAAATAAGATAAAAATGTTAAAAAATCATTATTTTATCCCTCTTTTGTTCTAAAATCATGGGAGACAAAAATATTCCAAAGACAAATTTGGATTCGGCGACTCAATATTAGTTAAAAAATACCCAACTTAAAACATAGAAACTTTAAATTCATAGGTAGAATAAATAGAGATATTATGAAAAAAAAATATTTAAAAAAAAATGGATAATGTAACAAAACTAAGTAGGGGTGGAGGGTAAGAAGAAGGGTGCATAAGGGGACAAGCTTATCGCCACGTATTCATGCTAAAAATTGTCAAAAATCATTACTAGGGGGTCAAAAATTAACTAAAAAAATGTTACGTATTATGGTTCTTATATAATAAAGTAACATTTTTATGATGTAGAACCATTAAAAAAACAAAAAAAAAACACAATATTTTGTTTTATAAATTGTTTTTAAATTGGCATAATTGCATGTACTAAAATTTAAAAAATAAGACGTGCTCAATTTTTTTTAAGGTTAAATTTGGATTCTGCGCCTTTAAATTGATAAGAAAAATATATTTTTTGGGCTCGGGAAAAAAGTTAACACTGTGTACTTTAATTTTACATCTTTTTCATTTATTTACTTTTTAGGAACAAACTAAGCAAAATAAAAAAATATTTGTATAAATATTTTTGTAGAGAATTTTATAATCTACAAATTAAGTTCTATAAAAAAATTTGATAGTTTTGCCACAAATGAGCAATTAAGTAAACTCTGCACTTTCATTTTAACCTTTTTATTTTTTTTTTCGCGTACTTTCTCTGACAGTAGGTTCTTGACATATAAATTTTTGAATTCCTTGTATTTTTTTTTAATATACACTAAAGTTTTTAAAATTCTACTCTTTTTTTTTAAAGATTTTGAAAAAAAACTTCATTATTACCTGAACTTATATCTCAAAAAATTTAGGTGCTGGAATTTTTCTAAGGTCAGATTCGGATACTACGCTCTCGAATTAGTAAGAAAAATTTACTTTCCGATCTGGGCAAAAAAAAAAGTTGCGATTTGTTGCCTAGTGTAATGAAAACTAAGAATTCTTAGTAAGAATTAAGATTAAAATTTTAAATTTAGGCATCGAAATAAAATGTGTCAAATAATTCTGACATTTTATTGGTCAAATTCTTAGATAGTTTAGTGTAGGGACCCTAAATAAAGTGACATTTAACTTCACACAAAGGGTTGAGACACCAATTTAGTAATTTCTGCAGGGTTATGTTTTTTTTTGCGAATTGGCACTATTGGTATAGTAGAAGTGACATTACTTGTCAAAATATCCATAGACGTGTTTTTTGAAAAAATACCCAACTTAAAACATAGAAACTTTAAATTCATAGGTAGAATAAATAGAGATATTATGAAAAAAAAATATTTAAAAAAAAATGGATAATGTAACAAAACTAAGTAGGGGTGGAGGGTAAGAAGAAGGGTGCATAAGGGGACAAGCTTATCGCCACGTATTCATGCTAAAAATTGTCAAAAATCATTACTAGGGGGTCAAAAATTAACTAAAAAAATGTTACGTATTATGGTTCTTATATAATAAAGTAACATTTTTATGATGTAGAACCATTAAAAAAACAAAAAAAAAACACAATATTTTGTTTTATAAATTGTTTTTAAATTGGCATAATTGCATGTACTAAAATTTAAAAAATAAGACGTGCTCAATTTTTTTTAAGGTTAAATTTGGATTCTGCGCCTTTAAATTGATAAGAAAAATATATTTTTTGGGCTCGGGAAAAAAGTTAACACTGTGTACTTTAATTTTACATCTTTTTCATTTATTTACTTTTTAGGAACAAACTAAGCAAAATAAAAAAATATTTGTATAAATATTTTTGTAGAGAATTTTATAATCTACAAATTAAGTTCTATAAAAAAATTTGATAGTTTTGCCACAAATGAGCAATTAAGTAAACTCTGCACTTTCATTTTAACCTTTTTATTTTTTTTTTCGCGTACTTTCTCTGACAGTAGGTTCTTGACATATAAATTTTTGAATTCCTTGTATTTTTTTTTAATATACACTAAAGTTTTTAAAATTCTACTCTTTTTTTTTAAAGATTTTGAAAAAAAACTTCATTATTACCTGAACTTATATCTCAAAAAATTTAGGTGCTGGAATTTTTCTAAGGTCAGATTCGGATACTACGCTCTCGAATTAGTAAGAAAAATTTACTTTCCGATCTGGGCAAAAAAAAAAGTTGCGATTTGTTGCCTAGTGTAATGAAAACTAAGAATTCTTAGTAAGAATTAAGATTAAAATTTTAAATTTAGGCATCGAAATAAAATGTGTCAAATAATTCTGACATTTTATTGGTCAAATTCTTAGATAGTTTAGTGTAGGGACCCTAAATAAAGTGACATTTAACTTCACACAAAGGGTTGAGACACCAATTTAGTAATTTCTGCAGGGTTATGTTTTTTTTTGCGAATTGGCACTATTGGTATAGTAGAAGTGACATTACTTGTCAAAATATCCATAGACGTGTTTTTTGAAAAAATGTCACGACAATGACAGTGGTAAACTGTCGTAATTCTATCCATGCAGGATATATATTATTTCCATTCCCCAAATGCAATGCATTATTAAATGAATGGAAAAGAAGTATGTATCTTCCGAATTGGAAGATTTTCGATAAATCAAAAATTTGCGAAGTAAAAATATGAAAAAATGAACTTTAAAAATTTTAAATTTGTAACTTTTGTAGGCACACTTTTCAGAGGAAGATTTTATTTTAAAATTAAAAGAAACCGCAATTCCAAAAATTTAAAAAAATTGTAGTTTTAATAGAAAATTAAATGTTCTAGCCTAAAATAAACACGTTCTAATCAAAGTTTTAATGTATATTTTTATTATAATTATCATAGAAAACAATAATGAAAAACCTGCAGTTATCATTAAAGGAATACCTTTAAAATTATTTTTTTTAATATTTTTAGTTTGCTAAAGTAAAACTACTAGTTGATCATATTCTTCGGTACATGCCTGAATTTTTTACATTCCTCTTATTTATTTATATTATTCTTTTCTTCAAAATTAATTCAGTTCCAAATAAAAGTAATTTCAACTATTTAGGGAAAATTCCGAGATTATTCGAACATTGACGGTCGTCAGTATATTCCATAAGTAAATCTTGATTTAAATTGTACAGGTATTTTCGTAGGCACTTTAAAAAAGTACAATAATAAAACTATAAACCATAATTTCGTAAATAAATAAATTTGATGACCAAATATTCAGTTTGACACTGACACTTAAATATGACAATATTATTATATTAATTAATATCGACGCCTCTGTTCGGGTTGACATTTAACTATAACCTCAGATTTTGTATCTGACAGAATTATATTAAATTTAGACATAATTATTACTAGATTTAGATTTGGAACCAAAGCACTTTGGATAAAACCATTGTCTTTCATTGTTTAACAATACTAGTGCTTGGTTGCTATTTTAACCTCAAAATCAAAGCGTGTCTCAACCCTTTGTGTGAAGTTTAATGTCATTATATATAGGGTCCCTAGTTTAGTGTTAATGACTGGGTAAACCATCCATAAGTATTTTAATCTAAAGATTAGATTAAAATATACTGAAAGAATAGGGTCCTTCCGGCCCATCCACACTGCAAAAAATTTTTGCTGTACGGATAACCTTCAGTTTAATTACGAGCTATCGATACCAGAATTATAAAATTAAAAGTTTACGGTCAAATAACTTTTTTGCGTTAATTTTGGACTTCATAATTGCAACTCTTGCTCAATTTAATACTATTATTATATTAATCACAGCGCCTGCGCTAGAATAATATACGGTAGTTCGAATTTTCAAAAATCGTCCTAGACAAAAAATTCTTGGACATAAATTAGTTTCATGAAAAAATAAGCAACTTTTTTTTAATGTCCGTCTGTCTGTCCGTTTGCCCGTCTGATGTCACGATTTTTGTGAACACGATAACTCAAGAACGAATAATCCGATCGACTTGAAATTTTCATTTTCATCCCTATTGTAATCCCCCCAAAACAAATAAGTTATGGGGGGTTACACTTTTAAAAAACTCAAAAAAATACTGAAAGAAAATTCCGATTAATCTAATTTTTACAGGAATAATTAGTTTTATTAAAAGGATCAATTATACCAAAAGAAAATAAAAAAAATTAAATTTTGATTTTTTTTTTATTTTTTTCGTTTTTAATTTTTCGCTTTTCGCAAAAAGAAAATTTAATTAAAAAAATTGAAATTTTTTAATATTTTTTTTAAGTTTTTTTGAAAACTTCTTTTTATTACTCTCAAAGTCTTGAGTAGTAAAAAAAAAAAATTATTGCTTTTTTTACTATTATGGACGTTTTATATCTAAAACAGATTATTTCCGTCAAAAAAAAAAGTCTGTCGGTCTGTCTGTCTGTCGGTCTGTCGGTCTATCGGTCTGTCAGTCTGTCAGTCTGTCGGTCCGTCGGTCTGTCGGTCTGTGTGTCCGGGAAAGTGACCACGATAACTCAATCTGACTAAAGACTTCAAATTTGGACCATAGATTGATTATCCGAAGTCCTAGGCTGGGATTGTTTTTGGTAAAAATCTGATTGGGATAAGTGTAAAATGGGGCAAAAAAATTTTTTTCAAAAAGATTTTTTTTTTCAATTTATTTTTTGATTTCCGAAAAAATAAACTTTTTTTGAAATTTTTTTTTTGAAAAACGAAAAAAAAAATATTTTTTTTTTGTTTGATTTTTTTCGTTTTTGATTTTAATGATCGGGTCATCAGATTAAACTAAAACTTTGTAGAATATCAGTATTGGAAGGTTAAGTTTATTGTCAGTTAAAAATATCGTTATCTTTGATAAATAAACATTACTTTCAAATGACGACCGCTTTTAGCGACTCTGCTGCCATCTATACCAAAATAGTAAAACTTTTATATAGTTGCAATATTTTGGTGAAAAAGGAAGCAGGGTTTCTTTGACTATGCAAATAGTGTCATATCGTAATTTTTTTCCAATATGGCGTAAGCCAAAGCGTAAATTTTTAACAGTTGCTAATTTTTGTTTTTTTCTTTTTGTTATAGTACTCTAGCAATGAACAACAATAATAACAACACGACCAATAATAACAACAACAACAGCACGAACACGAACCAGAACCTGTTGGGCACGTGCGGGGCTCAGCAGAGTTTGAACGCGAAAAATCTAGAGTCCCAGGAGCAGCCGGACCCGGACACGATCAAAATGTTCGTGGGACAAGTGCCTCGGTCGATGGACGAGAACGACCTCCGCAGGATGTTTGAGGAGTTCGGTAGGGTACATTCAATTAACGTTCTTAGAGACAAATCAACTGGTGCCAGTAAAGGTAAGAACAAAAATTTATTAACTAGTTTTAACAATTATTTAAAAAATGCCACCGCTATAATATATTATGTAATATTATTGATTTATCAATATTAAATAGTCATTATGATGTTATGGTATTTGATAATAACCATAATCTTCCTATTATATTGCAATTTTGTAAAGTTGTACAACAAAATGTTGTGTTAAAAAAAAATCTGCAATAGTTGTTACAAAAATAAATAATCATATATTAGAATAGTACTTTGCGGTATTTAATAAAAAAAACGACCGATAAAAATGCTTAAATGTTGCATTATGAATATGTAATACCAGCATTTGCAAGCACCTTGTCAGAACATCGGCAACATCGTTATATTCTAGCAAAAAAGTGTACATAAAATTTTTTATAGGGCTTAAAAACAGCTTTCATTTAAAATATAATTTTTGAAATCGGGTTTTAAATAAGTGCTAAATGCTAAATGCTAAAAAAACATTTTTTGACCAATTTAAAATTATATTTCATATACTTAAGTGCTAAATTAATAGAAAACAATAATAATTATCTTAATTATAACCAAAAAACGCTAAAAATGGGAGTTTTGCCCCATTCTTACCCCCTTACTCGCAAACATTTACCCCCAAAATATAATCAGCTCTTCGAAATACGATAAGAAACAAAAAAAACAAATGTCGATATGGAGTTATCGAATTTACAGACAGACAGACAGACGGACGAATTTTTTTTTACTAATTTCGACTCAGAAAGGTCTAAAACGTCGATAAATGTGAAAAAAACATGGTTAAAATTTTACTTAGTACTTAGAACTAAGTGCCGATGTAAATATATTAAAATCCATTCTGTAAGTTTCTGAGAATAAATTACATAGTCCGTAAATGGTAATATGTTGCCACAGACCGGTACGTTAAAAATTACATAGTCCATAATGGTAATATTACATTTTTTTACACAAAATTAAATCTTTTTACACATGTTTACACAAATTTATGAATTATGCATAGTACAGTATAGTAAATTTACTTATCGTACTATTCAAATTCATGTATTTTTACATTATTTTACATTCAGTTTTTACACTGCACTGATGAAAAAAGATTTAAACACAAAAACGTGTTAAAATATGTAAAATGGTGTAAATTTTACCAAAAATAGTGTTAAAATTAAACATTTTTACACAGTTTAATACGATTCCGTGTCAATTTCGGTCTACACGGTCGACTGTGTAAAAGTATTTTAATCAGTTTTCTCCTAGAGTATTTTTAAAGTAAACTCTTTTTGTCTTAGTAAAATATCCATAAAATAGATTTAATTGTTTTTCGCGATTACTTACATGCTCTATCTTTATCTTATACGATATATCTTACGTGATAAGCCTAATTCGTATATAAAAAATAGTTTTCTGATGATTCAGGAAGTAACCTAGCAAAGAAAACGGTTAATAATGCGTTGTTATATCTTGAGTATTTTCGGCAGCCAGGCCCGTAGTGGCTATGCATTTTACCGGGAGAATGTCCTCTCCGAAAGTACGAATTTTTAGATACATGTTCTAACAATAGATTATTCCATAACCCAGTATCAAAAAAATTACTAATAAGTAAATCTATGTGACTGTTGCTGATATTTTTATTTTTTCAATAATTTGAAGAGTTTTGTTTCCATAAACAAGTGTCTAAAAATGCATGGTAGGGTGGGCCGATAAATTGAAATCTGGAATTTCAAAACGCAATACCCGCCAAAATGTGTCGTCTAATATGCCTAATGTGTGTGCAAAAGCAGATTTAAGGTCATCTTGAGCCCTCTACAAAACATTTAATATTAATGAAAATATCGTATTTTTTCACATTTGTAATGTATACACAACCTGTCAAAAGTTCGCCTCCCCCCATTAACTTTTGAACGGCTTAAGATATCAACTTGAAATTAGGAACACATAAATAACATAACCCAATTTTTTTTTTTGTATATATTTTGTGTGCTTAGGGGGCAAGATGGCGACAGGGAGCAAAGAGGGATTTTTTTTTAAACAGAAACGGGTGTCGTGTGGTACATCATTTTAAAGCTTATAAAATTCTCTATTTGCCCACATATTTTTTTATTTTTTCGGAGCAATTTTTGGGGTTATTCGCGTAAGAGTTAAATCACGTGAAATAACACCACAAAGCAGAATAAAGAGTGGCTTAAAATATGGCCTATGATGTTTGTAAATATTATTTTCGGTTGTAAAACTTATTTGTTTTTGCAATAAAACAGTTTTTGCATCTTTCTTATTAAGTTTTCTTATTTTTATTTTTTTAACATATTTCCTAAAAGTTACAAAATGTATACCTTTGTAGAGGGCACAAAAATTGAAAAAATAAATAAAAAAAAATAAAGACTTTTTTTCTCTTTGCAAGACGCATCTTTTCCCCCCTATTTGATTTTCAAGTTAAAAAATTAAAACACCTATATAGAAACGGCCCACGCTAATGGGGTAAATTTCATGCCACTGCGAGCCTGCTGGCAGCTACTTCTTTCTACTTAATCCTGCAGGATGCACTTCATGAAGTGTCGAATTTAGTCTTTTGATACATACACTCTATAAATAGTCTATAGAAAGTAAAACCACGTAAAAAATCAGCAAAAAAACAAGTCCACGTTCGCACTATTCTTTAATTAGAAAATGGGGGGTGTTTGTAACAAATCGCTGTCCGAAATGAAATTCTCGTTTAGATTTTAATCGCGTTAGATACGCTACAATAGAAACCTTTGATTAACGAATACACGTGTTTGGTTTTCGAGTTTACATCGTCAGTCATTAAACTCCTCGCAACTCCGCGTACAGAACAGTATAAAAATTTAGTGTAGGCATGTTGAAAACGGAACAATCTCTAGTAACATTGATCTTGGACAAATTTCTTGACCAGAGTACCGTAATCTGGGGTAAAGCGAATCACAAGGGTTGAAGCGGATCAAAATATATTTCTTTGGCAAAACAACTAATTGATCCGCTTCAACCCGATTCATGCGGATCAACCTTTAATAAAGAAAAACTGAAAGAAATGATAGGCTACTTTTTTCAAAAATGTTCAACGTATAGCTGAATAGTAGGTAAGCTTATAAAATTTATTTTTTTCACATTTTTTGTTCAGTAGATAATTTAAATATTTAAAGAAAACTAATATTTTTAATCCGCTTCACCCCATCGTACTTGACAAAGTTCTTTGTGAAGAATTTGACAATTCTTGAGCAAGATAATTAATCAAGATTCTGTATCCAGACTTGGGAAAGACTAGCCAGATTCTGGAAGCAGAGCATTTAGCAATACTTTGTTAAGTCTGTTCGTCAAGTCTGTAGCAAGAATTTGACAAGATTCTTGGTCAAGAATCTTGACCTACTCTTGCGCGAAAAACGCTAGGGTCCATGAGCGCGCACCTCTTCCTTGTCAATTTTTCTTGCTACATTCTTGCTCAAGAATCTTGACGAAGTATCTGTAGCAATTCTTTGACAATTCTTGAGCAAGAATCTGTCGACAGTATCTTGCACCAGATTTGTCAAAATCTGGATGCAGTTACTTGATCAAGAATCTTGAGCCAGACTTTCTCAAGACTAGACAAAAATTGTTACTATGGTCTGTTTCATCAAGCAAGAGAGTAAATTAAAAATCGCACAGTAAATATTTTTACAACAGGTTTGTATAGTATATGTCTGTGTATAGAATATAGGTATGTTTTATAAAATAAACTACGCAGTATATTCGCACATAAAATATTCGAATCTGGTTTGAAAATATTCCTGATCTTCAAAATCTTGAGATATAGCGCACATTGGTTTTTTTACGCATTTAAGGCAAAAAAATAATTGTGCAAGATTTCATATTTTTTTTTATATGAAAATGAAATATTACTAAATAAAATTGATTCATGCCATTACTTGTAGATTTTAAATATCTACCCTGGTTAATTTTATTTGTTACAGGGCCTTAAATTCCAAATATAGCACTTTTTTCGTGTTTTTTCGATATATTTCATTTAAAAATTTATATAAATAAAACACATATAGCCAAAAATTCATATATGTAATATTGCTACATATGATTTATAAAAAAAAATAATATAAAAAAAGAATTTTAGAGATGGTTCTCGTTAGCGTTGAGTACAAGTTAGTTTTTTTTTGTATAAGTTATTTTTAAAAAGTTATTATCTGCCAGATAATAAAAAAGCTGTAGCGAATAGTACAGACATCTTTCGCTGGAACACTAGTAAACACGACGAATTTTACAGCAAAATGTTACACTCCGATAATATATTTAACTACAGAGAAAACGATATCTCCGCTTCTTATTTAAACTTACTCAGTTCTATCACTGACTGTGCCAAAGATTTGCGCTTAAATTTAAATTCTACAAAGAAACTTACTTCCTTTAACCATATCTGGTTTGATCATGAGTGCTTACTAGCGAAAAATGCTGCCAAAAATGCTTTAAAAAACTGTAAAAAAAATAACTTCTCGCAGGACTTACTTGTAATTTATCTGAGCCTTAAAAAACAGTACAGGCGTATTTTAAAACTTAAAAAGGAGGCTCATACAATTAACTTAACTCTCAGGCTTAGTGCAACTAAAAATCAATCAGAATTTTGGAAATTAATTAAAAATTTACGCTCAAATAATAAACCTGCTAGTTTATCCTTGCTTGACTGGGAGTCCTTTTATGACTCAATTTACACTGTGCATAACGAGTCACAATTTTTATATTCTGACGCCGGTTCGTCATTACTAACTTCGCGTATAACTTTAAATGAACTAAAGTCCAGTCTTAATAAATGCAAAAATGGTAAAAGTCCAGGTAAGGACAATATTCCATTTGAGTTTTTTAAGTATCTACCAGAAAACTGGTTATGCTACCTACTGAATTTATATAACAATATATTTGACAAAGAAATCATTCCCCATACTTGGTCGGAAATTTCACTTCTTATGCTTCACAAAAAAGGTCCAGTTGAGGATCCTGCTAATTACCGCGGTATAGCTCTACTAAACGGTATGGAAAAAATATTCTCTCAAATAATTTTACAAAGGCTTACAGAGTGGTCCGATACATTTAATGTTATACCGGAATGTCAGGCAGGCTTTAGACAAAACCGGGGTTGCTTGGATAATCTATTTACTCTTAATTCCCTCATTAATATCTGTCTACGGTTGAAAGGTAGAAAACTTTATGCGATTTTTGTAGATTTCAAACGTGCGTTTGACTGTATTAACCACCATCTGTTATGGAAAAAATTACACTCTCTTGGAGTAAGTTCGAAAATAATCAGGATCCTCAAAATGTTGTATGACAAAGCAATTGCACAAATAAAAACTGCTGAAGGCTATTCAAAACCCTACAACATTTCTGAGGGAGTTCTACAGGGTGAACCATTAAGCCCCATTCTTTTTGCATTGTTTATTTCTGACATAGAAAAATATTTTAGGGAAAATGGAGCCTTGGGTGTTAATGTGGATGGTCTTGTGGACATACTTATGCTTTTATACGCTGATGATTTGGTCATTTTTGGGGAATCGCCCATTGATATTTCACGTAAACTCAAAATTCTCTCTCAGTATGCAAATGAAAATGGCCTTAAAATTAACATTAAAAAAACGAAAATAATCTGTTTTACCAAGGGTGGCTTTAGGTATTCACGTGACTTAAACTTTAAATATGACGGCGACAATATTGAAGTAGTAAACAAGTACGTTTACCTGGGTGTTACATTCTCTCAGTCAGGGCTATTCGCTGAAATGACCAAAGAAGCATGCAATAAAACAAAAAAATCAATCGGTACCGTTATGTCCCTTTTGTCAAACTCAAAAATCAACAGCTGGCAATCCCGAATTAAACTTTATGAATCTATAGTCCTATCTACTTTGCTTTATAGTTCTCCAGTTTGGGCGTTACGTTTCTTTAATGAAATTGAGCGTGTTCAGTTGGCCTTTTTTAAAAGATTATTTTTACTCCCCCGCAACACCCCGGATTATATGATACGACTCGAAACTGGGTCCGTTAAAGTTTCTTTCTTGATTTTTAAAATGTGCCTTAATTGGATTGAAAAGCTTATTAGAATGCCCGCTCATAGATACCCCAAGCTTTGTTTTAACCGCTTACAAAACTTAAACAATGGTAATACAAAATATAACTGGTTGGCACAGTTTCAATGTATGCTGGAAAAAATTGATGAATCTAACTTTTTGACTAATTTAACAGTAAGAAAAATAAAATACAATAGACCAATTTTACTTAACAAATTTCGCGAATTTCTACATAGAGATGACATAAATTCATTATTTTTTTCCAAAAATTCAACTATTTATCAAAAGTTTAGAATTAATCTGGAACCTCAAAATTATTTATACTGTCGAGATAATATCTCTATCATTCGTATAATAATGCAATTACGTATGGCTACAAGCTTTTCTACCTCCTTCTCATTCAATGGCAGCTTTTACAAAATCAACCCTAAAGAAGTATGTACTATTTGCAACTTAAACGAGTTTGAGACTTTAGATCATATTTTCTTTAAATGCCCCATGTACAAACCGTTGCGTGCACCTTACATTGATAGCCTTATTAACCTAGACGGTCTAGTCTTTGCACTTAACTTTCTTAATGTAACTAAAATAAAAATGCTGCACAGTTTTATCGGAAACTTATTAAAGCTCCGTTCCTTTATAACTAACGAATAATGCTTTTTGTCTTTAACCTTTAAATATTGGTATTATCGTTTCTTCTTATAATTAACTTTTTTTTTTGTATTAAAATTTCTGCTTTTTCTTTTTATTAAATTATCTATGAATATCCATCAAATTACTTAAATAGTTAGGGTTTAGTATTTAGTGTATTTTTTTTTCTCTTCTCTTGTATTTTTTTTTATATATTCAAACTTCTTGTAACAAGATTTGTAATCTTTTATACAATAAACGTTTATTATTATTATTATTAAAAAGTTATTATCCTAGTGCTCAATGATTTAAAAAATTCCACAGCCTGCTTATTAAAAAAAAAATAAAACTCTTGAAATTGACAACTTTATTTTTTTAAACTAAATTATTTTTAACGCCCTGTATAAAATATTTTATTTTTTGCATATAAAGTAATTAAATACACCCTTTTAAGATAAGCTTACAAAATTTTATTAATTTTTGACAATAAATAAAGAAATTGGAGAAGGTTTTATCACTAAAAATGCATTTTTTCTCAAAAAAAAATTATATCTCAAAAACTATAAATAATAGACCCATACAATATGGTATCAAAATAAAGGCATTTTAATTAGAAATAAGATAGAATAATAAAAAATATACCATTCCATTTAAAAAAAAAAAAATAAGTCAGATTTTACCAACCCTGTATATTTTAAAATATTTTTAAAGTGTGCCTTTTTTAAACCATACAACTTTTTCCATTCAAGTTTTTCTCTAAAGTGGATACTTTACTATATATCGACCGACTCGGCTTCGTTGAGACACCCTGTATATACATTTTTGGCTGTATCTGTATTATTTATTTAATTTTTTTAATGAAATATATCGAAAAAAACACGAAAAAAGTGCAATATTTGGAACTTGAGGCCTTGTAAAAAATTAACCAGGGTAGATATTTAAAATCTGCAAGTAATGGCATGAATCATTTTCATTTAATAATATTTTCAAAAAAAAAAAAATATGAAATCTTGTGGATTTATTTTTTTGTCTCGAATGCATACAAAAAAAACCATTGTGCGCTGTATCTCAAGATTTTGAGCGTCAAGAATTTTTTTCATTGCCATGTTTGTTTTCAGTGCCCAAAAATATGTAAAAAAGTTTATTCTTGTTTCTGAAACCCTGACTTTATTTTTTTTTTGTGGTGCTGTGTTATACAAGAAATTGAGTTTAAATCTAAGGCTTTCACGGTTAGCCATATTTGTAGAATTAGCAGTTTCGGGTTTTACCCGTGTTGATGGATTATTACTATCCGACGTTTCATTTCTTACTCGTAGAGTCATCTTCAGGGAAACTCATGAATCACTATCCCTGAAGATATCTCTAGGAGTAAGAGACGAAAAGTCGGATAGTAATAATTTTTTCTACGACTGCTTGAGAATTTAAGCAAATACACACACTTTTCAAACACAGAATGTATCCATTCTAGCTCTAGATACGGTATGAACATTCCGTATCAAGTGTTAGAATGAGCACATGTAGTGCCATCTCTTGTTTATAAAAGTACAGTAAACTGTAGCTAAGTTAGCAAAAAAAAAAAATATATATATATATATATATATATATATTTTTCATCAATTTAGTTCAAAAAATTAAAACTGCTCCATCTATTGTTAAATATTTAAACCTGATATCTGTCACAACAATCTGACCTAACCTTCAATTTTTGCATTATAATTTGTAAATATGTGCTAAAATTAAATAAACATCTTTTTTAAGTACTGATTATTAAATAATATTAATTGCTTTATTTAAAAATATGTGTTTTGTTGCATTTGCAATTTAGAGAAACAAAAAAACATTGTTGTTAACGCAATTTAAAGCCATACAGTGTTTCATATTTGCAGTCGAGGAAAAAGTATAGTCTACAACACGTATGGAATAGTCATTCCGCGCTCGCGGGACCGTCATACTCGCCTTCTGGCTCGTATGTTTACCAAAGTCGAACATATCTAATACATGCAAATGCTTAGAAGAGTATAGCATAGAGCGCGAAGCAGTTGCCAATATCCTCTTGTGGTTTTGATTGAACTTTTAATATTAAAACATGTAAATCGTTGAAAATCTCTGTATAACGACAAACAACAAAGTTGTTAATAACATTGTGTCGTGATTTGTTATCAGTTTTGTTCATACAATGTTAGTGTTTTAATCTCACTAGTTTCACTAGCAATATTTTAAAATCTATACCAATCGTATTACATACAACCGTGGAAAATGAGTAATTACTTTCTGATACATATCTAAATTACTTTATTTCTTTTACACGTTTTACTTTATAATATATACTTTGTTTTGTTCATTTGGATGTCTGGTTAACGCGTGTTAAATAAAAAATATTGACATATTTTGACAGAGCAACGTAAGCGACATTGATAATTAAATTAAAAACCGTCCATGTTGCATTTCATTATAATTGACATACATTGTTTAATTTACGCGTCAATAATTTTGATATCCCTTATATTTTTAACCTTTTCGGATCTTAGGTATCATTAGTGATACCAGAGGTATTTTGATTTTTCCAAAAGTATATGTTTAGGCTGCTTAGGTTTAAAGGTATAGTATTTCTGCTACGACACCTCATTTTCAACAAAAAAAAATAATTTTAAAATATCTTTAGTCCAGAATAACCTTTGGTTTCGAAAAGGTTTGGTTGTCAAGAATGAGTTGTCGCTTCTTCATCGTTGTTAGTTGATCTTTTGAAAGCCACACAAAAAAAAGAAAAGGTCAAGAACTCTTTTGGAGACTATTGTATTCCTATGTATTTTGAGGCGCTAAATCCGAATTTGAGGTTAAAATAGCACCTCATCCGATTAGTTTTCGAGATTAGCTCAAAAAAGCTCATTTTCGAGTAATGAAAACTAAACTAATCGGACTAGGTGCAATTTTGACCTTAAATTCGGGTTCAGCGCCTCAAAATACATAAACACTCATCGGCGAATTTCCAGTGCTCGCATAGGCGCCGCGTCGATTCTATCGTTGACGCGAGGTTTTAAATATTTACATTTTTATTTTCTTCGAAAAACACCGATATATTTACATATTTATAGTTAATATGTATATTCAATATTGTTGTGTGTAACAAATTAGTCGTCAAATGTTTCGATTTAGTGACCTTTATAAAAATTTCCCTCATAATTCGGCAAAATTATTCCGTATGTTTCTCTGTTTATTTTCAACATTGATGAGTCATAACTGAATTTACTCCGATTAATGTACATAAAATACAATGGTGTCCGAAAAAGTCTTTAACCTTTTTTTTTCTGTGATGCCACATGTAGCCACAGAAAAAAAAAAGTTCAAGAACTTTTTTAGAGACCATTGTTTTCCTATGCATTTTGAGGCGCTGAATCCGAATTTGAGGTCAAAATAGCATTATTTTTGGAGAAAACCTCAAAAAAACGTTAGTTTTGAGTACTAGTATACATTTTTGAGGCTATCTCGATAACCAATCAGATGATTTTCTATTTTGACCTCAAACTCAGATTCAGCGCCTCAAAATATATAGGAATACCTACAATGGTTTCCAAAAGAGTTATTGAACTTTTGTTCTTTTTGGGTGGCTGTGTAATCATTTACCTGAAATATGTTTAACTGATATGCATTTTTAGTCGTATCTGTATATTATAAAGCAAAATAAAAGTAAAGTTAAAACTATTATAATAAACAGGCTTTACAAAGAGTATATTTTGTTAAAACATCTTTTTACAAAACAAAAAGGACTTTAAAGTAAATAGAATTTAACAATTATAAAGGCTAATGTAAACTGCTATAAAAAGGTCAATTGTTTCTGAAATAAATTTCGTAAAAGCCAAGTTAATAGTATGGGGACAAAATTTAGTTATTGTGCTTAATTTCGTTATAAAAGTATATCGGCTGTCCCAAAATTTCTTTTTAAGTTATATTTGATTTCAGCGCCCTTATATATTTTTACAAATAACTAAATATTATTATTTTAATCGATAATAAATTCTTGCTTAAAAACAAACCCTTTTTATTTTAGGATGACAGTCAGTACCAACACAATGCACAACACCACATAGGTAGAGAATTATAGAGGAAATAAACGTTTGGTTTGGGTTCGGCGCTGCGTAATAACAATAGATAGAAAATTGACATCTAAACGGTAAAAATGGCCGTTCTACGTTGCCAACAATATTTCAACCGTATAATTTTTAATTATAAAAACCAATAAATTTCCAATATTTTGCTAGGAATTTTAATAAGAACACCTAAAGACAGCATAAATTTACATTCAAGCCGTTTAAATGCAAGCAAACGTAAATTTACATGGGTAGGAGGTCCGACAACGCTGCACTCTGTCATTTTGTTATGAAATCGAATAATTGGTGATATTTTGTTTGTGGTATTTGCGTGTCTTTATAGTTTTATTTTGTTTGTAGTGTTAAAATTTTTAACTTAAAAATTAATTGTTTTGTAAAAACTTGTAAAAATGTGAAAAACCTTTTTGAGATTTTGTTTTTGTTGACAAATTTTGACATTTAAAAGGTAAAAATGGCGGACTAAATTTTACACACCTAATGTGTTTTTGTCTTTATCTCTCTCTCTCTATTTATTTGGTCTTTTTCTTCCGAATAATTAACCAGGGTTTCTCTATATAATCATGAGGTTTCCAGTGCGCAAGTACTAATCGGATATGTATCCTGACTTGCGCACTGATAAATTACTACTGTAGTAATTTCCACGCTAATATAAAAAGTTATCATTAAAAACACACAAAAAAATATCTTCAAACGTCCATTATTATTCACTTAAAATTCAACAGTTCGCACGATTAATAACCATATATATGGTTCACTTTTACTTGTACATAAAACATTAACATAAAAATACTCGAGGCACATCATAAAAGATGACAAAACAAAAATGCACGAGGCACATCATAAAAGATGGCTTAGCACGATGCTGACGGTTCATCGCCCAGTACTTGAATGTTTGTCTTTATCTAATACCCACTATAGCTTCTCTACCTATGTGAACAACACAAGTGTAATGGCTACATTAAAGTAATGGCTGTAATAGAAAAATAAAAAGTGTTGGTTTCCTAACCAAATTTAATTGACTAAAATAATGACTGAAATAGCAAAACATAATCCTTTAAAATGTTGGTGTGTTAACCAATAGTTTACCTACGACTAAAACAATGCCTCAAATAATTTTTGGGGCACTAGGTATACAGAAAAACAACGATGTAGATCGCAAAGGTAAAACTCGTTAGTGTTTTTTTTATGTTTTGTTTTTATTTTCTATCCCGGAAAAACATCCCTCGGTTTCTCTTTATTGCTAGGTTTTTGTAGATTTTTATTTGGTCCGTATAAGCACTAGAAGTCTATCTGTACGAATTAATATTGATCGGTATGTATTAGAGTGGTCTTTACGGTTACGTCACGATTGAACTGTATTTAGGACATTCAAGTGCATCTCCTGAATTGTCATGTCTGAAGTTAGCAATGACAATGATTTCGGGTTCGAGGTCACGAGCAATAACTTTTTAAATAGAGCACTAAAATAGCACTAAAAAAGAACTTAACTGCTAAGCTGCTAAGTTTAGTCTACTCCTCATTGTTACCAATACACAGACAAATAGCCTGATCCAAATTTTCGGTATTCAGGCACTACAGGAACATGTTAACTGTTCCTAAAGAGCAGCAGACGGAGTAAAGATGATCGCGTTACTATTGTCTGTTTACTCATCCGAAAACTAGTTTAGTACCTATAGGTCAAAAATAGTTATTTGCGCTCCTAGTAGAGTTAAGTGAGTTTTTCTGTGTGAGTTCGTATTTTGTGGACCGAGTAGCGCATTACGTTTTTCTCACTACCAAGGAGTTAAAATCGTATTTTATTAATAATATTTTTGACATTTATATGTGTGACAATTCAACTAATCATTTTTTTTATGGAATCACTCTATAAAATTAAGAATAGTAGTCTTGTGTCTAGGTGTTCCCCTTAGGTAAGTGTTAGACACTTCGTGTCCGTTAGCGGTAAATCTTTTTTTCTGTCTATTTACGGTTTTGTTCGTATTGGTTTCATCTATCACCAAGTGTGCTCTATATAGTACTTTCCATTGCTGTCGGATTTTTGATTGAGTAATGTCAACTTACCTAGTGAGAAAAGTTATTTTTTTATTCCATAATAGTATATTAAAGTACTAGTTTCATAACATACGTTTTTAGCGCACGAGTACAAGTTTAGAAAATGAGCCGCTTACGGCGAGTTTTCTAAAATGCTAGTACGCTAAAAACGTGTTAGGAAACGAGTGCTTTATACAATTTTTTCTAATTTGCTCTAAAATTAAAAAAAAAACTTACATTTAAATTGAAGACTGATTTAGAGATTTCTGTATAGGGTTATTATTACAGTTTTAGCCATGTTTAAAATTCTAACAACAAATGATATTATGATATATTTTAAATTAATGTCTTCTCTTTTTCACTGCAAGTAACCAAGCCACAATTTTAACACGGTAAAAAATAACATAAACACAAAATTTTGTAGAAAATTAAACTTTAAAGCGACGTTGACATTTGTACGGAAAACGTCAAGCGATAGGCTTTTGTATGTTGCCAACCAAAAAAAAAAAAAATACAGACCTCTTATGTGCCTTTAAGGACACGCAAAATGCGTGTGATTATAAGCTTATAACAGTCGCAAAATAGAAAAAAAAAAACGTTACGTTTAAGGAGGAAAACTTATTAAACGAGGACAAATTTACAATCAGCTTATAATTATGTTTGTAGATAAAACTAATAGTATTAGCTAAAATAACCTATTCGGGTTTTAAATAACAGTTAAAAAATTGATTAATAATATACTTCAGTTCTAAACTGTTGAATCTCGAAACTGGGTCAATTCAAACAGTCACCACTTGGCGAATTTATGTTTTATTTGAATAAATTTATTTGGGTTAACTAAATATTTGGTTGGATATGGACAATTAAATTATTTTGTTGTGACAAATAAATCTTATTTCTGTCAAATAAATTATTTTGTTCCCATTAATAAATCATTTTGAAATTAAAATATTTGACTCAATTAAAATTTGTTACAACCAAATGATTTAATTGGCCATATCCAAGTAAATCCTTTTTATCAGTCTACTAGTTTAGGAAAGCCTTGTATTCGTGCAAAAATTTTCAGATTTTTTTTTTTTTGTATTTTTGCGTTTCATGTCGATATAAATCAATTTCAAGCAAAAAAATGTGGCTCGGTCGGTCGGTCGGTCGGTCGGTCCGTCGGTCGGTCGGTCGATCGGTCCGTCGATCTGTCGGTCGATCGGTCTGTCCGGGAAATCTTGTGAGCACGATAACTTAAGAACGCTTTAAGCTAGAGACTTGAAATTTGACATACGAGTATGTTACAAAAAGTTCTAGCTCGGGATTGTTTTTGGTGAATATTGGGGTGCGGCAAGGGAGGCAAATGGGGAAAAATACATTTTTTTAGAAAAAATTGAAAATTGCTATATAGGGGTTTTTGAGGTTGCTGAAATTGAATCTGATAACAAATTTTTTCTAACTCTACCCCCGAGGGGGTGAGGGGTAAATATTTTTAAATAATTTCAATATTTTCGTAAAAATTGGTATATAGGGGTTTTTGGGGTTGATGAATCTGATAATAATTTTTTTCTAATTTCACCCCCCAAAGTTTTCATGAAAACTGGTATATTGGGGTTTTCGAGGTTGATGAAAGTGAATCTGATAATAAAAAAACTCCACAGGGGGTGGTTTTTTTGAAAATTTATATATTGGGGTTTTTGAGGTCGCTAAAACTGAATCTTTTAATAAAATTTTTCTAATTTCACCCCCCGAGGGGTGGGGGGTAGTTTTTGTGAAAATTGGTCTATTGGGGTTTTTCAGGTTGCTGAAAGTGAATCTGATAATAACAAAAATTCTTACTCCACCCCCTGAGGGGCAGGGGGTAGTTTTCTTGAAAATTTAAATTTTTGGGTTTTTGAGATCGCTAAAACTGAATCTTTTAATATTTTTTTTCTAATTTTACCCCCCGTGCGTTGCACCCGGGTGGGGGGTAGTTTTTGTGAAAATTGGTATATTGGGGTTTTTAAGGTTGCTGAAAGAGAATCTGATAATAAAAAAGTTCTAACTGCACCCCCTAAGAGGCGGGGGTAGTTTTCGTGAAAATTGGTATATTTTTAAGCTTGCTAAAAGTAAATCTAATAATAAAAAATCCATTGTACGCGCGGAGGTGTAACATGGGAAAGCTCTTTTACTGGGCAGTGTATTTGTTTTTTCCTATCCTAGAATAAGATCTTTTTGGGGCATTGGTTCCAAGATATAGCTTTTCGTTGTTACATCCACTACCGAATGAAAATTGACTTTTTAACGACCACTCTATTATTTATTTTTCTTCCAGAACTACGTATATTCGGAAGAAAAATAATAAAAGTTCATCCATCATATATAGAAGGATAATAAAAACAAAGAAAAAAAAGGAAGTTGTTAAACAACTATCAATCTATGTTTTATCACAATAACAACGAAGGTACTTTTAATGGGATTTCGTTTTTGTTTGGATTTAATTACCAAGCTTGTTAATATTTTCAGACTTCTGAATTGAAAGTTATTTTACACATTTTTCAGTAAATCTTAAACTGAAAATTAAACAAATTTTCTTGCCTTCAAATAGATCTAGTTGGCGCAACCAGATCAACAATTAAATAAATAAATTTAGCAACACGACTTGTGGTTGTTACCACAAACAAAATTTAGATTTTAAGTACCTTTTTTAAGTATTTATGGGAACACAGCATAGCAAGCCAACTAGCGTGAGTTCGGGAACGGGAGCCTTTGTCGAAAAATTTACCGCGAAAACAAATATCGCGAAAATATTTCGCCGAAAAAATTACAGCGAAATGTTTTTTACCGCGCAAAGGATTAACAGCGATAAAAATTTAACGCGAAAAAATATTAAAGCGAAATAAAAATAGCGAAAACTATTACCACGAAAAGTTTAAATAGCGAAATGCACTTACCCCGAAAAATACATAGCGAAAGTAATAGTTGCGAAAAGATTTAACGTGCAAAGCAAATTCCGCATCTAATTTTAAAATATAAAAATACGTTTTTTTTATAATACTTTTTCGTTAGCTACGCCAAGTTTATTTAATATATTATATTACCAATTTGCTTAATTCAGTTTTATAAATGCAGAATCAATAAAATTTTAATATAGCTAAATTATTTGGTTTGGTTTTTAAAAATATGTAAGTAAAATTATGATTATGTTACTAATAAATATAATATAATTTAATATATAACTAATTTCTTTATATTGGTGTTATAATTTTAGTATTTAAAAAAACATAAATATGATTAAATTGTTTGGGTTGGTTTGTTTGGTTTTGTTTTTGATAAAAAATTAAAATAAAACTATGATTATAAAATAAGCGTTTCATTCAAAAAATTATAATATATATTTTAAGTTTATTTTTTTTAATTAAAATTCAAGCGCGATTATATTACTGCGCGGCGAAAGTATGCGCGATTATATTATTACGACGTAAAAGTGTGCACGATTTTTATTGTCGCGAAAATAGTTTCAGCGGGAAATGTTTTCGCGGTAATAATTTTCCGCTGTAATTACTTTTTCGCGGTAAAACATTTCGCGGTTAAATCATTGCGCGGTAAATGTTTTCGCGATAAATGTTTTCGCGACAAAAGTACTGGACTTAGGGGATGCTTAATTAACCAGAATAGTACGAGGTTAAACAAACATGTAAAAAAAGTATCTGGTTAGCACAATTTATCTTGTTGCCCAGAGTTCTAGTCGCAGCAACCAGAAAAATTGTTGTTTCTTATTCGGGGGCGGATATAGAGTCAAGGTAATCTGAAATTCTTGGGCCCATTGATCAAAAATGGAAAGTTTTCGAGCCAAAATTATTTCAAAAAATCTTTTACTCAAATTTGTTAGTGTCATTATGACACTAGCCAGGAAAACCACTACAGGCGTCTTACTTTTTTTTTTCAAAAAACGTACAGGATAATCAGAAAGTTGTCCCCGCGGTAGAAGAAAATTTTTCATGTGGCTTCGAGACTTGTGGATGACTAAAGATTATGGCTGCTCTCTTTGTGACATGGAGAATTGCAGCTGACTATACAGTATGGCTGATCTTGTGACATGTGGAGTTGTGACCAACTATACAGTAAGACTGCTTTCTTCGCGGTATTATCATTAATTGTTAAATTTAATCCTATGTACTTGCCTTAGATTGAGCTAGGTAGCAGAAATAATAGTTTGTTCAATTTCTACAAAAGGAGGAAATCTATCGGTTGAGGGGAGAATAGGGAGCACTTTACGAATTGTTGAACACAAATTGTATTTGTGCCTTACAAACCGTGGTTGGGAAGTCAATATAAGCCGGTGGTCCATAGAAGGTAGTATGCAGTGCATACTACGCACAGTGGGTATTTGGCCTGGTTGCAGTGATATTAGCATGCATTATTTCCATTTAATGTAACTTTGCCAACATTTCTCTTAAAATTGTCGTCTTTTGGATAGGTATTTAGCCCCATCCTCCCCCTAAATCCGCCACGTCCGTATTTATTATTGATCTGGTTGCTACGACTTTTATTGTGTTTTTAGTAAACTGTTAAACGGAATATCCACTTTAAAAAGTTGTCCCACCAAAGAATTCAGGGCCTGTGGTAAACCACCTAGTAAAGATTATGTTTTCCTTTTGAATGGATTTGAAACTCATATTCATTAATCGGAATAAATTCAGTTATGACTCATCAACGTTGAAAATAAACACAGAAACATAGGCTTACGGAATAATTTTGCCGAATTATGAGGGAAATTTTTATAAAGGTCACTAAATCGAAACATTTGACGACTAATTTGTTACACACAACAATATTGAATATACATATTAACTATAAATACAGCCTGTTCCAGAACTCGCGTACCGAAATTTAAGATGACGTATTGAATGGGGAACAAAAAAAAGCACCAATAAAATTTTAATGCTGCAGGGTGATTCTTTATTTAAAACTGAGCAAAAAAGTATTATACACCAAAACACCTAAATTTAATATTAAAGGAGTAATAGCCTTTTAAAAAGTAACGTTTTTGGTGGCACAAAATGTTACTTCCTCTTAATTGCATTTTTTTTTGATAACGGTTGCTCCTACAGTGTTACACTATATGATATTTTATATGTATTTTTACTCTAGAAATCTATATTTTTTACAACAAATCCAAAAAACATACACATAGAAAAGTTTGGGGCAAAAATGTTTTAAGCCTCATATATTTTGTCCGTCTGGGCACGCCTCTGGATAAATTAAAAAAATAAATTAACATAAACTTATTGCCCTTATTAATACTAGTATACATGCAAAAGCTCGCCGCTCTAGCTTAAACGTTACCCGAGTTATTAATTAAAAACCTTATTTTTATTACAATTTTAAAGGGCCCTAGATCCCTTAGGGCTCATTTCCGGACCAACCTTTATGGGAACTTTTTTTATATTTTTGGATCTAGAATCACCTCTTAAATTTTGGCATGCCAGTTATGGATCACCCTGTATGTAAATATATCGGTGTTTTTCGAAGAAAATAAAAATGTAAATATGTAAAACCTCGCCTCAACGATAGAATCGACGCGGCGCCTATGCGAGCACTGGAAATTCGCCGATGACTGCTCATATTTGGACCAAATATTAATTAGAGTCACTCCTTATTAATTTGAAAATTAATACTGATAATTATAATTATAATTAAAGATAATTATGTTTTATTTTTTAAAGACAAAAAAAAAGAATATTGTTTAGTTTTTTAAATTAAGGTGGGTGAAACAATTATTGCCATGTTCGTAATATTGCCACCCCCTCTTGTTAGTTCGTCCTCTGTGTCATAGATGGCATTACCAGTATATCTGTTACATAAAAAAAAGCCTGTAAATGTGATATATCTGTGTCCAGTTGGTAATGAAGTACACAAAAACGCAGTTCGTGTTTCGTGCTCTTCCATTATAAAAACTTGTAAAATTGTACTGACTGTCACAATCTGCGTAGCATCGATTATAGTAGGGCAAGAAAGTAATAAGGTAGGCACAAACATGGACTTTCTTGGCCTATATTGTGTTTTACTCAATAAATAAGCGAAAAGATAATTTTTTGAGACTGTTGTCTAAGTAGCTGTGTTCCTAATATTGCCATGCGAAGTAGTGGACAACAAAACAATGACAAATGCAAAAAACAACAAGAAAATAAAGTAACTAAGAAATGAAAGAGTTCTGAATATTGCTTCTGCTTTTTATTCGAAGAGAATCGCCAGGCCGATGAGATTATAATCCCTAAGTAGATGAAGAGTGCTCGGGGCTTACTTTAAGTGACCCAAATTGTACTCAAAAACAGCTGGAATTGTTATTGTGCCCCAATATTTTCTTATTACTTTGTTAATTTTTTGTTAGTTTGTTCTTAACTATTAGTGCCAGTACTCTGACAATATTTAGGACATGGGTTCCTAATATTGTCAGTAAGCAATCTTTTTTGAAAACCAATAATATTTTTTTTTGAATCTTCTACAGTTTGTTTATTTTTTACCAATTAAAGTTTCAAGTGATTACAAATAAATTTGAATGCAGTAAAAAATTAAATGTCTTAACATGGCAATAAGGGGCTGTCCAAATATTACGTAACGCAATTTTTCAAAAACCCCCCTCCCCCCTGTGTAACATACTGTCACATTTACCAACACCCCCCCCCCCCTGTGTAACGCGTAACAATATAAAAATTTTGTTTCGCAATAAATTTAACTCTATTCTCACTATTGATTCGTTTTTCTCGACAAAACAAACATGAACCTAAAATATAGTATAGTAGTAGTAGTAGTAATGGTGGGGAGGTCAAGCCTGGCAACTAGACCATATGGTCCTTTTTGCCTACCCCTGTGTTACTAGTTTTTCTACTCTAACGAGGATTTTAGTTGTTGTACCCCGGGACCTACAGTTTAGCGAGGATTCCAAACCTCGTTTTGTCGGCTTTTTTTTTGGCTAAGTGAGCGGCTTTGATCCTTAAGTTTATTGGCTGCCAGTGCACCTGGACCGGCGCCAAACTGCTTAAGGATCATTTTCGCTTGGACTTAGTACAGATCCTGGTTGCTTGGAAGTCCTTAAAGTGAGCTCTGCCAACAGACCTGACAGCTACCTTGCTGCTCCCTCTCGGTGCGCCCGGGTAGTATCACAGGTCCGAGTGCTATGCGGCATTATCCACTGCAAACCTTTTTCTGTACTGTGTGCTTAGATCTTCGGCAGCACAAGCCGACGTGGTGGGGAAACGACGGTATTTTATTTCTGTGAAAAAGTTGTTCCACAACCGAGGATTGAACCCCGGCCTCTCGAATACTAGATCGAGGCGTTCACGACTGAGCTACCGCCGCCCCCTAAAAAAAATACAGTATAACATAACCTTAAAAAAAATTACACGAAAAAATCACTCAAACTTAAAAAAAATTTTCATAATCAATATCACACAGGGAAAAAATACTAGAACCTCTTTTTACACCGAGTGTTACATATAACACGTATATTGTTTATGCACAGGTACACAAAATAGTACACACATTGGTGTTCTGCGAAAATGTATCATCGCCGATGATTCATCGGCAAGATCACGCAAGAACAGGGCCGTAAGATTTTTTTTTAATATCAATGTCAACAGTTTTTTTACTGATTACAATATTATTTAAATATACTATGCATATTCGTTTGGACTTTTTTATTCGTCAATTTTTGTGTGAAAAAGGGAATTATGGGCCACTAAATAGTAATTTTTGTTGAAATAAAAATACATCTGCCAAGCATAGGAAATAAACATTAAATTTATTAAATTCCGTTACGTAACGTTTACCTAGAACCCCCCCCCTCCCCCCTGTCACAAACTGTCCCCCTCCCCCCTAGCCGCGTACGTAATATATGGACAGCCCCTAATTAGCTCACCCACCTTATTTTCGTTGCGGCAACGTCTCATATAGTGACGTTTATATATGTGATCTAATTAAATTGATATTTAACGTGATGTCACGTGATTGCAATCTCATGGGCATCACACCGATAATGTTTACTCAATTAATTCTGCTAAACGAAAATTTGTTTGTGTCACACGTTCCACCTAGCGAACTAATTGTTTAGTTATTTATTATTCAGTTTACCTTACAAGTACAACTTTTTATACGAAGGCATTGTGTCACTGAGAAAAAAAAGATGGACGAAAATCTAAATTTTTTCATACGAGTATTTTTGATACCGCTGATTTCGAATATGATAGTGAAAAACTGAAAAAAAAAATCTGCGCCACTAGGGTGGTTCATTTTTGTTTTTATTTTATTTTTTTTTCTATTTTGTTCAAATTTGGAGATATTACCGTAGTTAGATCAATGGGTAAAATAATAAACTTAAGACGATATTATCTCTCCAAAAATGTTTTTATTATTATTACATAAATAATAGCTATATGTTTCTGCCCTTTTAACATTGGACCATCTTCAGGCTAATAATTAAAATTAAAAACAAACAACAACAATTACATTACACGTATTATTTAAAAACTATCTCCAATATGAGCAAGGATCATCAAAAATATAATTTTTCAATGGGTAAAACATCAAAATCAATATGGTGGAGCCAATATGGCGTATCGGTTTTTAGAATGTTGTCATAATTAGACGAAATTAAGGCTATAAAGTAGTCCAAGGTCATTGATTTTAAGGAAAGGACTACCGTTAAAACACTTAATATGACAAAGCTTATATGAAAGTTACAAATACAGTTTTATATCCATTTTAGTTAAAATATTAATTTCAAGGTCGTCAGAATTCCGTGAATTGAATTTTATTGTCCATATATAGGAAATATTCTATATTAGCCCTAGTGATTTCTTAAATTGAAATAAATTAAAGATAATTTGGTTTTAAGGATGCAAAAATTCATTGAGACCTAAAAATTTAAATAAAATTGTAAAATCTTAAATTTCAAAAATTGCTCTCATTTGCCATACTCAACATCTTATGCATTTTTGTCTTTACTTATAGTAGTAATAAACTATATAAAAAAAAACTTTCGCCATTTTCAGAAAAAAAAATCTAAAATTTCTGTTCGAAATAAAACGCTATAAAAATCATTTAAATGGTCAAATTTTATTAAATATATAATTAATCATCACAAAAATTATCATCTTTATCATCAGTATTAATAACTGAATCCGCACGCTTATGCCTGAAGTACTGAATCTAATTATAAAATCGGTTTGGATCTGAACCTCTTTTTAGGACGCCACTGAAATTTATATTTTTATTTTAAATATTGAAAGAATTTTGGTTAAGGTTTGATTTAAGTGGTTGGCCTGGTTAAAATTAAATTAACAAAAGTATTTAAACCCCTTTTTTGGACGCCACTGACTACAATATTTATCCTTATGAAAAACTAGTAATAATAGTCAGTTTTTATCATAAAAAATAAATAAAACTAATTGTTTTTCCATCTGGGCCCTTTTTAGGAAGCCACTGACTTCCTGTATTTTTTTTTTGAAAGTTGAAAATAAACTTACCTAATATTTTGAATAAGGTTTGGTTTATATAGCCTGGTTAAGGAATAATAAGATAGAAAGGTTCTACTTATAGAGCCCCCTAGCGGCTAAACTATGTACTGTAGGAGGTTGGCGACCTTACCATCATTTTTAGGATGGTACCTATTATATTATATCAAAATTTAAGCAACATTTATGGAGCCCTAGGGTTATAGGGAAAGTGTGCCATGTTCTTCGATTTTGTTTGTATTATTATACTATTCACAGCGCCTGCGCTAGAACAGTATTATACGGTGGTTTCGAATTTTCCAAAAATCGCCAAAAAACGTCCTATAGACAAAAAATTCGTGGACATCCAAATGATCCGTTCGATGTCATGTTTTTTGAGACACGATAACTTAAGAACGAATATTCGGATCAATTTTTTTGTAGTCAGGGAAGTTCTATGAGGGAAAGATAAAAATTATGGTGTGTTAAACTTAAAAAAAAAATAGAAAAAAAGTGAAAGAAAATTCCGATTAACCTAACTTTTTCAGGAAAACTTACTTTTATTATAAGGATCAATTCTACCAAAGTAATTGGGAGGTTAAAGAAAATAAAAAAAAAATGATTTTTTGTTTTTGTTTTTTTTTTAAGATTTTTTAAGGAAAAAAAAACATTTAATTATTAATTAACATTTTTTTTTTTGGTTTTTTACAAAAAAGAAAAAAAAAATAAGTTTTTTTTTATTTTTTTTTAAAGTATTTGGGAAAATGCAATATAAGAAATAATTGTAAACTTGTATGCTGTTTGAATTTAAATTGAGAGTTTTGTATTTCAGCATAAATTTTATTAAAAAATATATAAATACCACGGTGTTATTTATATATTTTTTAATAAAATTTATGCTGAAATACAAAACTGCGTCAATTAAAAAAAAAATGCAATATGCCATTTACTGTGAATATAACGCGTAGCATTACATATCGGCTTGTTTTTTTGTGTTTTTTCTAATCGTTTTGAGCTTCACTCGTTTTATAAACTTCTGCTTTAAACTTTATAAACATTAAACTATTAATGTAAATAATTATTATAATTATAATATGTAATATTAAACCAAAATGACTTAATTATTTAGTTTTTTTCACATATTTTATTATTATTATTCAAGTTATATTTAATATTTTTCACAAAAAACAATTCAGAAAGGTGCTAACTGTGAATGTAGGTTGTCATTGACAACTTGTCACTATTGCATAACACTATCCATGTGGACAAATTTTCACTTTTGTTTTTAATAGTAATTCCAAAAGATGCCCTTCATGATACTTATAAAAACTATACAAAGAAAAATACAGGAATAGATCTTTAGTTTCCCCGTAGGGCTCAAAAAACCGAAAAGGGCACAGATAATTTTAGTGCAAAAATAATAACAATTGATTACTTAAAATTATTTGGTACTGCCTCCATTACGAAATAATAAAAAATGCAATATTTTTATAGTATGACACACCGTAAGAAATCTACGACGAAAGGAGGAGGTGGGAGCAAAAAACGCTCAGATTAAAGCGATTTCAATGTGAATGTGTTTTTAGTTAGATTTTATATTCAAGTATATTGATATCTAATTTTTTTTCGTTAAGCATAGTTTGATAATTCTTACCAAGGTTTGGTTTAGCAAAGTTACAATAAACTAGATGAAAAGCACCCTGTCAAAACATCGGCACTATTGTACACTAGAGCCATCTAGTTTGCAAATTTCAAACTAGGTGTTTTGTTTGATTTTAAATTCTGTATCTTTTAAACATTATATTCTAGCAAAAAACTGTATATAACATTTTTTATAGGGCTTAAAAAGAGCTTTTATTTAAAATATAATTTTTTGAAATCGGGTTATAAATATGCTAAAAAAACCTTTTACTGCTTTAAATGCCAATATCTCGAAAACAATGCGTTTTAGGAAAACGTTGTTTATAACATTTTTTGACCAATTTAAAATTATCTTTTATATAAGTGCTAAATTAACCAAATACAATAATAATTACCTTAATTATAAACAAAAAATGCTAAAAATAGGAGTTTTACCCTATTTTTACCCCCTTACCCGCAATCGTTTACCCGTAAAAATTTAATCAGCTCAGCGGAATACGATAAGAAACAATATGCAAAAAACCGCAAGTCGATATCTCATCTAGAAATGGAGTTAGAGAGTTTACACCCAGACAGACAGACAGACAGACAGACGGACGCAATTTTTTTTTTACTGATTTCGAATCAGAATGGTCTAAAACGTCGAGAAATATGAAAAAAAAACGTGGTCAAGATTTTGACTTTTCGGCGAAGATTTCAATACATCGGCACTCTTAGTAGCACTAAGTGCCGATGTAAAAAGCTCATACTTGTAAAAAAAACCTTGCGTGTTAACAAGCAGAAATTTCAACGATATAGAATCCCTACATTTTAGCATTTGAATGGAAACTAAAAAAAAATTCAGTGGGTTCACGTCCAGGGAATTTTCCTTCTTTTGTTCTTAATTACCTGCTTTTTATTCGATATGGCTTTTGTTTATTTTTGCAACTTTCATTGTTCGAAATAAAAATATATTCATATAACTATTAATCAACCGGTGTTAGGTATATTTTAAATTTAAAAAATACAGTTTTTTATCAGTATATTTTTCTGTAAAATGTTTTGTTAACCAAGCTAATATAATTTGCATCACAATATAGAAATATTATTTGTAAAAATATTTTGAATGATTGAGAATAAAAGTGGCAGCCATCATAAAAAAGCCCAATTTGCCCCTCCTCCCATTGAAATTATTGTAATTTTTTTTCCTACAATCCCATATGAAAACGACATTTACCACACTCTCTTGTTCTTTAGAAAACGCCTTACATCACCCTTGTTTGATATTTTCATATCACCCTTGTTTGATATATATGTATGTAGGTTTGCCTAATTTTGTTTAGATATTTACGTTGTAAATTCTAAGAATTTTACTCACCTCGTTTTATATGCCATTTTCCACCTTTCATTGCTGACTCTTCTGATGTCTTTTATGTTTTTCAATCCAAATATTTCTGTTTTCATGTCAAAAATAAAAACTATAGTTATAACCTTACTATTTTGACCCAGGCCAATATAATTTAATATGTTTTATTAATGTCTAGATTTTATAAATATTACTTAATTTTTGATTTAGTTACCTTACATTTTATAAAAAACATCAATATTTCCTCATGAAATGTAAAACATTGTAGAATTTTAGTCTTATATGGTAGCATACCAACAGAAATCAAATTTAATTAGTAAACTGTCAAATTTTCCTTGATTTAAAAGATTCTTGCGGTTAGGCAACCCATTAAACAGTGTTGACCATCCATAATATGTTGTATTAAATATAAAACCAAGAAAACTAAATGTTAATAAAAAACATATTTCCTATTGACATACATATATAAATTTGTATGCTATTTTGTGTTTTGCTTTTCTCAAAAATTCTCGGAATAAGTAATAAAAGTTTGAAAATATTAAATGAAGAATTCTTAAAGTTTAAACTTTATATTTTTTTGGGAACGTGGGAAAAATAGTGTACATAACTCGTTGGAAAGTGTATTTCTTATATATATCGTATTTGTAATTAGAACCCTAACTGCCTGATTAGCTCCTTCCAAATGTTGACGCGTTACGCATTAATTTATCCCCCCCACTAGTTGCGTAATACAGAAAAATGATTACTAAAAACAAATACGTAATATTAGAATTAAGTGGCTCTAAAGTTTGTATATCTACAAGTACTTAAATCAAATGTTTTGCTTGATTAAAGTTGGATCTTATTTAGGCCAAGAGGTTAAAACTTGAATCAAGTAAAAAGTGCTTAGTTTGAATAATAAACTTGTATTGCCATCTTTTATCTAAGTTTCTTTAAAAGTCATCTTTTATTTAACTTTAGTCAAGCAAAGCATTTGATTTAAGTACCATTTTTGTTATAAGTATCTACAATAATAATAAAATAAAATAATAAAAAACAAGTTTTTAAAGTTGTAACCCTTCTTTTAATTACATGTTATGTATAACTAAAAAGTAGAAAACAAGATATTAACATAAATTTTCAAAAAATAGATTTTTAAAAGAAAGCTTTTGGAATTTTTGATCTTTTAAAGAACGTTTCCAAAACCCTTCTTTTAAAAATC
The DNA here is from genome assembly GCA_958510825.1 of Brachypterus glaber. NCBI lineage: Eukaryota > Metazoa > Arthropoda > Insecta > Coleoptera > Kateretidae > Brachypterus > Brachypterus glaber. The sequence goes on along the minus strand of OY294044.1, from coordinate 26,222,050 downwards.
TAGTTTTTGAAAATGTATGTAAATATCTTGTTTTCTACTTTTTAGTTATACACAACATGTAATTAATAGAAGGGTTTTAACTTAAAAACTTGTTTTTTTTATTTTATTTTATTTTCAAGTTTTTTTTATCTTTTAATAACATGTAAATTAACCCTTATTGGGGTGAAACAGATTTTATTCAAAATTGTATTGCCAACGTAGATAAGCAAGCGTACCAAATTTTAGCTTTTATCAGGTTTTTTCTAAGTGGGTAAAACGGAGAGGGGTTTCATTTAGCGTATATGCTCTCTTGGGGGAGTTATTCGATATAAAATTTTATTTGCCGGAGATAACCATGAGTACCGATTTTCAGCTCTCTGTTTATTCTAAGTGGGTGAAACAGAGAGGGCTCTGCAGGGTTAACTTAGCCACATGGGGTAATGGAGGGTTGACGGGAGGCAACGCCTCGGATAAAGCGTTCGCAAAATTAACCGGACAATAGGTTTTTCAGAAAAATATTTTTAATTAAATCATTAATAATAAACATTTTGTGACAAAAAAAAACGTCAATTTGTCTTCAGTATCGAGTATTTCCTCCTCTAGTTTGAATGAGAGCTCTCATCCTTCGTGGCATACTCTGAATCAACGAAGCAACATAATCCTGAGATATCTGTTCCCATTCATTTAATAGAGCCTGACCTAAACTCTATACACGGTGTATTTGAAATAGCGTAGGAAATTTTAACAGATGATTCTACATCATAAAATAAAATTTTTGATCTTTTAAAGAACGTTACCAAAACCCTTCTTTTAAAAATCTAGTTTTTGAAAATTTATGTAAATATCTTGTTTTCTACTTTTTAGTTATACATAACATGTAATTAAAAGAAGGGTTTTAACTTAAAAACTTGTTTTTTTTATTTTATTTTATTTTCAAGTTTTTTTTATCTTTTAATAACATGTAAATTAACCCTTATTGGGGTGAAACAGATTTTATTCAAAATTGTATTGCCAACGTAGATAAGCAAGCGTACCAAATTTTAGCTTTTAGCAGTTTTTTTCTAAGTGGGTAAAACGGAGAGGGGTTTCATTTAGCGTATATGCTCTCTTGGGGGAGTTATTCGATATAAAATTTTATTTACCGGAGATAACCATGAGTACCGATTTTCAGCTCTCTGTTTATTCTAAGTGGGTGAAACAGAGAGGGCTCTGCAGGGTTAACTTAGCCACATGGGGTAATGGGGGGTTGACGGGAGGCAACGCCTCGGATAAAGCGTTCGCAAAATTAACCGGACAATAGGTTTTTCAGAAAAATATTTTTAATTAAATCATTAATAATAAACATTTTGTGACAAAAAAAAACGTCAATTTGTCTTCAGTATCGAGTATTTCCTCCTCTAGTTTGAATGAGAGCTCTCATCCTTCGTGGCATACTCTGAATCAACGAAGCAACATAATCCTGAGATATCTGTTCCCATTCATTTAATAGAGCCTGACCTAAACTCTATACACGGTGTATTTGAAATAGCGTAGGAAATTTTAACAGATGATTCTACATCATAAAATATGACAAAAAGTTCCTATAAACATATGTCTAAAAATGCGTCATAAGGGAGCTACGCCCCTTTGACAGTGGCTAAAAATATCGGTTTTTATTTAATAACTCAGGAACCCTTTGAGATATATCAACGAGGTTTTGTACGTCAACTAACCCTACCAAGGCCCGTTTTTATGTATTATTTTCATGTACTTATTTCAACCAGGGGTGTGCGAAACGGGGGGGGGGCTTATCAGTTTTTTGTCCCAAACTTTTTTCTGTGTAACTTTTTTGCAATTTTATTTTTGAAATATGATTCCTCAGGTCAAAATACACAAAAAAGGTACTCTTGTTGTAATACTGTAGGTTTAACCGTTTTCGAGAAAAAATCATTTGAAGGTGAAATTCCACGGTTCGAGGACGAAAAATTAAATACTAAAATGTTGAAAACCAAAATTTTAATGATGCAGGGCGAATGTACATTAAAAACTAAGAAAAAAACCTCATATACAGGTACTTCCAAAAATCAATCCTAATGGAGCTATGGTCTCCTAAATATGCACCATTTTTAAAGGGCTATGGTAGCTTTAAAAGCGTTTTTTCGACCTACATGTATGGAAACTTTTTTTCTTAGTTTTTGATGTAGAAGAACATTGCATCATTAAAATTTTGGTTTTCGACATTTTAGTATTTAATTTTTCGTCCTCGAACCGTGGAATTTCACCTTCAAATGAACTTTTCTCGAAAACGGTTAATCCTACAGTATTACAACAAGAGTACCTTTTTTATGTATTTTGACCTGAGGAATCATATTCCAAAAATAAAATTGCAAAAAAGTTACACAGAAAAAAGTTTGGGACAAAAAACTGATAAGGCCCCCCCGTTTCGCATACCCCTGGTTTAAATAAGTACTTGAAAATGATATACAAAGATGGGCCTTATTGGAATTAATTCACGTGCAAAACCTCGTTAATATATCTCAAAGGGTTCTTGAGTTATTAAATAAAAACCGATTTTTTTTAGCCAATTTCAAAGGGGCGTAGCTCCCTTATGACGCATTTTTAGACATGTTTATAGGAACTTTTTGTCATATTTTATCATGTATAATCACCTGTTAAAATTTCCTACGCTATTTCAAATACACCCTGTAGAGCGTATGTGGGACAACCTGGGCAGTAGGATAATGCAGAACTACGGCGATTTTCACACAGTGGTTCAGCTGGAACAAGCTCTATAATGTTTATTATTAATGGTTTAATTAAAAATATTTTTCTGAAAATACTAGTGTCCGTTTAATTTTGCGAACGCTTTTTCCTTTAAAATAGTGTATCTTCGTTAATAACAAAGGTAATAACGTGAATAAAAAACAAAATGTTCATAAAAGTATGATTCCAATTAATATCAGCTCTTATTGCTAATTCACCCCACAGGGTGTCACAAATTTGGGGAAAAAACTTCTTCTTACTTTTTTACCCTGTATATTCTCAAATTGAAATCAGAATAAAATTTTTTAACATAGCATCGTTACTAAAGAGTCAGTAGTAGTAAGGGTGGGGAGGCTACAAGCCAGGCAACTAGGCCATTATGGCCCTTTTTGCTACTAAAGAGTCAACTTACGGTTGAAAACAAATAATGAAAATCAGATAAGCAGTTCGGAAATCTACATTAAAATTGTATATATATATATAGAAGTGAAGAGAATAAAAGGGTTTTAATTAAAAATAATAAAAAATAGTACTAATACTAATTTGTTGAAAACAAGTACTAATTGAACTTGAAACATTTTATTGATTTTTTTATCATTAGTAAAATATGTGTATATCAAGTAGTTTTATACTTGCAACAAGTATCTAACAAAAGTATTACAAATAATTCATATTAGAATATTTTTTTTCTACGGCTGCTTTAGAATGTAAGCAAATACACATACCTTTTAAACACAGAATGAATCCATTCTAGCTCTAGATACGGTATGAATATTCCGTATCAAGTGTTAGAATGAGCACATGTAGTGCCATCTCTTGTTTATAAAAGTAAAGAAAACTGTAGCAAAATCAGCAAATATATATCGTCGGCTTACAAGTAAAGAGCACTAAGTCCAAAAACATGGTTTTGAGATATTGACAAATTTAACTTTCATTGTTGTCTTTTAATTTTTGTAATAATTGTTTTTGGAAAAAGACTACGGCAAATTGCAATGACATGTTTGGACATAATAATGTCCCATTTGCAGTTAAATAAAGAAAAATTAAAGTAGTTTAATTCAACTAAATTTGAAAAAAGACATGGACTTAGTGCCTTTTACTTGTAGTCCCACGACGTCGTCTTACAAGTAAAGAGCACTAAGTCAATAAAATAATATAAAAAACAACTATTTAAAATTAAAACCCTTCTATTAATTAAACGTAATGTATAACTATAAAGTAGAAAACAAGATATTTACATAAATTTTCAAAAACTAGATTTTTAAAAGAAGGGTTTGGACTTTTTGATTGTTTAAAGAACGTTTCCAAAATTAATAATAATAATTAATTAGTATTAATTATATGAAACTGCTTACTATGCATGAACTAAGACAGTTTTCAGAGGCCATCGGCTGTGCCGGCAAAGAAGAATCTCCTAAAGTCAATAATTATAATGAATCATTATTAATGATAAAACACTTCACGGCGCATTTCTAAGGGCTGTTTTCTGAACTTGCCGCGAACTTTAGTTTTTTTTTTTATATGCTTGTTATTTCTGTTCTGTCTCTATTCCATCAACTTTAACAAACAAAATTTGAATTCGTTTGTGAGAACAATAAATAACGCGATATTGTATCATATAAATGATTCAAGCAATCATATTTTTATAAATTAACTCTTTTTAGAAAGTCGCTTAGTGCAGAAACATTTAAAATAATCTACAAGTAAAACGCACTAAGTGCACTAAGTGACTTAGTGCCTATTGCCAGATAAAATTTTAATCAAAATCATATTGGTGCGTTTTGCCTAGTGGGTAACTCCCTTGGCAGTCCACCTAGAAGTTAGTTCGGTTTACCTATACATAGATCATCAAAAATTAATTACAGTGCCATTAAAATCCCATTTTTGCAAATAAGTGACTTAGTGCCTTTTACTTGTAAGCCGACGATATATTACCATGAATAATTGAATAATTTAATGCAATATAAAGTTTTGCGTTAAAATTACTTAAAGTTTATTAGTTTTTCTTAATATTTGACCAGTCTTTTATGAATTTAGTTCAAAAAATTAAAACTGCTCCATCTATTGTTAAATATTTAAACCTGATATCTGTCACAACAATCTGACATAACCTTCAATGTTTGCATTATAATTTGTAAATATGTGCTAAAATTAAATAAAAATCTTTTTTAAGTACTGATTTGATAAAATTATTAAATAACATTAATTGCTTTATTTAAAAATATGTGTTTTGTTGCATTTACAATGTTGAGTCACAAAAAACATTGTTTTTACCTTGTCCGCAGTTTTAAGCCATAAAGTGATATTTGCAGTCGAAGAAAAAGTATAGTCTACGACACGTATGGAATAGTCACTCCGCGCTCGCGGGACTGCGCGGAATATCGTCTATTCCATACTAGTTATAGAATATACTATTCTCTTTATGTGTATATTTATAGACTTGTATTATATAATTTTTTTAAATGTAGTTGAAATTTAACCCTTATCTCTTCGCGTGCCTTATGCCCTTAAATGTTTGCATTTTATCATCCTTTAATTGGTGTCAAAGTCAGATAATTCAAATTAACTAAGCAGGCTAGGCAAAACATTTGACTTATGTGCATGTTTTGTAAGGTGCGTGCAGGTTATTTTTGTAAGAAAATCGCTTCCCTTCTTTCTAATTCCACGCGAAACTAATTTTTTTTAGGACTTACATGACTTTAAAAATTAGATTTTAGAAAATTTGATTATAATTTATTGCTTAGCGGGGAAATGTATTCATGGAATATTTTACTGGCTTACTCTAATTTATTTTATGGTTCAATACCTTAAAAACGGAAACCTTATATTATCGCTTGGTTGTTTGTCTTTCCATTCGTCCGTCCGTCCATCAGTCAGTCACAGCAGTTTATATCAGGAACTATATAACTTAGGAATCCGAAGTTTGGCATACGAGTGGATTTATTTAACAAAAATCTAGTCCAGGTATATATATTTTTAGAATACTTTGAGTAAAAAAATGTTTTTATCCAGTTTTACGGACAAAAAAACTTTTTCTTTCGGGTTTGGATTTTCACTTTCCAAACTTTCGTCTCTTACTGCTAGAGACAACACGCCGGAAAGTGAAAATCGATTAACGCGGTCCAAACCCGAAAGTGAAAGTTCATTATATTTTAGTGGCCATGAAAGCTTAAAACTTAAAACAGACAAAAATTAAAATTATAATACAATTTCAAGATCATTCACAGAATCTAGGTACTTAATTTTAATAATATCTAACCAAGTATCTTTACGAAACAAAAAAAAATATTAGCTTGTAAATGAACTTTGATTGGTAGCTCTATGAAAAATGACCAATAGAGACCAGAAGAAGTTTCTATTAGTTTTTTCGAGGTTTGTACTCGGTTATTGTACTGGTAAATACCAATACAGACCAATAGAAAGAGGCTTACGTAAGCGGGTTTCTATTGGTAAATTCTAATATAGACCATAACCGAATAAAAACCGAAAAAATAACAATAGAGACTCTTAAAATGTATTATTGGAAATTAAAAATCTTTTGTAAGCCGGTTTCTATTGGTTTATAATGGGCTTTCCAATAAAATAACCGATAGGGACCAATACAGACCAATAAATTTTCTATTGGTATTTACCAATAAATATAATATCGATATTTGGTCAAATATAAACCTATACAAACCAATAGAAAAAAAAGGTTTTTGTATTGGTAGGTACTTACCAATAAATATAATATCCAATATAAACCACTAGATACCAATATAAAAAAAATATATTAAAAAATAAGGAAAAATAAGTTTTGTATTGATAATTACCAATAAATATAATATCCAATATAAACCAATACATACCAATAAAATAGAATAGAATAGAATAGAAAGTATTTCTTGCCTAAAAAAGAAAATTACAAATATACGTTTTTAGTATTACAGTCTTTTTTAAAGCAAAAGGGTCACATTCGCAAGCGATCTTCCATGTGCCCTGAAATTACCTAAAAATTAATTACAAATCATAAAATTACAAAAAAATGCAAAAAAATGAAAAACGATATATTGCTTCGGAATCGGACCCATGCGATAGAAACCCCCCCCCCCCCCCCAAGTCGGCAATGACCTACAGCAAAACGCAAAAATTGTTAAAAAACTAACATGTATGACGAAGAAATACGTGTGCGATTACTGGGACTCCAGCAATGTTGAAAATATTCTGGATTTAAATTTACTAAGCGTATGTTTTTATCAAATAACATATATTTTGGAAAAAAACCAATACAGACCAATACGTTTAGTATTGGTAATAACCAGTAATTTTTTTCCAACAGACCAATATAAATCAATAGAGTGTAATTTTCATACCAATAAGGGCCAATAGAACCAATAGAGACCAATACAAATTTGTATTGGTTTGTATTCGTTTCTATTGGTCATTTTTTATAAGGAGGTACCACAGATATTCTAGTTTTCTAATACGTTTGGATGCGAGAGAACTAAATGTGACTATTATGAAGCTTGGCTTTGGCGAGTTACGTAGAGTATGATTCTGTGCGTAAAACTTGGTACAGACAAAAATCTAGCATTACACACACGCTTTTATGGGCTGTGGCAGTTACTTAGTATCACAGTTAAATTAGGTTCGCATGCCCCTTTTTTGTATGCGCGAGACAAATAAATCACGCAGCATACGCCAGGCTTTAAAAATCTATTATGTCTCTGGTGGGTACCTGTATTTGCGTTTTAATATCCGTTAATATCGTATATTTGAATTTTAATATCCGTTAATTGGTGATAAAATCAGATAATTTAAATAAATTAAGCAGGCCACGCAAAACATTTGATTATTGTTCGTGTTTCATAGTATGAGATTGAAGATAATTTTTAACATGCGTAATTAATTAATAAGGAAAATCTGGTTGATATATCCGTCAGATATAAAAGCAGAAAAATGCTTCCTGTCATCAAATTAATATTTTTTTTATATCTATGCCTAAGTTCTAAATTATCTACCAACTAGCGATAATACGATAACACCATCTGGTAGTGACTAAATCAACTGTCAGCTCACCACTAAAATTTTCTGATTCCATTTTTACTAATTTAAGTGTAATAATCCTTTTTTAACCGACTTCCAAAAAAGAAGGAGGTTATCAATTCGACGTGTGACTTTTTTTAATATTTGTTCCCGCATAACTTTGGAACGGATGAACCGAATTTGATGAAACCTTTTGCTACTTAAAGAGGACATTTCTGAGGTGGTCCCGTTTTAATTTGACGCTCGGATAAAGCCCAGTAAGCCGGATAAATGTAATCGTTTTAACGCAATTTCACTTAAAACCGGCTTAATTTGGTTCTACTACCAACCAAATTTTTAGAAAATGATCGGACAACTCGGATAAGTCGGATAACTTGATTAAGGTGTCACTCAAATATTACGGCAGGCTAAAAATCTTTTAAATGCCGCTAAACTTGATTCTGTGGACCTGCCATATTAAAATACCAAGAGAAAATTACAAAATTTGTGATTATACCATAAGGCGTTATTTGATTATTACTTAACGCTTAAAGTTTTACAAAGATTTTATTTAGTATTTCGTTTAAAATAAGGTTGGTTGAACTCTTGGTCGCTGAAATAAAAATACTACTAAATTTATTTTTTAGAAATTTATCTTGAAGATGATAACACCACAACGCACTAGTAGTGCGTTGTGACGTCAGCAGCTTGCCGAGATGGAAGGACAACTATAATTTAGCTTAGATGACCTAACAGATCTACAAGTTCTGTGTCTCTAAAAAGTAAAAAATAAAAGCTTTTCGCAAAAAAAAATGAACCGACTTCTGTCTCTAAAAAGCAAAAAATAAAAAATAAGTCGGTGCCAATTTCACAGCAAACAATTTAACAACATAAAAAATTGTTAGTATTTAGTTTAGGGAGTGGTGAAATTGGCACCGGCTTATTTTTTATTTTTTACTTTTTAGAGACAGAAGTCGGTTCATTTTTTTTGCGAAAAGTTTTTATTAGTGGTAAATCTGACAGCTTAGTTTAGTTATCACTTTGGCGCTAAATGGGGCCAACGTTTTGAGATTTTTTTTCTCCCATTTTCAAACATTACATTTAAAAAAATGAGCGTTTAGGCGCCACGCATGAACTCTAAACGTTCCTTGGCGCCTAAACGCGCATTTCTGTAATGTTTGAAAATGCAGAAAAAAATGCTTAAAACGTTTGCAAAAGTAGCCATGGCTACTTTTGAACTGACCTAGTTTTAAGATAAAAGTTTAAAAAGGCTTCATCTCAAAAATGTAACGTGGTAACTTTTTTTTAAGAATATGTTGGTTCAATCGTAAATTTGATTTACTATCGACATCCATTTATATTTCGATTTTATCAGTGTAGATATGTAGTTGTAGATTTAGGTAATTTATAGCGCGTTTTGAAAGAAGCTCAAGGAAAGCTACTTATGATGTTAGATGTTGTTATTCTCTTCGCACGTCCGCAGTCGCGCAATAACATTTTTTGGAATGTAGTTTTCATAATATAATATACATATGTTATTAATGTCATGTCATTATACTTTAAATATTAGGATAGCTAGACCAGTTAGCTTCTTGGGTTTTGAAGTATCGTATAAATATGTCTTGAAAAAATAGGTTATATTTTTATGTCATATCATTTAGATAGAATATAAACTTTTGCATTTTTTTATGATTATTATTAAAAATATGATAAAATGTATGTTCTGAGGCTTTGCCCAAATGTAACGAAGAAAGTGGCAAAAATTTTACAACAGTATTTTAAAGCATGATTGGAAAATATCTTAGAAGTCTCTATATGCTGTTAAATATCCACCAGAATTTTTAATCACTTATTTATCACTTATTTATTATATACTTATTTATTTTATCACTTAATTATATAACTTTGTTTATATAAAATTTATGGAGGCATTTTCAAAGAAAAAATTACGAAATTTTATTTCTGACAGTGACAAGAAAAAAATTATTTTTAAAACTTAACTTAAAAATTGATACCATCATTGCAACCTTAGTCAAAACAACTAATATTAGGCACCAATCATAGAAATCAAAAGTACTAAATAGTTACTAATAATGAAATAAAATAAAGTAGGTAGGCTATACTTCGTTTGGTTTTATATATTTATAAAGTAAGTAGGCTATACTTCGTTTGGTTTTATATATTTATAACGTAAAATTGCAATAATAAATTTCTGAAATGAAATTCTAGGGAAAATACAGTGTATTTACGGTAAGGTTAGTCGATTTACAAAAAATGCGGAAAAATGAAAATGAAGAGTGGTGGAATGTAAGAAAAGAGGGAAATTAAAAAGATATGCGGAATTTACATTTTATGGATGTAATTTCGTATAAACGGTTCTTTGCCAACTTCTTTTATGGCCACTAATTGTCCAATAATGCATTTTTAATGTTGAAAAAACAGCTTTCATTTTCCTATCAACTTTATACGGTTTTTTATTCTACTATATAATGTTCAAAGCTCAAAGGTTAATTAGGTTCTAATTTTTTACAGAGACTATTATAGTATATAATAGTCTTTTGCATTCGGCGTAATCTCGGCCTTCAAGTTTTAATATGTATGCCACTATAGTAGAGTAGTATACTACCCACTCTAGAAATGTATACTACTAGTATTAATTATGTCCTAATTACTAGGGAATTTTGGTTTGACATTTATCGTCTTATCAAATCAAGAGTCAGAAACTCTAACAATTACATTTTAATTTCTACAATGTAAGTTTTAATTCATTTTTCAGTTTTTGTGGAATCCACCAATTACAGACACAGTTTTAATTTTTAAGAAACGCTAAAATAATATACACGGTGCACTTCTGAGGGGTGTTTTCCGAACTTGCGGCGAACTTTAGTATTTCTTTATATTCTTGTTATTTATGTAGTAACCAACGATTTAGGACCAAAAAATCTATCGGTTAGTTTTTTTTTATTTAGATTTTTTTATAAAAATATGCACCTATTTAATTATTTGTCTATATCTCAGCTATTTCTAATTATAACAAAAATATAATTGAAAATAGAATAAAGACTGCTTAATTTTCTACAAAAAAAGTAAATACCATTTTTTTATTTCTTTTGCCGTTTTGTCACAATACGTGATTAAAGTCTGAAGAAAAACAAAAAAGTATAAATTCATCTTTCTATTTATAAAAATTATCTAGGGAGGCTTATTTTACTGTGAAACGTCAAATTACCTTAAAACACATTATTTCTTTTAATTAAGGTGGCTTCTAGCAAAATTTGAAAACTGACGTAAAGTTGTTTATTTTTTTATGATTGTTTTCAATGTTAAAATTTAATGTATTTTTGTAAGAAAGAAGTTTTTTTAAATAAAAATGAATTTAGATAATCATGAAACTAATCGAAAATTATTGTGCGTTGTTTGCTTTACAAAAATCAAAACCATTAAGCCAATTCCAAGTACATTATTTTGTAAAAAGTAATTTTGATGTACGTAAATAATTATTATATTTTAGTTTTCAAAGTAAAAAAGTTAAAAATTTACTTAATTACATTTTTTTATGCATAGGTAATAAATTTTTATTTATTATTAAATTTATTTATTTAATGCAACAGTGTCATGGAGAGCCCCAACAAACATGCTTTTGGACATTTGGACATCATCATAACCTATTTTTTTTTATTAGTAACCAAAATAATGTACTTGGAACTGGTTTAATGTTTTTTATTATTGTAAAATAAACAGTGTACAATATATTTTTATTTGTTTCACGATTATCTAAATTCATTTTTATTTAAAAAACTACTTTCTTACAAAAATACATTAAATCTTACCATTGAAAACTATCTATCATAAAAAATAATAAACGTCAGTTTTAAAATTTTTCCACAAGCCACCTTGATTAAAAGAAATAATGTGTTTAAATGCAATTTGACATTTTACAGTAAAATAAGCCTTCCTAGATAATTTTTAATAAATATAAAAATTAATTTATACTTTTTTGTTTTACTTCAAACTTTAATCACCTATTGTGACAAAACGGCAAAATATATAAAAAAATGTATTTACTTTTTTTGTAGATTATTAAGCAGTCTTTATTTTATTTTTGATAATATTTTTATTATAATTAGAAATAGCTGAGATACAGCCAAATAATTAAATATGTGCAGATTTTTATAAAAAAAATCTAAATTAAAAAAAAACTAACCGATAGATTTTTTTAATTTTGCTCTTCATTCGTTAGTTACTACATAAATAACAAGAATATAAAGAAAAACTAAAGTTCGCCACAAGTTCGGAAAACACCCCTCAGAAGTGCACCTAAGAAGGATCAATGTATATGTTAAAACTGACAGTTTTAAGTTTAACAGTTAATAAGAATACTGTATAAAACTACGTTTGTTATTACTGAATATCTTTAAAATTTAAACTTCGTTAGTGAATGTCTATAATATAGAAAAAATTAATACTATTCTGTCATGTCATGAAATAGTATATTTCTAACCTAATAAGAAAATGAAACTCGAGAAATGCTATTTGGCCGAGGCATAGCCTAGGCCAAATTAGCATCTCAAAAGTTGGGAATGTCATTTTCTTATGTGGTTAGAACAGAATTTTTTTCACAAGCATAAATAAATAACATATTACCTCTTAAACTCGTAAAATTGGCCATTTTAAATGATCTTCTACAGAAATTTTGTAGATTTCTAATGTCACTGTAAATTTCAACTAAATAATAATTTAAATAAGTGGCTCGTTGTTATTTTCTATTATTAGTCTCGGTGTAAACCATATAATATATAAATAAATATTATTTCTTATTGTTTTTCGTAGAAATAAACAAAAAAGTTAGGTTATTTTATTCGCATACCACAGCTGTTTAGAAACAAGGCGATAGTTTCGCCATCTATGAAGTATAACCAAAAGCCAAAAAACAGGTTAGATATGAATTCATATCTAACCTAGGCGAAAAAACAAAAGCTTTTTTAAATTTTAAAGAAACAGGCAAAAATGATAGATTTTGCAACTTTTTATAATGCATATAAATAACGTTTTTCTGTATGCTTGTGAATAAAACAAATTTTTAACTAAGGGCTGACTTAGCGTTTTTACAGATATATTAAAGGGCACTCAATAACTAAGCTTCTGGTCAAAAAGTCCATATTAAAGTTAAACGTTTACATTTAAACCGTTTTAAAGTGGGAACTATTGTAAAAATACCCCCTTCAAAAGGATCAAGCTCCATTAAGAAGCAATTTATTACAAAATGTTATCGAAACTTATTTTCTCATTTTTGAACGTTAAATATTTTACTTAAATTATACTTTTAATATTTCGCATTTTAAACTGAGAGCTCGTTACCATAATAAATACTAAACGTTTTTGCTTATGGAACCCCACGAAAGTTTAGTTAACATTCACTGGTTGTTACAGTAATAAGTAGGGTAGGATCACCGGTTTTAGCCACTGCACCGGTTTTAGCCAGTCAGAGTAGTTTTTTGGGTATAGCTAAGAAATAGGAGACTTTAGATCAAAATTATGGTTTAAATCCGATTTGAATGATAAAAGTTGGGATAACAAGTATGTTAAATAAGTTTTAACTGTAGCGAAACGAATACAGCGCCTATTTAAAATTTAGATTTTGAAAAAAATGTAATTTCTTATGACTTTTCTTAAGAAACCGCCAGAAAAATAATTTTAAATATCTAATTCAGGTAAAATTAAATTTGTAAAACATTTATATTAAGTTAAAGGTAAGTCATTAAACAGTTACTTTATTAATATTTTAATACATATTTTGCAGAATTTATTCTTAAATTTGCATGGCGATAACTGGAACACTAATATGCTTTTCTTTCTAGCTATAGCCACAGAATTGGCTAAAACTGGAACCTAAGTAGTACCAGTTATAGCCAATGTCAAAAAATATCAATATGTCAAAATTACTGTACAAATAATAAAGATTTTAGCGAAAACCACCTTTAAATATTAGCCAATAATACATTTAAATTAAAAAAGGAGGAGTATTATACAAAATATAGTCGAGAACGGGCCATCAAAATGACTCAAATGATTCAAGACTGAAGCTGAAAACTAAACTTGTCACAATGTGAAATTGTCACATACATATAAATTGTTTTGTAAAACTTATGGTGTCGAATATGGTTCAGATCCCAAAAAGACTCTTAACAAATAAATAAAAAATAAATAAGAAAAGATTTATGTAAGAAAAAATGTAATAAAAAACGAAATCGTTTTAAATATTGATTAAGAAGTATATATTTTTAAAAAACTATAAATATTAAATGTTCTAAATCTGTTACAAAAATATAAATAATTTATTTTTAACATCTTTTTAGTTTTTTTTTAATGGTGGCTATATCTGGTGAATATTTATAGCTAAAACCGGTGCTTGGGTGGCTAAAACTAGATAATTAGTAATATTTTGTTTGTTTTTTATTTTATAACATATCAGCTGAAGTTATATTGTTTAAACATTTATTTTATAGTAGAGATATATTGTAAGTTTCAGAAAAACCAAAACTTGCAACCTTAACATTATAATGAAACATAATAAAAAGAAATAAAAACAGAATTTTTCTTAAGGTGGCTATAACTGGGGTATCTACCCTACTTAACGTTGTTATAGTTCTGGTAATTGTAACAACCAGTGAATGTTAACTAAACTTTCGTGGGGTTCCATATAAGCATAAACGTTTTGCTACGGTAACGAGTTCTCAGTGTAGGCATTTTTGCACAAATTTGTTTTTTGCACAAAAATTAACCGAATGATTTTTTTATTTTTGGTTTTAAATTGATCAGAGTTGGAAAGAAGTTGAACTAAAAGTTTGTTCCAACCCCTGTCAACTTTCATGTATTCTGCTTATAGAAACTAAAAAAAAACATAATAAATCCAACTTGACTAAGTAATAAGTGTATTTGTTAAAATCTTCGCCTAGCCCTTTCGTTATTTAAAACATCATCAGAGCAAGGCCCTAAAAATATGTTTTTAGAAGAAAACATTTTTCGAAATTATAAAATTTGAAAAAGTTTATGAAGCTTACTCGTGAGGGCTTCCTACATGAATACAACAATTAAACATTTATGTATATAACTAACAATTTACATTACACATTAAATATTACAGACTAAAATTATCTTAAAAATACGTTATTTAAAGAAGTGAGTTTACGTTGTCTGAGATCGTGAATTTTTTGGGTAAAAGTAAGAAAACTATAAGGCATAGGAAGAAGAAAAAGAAGAGGAAATACAAATGCGGGATATTTGGATTAAATTAAATTTTTTAACATGGAGTTAGATTTTTTGTTTAAATTGAGCTGTTTGGACTTACAGGAGTATTTCGAGGTTCTCATAAAAATCGAATCTAATACTCCAGGCCAAAAAGCATAATCAAGATATTTGTTTAAATAAAAAAATCTAAATCTAAATTTAATTTAATTTAAAAATCCCGCATTTGTACTTCCTCTTTTTCTTCTTCTTCCTCTTCCTTATAGTTTACTTCTTTTACCACGATTCACTCACCGCAGTAATGTGAAGAATCCAGCGCATGCGCATTGATTCTGTTTTGAGGTATGCCTAAAATTATTTTAAGGTTATGAAACATTCTTTTGCAGAATTTTACAAAAATATCTACTTTTTTCTTATGCATATTGTTACACCAGGCAAGCATTTATTTTTTAATTAGCTAAAGCTAAATTATTTAGCCTAAATATAATACTATTTGATTCTAAAAATATATCGCCCTCTAAATTCTGAAATATCGTATCTGAAAAATGCATCCCATTAAAAAAAAACACCAAACCAGCAAACTACCAAACCAAGCCATTATTAACGTTAACCAACGCCTCCCATTAAATAAAAAAAAACACCAAACCAGCAAATTACCAAACCAAACCATTGTTAACGTAAACCAACTCCTCCCATTAAAAAAAAAACACAAAACCAGCAAACTACCAAACCAAACCATTGTTAACGTAAACCAATGCCCCCATTAAAAAAATTAAACAGAAATTCGTGAGTATTTTAACAATATTTTGCTATATATTCTAACAAAAAAACTAGTGTACTGGTAGTAGTAGTTTGGTAGTTTGCTGGTTTGGTATTTTTTTTTTAATGGGAGGCGTTGGTTTACGTTTACAATGGTTTGGTTTGGTAGTTTGCTGGTTTGGTGTTTTTTTTTAATGGGAGGCGTTGGTTTATGTTAAGAATGGTTTGGTTTGGTTTGGTAGTTTGCTGGTTTGGTGTTTTTTTTTTTTAATGGAAGGCGTTGGTTTACGTTAATAATGGTTTGGTTTGGTAGTTTGCTGGTTTGGTGTTTTTTTCAGATATGATATTTCAGAATTTAGAAGGCGATATATTTTAAGAATCAAGTAGGATTATATTTAGGCTAAATAATTTAGCTTTAGCTAATTCAAATATAAATGCTCGCCTGGTGTAACAATATGCATAAGAAAAAGTAGATATTTTTGTAAAATTCTGCAAAAGAATGTTACATAAGCTTAAAATAATTTTTGGCATACGTCAAAACAAAAATAAGAAAATCAGTGCGCATGCGCTGGATTCTTCTCATTACTGCGGTGAGTGAATCGTCTTTTACCCAAAAAATTCGCGATCTCAGACAACGTAACCACACTTCTTTAAATGACATGCATTTTATACTTTTAATATAATTTTAGTCTATAATGTTTAATGTGTAATGTAAATTGTTAGTTATATACATAAATGTTTAATTGTTGTATTGATGTAGGAAGCCCTGAGAAGTAAGTTTCATAAACTTTTTAAAATTTTATAATTTCGAAAAATGTTACATTTTCTCATAAAAACTTATTTTTAGGTCCTTGCCCTGATGATGTTTTAAATAATGAAAGCGAAGATTTTAACAAATACACTGATTACTTAGTCAATTTGGTTTTATTATTTCAATACAGTGTAGTGTCACAAACCCAGATTTAATTAAAAAAAACATATGTTAATATACTTGTTTTTTCTTTGGCGGTAAAACGTAAGTCTTAAATTTGTGAGGCCTTAAATTCTAAACTCTTTCCGAACTTTAAATGCCAACAAAGTTAACTTTTAAATTCGTAAATTTCGAATTTATTTTTAACAGTATACACATCTAATTTCGTGAAAACTTTAAATTACGTTTTTTTTCTCAGGCCAAAAAGAGACGGGCGTTTAAGAGCGATTTTAGATTTCTCCCCCATTGAAAAATTTAGGTCTAGTTAAGTCCTTGCATGCTCTCCTTTTGGAATACTTGAAGTTTTTCCTAGAAACTCTCGAAACATCGAAAGTGGAAGACAACAAAAGAATTTCCTTCTTGATGGATGTTGAGATGGCAAGAGGAAGGATCCGGGTCTCTAATGTATACTGTTAAAAATTACCGGTGTACATTTTTTTTGTTTTAATCAAAAAATTAGTTTTAATTACTGGTTTGGACTTTTTAAATTTATATTATTATTAATTTGAGCCATTTCGCCTTAATGACTATTTAGTAAATTAATAATAATATAAATATATATATATATATATATATATATATATATATAGGCCTCAAATAAATTATAGATTTTTTTTTCTTTTAAAATCCATTTATACTGGCCTGCGAATGGTGGGTCAAAAAAAAAAACCTGTCTTAGATTGTTTTTAGTATTTTTTGGGGTGCTGATTATGAATATGAGATTTATTTTTACTGTCGTGTGGTTGATGCATAAAACACAATTTAAAAATAGAAAAAATTGAAAATAATTATGTTAATAATAATAATACTTATAATATAATATTATTTTATTATAACATACTATGTTATACACTCTATGTTTATTATGTATATAAAATAGCTATTCTAGAATGTGATACTCTTATTTATTATTCTGAATTATATAAGGGACTATAAAGAACTTTCACTTTCGGGTTTAGACCGTGTTAATGGATTTTCACTTTCCGACGTTTCGTCTCTTACTACTAGAGACATCTTCAGGGATTAATCTGAAACTAAGTTTCGAATCAACTTGTGTCACTATTTGTGACGAGTTGTGGTTATTCACCCGTGACGAGGTTTTTCCTATCAAAGACTTCCATATTGCAGGTAAGTGGTAACCAGTGTCCCGATTGATATTGTTAGGATGCTTGATGATTTCAAAATTCCTTATCGGCAGTAGCCGAACATGTACATGAAACAGGTCATAAAATCAATTTGTCTGAAACAAAACAAATATTAACAGAAAACAGAAAAATGGCATGGAAGATACGGGAATCGATAGAAATCATCAAGCATCCTAACAATATGGAAGTCTTTGATAGGAAAAACCTCGTCACGGGTGAACAACCACAACTCGTCACAAATAGTGACACAAGTTGATTCGAAACTTAGTTTCAGATTAATCCCTGAAGATGTCTCTAGTAGTAAGAGACGAAACGTCGGAAAGTGAAAATCCATTAACACGGTCTAAACCCGAAAGTGAAAGTTCTTTATATCTTAATGGCCGTGAAAGCTTAAAATCTAAAATATATAAGGGACTTTTGGCCAATTTTAGGGAGCTCCTAGCCCACAGTATTACGCTTCCCAAAATCGCAAAAAAAAACTTCCTAGACAAAAAATTCTTGGATAAAAATCTTTATGAAAAAATAAGAAATTTTGAAAAAATATTCTTTTTTTGATTTTTCGTTTTTCAAAAAAAGAGTCTTGCACAACTATGTTTTTTGCCCCATCTTCTAGAACTTGCATGGTACGCCACTGCAACTGTTTATATCTGTTAGTATTAACAGCAACAACAAATTTACAGCTATCTTTTTTGCCCCATCTTCTAGGACTTGGATGGTACGCCACTGCAACTGTTTATCAACTTGTTAATGTCTCATTTATTGCCGCAGTTCTAATGAATATTTTCTTTTTTTATATTTTTACTTCTGGTTTAGGAGATATTAGGATTTTCCTGGAAGGTGTCATTTTTTCAGTTAACACAAAAAGTACTAAATCAGTAGAGTTATTGTTTTTCATTTGAATCTAAAGTCTTTCCTGCTAGAGTTTCTTCCCCGTTTCTGTTGCCGTCTGACGGTGGCTTAACGGTGATTTCGCAGAACCGCCGCCGGATGAAGTGTCCCTATTTTTTCTTTTACTCAAGTTTATCAAACCCATTTTAAGTTTTTGATAAACTTTATTAGAAGAAAAACGTAACTCGATTAAGCTTCAAATGTAAAGCACAGCATCAATCAAATTCATGTAGTACTTTTTGAGTTAACTGAAAAAACTTTCAGGAAAATCCTGATATCTCCTAAACCAGAAGAAAAAATATTAAAAAAAATAAATAAAAAAGAATATATTCATTAAAACTGCGGCAATAAGAGAGACATTAACAAGTTGGTAAAAAGTTGCAGTGACATACCATCCAAGTCCTAGAAGATGGGGCAAAAAAGATAGCTGTACACGGAAAAAAAAATTATAGCTAGGAGCGCTATAACACACATACCAAGCAAATTATAATCGCTTATTATATAAATACAAGGCTTTCTCTTACAATTGTGGCAGTCAGTGTAAAAATTTATATGAAATACTTTAATTGTTTAGTGAATAATAAAATATAACAAATAGTATGGCATTTATAGCTTAAATAGATTTAATTATTGTCCGTGCTAATAATTTTTATAATATAATAAAATTTCTGTAAATTTATAATAGTGCCTGTAATAAATATAATCGTGTATGTAATATATATAATCGTTTCAATTTATTTTTAACATTATTAGTTATTGTGTCCCTTATAATCTATAGCTTAAATCACTATAATTTGCCACTGTTACCAAATATCTTATAATGTATAGCGCAGAGCCCACTAATTTCTTTCCGTGTACATTTGTTGTTGCTGTTAATACTTTTCTTAATCATTCTAAATAAAAACAAAAGTAGAGAATGTTTAAGCTTTAAAACAAAAAAGAATCAGTCAAATCCATTAAGCAGTTTTCGAAATATTTGAACTTAAAAAAAAGCAGTTTTTATGGGTGAATAGATTTTTTTGCTCTCAAGTGTATTAAAAAAATAGATATTTTATATATTAAGTGGAAAATATTATATTAATATCTATTATATTTTTACTATATTATGCCAACGAACTTTTATATGTCAAAACCAAAATAAAACTATGAAATATGAACATAAATACAATGTAGAGGCCTGAAATTTTGAATAATGAATAGCGTGAATATTTAAAATTTCATCGTTAAATTGAACCGAACAGCCGGACAATATATATTCGCATTTCATAGTTACTCTTCACAGTGGATAGTATTTAGGGTTATTTGTGATAAACACTCGGAAATGAAGCAAAAAAAACTTTATTGCATTACATAATCATGCCAACGTTTCACCTAATATTTAGGCTTCTTCAGGGCTAAAAAGACATAAAAATTATAAAACTTTTTGGACATAACTTAGACATTATAAACTATTTTTTTGGAAAAAAAAATGTATATAAACAAAAATAAAAGAAATTAATAAATTAAAAACTTACCTAAATTATTAAATATGCATTAAAACAAACAAATTAAACAAAAACATTACATCAACTAACAAAATACACCGGACATTTTTCAACAGGAGAATTCTCACTGTAGAAGAATAAACAATTAAATACTAAAATTAAAAAAAAAAGTATGTATCTATAAATTTGGATAAATTGTTGTTCCAGTGTTTAAAATAATTATATTTTGATATATTAATTAACTATTTTTGTAAAATTATTTAAATCCACAAATAGAACATACAGGGTGATCCATAACTGGCATGCCAAAATTTAAGAGGTGATTCTAGATCCAAAAATATAAAAAAAGTTCCTATAAAGGTTGGTCCGGAAATGAGCCCTAAGGGATCTAGTGCCCTTTAAAATTGTAATAAAAATAAGGTTTTTAATTAATAACTCGGGTACCGTTTAAGCTAGAGCGGCGAGCTTTTGCATGTATACTAGTATTAATAAGGGCAATAAGTTTATGTTAATTTATTTTTTTAATTTATCCAGAGGCGTGCCGAGACGGACAAAATATATGGGGCTTAAAACATTTTTGCCCCAAACTTTTTTATGTGTATGTTTTTTGGATTTGTTGTAAAAAATATAGATTTCTAGAGTAAAAATACATATAAAATATCATATAGTGTAACACTGTAGGAGCAACCGTTATCAAAAAAAAATGTAATTAAGAGGAAGTAACATTTTGTGCCACCAAAAACGTTACTTTTTAAAAGGCTATTACTCCTTTAATATTAAATTTAGGTGTTTTGGTGTATAATACTCTTTTGCTCAGTTTTAAATGAAGAATCACCCTGCAGCATTAAAATTTTATTGGTGCTTTTTTTTGTTCCCCATTCAATACGTCATCTTCGAAGGGCCGTAGCTTCCTTAGGGCTCATTTCCGGACCAACCTTTATAGAAACTTTTTTTCATATTTTTGGATGTAGAATCACCTCTTAAATTTCGGTACGCGAGTTCTGGAACACCCTGTATATCATTTAATATTTTTAATTATGTTAAAGTAAATACTACTTAAATTGCAGGTGTCAGTTTTATAGTTAATGGAGTTCGGATTCTTTTTTATATGCACCATTTCAAGAAAACTTCTTTTTTTATTATTACTAACCCTCTCTAAAATTTCTATATCTTCTACATTAAAATTAAAATGGTAGCATGTTTCCAAATGGTGATAAGTCAGGGCCGTCTTACCATCAACAATGTTTTTACATGACGATTTGTGACAACTGACACGTTTTTTTAAATTATTATTATTATTATTTTTATTATTATTATTATTTTTTATTATTTGTTTATACAGAGTCATGGAGAGCCCCAAATAAGCTTTTGGCTTGTGGTAGCAGGCATTACAATGGAAACAATTAATTTTATAAACAGTATCACTAATAAACTCTTTTTTAACTTTATCTTTTAGTTTACTAAAAAATAAGTTACCAATTTGTATTTTTACTACTAAGTTGCAAATAATTGTGTGTCAGTTTTAAGAATATTAACTAACGTATTAGTTAAATTGGGAACTATCGGTAAACTGTAATATTTTTTATTACTAATTAGGGACTTGGGTGGATAGTATTTTGCATTTTCTCTTTTTCATATTCTTCGGCCGAGGCGTTTAAAAGTCAGCAAAATATGACCTTAAACTATCATTTTGATAGGGGCGTCGCACACAGGTAAAAAATACCCAAAAAAAAAACGGAAAAAAATCATGAAGCGTCGAAAGTTGAATATTTAGAGACCTTATAGTGTCCTCTAAATGATTTGAATACATTTTTTGAAAATGCTTGCGACCTTGCTTAAAAAATTAAGTTTAAGTGGCACAATGCATACTGGATGGGCCATTTAAAAGGTAACAAGTCGATATCTCAGAAACCGCGACAGATGGGTTTTTGAAATTTGGTAAAAGTTACATATCAAGGACACCTTTTTTTTTCATCCACACCCTTAGGCCGGAGTTACCCCCTAACTTAAAAATTTTAAGTAAAATTCTATTGTTTAAGTTTATTTCATTGTTTTAACCTAAAAATATACATGACGCGTCCAGACATGAAGATTATACCTTTTTATGATTTGATACCCCATTAATTTTGAGAAAAAAATAGTCGAAATAATATCATTATAGGTACAAGAAATTTTCAAGAAATATTCATTAAGATGAATCAGCGAAAATGGCTTATCTTGATATGATTCTACTTCTCTCTGCTCCTCGGCTTCCAAATACCTACTCAATCGAAAAATTTAACCTTGTACAATTTTGTTCCATCTTCTACTGCTGGCCAGCAATCTTTTTAAATTTAAAGATTCTTTTTGTTGCAATTTTAAAGAAAAAATTATTTGGAATTTTGAATCGACATTGACATTGACATTGCTTTTAAATATCACACAATAAAAGCTATCATGTCACCCTAGGTCTTGTGATACATCATTTTAAAGAGCTTAAAATTCTCTATTTAAATGTGTAACTATTTATTTTTTAATATTTTTTTGAATGTTTTTTTTTTTCTTCAAAATTAATAAATTTTTTAATGTTTTGTGCATAAATATTAAAATTTTTACATGAAAATGATAAATAATTAGTCTTGACATGATAATACACCATGTATAAATTATTTTGACCTTTTTGCGCAAAATTTCCAAAATTAATTTTTTAAAAATATTAAAAATTTCATCAATTTTGAAGAAGAAAAAATCTCCAAAAAAATATTAAAAAATAAATAGTACATGGTTAAATAGATAATTTTAAGCTCTTTAAAATGACATATCACAAGACCTAGGTTGACATTTAAAATATTTTCCCCCACTACCGAATAAAAAATTGAAAAATTTCACAAATGATAGTTTTTGTTGTGTGATATGCATATTCCAAATTTAAAGCTATATATAATCTCGTTTAAAAGTTAAATTTTAACACAAATTAATCAAACACTATATCCAACACTATAAGCTAATTTGAAAATGAAACCGCGCGCAAAAGAAACGATTCAATTGTTTTTTTTTAGCGATTTAATTGGATAGAAATTTTTCATGGATTACTAGATGTTAACTTATGTTACGACAGTAAAATGAAATATATTTTGCAATATAAAACTAAATATATTTTAATAATTTATTATAATTACCCTCGAGCCGGCCAGTAGACCGGCCCTCGGCTTTCAAATACCTACTCAATCGAAAAAATAAAATAAAATAAAAAATACTTTTATAACCCTACTCCCCAGCAGGAAAGTTATAGTGTAGGAATGTTATGGAGTAGAGATGTTAGGTAGTAGGGAAATTGAGAGTGCACTGAAAGAATATACATTGAAAAGGTGTAAAAAATACACTCTATACATGTGTAAATTTTACACCTTTATATAAATGTACATCAACATTGATTTGACACTACACAGGTGAGGTGATTTTGACCTAGAGTGTGTATTTTTACATCCATACTGCAACAATACACTCGAAGCTCAAGAAAGTGTATTTTAATAAACATACCTTTAGCAAAAATACACCTGAAGTGTAAAAATCACACTTCGGATGTACAGCCAGCCAATCGCTGGCGTTAAGCTAGTCACGTGACTCGAGAAGCCAGAATTCCTGCTTCATCGAGTCTGGTGGCTGTCGACCATAAGAGCGTACGTATAATTTTGTGTGTGCTAGATTTTTCAAAGAAATAATTGGTTTGGTGTTGATTAAAAGTAAATATTTAAAAAGTGTGATTAATACAATATCCTTAAAACATACATTTTATAATATTTTACTTATTTAGGCGGTAACACTGGCCTGCAAATTTTGAGTTGTCAAGACTTATGTATGTTTTCTGTTTCTATTTTATATTGGTACTTTTTGTAGCGCTGATTACGAATATACGTTTTATTTTTCTGTTGTGTAAAACACTATTCATAAATAGAAAAATAACAAAATGGTTATTCTATTTTTTTTTTAATAAATTGAAGGGTTTTAGGTAAAAAGTATATTTACGCGTTGGTGTAAACACACTGGATGTAAAAATATAATACACACCGCATTTATATTAACGCTTCGAGTGTAAATTCACATCAGCAGCAGCTGCAAATAATGCTCGTGGATGTAAAAATTTATCTCAGTGTGCAAACCAATATTGATCTCCAGCTCTATGACTCGGAAGAGTGAAAATAAGTTATAAATTATGAAATTGTGTTTTCGGTCGCGTGTTGTTTACGGGCCGCCGGTCAATCGCATTAATGCAGTAATTTCATTTGCCAGTTCGCAAAACCATACAGTACGAAATTAGCATGGTGACACTTTGAAAAAGACGAGCTAGGCACAAAACGTAATTGAATAAAATGTGTATGTGCATCTGCAGCCGTTGTTTTTGCCCATTCACAATATTCATTTATGCTTATAACAGCATTTTTACGCTATGCATGGAGTAAAAATGACAAAGCAATCCTAGCTCATAATCGTTTAGATGACTTTTTCACTTTCATCAGCTCTTAAACTGAGATTATCTTGAGTAAACTGTTAAAAAAATTGATTGGTCAGTCGTCATTTTAAGTTTAAAGTTTAACCATCGTTGGTGCAAGTGACCGTAATAATAATATGTGAAACGGGTACCTTTTCTAGACGGGTGGAAAAATGAGGGAGTTTATAAAATAAGATATTATTTAAAATAGATACACAGAATCATGGAGAGCCCCAAATAAGTTACAAAACTGCTAGGAGCTCTCCTCTAATTTTGAGGAAAAAATGTCCAAATATTTACAAAGTTGATAACAAAATGTATCAGAAATAACGCGAGAACCGGGGTATGAAGTATAAATTTTGGTACAATTTGCGTTACGTAATACTTGAACGTTCCCTTATCTTCCAGGGCATCAGACCAGCGCACACAGGTAAAAAATTCCAAAAAAAAAAAACGGAAAAAAATCATAAAGCGATACATGAACAAGTAAAACAAATGCTTAATTTTAAGTGTTTTAGTCAAAACGTTTAAAAGTTATTAGGGTAAAAGTTCAACAATTTACTGTCAAATCACAATGTGGGTTAGACGGTTATTGAATAACACCGCCCAATTATTTAATTTGTTGAGTTGTGGGGTATAGGCCAAAAAGGAAACAATGCCAAAAACTTTTTTAACTAAACCGACAGTTTCGTTTATTTTTTATAAAAATCCTCAGGGTTGATTATTCAACAAATTTCGTTATTGATTTATTTTACTTGGTTTCTTTATTTTTTTATAAATATGTATGATTCTTGCAGCATCTGGTTTGCAAATTTAATCACACATTAGTTTATGAAGCTATCCGGATATTATAATTTTTCGGATAATTACTATGCGGGTAGTAACTATCCGAATATCCGTTATCTGGATATCCGTGACGTTCAAACGGATTTTAATTATCCGGATGGTTAAACAATTTAAGTCCATGTGACGTCACGGATATCCGTAACGTCACTATTCCGATTTTTAATGTTTGCTTCAATTTTTTTTTCAATTGTAAAAATTACAGTTATAACAAGTTGGTAAGCTATTGATATGAAATTTGGTATACGTGTAGAGTTTTTGAAAATATTTTTAAAATTCCACGTGTCAAAAATGACATTTATAACAAGTTGGTGAGCTATACTGCCCTACTACGCTAGAAAGCAATAACTCTATTTGTCGCATAGCAGCGTTTTCAAAATATTACATCAGAGTTGACGTCAAAACGTCGCTAGACAAATGGAGTTACTGCTTTCTAGCGTAGTAGGGCAGTATAGATCTGAAATTCGTTATACATATGCATACCGGTTATCGAAAAGGAATCAAGCGACATTTTTAACGAAATTTTGTTAGGCATGGACATACGTTCTATAGGCTTAGTACAACCTATTTCAAGGCCTAAGAAAATTTCATTAAAAATGTCGCTTAGTTTCTTTTATATTAGCGGTATACATTATAGGCTTTTGGTTGACATTAATATTTTTTGACATATCAAGAATGATATTTATGATAGGTTGGTCATAACTGTCATTTTTGACAGTATTACACGTATTATTTTTATTTTTAATAACGACAAAAAGCTGACATGCATTCAGAATTTCGGATTTATAGCTCTCCAACTTGTCATAACTGTCATTTTCCACACTTAAAAAAAAATAATAAAACTTGAAAATCATAATAATTAAATATCATCCAAATAGCACATAACTATCCAGATAATACAGAACTATCTGGATAGTTAAATTCAAATCCGTGACGTTACTATGAGGATTCTTAACTATCCTGATAGCCGTAACCGTCTTATTACTATGTAGCTGATTTTCATTTAGATTTATTTCATTTCATTTATGTATTTTCCAATCGCTCAGACGCAATTTCTGTTCCCTTCACTCTAATAAATTGCTAAAACTTAATATTTTCTTTGAAATTTTATCTTTAATATTTTTTAGCGTTTATTTTAAAATTTACCTGTTCCATTTAATCTTACTAGCAAATTAGTAATTTCGCTTTAAATTGAAATTCGATAAAAGAAATCTAGAATCGATGCCAGACGTCGTCTTGTATTCTTAAAGCAAAAAACGTGCACTACACATCTTGCCCGTAAAAAGCAAAATTAATCACGCAAATTTAGAAAACTTTTTGCTGTAATAGTCTTTTAAAGCACTTCAATCCACCTGTTTTTTCCCCGTAATGATTAAAGGGACGTGGAGTTTAACCCTGTTCTTTAAACTGCTCCCCTTCTGCACGGATGGGGGGTTAATATTCTATGAACTCAGATTTATATCTGCTTTCACTTTAAGAAGAAGGGGGAAAAATTAAGATTTAGGATGAATATCACCTGTGGATAACATTTTAAGTTACACGGTAAAAAATTCTACTAGATAGATTTTGTTGCAAATAATTGACATTAACAAAAATTAACAAAAATATACTATTAATATACAGGGCGTCCCAGAATGTTTTCCAAATCTCTTAGGGAACGTTCAAGTATTACGTAACGCAAATTTTGATTATTTTGGACCCCCAGCCCTCCCCCCCCCTGTAACGCTATTTTCCTATACCATTAACTTGGGTGTAACACTCCAAAATGACCAAAAAAAGTAATTTTTCTATTTCATTTTTGGGGGAAAATATCTCAGAGTAGGGGGGCCGTAGCCAAAAATATAATATGAACTTGTGGCATTATTTTGAGCAGATATACTCATCCAAAAGTGATTTTGGAAATATTCTGGGACACCCTGTATTTTACATGGTGGCTTATAAAAATAGACGTTGAAAATGTCAATTAATAAATTGTTTAGGTACTCTCATCTAGTTTATGCCGTATTTGATAAAACAAAAAAAAAATAAAAAAGTCAACGATACAAACGTATTTTACAGAAAGGACCCTTCTAATCAGTCATCGGCGAATTTCCAGTGCTCGCATAGGCGCCGCGTCGATTCTAGCGTTCACGCGAGGTTTTAAATATTTACATTTTTATTTTTTTTATCTTGATTTCTTTTAATGATTCCATTTAAACGAGTTAGGTGGGAAAAAAAGTTATCGATAAATAAAAATTAAAGACTTTCGTATTCTTAAAAGATAAAAATCGAATATCGGTTTTTTCTTCGAATATATATATACATATTTATAGTTAATATGTATAGTCAATATTGTTATGTGTAAAAAATTAGTCGTCAAATGTTTCGATTTAGTGACCTTTATAAAAATTTCCCTCAAAATTCGGCAAAATTCTTCCGTAAGCCTATGTTTCTGTGTTTATTTTCAACGTTGATGAGTCATAACTGAGTATATACCGATTACTGCTTATAATAGTTATTTACGTACCAAGAGTATTAAGTAGATGTTTATTCCCTGAGGGCGACTAGCTTACATACCCGAGGGCCTCTGGCCCGAGGGTTTGTAAGTTGCCCGGGGGCATAAACATCTATTAATTAACATTAATAAATATTTTAAAAAATCCGAAAATTCAATTTGATTTTAACACTATTATTGCTAGGGAACTACTGTATTAATAAGTTAATCAACTTTCAAAATTGACATCAAAATTATAAGCGTATTTTTTTTTTATATAAATGGGAAAAATGGAGAAGGACAATATGTAATTTACCTAGGAGAAAGTGAAGAATAGTATATTATGATCCAAGGACGAGAAATAATGTTGCTCGGAGGGCGAGGTTGGCAACCGTAATTGCATTAAAAGCATTTTTCGTCCGTGTATCATACACTACTTTTTGTTCGATTGTAATATATTAATAAATATATTTGTATTTTTAACAACAAATTTGAGGTTAGAATTAAAATGTCAACAGTTTCAATATCAATTAACTAATCAACATCGACTATTTTACTTTTGCGGCCTAAGCCGAAAAATTTTACTTTTCTTACAGGTTTATTATACAAAAAGTGGCGCTTTTAAATACAATCGAATAAAAAGTCCTTTATCTATATAATCAAAAATATAAATAAAGTGAACTAGACTCTAGTTACTAGAGTGACAAGAAGGGTATGCAATAATAAAGAAGTCTTTGCTTTTACAATAGAAAATAAAAATACACTGAAGTAGTTAGAAGAGGTTGCAATATTAAAGTTACGGACTTTTCTCCTAAATTTGGGGGTTTGTTTGTCCTTGTTTTACTATTGAGGCATTCTCATTTTCTATTTATTATACAGTGAAGTGTATATTAATTTCAGTAGCAGACTGCCAAGTTTTAATTTTTAAAATAATAGTAAACTAAGGTTAATATCAAAAAACGTCTCGTTTCCTTATTGATTAATAAGTTAAAACTTATTTGTAGCATGTCGCACAAATATATATGGAAACGTTGGTTAAAAGCCAGCAGTACAGCTTTGATGTTGGTGAGATGCAAGCTTTGCTGCTGGCTGTCAACCAATCAGCCAGTGTTTCTATATTTGTCCGACATGCCACGAATAAGTTTTAATAATTAATAATTACACTGCTCAGCACTCAAAAATTTGCCGACATCATTTTAGTTGCAACTGGCTATATTTCATTCGCTGATTTCGGAACCTTTTTTCGTTTTTCTCGATCAACCCGTTTTTTTTTTGAGTTGAGAGTTTATTGTGTTGCTCTCCAAAATAAAATATTTCAAAATTTTTGTTTTTTTTTTTTCGATAACTCGCGGTAAATCTCCGTTACTTGATTAAATCTAAAACTTTTTTTATTTTTATAAACCGCACAGTGTTTTTTTTGCCTGTATTTGTAGTAAAAAAAATAATTAAGGTTCAATTATTTTGTTTTTGCAGTGGATTGCTTCTCTATTAATAGGGCTCTAAGCAAAAAAAAACGGATTTCAAATATCGTTATTAGTTTGTTTTTTATAGGTTTCAATATTCAAAAAATTACATTTTTTTGCATTTTTTCGCTATATTTTCATGAAAATTTTATATAAATACTAAAGATATGGCTCTGATTTTTATAGGCAACACTAACACACATGTGAGATTTGTAAAAATAAAAAAAGTTTTAAATTGAATCCAGTAACGGAGATTTTAGTTATTGAAAGCAGAACAACAATATTTTTAATTATTTAATATTTAGTTAATATTATTTTAATGTTTTAATGAGAAAAGTTTTCGTTTTGTTTTTTTCATAATAAATTTAATTTTTTTATGTGTTAATATTTCATATAAAAACTAGAGTCGTATCTTTAGTACTTATATAATTTTTTTATTAAAATATATCGAAAAAATTGCGAAAAAAACGATTTTTTTGAATTTAGAAGTCTATTAAAAACAAACGAATAAAGATATATTAAATCCGCCTTTTTTTGCTTAGAGCCCCACTAATAGAGAATTAATCCACGACAAAAAAAATAGACCTAAATTATTTTTTTAACTACAACTATGGGCAAAAAGAACACTTTGCGCTATATCTCAAAAAAAAAACGAGCTGATCAAGAGAAATGGAAAAAAAGGTTTCGAAATCAGCGCATCAAATATAGTCAGACTCAAGAAAACGCTTCCCGGCAAATTAAAAAAAAATCTTTTTTTTTTTGGAGCAGTGTTATTATTTAAAGTGTAAAATGTACACTGCATTTAAATGTGTTCATTTAAGAAGGGCTTTAAGTCTATTTTCGGGAATATATGAGATACTGGTAAATTTTAGGTTCCCTAAGCGTGTATAAGATTTCCCTTTTAATCGTTTCATGCAAGAAGGGAACTAAGTCCAAACCAAAAGCAATAAATTTTTGAATACATACTGATAAGAGGAATATTTAGACCTAGTATGGTTGGGAAATTCCTATTTTACACAATACTATACAGTTTTTATCGTTTTTCTCAAAATGCTTTCACAGACTTAACCCCTTCTTGCATAAACATGTTCATTTACTGTTTCTCAAAATTTCTACATTACCTATTTTAACAATATCTCGTACATTTGTAATTTCAATTAAAGTTTCGCTCATCTATTGGCCAATCATTCTAAACTATTTCAGTTGTCAACCGCTAATTTTACCTGCTAAGCAACAAGAGCGTATATCCCTCTCGTGCATAACTTTTAAAAATTTAATTACTATGTTTAACAAAATGTTTTATTATTTATTTGTGGGAAAAATACAAAAAATAGCTGTTTTCATAATTATTTTATAATAATTAATAATAATATTAATAATACACGGAAAAAAATCGTGTCCACTACAGTGGACAGTATGCATTTATGGAATAATATATTATGAATGATATATAATGATGAATAACAAGATGGTCATAACGGTTTATTACATTTTTTGCATATATGCATATAAAAGTCCAAACAAGTCGCATCCGAACTGGTATGATCTTCGCCTTTTACCACACATTCGCAACTGAATCACTGCAGGTTTTATTGAATTTCCAGTATAATTGCATATTATTTTATCGGATTATATATTTTTTATCTTTTTTTTGGCTCGCCCATAAAAGATTTAAAACATTTATTTCTTGAAAAATATTTTCGGCCATGTTAAATTGACAAAATATTGCGATCAACTAAAAACGTGTTGATATTTGCATTCTTTTTGCTAGATCGCCATCAAGTAACCAATGCTAGCGATTCGTTAATTTTCAAATGTTATAATTTATACAATAATATTACAAATATTCGTTATACAGGGTGATTAGTAACTGCCATGCTAAAATTTAAGACATGATTCTACATCCAAAAATATGAAAAAAAGTTTATTTAAAGGTTGGAATAAAAAAAAGCATCAATAAAATTTTATTAATACAGGGTGATTCCTCATTTAAAACTGAGCAAAAAAGTATTCTTCACCAAAATACCTAAATTTAATATTAAAGGAGTAAAAGTGACGTTTTTGGTGGCACAAAATGTTAATTGCATTTTTTTTTTGAAAACGGTTGCTCCTACAGTATTACACTATATAACATTTTTTATGTATTTTTACTCAAGGAATACATATTTTTTACAAAAAATCTAAATAAACATAAAAAAGTTTGGGGCAAAAATGTGTTAAGCCTAATACATTTTTCCGTCTAGGGACGCCTCTGGATAAATTCAAGAAAATAAATTAACATAAACTTATTGCCCTTATTAATACTAGTATACATGCAAAAGCTCGTCACTCTAGCTTGAAGGGTACCAGAGTTATGAATTAAAAACTTTATTTTTATTACAATTTTAAAGGGCCGGAGCTCCCTTAGGGGCCGGACCAACCTTTATAGGAACTTTTTTTGATATTTTGAATTTATAGTACTATAGAACTGACAATTATTTTCAAAAACAAGAGGTGGTCTATATATTTTCAAATTGTGTTTATTTTCAGTCCAACAGTAGCTTGTTAATTTTATAAGTAACGAGACATTTATTATACTATTCACAGCACCTGTGCTAGAATAGTATTATACGGTAGTTTTGAATTTTTCAAAATTTTCAAAAAATGTCCTAGACAAAAAATACAAATTCGTTTCATGAAAAAATAAGAAATTTTTGTTTTTTTTGTCCGTCCGTCTATGGTACGATTTTTGTAGACACGATAACTAAAGAACGAATAATCCGATCGACTTAAAATATTCAAGAAAAATTAATTTCTGCGAGAGAAAGATCCCTATTGTTTTTAAGTAATCTCTCTAAAAATATAAAAAGTTATGTAAGTTTAAACTTACTTAACTTTAAAAAAAAATCGAAAAAAGCTGAAACAAAGTTCCGATTAACGTAACTTGTTTAGGAAAAATTATTTTTATTATAAGGATCAATTCTACCAATTTTGAAAGTAATCCCCCCAAAAACAAGAAAGTTATGGGGGGTTAAACTTAAAAAAAAAAAAAGAAAAATCGGTCATCATCAGGAAACGAAAATAAATTTTTGTAGTTACGTTGTTTCGAAATTTACAGGGCGATATACTCCGTTGTACAAATGTTGTTGAAATGCTTTCATCCTGCCAGCCAAGCACCTGCACTTCTACAGTTTGTGACTATTCCTGGAGTAACTTGCTATTAACTGACACAAAATCAAACACAGCCCAAAATCGCACACAAAACAGCATAAAACATACTACAATAAACACACACACAAACACAAAACATTACATCGATGCAATCT
>OY294044.1:26162845-26189082 GCA_958510825.1 Brachypterus glaber | reverse complement strand
TGACCTTTATAAAAAATTTCCTCATAATTCGGCAAAATTATTTCTAAAGCCTATGTTTCTGTGTTTATTTTCAACGGTGATGAGTCATAACTGAGTTTATTCATATTACTGATTATAATTTTGCTAGAGTTTATAAAAAATTGTCATAAATATGAAAAAACTTAGGACTCAAAACTATTTTTTATATCATACGAATTTTTCATCTGAGTAAAAATGTATTCTCTAAAAAGAAAAACATCTTTTATGATTCTTGACGAAGAAATATTCAAATTCTTATCGTTATCTGCATAAGTATGTTTCTTATATTCAATATATTCCAGGGGATTACGGGATTTTGAAATACAAAGTAAACGCTGGCGGGCCATAATTCACGGGGACGTTGTTTTTAAAAAGAAACCGGGGACATGTAAGTTTGGAGACACACAAAGCAATAATAAAGATAACGGGAGTTCTTATGAAGTTTGATCATCTTTTTTATTGCTTGTCAAGCAGAAGAAAAAGATAAAATACAAATCTAAATCATCACAGGCCGTAAATATGTATAATTCTTTGCCTTTGATAGAATACACTTCGCACTTTTGGGTTTCCTAGGGAAAATTTAGATTTTTCTACGAAAACGTCACTATCACAAGCTTGTTTTTTTGTTTTGCTTTGCAAAAACCGGAAATTTTTTCACTTTTTTTCCTGATTACACTATTATGATTCCTCATTGATGAATGAGTTCAAATAACATTACATTAAATATTTGTTTAGGGTTATTTGTGATAAACACTCGGAAATGAAGCAAATAAAAACTTTATTGCATTACTTAATCATGTCAACGTTTCACCTAATATTTAGGATTCTTCAGGGCTAAATTATTAAATATGCATTAAAACACACAAATTAAACAAAAACATTACATCAACAAACGAAATACACTGGACATTTTTCAACAGGAGAATTCTCACTGCAGAACAATTAAATGAATTTTTGAATTGAACAAAATACATTGGACATTTTTCAACAGGTTTGTTGATGTAATGTTTTTGTTTAATTTGTTTGTTTTAATGCATATTTAATAATTTAGCCCTGAAGAAGCCTAAATATTAGGTGAAACGTTCGCATGATTATGTAATGCAATAAAGTTTTTATTTGCTTCATTTCCGAGTGATAAACACAAATAACCCTAAATAAATTTCAAGAAGCATCCTGTAGGAAATATTATTATTAAATATTTGTTTAACCTCGTGCTATTCTAGTTAATTAGGCATTCCCTAAGTCCAGAACTTGTGTGGGCTAGTAGTAGAAAGAACCACCGGCTTATACTGACTTTCGAACCCGTTTATAGGGAGTGTCCCTGTTTCACCTGTCGCCTTCGACAAATTTCAATTGTTAATTAACTGAAAAAGGCACTCCGCGCGAGTGAGAACTCACGCCAGCCAACGCGCCGCGGCTCCTCAAGTATTTGAATTACACTGATAAAACAGTTTATTTGTGTCGACAAAATATTTGGTTGGATTATAGCCAATTGAATTATTTGGTTGTGACAAATAAATTTTATTTCCAACAAGGCTAAAAAAAAAAGATTTTATGAACTCCATGGAGCTCCATATGTACAATTGCGGCAATTGATATAATTCTATAGTGAACGAATTTCGGCTGCCAGTAGTGTCGTCTCGTAAAAAATTGTGAACTTTAAATATGGCCGCCACTAAAGTCGTTTATTCACTTATGTGAATTTACACAAATTTTGTTCCAGTCTACTCCTCTCACACTGCCAAGAGTTTAATGATACAGTTGATATTTTATTTGATATTCTAATATGTTTCAATCTTTTTTATGACTTTCTCTCGTTTTTCGTTGTTAGAATTAAATAAAGAATAATTCCCACATAATCTAAGAAAGTTCTGAAAATATTCTGTTAAGATATTTCATTTTATCTGGGATTATTATGGGATCATGTGGCTAGACACAAATTGTAAAATAAAAATTGAAGTTGGGAATGCAATTATTTTTAAATAAAAATATTTTCCTTTTATGTATATATTTATACATTAAAGTATTTAAATTTAAAAACAATCAGTCATAAAATCACCGTTTTTTTAATGTTAAAAGTCCAAAACCCCTTTCTTTGCCGTCGAAGTAATGGCTGTAATGTCCTGGTTACTTCTTGAATGTGGAGATGACGGCTCTATGTTTGTATCCCTTAAAGTCGCAGGATAACAAATTAACCAACTCCGATTAAAAGCCATTCCAAGTCTCCAGACTAGGAGAGGTATGAGTAGATGTCTACATCTAGTAATAGATGGCGCACAAGTCTACATCAATCTAATGACTATATTCCTTTTGCGAAAAAGTCTAAAAACGTTTTCTTAATTAGCGTGCGGAGTTGACTCTTGATACTGAAGAACGCCAGCAGCCCGAAACTTTCAGTCTACCAATATCACTCTGTACGAGGATTAGAAAATAGATTGATAGAATAATACATTTTAATTAGGCTACTTGCAACCTGAGAGGATCTGGATCTGGTTCCTTTGGATGCTAGAAGCCCCAAATAGGTGGTGAAATAAGGTGTCCTGAACACCTTATTTTAACTTACCGAGTTACAGATTTTACATGTTATTTTACCGAGTTAGACATTTTAAATGTTATTTTATGGTTTTATATGAACATTATGTAAAATTGTAAAATTATATATAAAATCTAGTAAATTTATATGTATGTATCTGAATTGAATCACATTTACATGCAGAACCATGGGTATTTTTTGTAAAGAGTGTAAGTGGTTATAACGATCACTGATATTTTTTCTCTTTTTTTGTACTAAAATTACATTTCACGTACATTCGGCCACAATATAGTTCTATATTTATTTAATTATAAATAATATTATAACTACAAATAAAAATGCGCTGGATTATTTTAAAATTGCATTTTTCAATAACAAAAGTTTAGATAGGTTAGCGATCGTAAATACATAAATACAAAAATTTCAATTATGACTGATGTGGGTATTAATCGATTTGTGTGAAAATTGAAAATTTTACAGCGGTTGTAAAACAGAGAATAATAAAAACTGTAGTGTTTCAGATAACACACATAAACAAAATCGAAATCCATTAACAGTAACATTGCAATACTAATAGTTATTTATGATACTAGTGTCTACTGTTTTATTTTGTTAGTGGCTGAATTAGGCGTTACTTTTGTGACATTCTTTTTTAATGATTGTTTTGTATAAAAACTGTTTAATTTGTTTTTAAAAGTATAGTTTTCTTGCTTTTTCTATGAAACGAATTGATTAAAATCAATTTATTTTTAACTATGTTTAGTCTATGTTTAGTCTATGTTTAGTCTATGTTTAGTCTATGTTTAGTCTATGTTTAGTCTATGTTTAGTCTATGTTTAGTCTATGTTTAGTCTATGTTTATTCTCGGCTTGTTACACATTTAAACTGGTTTATACACGGTGTATTTGATTTAAAAT
Source organism: Brachypterus glaber (assembly GCA_958510825.1). NCBI lineage: Eukaryota > Metazoa > Arthropoda > Insecta > Coleoptera > Kateretidae > Brachypterus > Brachypterus glaber. Next base: position 26,185,614 of record OY294044.1, on the reverse strand, counting down.
GAAATAAAAATATAATCATTTTAATCATTCCATAAAGTCTAATTGTTCAGAAAATATATACAGATTATCTATACGTTTAGTATATACTTAAAGTATTTTATGGTGGGCAATCTCAGATGCATTTGTGATCAATCGTTGTGCCAGTGCGAGTTTACCCCCTTATTAAATTATAATTGTAATGTTACCTATTTTGCTTTCCCATTTTGAAAATTTTCAAAATTTCGGAAAGCCTTGTATTCGTGCAAAAATTTTCAATTTTTTTTTTGCGAATTTTTGCGTTTTATGACGTTTTATGTCGATATAAATCAATTTCAAGCAAAAAAAAAACTTGTCGGTCGATCGGTCTGTCCGGGAAATCTTGTAAGCACGATAACTTAAGAACGCTTTAAGCTAAAGACTTGAATTTTGGCATACAGGTATGTTACCAAAAGTTCTCGCTCGGGATTGTTTTTGGTGAACATTGGCACACGCCAAGGGGGGCAAATGGGGAAAAATACATTTTTTTAGAAAAAATTTAAAATTGCTATACCCCCCGAGGGGGTGAGGGGGTAAATATTTTGAAATGTTTTCCAAATTTTCGTGAAAATTTGTAGATAGGGGTTTTTGAGGTTGATAAAAATGAATCTTGAAATATAATTTTTGAAACTCACCCCCTTGGGGGTGGGGGGTGATTTTTGTGAAAATTGGTATATTGACGTTTTTGAGGTTGCTGGAAGTGAATCTGATAATTGGTCTAACTCTACCCCTACTTCCAGGGGGTGGGGGGTGATTTTGTGAAAGTTGGTATATAGGGGTTTTCAAGGTTGCTGAAACTAAATATGATAATAAAACACTGCTCAGTAAAAGAGCTTTCCCATTTTTCACCTCCGCGCGTGAAATTGATTTTTATTATCACATTTTTTTTCCTAATTTCACCCCTGAGGGGTGGGGAGTAGTTTTCGTGAAAACTGGAGTATTGGGGTTTTTGAGATTGTTGAAAGTGAATCTGATAATAAAAATATTCTAAATCCACCCCCTGAGGGGTGAGGGGTAGTTTTCGTGAAAATTGGTATATTGGGGTTTTTGAGGTTGTTGAAAGGGAATCTGATTATAACAAAATTCTAACTTCGCCCCCAAAGGGGCAGAGGGTAGTTTTCGTGAAAATTGGTATATTAAGGTTTTTATGGTTGCTGAAAGTGAATCTGATAATAAAAAAATCCATTTTACGCACGGAGGTATAAAATGGGAAAGCTCTTTTACTGGGCAGTGTATTTATCAAAAGAACAGTTTTTTCTAGATAGTATATTTCCGCACATTTTCGGTGTTCTTGTGTAAAAATTCTTTTGGCGTTCTTATATTTTTAATTTTGGCAAAGGCGCAGCCTTCCGCTGTTGCAATCTGTCCAGGTTAGCGATCCTAAAAAAATGATTTAGAGGAAGGGGTAAGGATTCAATTTTTCGCGAGTAACTAACATAGTTGGCATCCATTTTGAATCCTAATTGCGCGAAATTTAAATTGTCAGATTGGGTTTATATTACTAACTATTTCAGAACTCCCTAGAAATTACTAATGTTAACGGTTTTGGTATTTAAAAATAGCTTTAAAAAAGGCGTATATGACAGATACAGCATTAGGAGTGTGAGTAAGAAAAAAGATAATGGCTGATCACCCTAGAGTGATCAGGGTGAAACCAAAAAATTGTTTGCGCAGAAGGCCAATGGCCAAAGGCCCTTCTTCTAAATCATTATCCAAATCAAAGTAATACTATTATGGTTTTTAATGGCATTTTAACATCTCTATTCCACATTTCTCTATTCCAAACATCTCTATTCCACATTTCTCTATTCCATAACATCTCTATTCCACACTACTCTACTCTGCACTACGTACTTGCTTAATATAATTTTTCCTTAGCGTAACAAAGTCGTTGCATTTATTAGTATGTAATTAGTATTTTTGATTTTTGTTAATTATTATTTTAATAATTAATATGTATTGTATTTGTTGTAATAGATTTACCGCAGTCAACGTAATCAGTCAAGATAATTACTGCCTTGTCATTTTTGACAATGCTAATGATAATACTTATACAGGGTTTTTAAATTATAGAGCGCAAACACAAATTTTAACGTTTTTGTTCCGCTAAGGAAAAATTATCTTTAGATATTAGGCAAGTACGTAGTGCAGAGTAGAGTAGTGTGGAATAGAGATGTTATGGAATAGAGAAATGTGGAATAGAGATGTTTGGAATAGAGAAATTTGGAATAGAGATGTTATAATGCCTTTTTAATTTAAGTTTAGTGTCAATATCATTTAAGGACTCTAGTCCAGGTATAAATATTTCCTGTAAGAAAAGTTTTTGTTTACTTTCTGCAACGGTGTGTTAATGGCGGTTATGAGGCTAGTTTCCTGTAATTAGATCCATCCCTCTTTGTTTAAAACCATTCGGTTTATGCTCTAGAAGACGAATAAAAATGCAATTGAGGTACTTGAGAGTCAACGAGTATAAATACGTAATTTTTTTAGTGTGAATAACCGGGTTTCTTTACGTTATAAACAATCCATCGGATATACCGCAACTATAGCATATAGTTGCGGATATAGGCTAGTTAATTCAACCATAGTATAGTTAAATCAAATATGATATGGTTAAAATCAAGCATATATATATTGTTAAATCAAATTAAATTTTGGATTGACTATACTATATGGTAAAATTAAATAAACATGATTCTAAAAAATTTAAACTGGGTAATCTCACAATTAGACAATATTAACTAGTTATTTAACACCAATATACAGGGTGATCAGTAACTGCCATGCCCAAATTTAAGAGGTGATTCTAGATCCAAAAATATGAAAAAAAGTTTCTATAAAGGTTGGTCCGGAAATGAGCCTTAAGGGAGCTACGGCCCCTCGAAGATGACATATTAAATAAAGAACAAAAAAAAAAGCATCAATAAAATTAATTAATTATAAAGTGCTGCAGGCTGATTCTTCATTTAAAACTGAGCAAAAAATTATTCTTTACCAAACCACCTAAATTTAATATTAAAGGAGTAATATCCTTTTAAAAAGTAACGTTTTTGGTAGCACAAAACGTTACTTCCTCTTAATTGTATTTTTTTTTTGAAAACGTTTGCTCCTACAGAATTATACTTTATGACATTTTTTATGTAGTTTTACTCAAGGAATTCATATTTATTACGAAAAATCCAAAAAAAGTACACATAAAATAGTTTGGGGCAAAAATGTGTTAAGGCCATTTTTCCGTCTAGCGACGCCACTGGATAAATTTGAAAAAATTAATTAACATAAACTTATTAATACTAGTAAACATGCTCGTCACTCTAGCTTGAAGGGTACCCGAGTTATTAATTAAAAACCTTATTTTTATTACAATTTTAAAGGGCCGTAGCTCACTTAGGGCTCATTTGCAGACCAACCTTTACAGGAACTTTTTTTGATATTTTTGGATGCAGAACCACCTCTTAAATTTTGGCATCCCAGTTATTGATCACCACGTATAAAATGTGTCTTAAATGTTTACCACAACATGTTAATATTAATAAACAAACGTCGCTCAATGGGCTACAAATAGCCCAACACTTGTTTATTATTTATTAGTATACATACCAAGGTTCTAGTATTAATGAAAAATTAAATGCCGAATGTTCTGATAGAAATAAAAATATTCAATAATCGTGTTATACGATAAGTAATTAAATTTTAATTCAAAAATAATGGGTTTCTGAGTGTATTTATCTCAAAAGTTCTTGTATTCGTTGGTTTCTAGGTACCACATTTGATGGGTAAAGTTTGTACGGGCGCGAGACCATTACGATCCGCCCCACAGACTTTTTAGTTCGGGAATAACGAGACTCTCTTTCTTGATCTCGCCAAGTTGCTAATGTTTTTCGAATAACTCTACTCTTTAGGTTGCTATAGATAGTGTCCCAAAACCAATTGACGATGCTACTCAGCAAAATGCAAAATTTCGATTCCAGCGCACTTGATGACATTCTGTTTTATTTACATTTTATCTATTTAGTAATCATTACCAAAAGTTTAGTAGTTGAGTGATAATTGCCAATTTTTGTCTGTTTCTTTAAACTTTAAAAAAGCTTTTCTTATCTAACCTAGGTTAGATATGAATTAATATCTAACCTGTTATTTGGCTTTTGGTTATACCTCATAGATGGCGAAACTATCGCCTTGTCTGTAAACAGTTGAAGTTTGCGAATAAAATAACATTTTTCTACGAAAAAAAAAATAAAAATAAATATTTATTTATATATCATATGGTTCATACCGAGACTAATAATAGGAAATAACAACGAGCCACTTATTTAAATTAATATTTAGTTGAATTTATAGTGACGTTAGAAATCTAAAAAAATTTTGTAGAAGATCATTTAAAATGGTGAATGTTACGAGGTAATGTGTTATTTTTTAATGCTTGTGAATAAAATTATGTTTTAACTACATAAAAAAATTACATTTCCAACTCTCGAGGTGCTAAGTTGGCCTAGGCTACGCCTCGGATCTCTCGAGTTGGAAATGTTTCGTTTTCTTATTAGGTTAGAAATTTTCTTATTAGGTACACGAAATTAAAAAAAAATGCATATTCACTATATATTCTCGTTACGATATTTATCTATCGCACGAGTACATAGCGCATATTTGAACGAAATGACAACTATGCACACTCATTTATCCAAACGATTACACAATGTGTATGCTATGTCATAGCTTTCATTTTGACAAAAGTCATTTGACGTTTAAAAAATTATAAAATGTTAAAATTAAACACAGGTAATTCTTTAAAATATACATTTTTAAAGAGTCTAGACTGTAAATCGAACGAAAAATTTTGTTCGCGACTCGTTTGCGACAAGTCCTTAGTGCACTCGAATGATTTTACTCGTTACGGAACCTACTACGGAAACTACTAATAAACGATTGCTGTAGATTTATTAGCTGTATGTAAATTGTAATAAATGCACACAGGGTGTTATTTTAAAGAGTAGTAGTGGATGGTAACAGAACACCCGTGTTAGTTTTTTACCGGGTGATGTGCAATCGAAGTTACAGGTGTTTGAAAAACAGGCAAACTTTGCGGTCACTCTTTACTGGTTGGGACAATTGAATGGTACAGTTGGGAAATTTGTGAAGGAGAAAACCTTTTTTTGTCAGTAAAGTTATTAGTTGGAAAAATCGAGCGGTATAGTTGGGAAATTTCCAGAGGCAAGCACCTTTTTTTAGTTGTCAAAATTTTCGAGGCGAAGTCTAAATTAAAGGTACTGAAATACACAATTTTTTTTAGTCATCCAAATTTCTCCGAGACAAAAAGTTGGGAAATTCTAAAATCTTTAGTTCGGAACGTTTTGTTCTGCCCCCCAAAAAAAGTCCCTTATGTCACCTCTTTTAGTAAATTACTTAATTTTTTTGACAATGAGCAGCTAGGCTATAGCCTAGCGCTACCTTATATTTTTATTGAGAGACATTGTGTATATTTGTTTTCGATCTGGCCATTTAAGTTAGAACTCTTGATATCTTTTATATCTTATTTTGTCCTATATAGTTTTGAATAAACTGGAGCGAACCGGATCTGAAAAACTGGGTTATACACTTGAAAAGTTTTTATTTTACGACTGTTTAAACACCCCGTAGATTTTATTTATTTACACTTTCTATTAGTTTTGAAATTTTTGAGATTTAGTAACTTTTTTATTATTAAAGTTTTTATGTTTCATATTAGTTTTTATTTTCTTATTAAACTTCATTTTTCTAATTAAAAGTAAAGTCTTCATGTAAAAGTTTGTAACATAAAAAGTGAATATATTTTTAATATAAAAGTATTGAAATACATATTTTTTTTTCAAAATTTTTCTTGTTCGATTTTTTCACTTTTCCCGACTTTTGTATGTTAATGTTGCAGCTCTGCAACGTTAAAATATAAAGGTTTTTAAACGTTTACGTTTTGGATATTTATATTTTGTTTTGAATACATATACAAAGTGTTTTAAAAACAGAAGTACCAAACTAAAGAGGTGATTTAACCCCCAAAAATATGAAAAAGTGTTTTTAGGTTGGTCCGGATATGAGCCCTAAGGGTCCGTCTAAAAAAAGTTTCAGAATTTTTTGAAATTTGTTTTGTGTATGTCAGACAGATCACATTTAATCACATTGCTATTATAAATCAGTTTTAAAAAATCTGTAAGAAATTTAGAAATCCCGTATTAACTATTAATTAGAATTATATTAAATTTTAATGTAATTCTAAAACATCTAGAAATACCTACATAAAGCTTCTATTTTCATTTTTTCAACATTACATGTTTACATGTTTGTTTAACCTCGTACTATTCTACTTAATTAAGCATCCCCTAAGTCCAGGACTTGTGTGGGCTAGTAGTAGAGGGAACCACCGGCTTATACTAACTTTCGAACCAGTTTTTATTGGGAGTGTCCGTTTCACGTACGCCTTCACCGAATTTCAATTATTAATTAACTGAAAAAGGCAAATCGGAATCGAACTCACGCTATTGGCTAGTAGACTTGTCATGTATATTACATTACATTACATTTTGTTTAACCTCGTACTATTCTACTTAATTAAGCATCCCCTAAGTCCAGGACTTGTGTGGGCTAGTAGTAGAGGGAACCACCGGCTTTAATTGACTTTCGAACCAATTTATAGGGAGTGTCCGCTTCACTTACGCCTTCGCCAAATTTCAATTATTATTAACTGAAAAAGGCAAATCGGCGCCGGTGAGAATCGAACTCACGCTATTTGTGTAGTAAACTCGCCAAGTACGACGCGGTAGACCACTACAACAATCCTCCCATCCCAACAAAATATATTTTTAACTTTAAAGATTCTTAAAAAAAAAAGAAATGCAGAGAAATAGTATATGTTTAAAAGGAAAATGAATATCTTTTCAAGAAGTAAAATAAGAGAAACCTTTAATTAAACAAAAATATCCTTTACAAAACTTTCAAACTCAAAGAAATCTATACTCAGAGAATAAAGGAGCAGGTTTGGCTTGTTTTTGTTCTTTTAAGGTATTTCCATTTACAAAGAATCAATTGCTAGGTATATTATTTTTCTTTAAAAAAAACTGCAGCTTTCTTTGTTCTAACAAATGAAATATTTATTAAAAAAAATTAGTTTTTTTATATTACCTGCGGAAGAGATAGTTTTTATAATAGGTTTTTAAAATACAATTTACATTTGTCTAATTAAAAATTACGAAATTAAGAAATAAATAAATAATTGAAATAGCTTTTTGTATTCTAAGAACTAATTTTTGGTTTATGTTTTAAATAAAATTTTCAAAAGAATATGGCATTTTTTAGAAAAAATTTTGGAAAAAAAAATGTTTCTAAAAAATATATATTTATGGTCACCAGTACCCGGCGTATTTCCAGTTATAGTCCAGTCTTCAGGTCAATAAGAGGGGCTTTAATAATTCAGGTAGTTTTGATTTTCGGTTTATTGGGTAGGGTTTAAACCCGCAAATGAAAAAAATAATTTTGCGACGTTGAACTCATTTTTTTAACGTATTTTTCACAAAAAATGTATTTTTCAAAATATCTCAAGATCGGTGAATCCTAGGACAAAAAACGTTCTATATGAAAATAGATAAGTCTAAATTTACAACATTTTTAGTTTGATGTATTTTTTTGTAAGACAAGAGAAAATGCATAATTGTTACACTATACGTTTTTAGATTTTAGATTTTTTTTATGTCTCGCTAAGAAAGGTTTTTTTATGCTTTATACAATAGTGTTTTTCAATCGAAACTCGGTTTATTGGAGATAATGAGGCACCAATGTGTGAATTATTTTAAAATTTGTAATTTTACTTAAATTAAAAAGAAGGCGCCAGATATATTTTTTAATTTTCACCCAAAATGTTCTAAGGGTCATGCCTAATCGACTCATAAAGAACAATTTTGATTTTTCGAAAAAAAAAACGTTTAAAATCTAAAAACGTATAGTGTAACATTTAAGGCGGTGCCGTGAATTAGCTAGTACAAAAAAATACATAGAACAAAAATGTTGTAAATTTGGACAAAAATGTTGTAAATTTGGACATCTTTATTTTCATATAGAACGTTTTTTTGTCCTAGGATGCAACGATCTTTGGATATTTTGAAAAATCCGTTTTTTGTGAAAAATACGTTAAAAAAATGACAGTTACAAATCGAGTTCAACGTCGCATTTTTTTTATTTACAACGTTAAACCCTACTCAATAAACTGAAAATTAAAACTCCCTGAATTATTTCCAGGTAAAGCTTTTTTTATTGACGTGAAGACTGGACTATAACTGGAAATACATCGGGTACTGATGGTCATATAGAGAATTTAATTCCTAATGTCTCTTAGCCTACAAGGTGCCCCTAAAAAAATTAAATATATAACAAAAAATAATTTAGTTTATATTATTTACTTATTCGAAATATCAATATTTTAATCCATTTAAAACGCACTGTATATCATTATAAATATATAAAGGTACTGAAATTTATCACTAAAATTAGTGTAAAAGACATACATTTAATGTATCAACTAAGTACCAAAAACAGACTGAAAATAAATTCTAACTCCAAAGTTGTTTTTGTATTTTTTTATATTTTTTGTCGTGGGATATTAGTCATTATCAAAAACTTAATTTGATCAGTCTAATGCAGCGCTAGCTCCATGAGGAACAGATTTTGGATAAGAGTGAATATATATTTTTTTTATATTTTGATGTAAAATTACCTTCCAACCCTGTTTTTGTAATCTTGTAAGAAACAAGTGCAAGCAACAGATAATTACAAACCGAAATATGGACGGTGTTTCGGAACAAGGGCATAAACCACAGTGTAAAGCATTATCTAGCAAGTTGTAGTACGTTACACTCAATAAATTTTGGTTACATTGGACCTAGAAATAAATTTTTACATTTTACTCAAAAAAGGGCTTTACAATAATTCTGATGAAAAAGAGATTTTATCCCAAAAAAGAAATAAATATCTGTTTAGGACAACTAGTTTTCAAAATCACTAAAAATTTTCATTTTTGGAATTTTTCTCCAAAACGTATTTAGAGAAATTTTGCTATTTAGCGTCGGATTGAGCATCCCAGAATCTATAGGAAACGATTAATTCCAACCAAATTTATTTTTTTTTGTGGAGTTCTGTGATCTTGAAAAATTAAGACATCCATCTACCATATCTGTCACGTAGGCAACTAAATCCCAAAAACAATTCTAATTACACTAGGCAACAAATCGCAACTTTTTTTTTGCCCCGATCGGAAAGTAAATTTTTCTTACTAATTCGAGGGCGTAGAATAGAAATTCAGCACGTCTTATTTTTTAAATTTTAGTACATGCAATTATGCCAATTTAAAAATAATTTATAAAACAAAATATTGTATATTTTTTTGTTTTTTTAATGGTTGTACATCATAAAAATGTTACTTTATTACATAAGAACCATAAGACGTAACATTTTTTTAGTTCATTTTTGACCCCCTTGTAATGATTTTTGACAATTTTTAGCATGAGTACGTGGCGATAAGCTTGTCCCCTTATGCACCCTTCTTCTTACCCTCCACCCCTACTTAGTTTTGTCACATTATCCATTTTTTTTTAATATTTTTTTTTTCATAATATCCCTATTTATTCTACCTATGAATTTAAAGTTTCCATGTTTTAAGTTGGGTTTTTTTTAACTAATATTGAGTCGCCGAATCCAAATTTGTCCTTGGAATATTTTTGTCTCCCATGATTTTAGAACAAAAGAGGGATAAAATTATGATTTTTTAACATTTTTATCTTATTTTTCTCATAAAACTTAGGTAATAGAAATATTCTGAGGCCGGATTCGGTTTCAGCGACCCAAAATTAGTTAAAAAACATATGACTCCAATCGGGGCAAGAAACCGTGTTGCCTAGTATTATTAAACAAACCAAAACTTTACGCCCTTTACTCAAAACTTGTATTACTTATCAAGTAATATAACTTAATGTTACATCCTTTTCCAAAACACCCTCCATATAAAACATCGGTTATACTGTGTACCAATATAACGCTTAACTTTAAACTATGGCCCAGATTCCAGACTTCCAGTTCAAACAGTAGATTCTCATTTCCTTATTTATTTTCTCGGTATTAGATAGTTTTCCTCTTGGGAATGCTATAAATTAGTTAAAATATTAAATTGCTTTAGGTGTAATTCCAAGAACTTTGTCAAATAAAAAAAAAGCCATTAATACATGATGTTATTTAAAGCTAAAGAACATAAAATTTTATCTATCTGAGTTTCATAACAACGTTTTTGTAGTTTTTGCTTGGGTGTTATAATAAGTTTTAGTAGTTTTTTTATTCATTGCAAAACATTTTTGGGGATTTTTTTCTTTATAAGTAGGTAACAAAGACAAATGAAAGTTATTTGAAATTTTTAAAAATGCAGATTTCTGGATCTAACAGTCTATAAAAATCTAAAAAACAGGTAAATTTTTTATAAAATATTAATATTTTTTGTGTGTGATTTTGGCTGTTTTGGCAGTCCGAGTTACTCTGGATTAAGTCCCAAATACTGGAGGTGCTCGGCTGACAGGATGAAAGCATTTGAGACGACTCACGCATGAGTTCATGTTAATTCTTCCCTTACTCTATTATTCAAAATAACTATAGAAATGCACTAATTTATGACATAATGTTTGACATTATAATTTGCTTTTATAAATGGAGAATAATTCCGCTGTTTGTTATTTGGAAATAATTATTTTATTTGACAATAAACTTTAATAAATAAATAAATGAAAATGGTTAAATTATTTTTATTTGTCGAAAACTCTCGGACAATTTTATTTTTTTATTGAAATGATTGTAAAAGGAATCTAAAAATGGCACATATTATATACAAAACTAAGCACAATCTTTTTAAGTACTGAAGCTCGAGTAGAATGATAAGCTGAAAAATAAATGTTGATGAATTTATGATATTTTTTGGAAAATGGATTTTTTTATAATAAAATTAGTGTAGAGCCCCTAACACAAGCATATGGCTTATTTGGAGCTCTCCATGACTTTGTGTATACTGTGAATAAATAAATACCTATAAATTTAAAAGATTATTTTGTAATGTTTAAATACAAAAATGGAAAACAATTAAAAGCATACTACAATAAAATTAAGCTATGATCAGCTTGAGATTGGGGAAACAGAATCATCCGTGCCCATCTCAAAACAAAGTACTACAAAATATTCTTAGTGGTATAATCTAAGTAGATTATTCTAATATAATAGTAATAATAATATGAATGGGCAGAAAGAAACAGGTATTCATCGATACAGTGTTAAATGGTTGGATAATAAAAATGTTAAAAAATAATCAATATGTGAGTGGTCACGCAAAAAGGGACCTAAATGTAAAAAAAATATTTTTGGACTTTTTCATATTTGGATGCACTGTATATTTCAATGCCTATAGGAAAATTATTCCAGGCATAATGTTTTCCCATCAAGACTCGTTTCGCGTGATAACTTACATATAATAATTATATTTAATTAAGTATTATTATTTTACAAAATAAACCACCTGTTATCGCTGAAGTAATAAAATTAAAATTGTAGTAGCGCAATTTTATCGAAGCTGTGATATATAGGCGAAACTACCGTATACGGTAGTTTCAAATTTTCAAAAAAAATCAAAAATCGGCCAAGACAAAAAGTTCTTGAATATAAATTTGTTTCATGAAAAAATAAGCAACTTTTTTTAAATCTTCGTCCGTCTAATATCACGATTTTTGTGAACACGATAACTCAAGAACGAATAATCCAATCGACTTGGAATTTTTAGGAAGAATCAAATTATACGAGGGGAAGATTCCTATTGTTTTTGAAAGTAATCCTCCAAAAACAAAAAAGTCATTAACCAACCTTTTAACAAAATCGAATAAAGCCGAAAGAAAATTCCGATTAACGTATTTTTTTCAGGAAAAATTACTTTTATTATAAGGATCAATTCTAGATTAAAAAAATAGAAAAATTTTAAATTTGGGAAATTAAATATACCATTTACTGTGAATAATATATAATAGTATAATGGAATGCGCAGCATTACTTATCTTCTCAGCTTGTTTAATAATAGCATAAAGGTCTTAGGTCTTAATTTTATTATCTTAATATTTTTTTTATTTATTGTTACAGGTTGCTGTTTCGTCACCTTCTTCACTAGAAAGGCTGCCTTGCTGGCTCAGGATGCCCTTCACAACATCAAGACTTTAAATGGGGTAAGTTTACCGTTAATAAATTAGTATATGTTTTCATATTCCCTCATTCTTTCGATGTCAAAACTTTAGAAAGGATATTAATATTTAGTCGCCGGATGTTTTTCTAGAAATTTTATGCGCCTAAACTCTATGCGAATATTTCATACCTGCTGAGTTTAGAGATTTTAGTTTGAATTTCGCGCGCTGCAACGGCGGTTTTGATATCGATTGCATTGCGCAGAATCGAGAGATTCAAGTATGGCGTTTTAGGGAGCGTTCAAATATTACGTAACGCAAAATTTGGCCATTTTCGACCCCCCCCCCATGTAACGCGGCGTAACATTTTCGAGAGCACCCACCCCCCACCCCCTATTTGTTACGTAGCATTTTACAAAAAGTAAAAAAATATGAAAGGAAATTTTGCTTTATGGTTTAAACCGGTTTTTAACCGGTTATTGCTTCCGTGTTTTGACCCAAAACCGGTCTGATGTAATTTCCGAAACCGGTTAACCGAAAACCGGTTATTGGCTATGGTTTTCCATCTCTAATGTTTTTGTTTAGAGAATTTAGTTAACTGTTAACCACGCCATTTGCAAGGAATCCGTCTCTTTAAGCCTAGATCATTGTTAAAAACGTGATCCAATAAACATTTTATAAGTTTATAATTTTTTAAGTGTTACGTAACATTTTTACTGACGCCCTTGATGTCCTGGTACCCATATCAAATTTACTTTGTTATGTTCAGCCAGTTTACATAGCTCGCTGTGGCATTCATATACCAGTTCCGAGCTAAAGGCATATTAATCTAATGCCTTTATTGCTGCCTGGCTGTCTGAAATTATATTTACTGTCCTACCCGTGTAGGACTCCGATACCATTTCTTGTGCGCAGACATAAATCGCATAGATTTCCGCTTGGAAAACGGTTGCCTTGGTTCCCAGGTTTAAGCTAATTTTTTTGCCCGGTCCATGGGTTCCTGCTCCCGTCCCTTCCTTCATTTTGGATCCATCTGTGTACCAGGTTTCACTTTTAATAGTTTAGGGTATAGTCCATCTTTCCATGCATCCCGGCTAGGTATTTCAGCCTTTGCCGGTTGCCTGAAATCATGGACTATAGCAATCCTATCTGTTTTCATGGATAGTATGTCTGTATTGTCAATTTTCTCAAAGATTTTGGTATGTTCTAACCCACTATGGCGGTCTCCCATGCCGTTAAAGTGAACTAAAAAACTTAGGTATTCATTTTTTACATTCATCTACACGTTTGATAAAGTTTAGAAGATAATAAATCACAATACAATCTTTAAATTATGTAGTTGCACCTGGATTATGTAACTTGCTTATTTTCAGTTTGTTGAGCTATTATTAAATTTAGTTAAGCACCCATCTTGTGAACAATAAGGTAGTGTTTTATGTCTAAACAAAAACAAAAGGGTAAACCTGAATCTTAAATGTAATTTTAACCATAAATACAACAGGATGTCACAGGAAATTAATTTTACTAAAAATTTAGTAATTGCTTTATTAACACTAGAATTCGTACAAACTTTTGAACAAGTTGAGATATCGACTTTCAATTTAAAACCCTTAACCGAACACTATGGTAGAGTGTTAAAGGGAAAATGAAAAATTTCTACATTTTAGTTTTTTCTATAAAAATACAATAAATAACTATATTCTAAAAAAAATGCTTAATTTACATTAAATATGTCTATAAAATGCAATAAAGTTATAAAAAGGATAAAGAAAAACTCTAAAAATATTTATATAGACTTACTTCTTGGAGTTTATCAAACCCCACTTTAGTAAATTTGTCTCAAAATTTCACCTTAGTGCGAAAGCGTTGAATAAGACCACTCAAAATATCTTTTTGGGCTTATTTGATATTTTTAGCATATAAAATGTGGGCATTGGGTATGGTCTTTTTTTTAATGGAAGGGGGTCGTGTGCATATGTGATATATCTTTTAAAGCTTATAAAATTCTTTTTGCTACTACATATTTTTTTAAAAGTTTTCGAGACATTTTAAAATAAGGTTGAAAATAGTAATTTTCGTCAAAATTTCTTTAACTCTTTCAGGGGCTGAATTTTTTAATATAATATACCCAAGTGCGCGCAAAAAGACCGCGCACTCGTTTTTAAATATACTATTAGTATTTTAATTTGTTGCAAATACAAAATATAAAAATATATTTAATACTATATATAGTATAGTATAGTATTATAATAAGTATATTTGGATGTTTCATAATATTGTATGGAGTTAAACTAAAGTACTAATGTACTACTGTCACTCGGAACTTTGGTGCCTAAGGAGTATTTTTAAATTAAAATAATTTATCATTAAAATACCTTTGTAATGACATATAATTCGTTGCTGTTGAGGGTTGGCCCAAAATGCCCATTGTCCTTTGGACTAATTTAGGCGATATACATATATTTGTAGTTAAAATTGATTCGATATGAGGTAATTTTTTTAAGTGAAAAGCCCAGAAATATGAGAGATGCCATAAAAATGTTTAACCCTTTAGCTGCTGCGGGCGTATATATACGAACATCATTCCACTGCTACGGGCGTATTAATACGTTGCACCCAAATAAATTACAGCTTGAAACTGCCGCAAACCTTCGTATAAGGATCACTATTATTGCTTTCTCGAACTAATAAAGCGCTTAGCAGGAAGTGGAAGCAGGAAGTGGTAATGGGTGGAAGATGGCCTACTTGAGCTGTCAATCTTGTCCCTGTCGTGACATATCCAAGTCTGCCTAAAGTTAGCAAAATTTGGTTTGACCTTCAATAGTAATTATCATTTCTACATAATTTTTTCCACGTTTCACATTTCTCACATGCTCGAAACTCGAAAATAACATTTTTTGGTTATGTCCAAAAAATTTTTAAATTTCTTAACCTCTTGTGTACTGAATAATTAAAAGCTGATAAAAAATATTATTTTTTCGTAAAAATAAACTAAAAATAAGAATTTAAGTCAATACTAATGCATATTTTGTTTAAATTCTTATTTTCTACAAACAAAAATGTATTTAATTTTATGGCATAATTTATGCAATTTATTATACAGAGCGGTCCAAGTCACCCCCACCTCTTAACTTTTGAACGAGTTGAGATATCGACTTCAAATTAAAAACTCCTAAATAAGAGAACTTAAACTTTATTTAGCATGTATTTGATACTTTTAGCTCTTAAAATGTGGGCAGGGGGCATGGGGGGACATTTTTTTAAATGGAAAGGGGTGTCGTGTGATACATCATTTTAAAGCTTATAAAATCCTCCATTTAACTGTATATTTTTATTTTTTTTAAACAATTTTTTTTGGGTTTAAAATAGGGTTGAAAATGGGTATTTTTGTCAAAATTACTCTAAAAAAAAACAAACAATTTTTTAAAAATGCCTATTGTCATGATGAAAAAAAGTAAATTATACTTCTAAACTAATTTTAGTTGACATAAATAAAAATTTACAAAAAAAAACTTCTTTAGCACAAAAAACTAAAAAATCAAAACCTTAAAAAACATGATTAAAAAATTTTAATTTAAAAATATGTGGTTAAATGTTACAAATTTGATACTTTGGTAGACAAGAGGTTAACCTTTTTTTGTGGATACATGTGAGGCTACAGAATAAAATGAGACCACTGTATTCCTATGTATTTAGGGCACTGAATTCAAATTTGAGGTCGAAATAGAACCTGATAAGCTTTGGACAACAACAAAAAAAAAATATTTTCATACTCGAAAATAACGTTTTTGAGGTTATTTCCCAAAAAAATCGGATTAGGTGCTATTCGGATTTAGCGCCTCAAAATACAAAGAAATACAATGGTCTCCGAAAAAGTTCTTTTCTTTTGTGTGGCTGTGTTATCATTGACTACCAGTATATATTTTTTAGGCAGCCATGAGATATAGTTACACTAATCGTTTCATAATTAAATATACATTTAAAATATTACTTTAGTAAATAATTTTAACATTATTCCCAAAGGATTGACCCTAACCGCAAAATGCGGGACACTCTCTAGCCACAACATAAAATTAAATTTCATAATCTTGATCACACGTAGGTATACACACACAAAACAATGCTTGTTTCTCACTCCTGCTGGATCCCGCTTAAGTTAATTAAATTTTATTCAATTCCCGCTCGTTTAACCCATGTAAATTTCGTTAGATAATGCCCGTTTTGCCAGTCTATTCAGAAACCGACAAGGAATAATGAAGTAAACCGCACAGGTCTTTTTTTACATATTATCAACCTGTATTGTTTGGTTAAAATTTAATTCTTATTTGATTCTTATTTAATTGTATCTTTTTATATGAAATAATATACATAGTACAATGTACATATGTACTATTAGTACATATGTACTAAAAGTTTGATTTTTCGCACTACCTCAAAAAGTGAAATGGTCGACGTTGATTGGTTAATTGATATTAAAAGTGATGACATTTGAACTTAAACGTCAAATATTTTATTTATAAAGACATCTATTACCATAGAATAAACAATGGTTTATGATACACGGCGATAACTGTTTATAGAGCAATTAAGGTTGCCAACCCCGCTCTCCGAGCTCGGTTGGCAATTACCGTAATTGCCCTGAAAACAGTTATTTTGGTCCTTTTATCATAAACTGCTATTTTGTTTTATTTACAAAAAGTTTGAAGAAATAGTTTTACGAAACGTAAATAAAGTGGATTTTATCCCTCGACGTATGTAAATTAACAATTTTTACGCAAAGAATAATAATAGTATATTAAAGTAATAGTTTCATAACAGACGTTTTTGGCGCACAAGTACAAGTTTAGAAAACGAGCCGCCTGCGCTAAAAACGTGTTATTCAATGAGTGCTTTATTCATTTTTTTCTATTTTACTCTAAAATTAAAAAAAAAACTTATATTTAAATTGAGGACAGATTTAGGAATTTTTGTTTCGGATTGGCATTACAGTTTTCGCCATGTTTAAAAGTCTAAGAACAAATATTATTTTGATATATTTTATAGCCATTTCTTCTCTTTTTCACTGCAAGTAACCAAGACACAATTTTAACACGGTAAAAAATAATCTAAACACAAAATTGTGTAGAAAATTAAACTTTAAAGCAACATTTACATTTGCACGGAAAATGTCAGCGATAGACTTTTGTCTGTTGCCAACCCAAAAGAAAAAAAGTAGAGACCTCTTATGGGCCTACACTGAAAAAAAGGATTTATTTGGATATGGCCAATTAAATTATTTGGTTGTAACAAATTTTATTTGAGTCAAATAAATATTTTATGTAAACAAATATTTTAATTTCAAAATGATTTATTAATGGGAACAAAATAGTTTATTTGACAGAGATAAAATTTATTAGTCACAACCAAATAATTGAATTGGCGATATCCAACCAAATATTTAGTTGACACAAATAAACTGTTTTATCAGTGTACACGGAAAAAAAATTATAGCTAGGAGCGCTATAACACACATACCAAGCAAATTATAATCGCTTATTATATAAATACAAGGCTTTCTCTTACAATTATGGCAGTCAGTGTAAAAATTTATATGAAATACTTTAATTGTTTAGTGAATAATAAAATATAACAAATAGTATGGCATTTATAGCTTAAATAGATTTAATTATTGTCCGTGCTAATAATTTTTATAATATAATAAAATTTCTGTAAATTTATAATATAATATATATATAATCGTTTCCAATTTATTTTTAACATTATTAGGGACACTATCCTTATAATCTATAGCTTAAATCACTATAATTTGCCACTGTTACCAAATATCTTATAATGTATAGCGCAGAGCCCACTAATTTCTTTCCGTGTATAAGAACACCCAAAATGGGTCTGATTATAAGCTTATAAGAGTTGCAAAATAAAATATATATATTTTATTTTTACGAAACTTTGGTGATTTATATTATTTTACATTGGCTATAAAATTGTGGATTTATTTATTTTTTTGTTTCACTTTCGGTTTCGCCTGAAATAACCTCAACTTTTGATTTTTAAATGGAACACACTGTATATTATTACATAAAATGATACATGGTTGTACTCAGAGTATGTAAAAAATGTACAGGGTGTTCCATTTAAAAATCATAAGTTGAGGTCGTTTCCGTCGAAATCTAAAGTGAAACAATTAATGTTTTTGTTACGCCATTTTATAGCCAATGTAAAATTATGTAATCCACCAGTTTCGTTTTTATCCAATTAATGTCTATTTTAGGAGTCGACATAAAAACTCGTCCGGTATGGTACAAATGTAATTTTTTTTACAGCCTACTATAAAAAACACTGCAAAGATAAAAAGCCTTTCTCATCTCGAAAAAGTTAACACAGTTCAAATTTTACTTCTTATTGCATAAATAAGTACAGCGACTATCTCTGTGCTTATTTTCGCCTTCGCCAAATTTGCAAATTATAATTGACTACTGACTAGTCAGTATAACAAAACACTGATCTTTGCAGCAAACTGAAACGGGAACCCTTTCTAGCCGGGTGGCAATATCATTAAAACGGTATTATGTCAAAAACTAATGGTCCTACGATCGAAAATCTTTAATACATTTTGGGAAATTTAAAATGCTTTGTAACTATGCAATATTTTTTGTACTATGGCCAATAATAAGCGAGTATTACCAAAAATATTAGTTTTCCTTTGTCCTTCTTACCCTAGCCGTACGTTAACCACATTGCACTAGCCACTAACTACAAAGATCCTAAATCATCGCACAGAAGCACCTCTCTTCACTTTAACGCATATAACCTCCTGTCAAAAGAGATATGTAGATTTTTGATATATTTAATATTAGACCCTAAGCTTGCGAAAAACCTGAAAACCGCTGTTATTTAAATTAATTCTCGCAACAATTAAATTTCGACTAGGCTATAAGGCAAATTTCGCAACGTGACCAATAGGGAGATACATAAATATTCCATTCTTGTTTCTATTTATCCATAATTTTTTTTTAACTATCTTTAGACTATTTTGCAATGGCTTTCTGGAATCTAAGATTGAATGCAAACCTCTGGGGAAACAGTTGTTTGTCTTGTATATCGTCTTGTAAATTTCAGAACGTCGTATCTTAAAAAAGACAACTTTACAGGAATGAGAAATAACTCTTTCTCGCATTATTCATAGGTTGAAAATGTATTTTTTTAATATAAACTCAATACATTTTTAATGATTGACTTACCTTAAATCATTTTATTGTGTATAAAATAAATAAATACAAATAAAAACCTAATGTTTATAGATACGACATTTTGATGCTCAAAATTAATAAAAATTTTTAAGATACGAGCTTTGAAACTTTATTATATTAATATTTTAACAAAATATAATAAACTATTATAATAATATTATTAATTATTGAAACATTTAAACTTTTATAACATGCGCATAAGATGTCAAAAAAGCGTCGCCAAATGCAAAAAGTGCGTTCCAAAATAGTCAGTTAACTAAAATTAAGAGATACGAGGTTTAAAAATTTATTAATTTATAATCATCTAAGATACGACGTTACTATTTTACTTATATTTTTGTTATTTTAAAAAAATAGCGGGTGAAACTTATTTTTTAGATGTAAATTGATAATATAAAGCGTTTAAGTCCAAAACCTCAAAATCGAAAAAAATTGAGATAAGACGTCCTGAAATTTACAAGACGATATGTATTTTACAACTTTAAAAAGAACGTTATTTCGAATTTGTAAAAATACTGCTGCCAATATACAATACTTTCTTTTATAGTTCAATTTAATAAAAACAAAAACAGTAAAAAAATCTCAAAATTCCGAAAAAGTCTTTATCTCGAAGCATTTTAGTATCTAAAATTTAGAGTTATCGTTTTCACAAGTTTTCCGGACGGACCGACATACAGTCGATTCTTTTTTTTTTTTGCTGAAATTAGTTTTGTGTGTATGGAGTTTTTTTTTGTGTATAGTTAATTTTATAAACACAATTTTGAAAACAAGTCCAAAAAAATAGAGTCATTCTATCTAGTGGCGTCAGCCGTCGTAGGGTATTATACTACTATTAAACGTAGCTATAATTAATATAGCCATGTCAAAAATAACAGTAAAGCTACGTACAAAATACATACACCGCATAATACTATATACTATATTATACAGAAGATAAAAGGGATCTAAGGAGCACGTCAAGGTAATGTTATTTTGGACGGAAAAAATATATAAAATTAAGAAAACGCAAGAAATAAATTTTAATATGAAAAAGAATGACAATTTTAATACAAAAATCATAAATAAATGTGAAACAAATATTAAAAGACGGTGCTCGATATTACGTTTACTCATGTGTTTTTAGTGTAATGGATTGTACATAACACATATTTATTGGATATTTGACTTTTACAGGGTGATCAGTAACTGTCATGCCAAAATTTAAGAGGTGATTCTACATCCAAAAATATGAAAAAAGTTTCTATAAAGGGTGGTCCGGAAATGAGCCCTAAGGGAGCTTCGAAGATGACATATTGAATGGGGAACAAATAAAAGCATCAATAAAATTTTAATGCTGTAGGGTGATTCTTCATTTAAAACTGAGAAAAAAAGTATAATTTACCAAAACACCTAAATTTAATATTAGGAGTAATAGCCTTTTAAAAAGTAACGTTTTTGGTGGCAAAAAATGTTACTTCCTCTTAATATCAGTTTTTTTTGAAAACGGTTGCTCTTACAGTATTACACTATATGATATTATTTAAGAAATCTATATTTTTTACAAAAAAACTACACATTAAAAAGTTTGGGGCAAAAATGTGTTAAGCCTCACATATTTTGTCCGTCTAGGCACGCCTCTGGATAAATTTAAAAAAAAAAATAAAAAAAACTTATTGCCCTTATTAATACTAGTATACATGCAAAAGCTCGTCACTCTAGTTTGAAGGGTACCAGAGTTATTAATTAAAAACCTTATTTTTATTACAATTTTAAAGGTCCGTAGCTCTCTTAGGGCTCATTTCCGGACCAACCTTTATAGGAACTTTTTTTATATTTTTGGATGTAGAATCACCTCTTTAATTTTGTCATGTTAGTTATTGATCACCCTGTGAACCCTGTAGAATAATTAAAAAGAAGGTACAAAATATCTTCTTCTTTTTAATTTAACATATTTAGGTAGTTGTTCTGCACTGATTTTGTAAAAATGTAGGTATATTAACAAAACCAACAAATTTTAAATTATTAATAATAATTTTTTATAAAATGTTTAGATTAATAATTAATTAATTAACAATTATTATAGTCTTTTATTTAAATTCCACATATAATAAAGAAATTGACACTTTATGTTATATTTTTTAGATATGTTAAAAAACTGTTATTTTTGAAGTCGCTATACTCTTACAACAGCAGCTAAAGCCGCCGCTAAATAGAGTGAGTCTAAAACAAAATGGAAATAGATTTTTTTTTACAGAATCTTATTCTTTGTATAAAAAACATCGTTGTGTGTAAAAATTCGTCTCACGCCCCGTTTTCCTTTTATACAGATTCTTATTTTTAAAAACAACATAAATACAGTGTTTTTATTTTTTCTTTTTCTTTTTGTTTCCTGTAAAACTCTTTTTATTGTTTTCATGAATCGATTAGAATCAAATACCTGTTTTAAACTCTGTGCAACATATCGTAGTGTAATGTTCATCCTTGTATCTCCAAAAGAAAAACAATTTTCGGTTATTTGTAATCAGTTCTGTACATGATGACATACTTATGCAAAAGCCATCAATCACCATTTACAGAAATGATTATTGCAAAGAACCAAAAATTTATTTTTTGAAGATACGAGGTTGAGAAACTATTACGACGATATGCTCTTAGAAACCGACAATCAAGGCCTTCTAGATCCAAATACACATACCTGCCACGTTTGTCAAAAAGAGATTAAATTGAAACACATTAAACAATGGATTTTAATTAAAATGACATAAAGGACATGAGACCAAAAACAAAAACATTACATGTTATACCTGAGGCTAAACTTAAATATTAACTTAGTGTGCACTGTTCGTCTCTATTGTTAAAATAATTAAAATTCATTTTAAAGGGTTTTATTAAACAGACACACGAAAAAAAAAGGCCTTGTCCACCAGAAGAAACACACCTTTCTATACGTATAATTTCAGTATATGAGATCTATGGGTTTTGTAGGTAGCTTTCAACTGTTATTTTTGATGAAACACACCTTTCTATACGTTTTTGGGGTCGCTGAATCCTAATCTGGGGGTTGACTCGGTCAGGTCGCATTTCGTCAATAACTTCAAAAACGTGATGAAAGATGATACATTTTATCACTTTTTTGACTTCAGTGACCGAAACGTATAGAAATATTTGTCTCGTCTGGTGGGCAAGACTTTTTTCGTGTGCCTGTGTTATCAGATAACAGATGCCAGATTCTGGCAGCATATTTTGAGATAATAAAAAATACCGTTGCCAACAAAAGCATACTATCCCCATAAAACATAAATGTTTTTTT
>OY294044.1:26130557-26162645 GCA_958510825.1 Brachypterus glaber | reverse complement strand
GAGCTCAAAAAAAAATCAAATTTTGAGATAGAAATAGTATATTTCTAACCTAATAAGAAAATTAAATTTTCCACATCGAAAGATTCTATTTGGCCTAGGCGGCCTAGGCCAAATTAGCATCTCGAGAGTTGGAAATGTCATTTTCTTATATGGTTAGGACAGAATTTTATTCACAAGCATAAATAAATAACATATTACCTCGTAAAATTCGCCATTTTAAATGATCTTCTACAGAAATTTTGCAGGTTTCTAACGTCACTGTAAATTTCAACTAAATAATAATTTAAATAAGTGGCTCGTTGTTATTTTTTATTATTAGTCTCGGTATGAACCATAATAAATATTATTTCTTATGGTTTTTCGTAGAAATAAACAAAAAAAGTTAGGTTATTTTACAGAACAGGCGATACTTTCGCCATCTGTGAGGTATAACCAAAAGCCAAAAAACAGGTTAGATATGAAATCATATCTAACCTAGGTTAAAAAAGAAATGCTTTTTTAACTTTTAAAGAAACAGACAAAAATGATATATTTTGCAACTTTTATAATGCATATAAAGAACGTTTTTCTGTATCCACTGTTAGGAGTTTACTTTGAAATGCGAAGTATTACATATCTGTACTGCTTGTGTTCGTAATGCATTGCTGACGATGAAAATGGGTGGATAAAAAGTATTAAATTTCCCTTATTTTCAGAATATTGAATACTACAAAGAAAATCTAAAAGCGTATGGAATTAAATTTCCTTTTCAATTTGAAAAGTACATTATATTAGAAAACATACCTGTCTACTGGAACGCTTTAACTCAATTCCATATTTTCATTAAAAATTTTTTAGGAAAGATAACATTGTTAGTAATTTAAGACCCAATATTTTGGTGTAATATCCTTTCTTGCGGAAAGGCATTTTAGTAGAAATTCTACTGTAAAAACCTTTAACCAATAAAAAAAAGTATGTTATGTGGATGCTGTTAATATAACTTTTTTATTCGTAATTTCTAATGAAACAACTTGTAATACAAGTGTATTTTAATAATTTATTTTAAAAGGAGGGTATCGAATTTTGGGCTAAATCGCCCAACGATAAGATTTAACATGCTTATAGATACACAAAAAATAAATACTTAGCCAAAATTTCAGCCCTTTTTACATCCCGGAACATACTTTAACTAATTATTTTAATTACGAATTTTGGTACATTGACATATATAAATAGATAGCCTATATTTTAACGTTTTGTATTAGGATAGTTCGCGAAATAAAGATATATCCCAAGTTGTTTAGCTTTTAAATAGAAAAATAAAACAAGCTGTAAAGACATAAAACGCTTCGCAAGCAGTTTTTTCCTGGTGAAATAATTTTAATTTTTAAGTGGATTTTTTGTTTTACAATAGATTTTTTTTTTGAAATTTTTCTTATTAATTCTTTTAATAAAGGTAACTTTTCCGAAAAAAAAAATACCTTTTCTTTTTTTTTTCAAATGTATGATTGATCTTTTTACATCCCGGAACATACTTTAACTAATTATTTTAATTACGAATTTTGGTATATGTCAATGTACGATTTAGCAACATTGCACGAAACTTCAAGTGTCAAATGTCATCTCGTCAAAATAAAAATAACTTTGCACGTTAACTACTACAGTGGGGCCAAAGGAAAGGGTCTGTGTAGTGTTCTCTTGACTATATAATTAAAATATTTTGTTGTGTTTTATTAGTTACGGATTTAATATACTGTAATTCAATGTGTAATTAGGCTGGACTTTTGTGACTAGTTTCTTAAGTTTCAGAACGATTATGGAGTTATTTTTGAGGTATTTATACTATAATAACAATGTAAGCAAACCACCAGCTTCAACGATAAGTTATCGTCGATAACCCAAAGCATTAGTTCCATGACAGTGTTACCCAAAACAAGTAATTTAATGTGACATGTTAAATTAGTTTATTTCCATGATATGATTTAAAACTAGATTATGAAAAAGTTACACATAGACTTTTAACTTTTAATATTAAATAAAAGTATGTATTTAAAAATAAATATATTTAATTAATATTGTACAGTGTTTTTATTATACATTCTACCTAAATGTATTTATGTTGGTTTTTAGATTAACAAAAAATATTGCTTTTTTTCAATATGATAGTCACATTAATCGCAAGAATAATGCGATGTTGTCAGGTAACAGATAACAGATAATTCCTGAGTTTTTAATTTTTTTTTTTTCATATTTTTCTTTATTAACAAATAACAAGTTTTTTGTCATTTCTTTTCATCATTTTGCACTTTTTTAAACAAAAACGAATTTTTCTTATTTAGCCTAAAACTCCTATTTAAAACGATACCCTCCTTTACACGAAAAAACACATTGTTTCCGTGTGAGGTGAAAGATAATAAAAACCGCACCAAAAACGGATTCTAAATGCTGTATGTCTTGGTGTTATAAATCTGCTGAATCATAATCTCAACTGCTCGTTTTTATGTCAATTTAAATTCTTTATTTCATCTGACTTTTTTTTTGGTACTGGGTACCGGTTACAAAAGAATGCTGATATTTTTTATTCATCAAAATATTATTTTTTCTTACTGCATAAAATGTTTAATAATCCTTTAATACGTTAATTTAAAATCAAATTTATCCCAATATGCCTTTGGGAGAACAATATATCCGTATTTCCATAATAATTAATATTATGGATGGGTCATGAATATCGATACCTAATGGACTTGCCAAACCAATAACCAAGATAGGACAGATATTTTAAGTACACACAGAGCCGGATTTTCCTATACGCCACCAAAGCCATGGTGTAAGGCGCAAGAATTACAGCAGATGAAAATTTTTTTAGATAAATTTTATATTACTCTGGAAACATATTAACAAAAATGTCTAAAATTCCAGGAATGTTTTACAAGATTTTCAAAAAAAAAAAAAAACGAAAAATTGACGAAAAAAAAATAAAATATATTTTTTTAGTAACGCCGACTAACTCAAAACTTTCTTATGGAAAAGTAAAAGAAAAAACACCTTTAATTTTAAATAAATTTAGCTAAGTGCAGGCACCTTTTTTTTAGTTAATTTTTTTTTAATTTTCAATCAACCGAAAAAGCGCAAAATAATTTTAAAAAAAATAATTTACGCGAAATTAAAATGCAGTTTATTCCTGACCACGATCACCTATTAAAAAGACGCTTTATTTGCTTTGTCAGTTAATAACAACCTATAATATAATATTATTATTTAAAAAGTGTAATGTATACATACATACATACAATGTATATATACTATTAAATTTATACTGACGAAAAATTTCATTACTTGCGCTACAGCTAACCTCCGCGCTTAGGTCTCGGTTATCTACATTATCCCTCACTGTAATGAAACATTTTCTGGCTCAGTATGTAATATACTATTACAGTTTAAGTTTCCGGAATACATTTTGATGTATAGTTTATTGCCCGTAGTACTTGCACCTTAGGGTGGTTCTTAAAAAATATATTTTTAGGGACGTAGAGGAGAGTGGGGATGTTTTGACCTCTGAATGTTTAAATTGTTTTATAAAACATTTAATAAATTATTTTATTTTATTTTATTTTTTTATACCAATCTATAGTTTAATATGTTTTCTATTAAATAATATAGTACAAGTTGTATTTATTAGTTTAAAGAATAATTAGTTTTATAAATTAAAATAAAAATAGTTTTGGTTGAAACATCCCTCTAGGGTGGGAGGTTTCAACCAGATGGTGGGGATGATTAAAGCAGGGTAAATAAATATATAAATTTTATTAAAATATTTAAAATTTATTATTAAAACTTTATAATATAGTTCTAATATAGTTATAAAAATATAGAACCAACATTAAATGAACCAAAAATTATTGTTTTATTAAAATTAACTAGAAATTAACAAATAATATTAGACTAATATTAAAAAAAAAAAAACAGAAACTATTTAACTAATATAAAAAAAAAACAATACAAAACTACCTAGTAAGTAGCATGTAATCTGAAAATACGAACCAATAATAAAAGTATATTGGAAAACTAAAAAACGGATTGGATTTTTAAAATTATTTTAATTTTTCGAATGTTCCATCCAGTGGTCGAATCATCGCTATATGCTCATATTTTAAATAATATCATGATACCCGTGTAAAATAAACGAATTAGGTTAGGTTCCATGCATGAAAATGAAGTCAATAAAACACTTTTCTAATCATATAAAACCGATTTTGAATAGATTTTACTAGAAAAATATCAAAATGTAGAACCAAGACCTTACCTGATTTTCACAAAAAATTG
This sequence comes from Brachypterus glaber, assembly GCA_958510825.1. Classification (NCBI taxonomy): domain Eukaryota; kingdom Metazoa; phylum Arthropoda; class Insecta; order Coleoptera; family Kateretidae; genus Brachypterus; species Brachypterus glaber. The sequence continues at coordinate 26,158,340 of OY294044.1, read as the reverse complement.
ATTTTTTCGTAATGTTTCTTAGACCTTTCCGAATTTGACCAAACTTTAACTGGGCACTATAGCCACTAAACTTATTAGTTGTCACTACTGGAAGCACGCAAAATTTAAACAGTTTTTAAATAAAATCAAATGGTTGAATCCTCCCACTGGTCGAAACATACCCACTCTCCCCTACTCTAAATTTGTTAAAAATAGTCATTTAAACTATATAGTATACCAAATTTTAGTTGATAGCTCAATGTAAACAGGTGCCGCATCGAATCCTAGAAAAGGTGCAGAAAACTATACGAAAAAATGCAAAAAACAACAAATATTTCCAAAAATAGTAGATTGCAGGTCGACTCGGAAAAGTCCATTTTCCGGGACACCTGTACATTATTTTATTCGTAACTGTTTTTATTTAAAGATCCAAATTAAGGAAATAATTCTATAATACTTAGTTTTTTAGTTCTTTTCATATTTACCACAAATAATTTTTACTGCATTTCACAAGAGAAGCACAATCATATAAAACTGAAGTTTCACATACGTGTAACCCAAAAAAATAACCACAAAAAGCATTTGTTGATAGCTCACAAGGCACCGTTATAACATAAAAAGTAAAAAACATTGACTAAAACTGTACATTTAGGTTTTTTAAACAAAATGTATTAGATTATATTAGTGTTTATCAAAACAGTTCAGCCATTTTGACATTTTAATCGGTGGCGCCATCTAGCGGAAATTAATGATTTATAATGTAGACCAGTAATAATTAGTTTACTGGTCTCTATTTTTCATTACAGGTCAGGTCCAGGCGTGAAAACAGTGGGACAAGAAATCACGTGCTTCGCAAACTTTATTAACACATGTAATGTATGTTATGCATAAACAGTTGCGAATTAAAAAATATTGTTTGAAAACATTATTTTTAAAACATTTTTAAAATAAAAAATATATTTTATTTAAAACAATAGCGTTTTTAAAAAAATCAATTTTTTAAGGACCACCTTATTTGAACATGTATTCATTTTAAACTAAATGTTATCTGCTGAAAAATACGAATTTCTAGATATCTGTTTTTGAATTATTGATGTAAATTTCCTTTTATATTGTGCACGCTAAACTAAAGGCTTTTGTTTTATGAAATGGCCATTGAAAATTTGTTCGTAAAGAATTTCTCAATAAATTTTTCGCTGAATAACTAGGTTGTAAGAACTTTTGAAAGAGCAATTTGAGTATATTTCTTTATTGGTAAATTAGCATTTCAAGTAGATAATTTTTTTTTTTTAAGTGTTATTTTAAAAAGATCCGCAATGAATTGGTTAGTGTAAAAAATGTTAGTATAACTACCGATAGTCAATGGAACATTTTCCTCCGCCATTTATTGAAAACCTCATTTAAACGGATTTAAACAGATTGCACTAACACTAAAAACAAGAAGAACAATAAAGTTCTAGTCTTTGTGAATAGATGGCATTAATAGTAAAAACGAAAAGAACCATAAATGACAGTTTGCCTGTAATCTGAGTGCAAAAATTTTAGTACTGGATACATATTATTGCCTAATGTGTTTAACCCTTCGACACTAAGGTGAAATTTTGGGACAAATTCACTTAGGTGGGGTTTGATAAACCCCAAGAAGTAAATGTATATAAATATTTTTTAGATGGTTACTTTATCCTTATAATTTTATTGCATTTTATAGACATATTTAATGTAAACTGAGCTATTTTTTTAGAAAATAGAGTTATTTATTGTATTTATATAGAAAAAACTAAAATGTAGAAATTTTTAATTTTCTCATTGATGACTGTCTGGGGTTTATTACACCCCATCTTAGTGCCGAAAGGTTAACTGCAAAATATAAAATTAAATTAGGGTAAAAAAACAAGCCGTGAAGATATGTAATGCTATGCTCTTCATTAATACTTAAAAAAAAGTTTTCAAAAATTTTTTCTTTTAATACATTTTCTTTTTGCGAAAAACGAAAAAAAAAATTAAAAAAAAATCTAAAAAAACTTCAAAAGTTTTAATTTTTTTTTTTATGTTAAAAGTTTGTCAAAGAAATTTGATGGTTGATCTTGTAAGCTGAAGCTGGGCGCTTTATATAGATGTAATCAGTAAAATCCTAGCTGCTCCGGTTATCTAGATAATAGTAAAAGTTCTTCAGGAGAGCCATCCGTCATTATAAAGATTATTTTGTGGGTCAAATGAGATATTTCTTTTAGTACTTTTTGCATAGACTCCAAATCTATTAGAAAAATATCATACTTTACTTTTCGAAGAAAAAAACATTAAAAACTGTATTTTTAAGGTTAAATTTAGATACGTATAGTATTTTTATTAAAAGGCGTAAAACCATCTGAAAAAGCTTTAAATAAAGCTCAGTCTTTGCTTTTCAAGACTATCAAATAAAATCTAAACAAAAATCTCTTACAAAATTTTTTCGTGGTGGTAAGTGAACTTATAATAATTCTCTGCTATAACAAAGGAGTATTGTACATTTATTTGGGCATGTAATGTGAAGCTATGCGGAGTATAATAAGTATTATGACTAGGCGCACGGTCATAATACATGCACATATGCGTTTATGTTTTTCTGCATATCGTAGACCTTTTTTTGTGTGTTTTTTCCTTTTCTTTTGCCTTTTATAATATTTATTTAGAAGTTTATTTATTTGCCTTTTTTTGTATAGAAAAAAGGTTAAGGTTCTTACTATCCCGTTCTACATCCAGAAAAAGTTTTTTGACAAACAAATTACAATCTTCCGGGCTTGTTGACAGATCAATTTACATTTCCGGCTACAAAATTGAATGTATCTATCGTCCCAGTCCTATTGGGAATAGTTTCAAAGTTTCTCCACAGCAATAGTATACTTTTGTAACCTACCAAATTATCGTCAGTAAATTTATTGACCATTTACATTTCCCAATACGAAAACTTACAGTTAACATACCGATAATAAAAATGAAAACTATCGCATTAAATCAATGCTCAGAACGTATAGATTAGACTGTTCCAAATAATACTTTTTTTTCTTTTTCGATACCCACATAGGTGTACCTTCGGCATGATGACAAAGCTCAATCTGTAAAGTTTTACCATATTCCTCACACCCCTAATGAATTAAAATTTAGATTAAAAAGTTTGTCAAAGAAATTTGATGGTTGATCTTGTAAGCTGAAGCTGGGCGCTTTATATAGATGTAATCAGTAAAATCCTAGCTGCTCCGGTTATCTAGATAATGGTAAAAGTTCTTCAGGAGAGTCATCCGTCATTATAAAGATTATTTTGTGGGTCAAATGAGATATTTCTTTTAGTACTTTTTGCATAGATTCCAAATCTTTTAGAAAAATATCATATTTACCTTTTTTTTTAGATACGTGTAGTATTTTTATTAAAATGCGTAAAACCATCTGAAACAGCTTAAAATAAAGCTCAGTTTTTGCTTTTCAAGACTATCAAATAAAATTTAAATAAAGATCTCTTAAATAATTTTAAAAAATATACTTTTACTGCAATTTTTTTAGAAATTTAAAAAATTTTATTGTTTTTTTCGTGTCAGTTTTATTTGATTTGACTGATCACTGGTTCTGCAAGTTTAAATTATTGTTAAATTATTATATTTTAAATATACACGTTAATATATTTGTCAAATTCTAAACTTAACACTTAACTTACCCAAAAAAGTTAAATCATTTTTTGTTTTATTCCTTTAAGTAGCAATATTAAGATTCTTTCAAAAATTTTCGTAAGAGATCTTTGATTAGTTTTTTTTTAATATTATTAAAAAACAGAGACTGAGCTTCGTTTTAAGCCTTTTCAGGTGGTTCTCCTTTTTATAAAAATACTACACGTACCTAAATTTAACCTAAAAAATAGAGTTTCTAATTTTTTTTCGAAAAGTAAAGTATGATATTTTTATAACAGATTTGGAATCTATGCAAAAAGTACTACAAGTAATATGTCATTTGACCCAGAAAATAATATTTATAATGACGTATGACTCTCCTGAAAAACTTTTACCATTATATAGTTAACCGGAGCAGCTAGGATTTTACTGATAATATTTATGTAAAGCGCCCAGCTTCAGCTTGCAAGATCAACCATCAAATATATTTGACAAACCTTTTAATTTAAAGTTTAATTCAGTAGGTGTGTGTCCGATTGCCGATATTTTCATTTTTCTCGCTTGATTTAGGAAACGTTCAAGTATTACGTAACGCAAAATATACCAAAATTCATACATTTCATAACTCGGTTCTGGCGTTATTCAAGGCTGTAGAGATTTCATATTTTGGCTACCCCCCTAACACACTCCCTATTAGGGGGGATAGCCAAAATATGAAATCTCTATAATCTATAATAACGCGAGAACCAGGTTTTGAAGTGTATGAATTTTGGTACAGTTTGCGTTACGTAGCTATAAAATTATTTTCAATATTTTACTGATTGTGCAATACAAATTTAGCAAAAATTTTAGCCCCATAATATAACGTTAAAACCGTCAAAATATTTTTTTTTGTATTTTTGTTAATATATTTTTGGTATTATACTAAACTTTCTAAGTTTATTATTGCTGCATTTCTGTCAAAATTCCTTCAAAATTCACTGTCCGAAAAAAATCAATTTTTGATAATTCAGCGTATGAAAAATTAGAAAAATGCAATTCCAATCGAATAATTAAGAGATTTTGGATATATAATAATGGAGATATAAGAAACCATGAAGATTTAAATGCTTAAGATTATTTATAAAAATAGATGTCAAAATATTGAAGGATGGAGTCATAAAGAAATTTAAAAGCAAGAGTTAAAAATTATAATTAAAAGATCGTATTGTATATTATAATATTAATTTGTTAGGGACACAGTCTCATCGGCTATGCCGCTTACTGTTGTAATTAATAATAATAATAATAATAATAATAATAATAAAATAATTTTATTGATTAAATATTTTTCTAAAACAAAAACGTGTCAATCTGTCAAATTTCAGCCCTATCTAATAACTTTAAAACTCTCTGAGCTCAATAAAATAGTTTGAAAATATTAAACATATACTATATTATATATAATATTATATTATATAACTATAGTTAAATCATGCGAGAAAAATAAAAAATCGCGTTTAAAATGTCGGATTGGGCTGACAATTTGTAGGTTGAGTTTTCTTGTCCTGTCGGATATCTGTCCTATATCAAAAATAAAAATATCAGATTTAAGATTTTATTCAAATACTTACCATTACCATGCTTTAAAGATATTTTTTCTAAGCTTAGTAAGGATTACTGATGAATTCCCAATGAAACAATATTATTGTAAAAAATCAATTAGTTGGTTTGAATATTATTAAAACCAACTAATTGATTTTATTCTTAAAAGTTTCATAGAATTTTATTAAATTGTAATGATTTTTATATGTGTAAACATTACGTGGCAAGTTATAGTCTTTATTAAATCGTGAAAAAACTAATAATGTAAAACTCTTCAAGAAAATTATAATCTAAAAGACAAGTCCTTTTCATTAAAGTTTTTAAAGTTACCCCTTCAAATTTGATGAAGTAGACGTTATTTCACGAAAAGTTCAGATTCATAATATCTTTACTTAATTAAAAAAAAAATAAAACGTTTACCCTTCTGAAGATTTCAATAAGATCAAACACTTAATTGATAGAGGCCAAATTTTTCTTTTTACATATTTAATGGGGATATGGGACATGTAATACATTATTAAAAAGGTTCTTTAATTCTGGTTATAACAAAGTTTTATTTTTTTAAATATGTTCAGTAGTTCTCGAGAAAACGTATGGCATAAATTTAAAACATGCATTAATTAATTAATTTAAAAACATAATATTTTTAAATAATTAAAAAAAAGCACATAACAATACCCGTTTGTGGCATGTAAAATTTAAAAAAAAATCAAATTTTTGGTTTTTTGAAAATTTAAAAAATATATATATAAATGTAAAAATATTGTGTTTTTAAATTAATTAATGAATGCATTTTTTAAATTTTTGATATAAATTTTCTCGAGAACTACTAAACCAATTTCAAAAAATAAAACTTTGTTATAGCCAGAATTAAAGAACCTTTTCAAAAATGTATTACATTTCCCACATTCCCATTAAATATTTAAAAAGAAAAATTGGGCAAAAGTTTTTTTTTAATTAAGTAAAAATATTTTAAATCAGAACTTTTCTTGAAATAACGTCCATTTCGTCAAATTTGAAGGGATAGGTTTAAAAACTTTAATGAAAAGGACTTTTTAGATTATAATTATAATTATTATTATTAATATAATTATTATTAATTACGTCAATTATTGGTTACATGTCAAAAGATGCTCCCCATAATTAAAATAATAAAATCTTTTCGCAAAAAAATGTCTCTAAAAAGTAAAAAATAAAAAATACTTAAGTCGGTGCCAATTTCACAGCAATCAATAATAAAAAAAATAATTGTTAGTAATTAATTTAGGGAATGGTAAAATTGGCACCGACTTTTTTTATTTTTTACTTTTTAGAGACAGAACTTGTAGATTTGTAACGTCATCTAAGCTAAATTATAGTTGTCCTTCCATCTCGGGAGGCTGCTAACGTCACAACGGTAGTGACGTCATTATCTTAAAGATAAATTTCTAAAAAATAAAAGTAATATTTTTATTTCAGCGCCCAAGAGTCCAACCAACCTTATTTTAAACGAAATACTAAAGAAAATCTTGTTAAACTTTAAGCGTTAAGTAATAATCAAACAACGCCTTTTGGTAAAATCACAACATTTATCATTTTCTCCTGGTATTTTAATATTACAGGTCCAGAGAATCAAGTTTAGCGTCATTTAAAAGATTTTCAGTGTGCCGTAATAAGTGACCCCTTAATCAAGTTATCCCGCTTATCCAAGTTATCCTATATTTTTCTAAAAATTTGGCTGGTAGTAGACCCAAATTAAGCCGTTTTTAAGTAAAATTGCGTTAAAATGATATGGAAGTGGAAAACTTTCAAATTTGGGTTAAAATAATTAGATTTATCTTAATTATCCAACTTACCCGGCATTATCCGAGCGTCAAATTAAAACGGGACCACCTCATGAATGCCCTCTTTAAGTTGCAAAAAGTTTCATCAAATTTCGTTCATTCGTTCAAAAGTTATGCGGGAACAAACGTAAAAAAAAACAAAGTCACACGTCGAATTGATTACCTCCTCCTTTTTGGAAGTCGGTTAATTAACCTGTCTCGGCATTGTTTCGAAAAGTCATTAGTTTCGATTTTATCCAAGGCTAAAGTTTTCATTGGAACACCCGGTATATATAACTCGGGTTCTTAGTACCTTTAGGTAAATATAAATTTTTACTTATAATTTATATTTAGGTACCTAAAGGAATTGAGAACAAAAGTCTTGTACTTATTGTTGTAAATTTTTATAAATTAAATTTAGATTAGATTTATTTCTGAAATTAATAATTTATTTACTTTTACTTTAAATAACTTTGATTAACCATTTAATTGGATATTTTTCATTTGTGTGGACTATAGAGGGTTAAAATACCCTAAAGGCATAAATAGGCCTTAAACGGAACATTAAACCTTTTTCGTACCTTTTTGTCAGCTTTATTTCCCCAGAGAAATTCCCATACTAACGACAATAGTCTAATATGTGGTTTAACGAAATACACCATTCAATGGACAATATGCATAATACAATGAGCTATTAACTCGTGAGTTAAACTAAAGTGTATATACTTAAGGGTAAGATTTTTTCATAGCTGGTAGAATAAAATTTTAAATCATTTCAACAGCATTTAAAGTTTTAAGTTTCAGTAGATTCCTACTACCACTTACAGTCACAGTTTTAAGTAGTTTGTTAAAAATTATTTTTATTCGCTTGTATTCCAAAGCTTAGAAATTTTTCGCTAAAAGTGGCACTTTTGTTAAGGTCTCGTTTTTTGTTTTACTTTGGCGGACTGCAGCCCAAAATTAAAACAGAACATTAAAAGTATGGCCCTAATTATAATTTAAAGATTTTCACAAAATGATCAAAATTTGCATTACGTAATACTTAAACGTTCCCTAACAGGTGAATTTCTTAAAAACTGAAACATAGGTTAATTCTAAAAAATTGGATAGTACTGATATAATATATTTACAGGTAAACCATTCTAAAAATAAAAAAGTTTTCACATGCGCATGTGGTTTGCCTATACTAGATTGTAAATTATAGATTATAATTTAAAGTTTATACCTTCATTAATTTTAATATAATTAAAGTACTAAATTTTAAAAACAAAACAAAATTTTTTCATTTTATTCCTAGTAAAACCGTGATTATTTTTTATTGTTTTGCCAGCAAAGCCCATAAAACTAACCGCGGTGTAGGTTGAAGATAAAAAAAAGCAAACGAAATAGAGCTATAAAATTTTAAAACGCCTCTCTACATGTAAAATAATAGTATGGGATTATCGTCAATAAAATGGCGACCTCGACCCCTCGACGAAATCCGTTGACATTTTCCAGTCGGTTTTTTCTACTCTTCGGTTTAAGAGTATGGAAGAGTTACTCATAGTCGGAGACCTGGTGACCATTTTCATTTCATTATTTTTCCCGGCTGTATTTTATATTTGACTTAAGTGCATTTAAATTAAGTTATCTCCAAACCGTCAGGTTCTAGATCCGGTTCCTTTTGGTGCTAGAAGCTAAAAAGCTGCGAAAATAATATACAGTGTGATCAGTAACTGGCATGCCAAAATATAGGTAGTGATTTTACATCCAAAAATATTTTAAAAAGTTCCTATAAAGGTTGGTCCGGAAATGAGCCCTAAGGGAGCTACGGCTATAAATTTGTACTAAAAATAAGGTTTTTAATTAATCTGGTACCCTTTAAGCTAGAACTACGAGCTTTTGCATGTATACTAGTATTAATAAGTGCAATTAGTTTATGTTAATTTATTTTTTTGAATTTATCCATAAGCGTGCCTAGATGAAGAAAATGTGCGAGGCTTAACAAATTTTTGCCCCAAACTTTTTTATGTCTAATTTTTTTTTTTGTTATTTTTTGAAAAAAATATAGATGCCTTGAGTAGAATGCATAAAAAATGTAAAGTCCAAACCGATACTAAAAAAAATGCAACTAAGAGGAAGTAACATTTTGTGCCACTAAAAATGTTACTTTTTAAAAGGCTATTACTCCTTATTATTAATATTAAATTTAGGTGTATTGTGAAGGCTTAGTTCTAAATGAAGAATCACCCTGAAGCATTAAAAATTTATTGGTGCTTTTTTTTGTTCCACATTCAATATGTCCATATTCGAAGGGAAATGAGCTCCGAGGGAGCTACGGCCCTTCGAAGATGATATATTGAATGGGGAACAAAAAAAGCATCAATAAAATTTTAAAGCTTCATGGTGATTCTTGATTTAAAACTGAAGTATGCTTCACCAAAACAGAGGCGGATTTATTTAATTTTAAGGAGGGGGGCATAAGAAAAAAATTGCGAATCCACCAAAAATTAAAGTACATTAACATTTCTATGCTAATACAAAATATAATCGCTGGGGGCCCATCATCTAGGGATGCATCTGGATAAATTCAAAAAATATATTAACATAAACTTATTGCCCTTATTAATACTAGTATCCATGCAAAAGCTCATCGCTCTAGCTTAAAAGGTACCAGAGTTATTAATTAAAAACCTTATGTTTATTACAATTTTAAAGGGTCGTAGCTCCCTTAGGACTCATTTGCGGACCAACCTTTATCGGAACTTTTTTTTGATATTTTTGAATGCAAAATCACCTCTTAAATTTTGACATGGCAGTTATTGATTACCCTGTATAATATACTACTATACATATAATATTATACTATATACACTGCGAATTCGTTACCGTAGTAAATACTAAAGTTTTTGCCTATTTGGAACCCCATGCAACATTTGAAGGGGTCAGGGGAAAAACGATCATAGTCCATTTTTGTCGAAAATTCGTTATATACACCATCTTGTAGTTCGCGACCCAAGCTTTCAGGTGACTATGTCGGTTTTAAGCATAAACAATTACAGTCGCTGTAACGAATTTAAATAGAAACGATATACAGCGTAAGAACGGTCAGAGTCCGAGCGATACCATAAAAAACAATTAAAGTCCATAGTTTCGCATCGGTAACTAAGGAAACGTATTTTTGTTTGTAAATGGCGTTAAGCAGGTAGTTTGATTTGTGGAGTGGTAGTTTGTAAAAAATATGGAGGAAATAGTGAGGAAAATGAGGATGAAGGCCTTAGTACCAATATTTTTAAACTGAAGAAAAGACCTATAAGTGGACTTATTACGGATGTTTCGAAGAAACTTAAAGTAAAAGGTTACGTTACCGGGCTTAGACTAAAAATTAAGTTTTTTTTTTAAATAAAAATGTGGAAAACTACGACTTTGTTTATGATTTTGCACACTTATTGCACTAAGTCTGTTGGGCTGCTTTATAACATAAAAAAACGATCAGAGTCCTGGACTGTGATCGATTTTATAAAGTCATATGTGTAGTTCTGTTGCATCTTTCGCTTTGAGCCTCAAAGGTAATGTTAAAAACCTTGGTAGGTAATATTATTTTGCTGTGAAATAAGTATGTGACGAGATGAAACAATAATTGACGTTACTTTGCAACTGTAATCATACAATATGAGTCTGTAAACCTTAATTTCGCTATTCTGTGAAAAGTAGTTTTTGTGACTCTGATCGTTTTTCCCCTGACCCCTTAATTTGTTATTAATTACAAGTTGTTACAGTAAAACATAACAGAACAACGTTATTTTTTACTGTAACAACTTATAATTAATAGCAAATGTTGCCTGGGGTTCCAAATAGGCAAAATACATTTGTATTTTGTTTTAGAATCCAAATGCCAACAGTTTCAATATCAATTAACCAAACTTGAACTATTTTACTTTTCGGTCAAGGGCGAAAAATTAAACTTTTCGTACATGTTTATTATACAAAAACTGTCGATTTAAGATACACACTGATAAAAAGGATTTATTTGGATATGGCTAATTAAATTATTTGGTCGTGAGTAACAAATTTTATTTAATTCAAATAAATATTAAGTTTACGTTAACAAATATTTTAATTTCAAAATGATTTATGAATGGAAACAGAATAGTTTATTTGACAGAAATAAAATTTATTTGTCACAACCAAATAATTCAATTGGCCATATCCAATCAAATATTTAGTTGACACAAATAAACTCTTTTATCGGTGCAATTGAATATAGTATATTACATAACTAGTGTGGAAAGTGACAAGTGGAACGCGAGTGGGAAGGTTTACGAACGAGCCATCAGGCGAGTGAGGAAACCCCACGAGTGTAAGAAATACACTTTCCAATGAGTTATGTACACTTTTTTTCCTACGAACTCGAAAAAATATAAAGTTTAAACTTTAAGAATTCTTAATTTAATATTTTCTAACTTTTATTACTTATTCCGCGAATTTTTGAGAAAAGCCAAACACAAAATAGCATACAAATTTATATATGTATGTCAACAGGAAATATGTTTTTTATTTACCTTTAGTTTTATTGGTTTTATATTTAATACAACATATTATGGAAGCTCAACACTATTTAATGGGTTGCCTAAACGCAAGCATCTTTTAAATCAAGAAAAATTTGACAGTTTACTAATTAAATTTGATTTCTGTGGATATGCTACTACATAAGACTGTAAAATTCTACAATGTTTTACATTTCATGAGAAAATATTGATGTTTTTTATAAAATGTAAGGTAACTAAATCACAAATTAAGTAATTTTTATAAAATCTAGACATTAATAAAACATATAAAGTTATATTGACCTGGGTCAAAATAGTACTATAGTTTTTATTTGACATGAAAAACAGAAATATTTGGATTGAAAAACATAAAAGACATCAAAAAAGTCTGTAATGAAAGGTGGAAAATGGAATATAAAACGAGGTGAGTAAAATTCGTAGAATTTACAACGTACAAAATTAGGCAAACCTACATACATAGATATCAAACTAGGGTGATATAAAAATATCAAACAAGTGCGATATAAGGCGTTTTCTAAAGAACAAAAGAGTGTGCTATCTGTCATTTTCATAGAGGATCGTAGGATAATAGTTATTTATGGTACTAGTGGATAAAGTAATATATTGCCCATGAGAAAATTAAGCTGCGAGGCGTCAGCCAAGCAGGTTAATTTTCGAGAGGGCAATATCGGTTTACCCATGAGTGCCATACAAGGTTTTATTCAATAAATAGCTTAAAAATTCATATTTTTATTAAAATTTTTAATGACATTTACAAGAAAATAATTTGATAATAAGTGACAGTTGAGTGGGTAAAATAAATAATTATCCACTCAATAAAGTAAAAGCCACGCGGGGGTTATTATTGAGTTTATCTATTTAAATAAAGCTGGTAATTGTCTCATTATCTGTATGTATTGGATAAAATAATATATTAATGATTTCAAATAATAAAGTACTATTAAATACGAAGCAACACACAATCTTCATGGTTTCTTTTTTCATTGCATCAGCTATTTTCATGTTTCCCTGAAATCTCTCACTACCCTCCAGAACCCTCAACAAAAAACCCTCTGGCAATTTTGCACATACTTAGCGGATTACCACTTTTTTGCTTCAGCATTCAAATCACAAAATCGGTGCGGAAATATAAGTTTATATCTAATTTGAAAAATGAGACTTTCATTAAATTTTACTGATACATTTTTCACGATTTTTCTCTATTAAAATACACGAATCAAATGTCAGTATTGGTTATCGATCGTGTAGAATGAAAAGCTCGGATATTTTTTTGACATTGAATTTTTAAACTGACATTGAATGTGAACGTCAATAGTTTTATACTATAGGGGAGATGAGATCACAGATAATTTTTTAATTACCGATAAATAAAAGCAAAAGCAAGGTAGCTTCTTTAACGAATATTATATCTAAACTTTATTAAGCTAAAGCAATGTTAAAAATCATTGAATTTTTGCCCGTCCAATAAAAGTTAATTGAAATAAAATAGTTATTTTTGTCCTAAAATAATTGTAAAAAATACTTCGCCGAAAACAATCGGGAACATTTTTGAAATATACTATTGCGTAATACAGGGTAGGGTGATCATTCGAAAATAATCCACACCAAATACCTCGCAAACTAGGCACAAAATGAAATAATTGTTAATTTTTATATTGTACTTAGTTTACAAGGTATTTGGGGTGGATCGTTTTCAAATGATTACGCAATAGCACATTTTAAAATTGTTCCCGATTGTTTTTGGCTAAATAAGTATTTTTACTATTTTATAATATCACATAACCTCTATTGGAGGAGCAAAAATTTGATTATTTTTAACAATTTATAAATATTTTTTAGTTATTTTGGAACCAAACCCAGGTAGCAAAATAACATGACATTCACGTGAAAGTCACGTTAATATGTGACATGTGATGTTAAGATTGTAGTCTCATTTAACAAGAATGTAGCATGGTGGGGATGTCCTAAGTCCGCCCCTAATAACATCACACAATGACATCCCGAAAATAACGTGTTTGTGACATCATAATGTTATGCATTCCTGTTATATCTAATATCTTATGGATGCCGTTACTGGTACTTTAATATTTAAATAATATTCTAGGATATTAGCTTTTTCTAAATTAAAACCATTAAAAACGCTATAACCCTATAAAAAAATCGGATTTAAAATCAATCAGTAATTGAAACAATCACAGATTGAAACAGATAAATTCTAAATACGAAATTGCAGATTAAGCGTAGAATATATTCCTTTAATCCGTGTCCATAGTCTTGAGAAGCCCGGCAGAGCCCCCTATCCATTGGAAATCGTATAATGTGTATACAATTTCCTTATAATAATTTACTCTATCAACATCATCTTATATCGATTTTTTTGCTTCGAACGTCGGTGAGAAGCAAAATAACATGACATTCACGTGAAAGCCACGTTAATATGTGACATGCGATATATTCACAGCGTTGCTAAATATTTGTTATTAAATAACATGGTTGTCACGTTACACGTGTTATGTTGCAAATGTGATGTTAAATACATGTTATTTTTCTATATTATGTGATGTTATGATTTAGTTTAAAAATACACCCAAAAGTGATGTTAATTTCTTGTAATATAACATCCCTTGCTACCTGGGAAATAACTATTCAATACTATTAATAAACTTTTATCGGAGGGGCAAAAATTCGATCATTTTTAACATTGTCCTTCCACAAATTGAACAAATTAAAATTAATAATTATTATTTAAGGTGAATAAGTTCATCATAAAAATTATGATATATTTTTGGAATCACAACTTTTAACTCCTGTAGATCATTATATTTAGTTTTTTCAGTGCACTTATTTGGTTTATTACGGATTCTCTCAAGTTATGCAAGATTTTCATCCAAAAACTTTCCCAACCCGCGGGCCCGATAATCACCAAAAAAAAAAAATTGAATCGGGAAATTTATAGTTTAAGTTGTGTACCGACAGACTTACAGACAGATTTTTTTACTTGAATGTGTTTTTGCATATAAAGCCATAAAACGCAAAAATAGGCAATACAAAACATGATTTTTTTACCAATCCAAGGACTGCTTTCCAGCTACTTCTCGGACAGTAGGTATTTCGAGATTTTGGTGGAAAGCAAAATGTAAAGCAAATTTGAATACTGACAAAATTTTAAGTAAAATATATTTATTTTTGAAAAATAGGGCTTACAAAAAAAAATATGCACATGGTGATATAATCTCCCCTACATTTTTAAGTTTTGACAAAGACATTTAATGTCAGTGACAAATTTATTGAAAACCGATATACGAGCTTTTCATTCTACGCAATCGTTATCATTTTATGATTTTATCCAGAAAAAAATTATTGTTTTTGTTCGCCAAGGAAATAACTGTATGTACTGGCCCTACATTTATAAAGTTTTTTCTTAATCTTGTTTTCCCATTTTAAAAAAATTGAAAAAGCCTTGTGCAAAAATTTTCAAATTTTTTTTCCGGTATTTTTGCGTTTTATGACGTTTTATGTCGATAAAAATAATTTTCGAGCAAACAAAATTGTTGGTCGATCGGTCGGTAGTTCTGTCCGGGAAATCTTGTGGGCACGATAACTTAGGAACCATAGACAAGAAAAGAGGACTAAAAGTCCAGCCTGCGCAAGATTATTTTGTGACAGAACGGGGCAGCGAAATGACGTAACTCAATATATCTGACCTTGCGCAGTACGCATCTGTATCAGCTGTGAAATGCTGTCGGTCGTAAAACAATTTGTCACCCCAGTATTCATTTGTCTTATCTTCAAAAATCCCCCAGTAAAAGTCTTAAAATGTCCGAAAATAGAGATATGGCAAACCAATACTGGGGTGACGAATTATTAGTAGTTTGTTTATACTGTCAGTACTGTAAGATCGTCGTCTGTTTATGTTCATTTTTCGACTTCTACTGTGTATGTAATTGTTCTTTTTTTGCTGCATTGGTTTATAACTTTAAACATGACCTGTATTGTTGCTTTATGAGGTCTTTCCTTGTCTATGTTAGGAACGCTTTAAGCTAGAGACTTGAAATTTGGCATACATGTATATTACCAAAATTTCTCGGTCGGAATTGTTTTTGGGAAAAATAAAATATTTTTTCACAAAAATTTAAAAATTGCTATACATAGGGGTTTTTGAGGATGCTGAAATTGAATCTAATAATAAAACTTTTCTAACTTCACGCCCACGGAGGTAAGGGGGCAAATGTTTTCAATGTTTTCCTCAAAATTGGTCCCCTATGTACCAATTTACGACGAAACTGTAAGTGGGGGTTTTTGAGGTTACTGAAAGTGAATCTTATAATAAAAAAAATCCAGCCCCTAAGGGTCGGGGGGTAGTTATTTGAAAAACGATATATTGGGGTGTTTGAGGTCGCTAAAACTGAATTTTAAAATAAAATTTATCTAAATCCACCCCCTAAGGAGCAGGGGATAATTTTCTTGAAAATTGGTATATTGGGGTTTTTGAGATTTCTGAAAGTGAATCTGATAATAAAAAATCCATTTCACGCGCGAAGGTAAAAATGGGAAAGCTTTTTACTGGGCAGTGTATTTAATGTGCATTTACTCTGCATTATTTATTTGGTTTCCTATGTTTAATTTTTTGTCGAAACGAAACGTAAAACTTTAGGTTAATCTTACGATATTTTTTTGTTTTTTTACCTGATGAATCTTGTTCTAATAACTGTATCTATAACTACAAAAAAGTTACACAGAAAAAAGTTTGGGGCATAAAGTGATAAGTTGTTTTACAAAAAGCCCCTTGTTAAAATAACTGCATGAGAGGCCCTAGATCACTTTTTGCTCGTAGGATCGGTGCAATAGCTTAATGGGTTCTTAAATTATTAAATATAAACGTAATTATCTTTATTAAATAAAAACCTAATTATTTTTTTGTTATTTAACCACGTTTTAAAAATAACCCTGTATACGCTTCTACTATAGACCACTATTACTTTCGGTAAAGTTATTTAAATTCCGACCCGGGGCGGTGCCAAAGTCAGCTTTTCCTTCTGCTAGTTCTCAGGCGTGACACGTTTTCCTAACCTGGAACGAAATCGGAATTCTGGACGAACCATACTAACACAAATAAAATTGATCTGACCCTATTTTAAACTTTGACCTCCGAGAAGATGCTTATTTTGTTTACTTTAAAGTTTTATCAGGATATATTTTAAATAAATCAAAAATAGTGTTCCTGTCATAAAATTCAAGACACCCGAACAGGTTTTAAGATATGAGTATTTTCGCTTGCGTAAAACGAATCTGAGATTTACTCCATCACGTCACATTTTTGAATTCATATGGATAAAGCTATAAAAAGTATCCATTGTTCACGATGAACCTGTTGAAAATTTGCTTTTTCTGAGATATATGGAATATATAAACCAAATTTGTTTTTAGCGAACCATATTACGTCGCAGAAGGTAACTCATGTACTACTTTTAAATTTTTATAAATGTAGAGAGATTTTCCTGTAAAGGACCCCGCACCAAATACCTAGGAAATTTGTTGTCGACAGAATCTTTTCAAAATCTAGGAATAGAATCTTTAGGTCATTCTGAATAAAAGTTGTCATGTACATAAAATCGCTAAGTGCCTTTATTTAAAAAATACAGTAGGTGGTAGCTCCAAAAATCGAAATTTTAAAATCGCGATTTTACGTATTTTTTACCAAAATGAACGTATGTATTGGTTTATATGAAGTAGATATATATGTAAAATGCTGTTTACATATGTATACTTATGTATTAATTCTTATGTATACCTAATTACACCGGCACTTAGTACTACTAAGAGTGTCTTGAAATCTTCGCCAAATAAGTCAAAATCTTTGATCACGTTTTTTCATCTTTATCGACGTTTTAAACCGTCCTGAGCCGAAACCAGTAAAAAAAAATTTAGTCCGTCTGTCTGTCTCTGTCTGTCTGTAAACTCGATAACTCCATTTCTAAAAAAGATATCGACAAGTGGTTTTTTGCATATCGTTTCTTATCGAATTTCGAACATCTGATTAGATTTTGGGGGTAAACAATTGGGGGTAAAGGGGTAAGAATGGGGTAAAACTCCTATTTTTAGGATATGATTGATGATATGTTATTAATTAAGCACTTACATAAAAGATATTTTAAAACTGCTCAAAAAATGTTATAAACAATTTTTTCCTAAAACACATTGTTTTCGAGATATTGGCGTTCAAACCAGTAAAATGTTTTTTAGCATAACTTACTTAATTATAACATTATTTCATCCATCAAATTCAGATCTACAGTAGTTTTCCAAGGTTTCAACAATACTATAAAACGTTGTAATTCTTTTCCTTGAAATACATATCATCTTTCAGTAAACCTTAAAACTTCAATAAGATGTCTTAATATGTATCCATTTTCATCTATATGATGTCGGCATGTTGGGTATATAAATATAGGAATCTCATGGTTTGAGTTCGTATAAAAAAAATTTAATTACCCATTAAAAAATAATTAACTTAATTATAACCAAAAAAACGCTAAAAATAGGAGTTTTACCCCATTATTACCCCTTTACCCCAATTGTTTACCCCCAAAATCTAATGAGATCTTCGAAATTTGATAAGAAACGATATGCAAAAAACCGCTTGTCGATATCTTTTTTAGAAATAGAATTATTGAGTTTACAGACAGACAGAGACAGACAGACGGACGAAAAATTTTTTTTTACTGGTTTTGGCTCAGGACGGTCTAAAACGTCGAGAAAGATTAAAAAAGGTGGTTAAAGATTTTGACTTATTTGGCGAAGATTTCAAGACACTCTTAGTAGTACTA
Organism: Brachypterus glaber; assembly: GCA_958510825.1. Lineage (NCBI taxonomy): Eukaryota > Metazoa > Arthropoda > Insecta > Coleoptera > Kateretidae > Brachypterus > Brachypterus glaber. The sequence goes on along the minus strand of OY294044.1, from coordinate 26,139,966 downwards.
AGTGCCGGTGTAATTAGGTATACATAAGAATCAATACATATGTATACATAAGTACACAGCATTTTACATGTATATCTACTTCATATAAACCAATACATAAGTTCATTTCGGTAAAAAATACGTAAAATCGCCATTTTAAAATTTCGATTTTCGGAGCTACAACCTGCTGTATTTTTTAAATAAAGGCACTTAGTGATTTTATGTACATGACAACTTTTATTCAGAATGACCTAAAGATTCTATTCCTAGATTTTGGAAAAATTCTGTCGACAACAAATTTCCTAGGTATTTGGTGCGGGGTCCTTTATGCTATATATAAAGTTTTTCCAAAAAAGTAAGTTAAACAATATAATATTTCATAATTACGTACTTCTCTTTATAATGTCGTTAAAAAAGTAATTTATTTGAGTTCTGAAGTTTTAATTTAAATTAGTACAAAACCGTACAAAACGGAACGGATAAAGTCAGTTAAAACTGCGACACAGCATTGGAATTGGTACGTGGGAATTTTAACGCTCGGCGGCAATTAAAATTTCGATGAAATCGATCCAATTAAAGGCAAACAGTCTTTATTAGTCGGTGGCAAATAACGAACTTCAGAGTTAAATGGCTACGTTATTATGCACTATCTGCAAACATCTAGCCATTAGTGGCTATCAATTGCAGTCGATAAAATTAACTGAATCGTTGTAAGATAACATGGGAAACCGTAAAGATCTAGATTGCTATGTACAGTAATATTTTTTAACTTGAGATCTAAGTACGTCACGAAAGGTGGAAAATAGCTGTCAAATACTTAGTAGTAATATCATAAGTGCATGTTGAATTATCGATAATTTTTTTACTGTATTAAAAAAATATTTTGCTTGGCAACTTCCTTAAGCAAAATGTTTTTTTATATACAGTAAAAATATTATGTATAATTCATCAAGCACGAATGGTATTTTGAAAGACTATTTCACAAACAAAATAAGGAAGTATATAATTTTACAATGTTTTATGTTGTTTCATATTTAAATTTAAGAACTAAACAACAATATTACTTTACAACTATAATTAAAAATTTAAATCTTAAATTTGCCGCGCTTTTTAAATCCACGTAGTTCACTTGTTCGTGAATGTTGCCAAGTCTAAACTTTGCTCGAGGGATATTTTATGTTTGAGATTGTTCCAATAAAATAGTTTTTATCGCATATATTAGCATTTAAATAAAGATCATTGCTGTTTTTGTTTAAAAAGTTTAGTTTTCAACTGAAAAGAAATAAAATAACGGGTGTTTCCACCTGTAAAAAAACAATTTCCTATAGGTTTCTAATAAACTTTGGCAACGCTGTACTGGTACCAGCGCAGTCATTTGATGTTTTGATTTCCGTAATTCTTTACTGCAAATATATTTTTAATAAATAAGTGTTTAAATTAGTTTTTAGTTTTTAGATTCAATTAAATAAATTAAAATTTATGAATATCAGTGATTTAAAGCAACGTATCCTGTATTTTTTTGATGTTTTAATTAAATATGTTATGGTTTAGAGTAATGGTGAGACCAAACAACAGTAAGGTTATTCAGTCTATGACTTATTTGAGGTTTAAATTATAAGAAGTATTACTTAAGGTACACTGATAAAAAGGGTATGGTCAATTAAATTAGTTGGTTGTGAGTAACAAATTTTATTTGAGTCAAATAAATATTTAGTTCATGTAAACAAATATTTTAATTTAAAAATGATTTATTAATGGGAACAAAATAGTTTATTTGGACAGTTCATGACAAATTTCAAATTTAATTAGTTTTAGTCCAGGATCTAGATACACTTCTGTGTCCACTTTTGTGTTAGTAAATATTTTGTTAATAGATTCTTGGAAGGGGTTAAAGAAAGTGTTTATAAAAAATTTGCTCCAGCAAAAAAGTGGACATAAAAGTGTATCTAGATCCTGCACTTTTTACAGAAAAGAAACCTAGATTACTAGTATATGACGACTTCTTTACATACACTGATAAAACAGTTTATTTGTGTCAACAAAATATTTGGTTGGATATGGCCAATGTAATTATTTGGTTGTAACAAACAAATTTTATTTCTGTCAAATACAGCATTTTGTTCCCATTAATAAATGATTTTGAAATTAAAATTATTTGTTTACGTGAACTAAATATTTATTTGACCAAAATAAAATTTATTTGACACAACCAAATATTTATTTGTCATTATCCAACCAAATATTTAGTTGACGCAAACTTTTTTTCATATAAATTTATAACGATTTTAAATTTTCAACGATTTACTTCTGCGTTTCAATATCTGCAAAGATATGTGTGGAAATATGTTCCTTGTTGTGTAGTATAACATATTTCCACAAATATTTGCTTGGTATTAATTAGTAATTATGGAATTTGTGAGAGAACAGAACGCCTCATTTGGAAGCGCCTTGAGTAAACGAAGAAATATTCGAATACAGTATGTATAGTCATTTCAAAAACACCTTTTCACTATAATGTGTCAAGGATAGTAGGCGTACTACATGTCTCCCATTGTTTTCAAATATCGAAATGGAAATACTTTTTAAAGAAGAAAAATAAAAAAATGAAGATTTATATTCATTTTGCTTCCGGTTAGAATTGCCTTCCTTCTTTAAGAATCAAAAATATCTTGCTTTCTTTGTTACTTTTTAATGTTACTTTTTTAGATAATATTTCTGAAAGACATAATAACAAAAGGTCGAAAGGTAACAAAATTATAAATTTTCGTTACTATAAGATGACATTTTCAATTTTGGCGAAGGCGCTATTCATATAACATCACACTATAGGTTTTTAGAGTTTTAATTTCTTTTTTCGACAAACATGCATTGTAGCAAAACCACCCTGTATATATTTTTGTAAGTTGATAGTTTGCTGAATGCGTATAAGTATAATGTGTTGCCTACCTTGCCCCTTACTTATTTTCGCGTATCACGAGTTGCCTAACCTAACTTATTTTCAAGATTGATATAAAAAATTCCGCCATTTCTCTTTTAGTTGAATTGTGCGAAATCACAGCCTTTAGTTTATTAACTATTTTCTATAAAATATTTAATGTCTGGTGTAGGTAAGAAATTTAAATACTCTTTTTAACTTATTTATGAAAATTAATATATTATAAATTTCTCGGTAGATTTTCGTTACACGTTCAGCATTCTACTGACCATCCAAGCACATTGTTACTACTGCTTAATAAAAGAACCACTACTTTAAACAAACTTTTTCAATTAAGAACCTGACCCCAAGAGTCTCGCAGAGGCGGCTGGCGCCTAATAAAAATAAATTTTCGCCCTCTCTGTTTCAGCATCTAGGAACATTTTGGGTGAAAATTAAAAAAATCTATCTGGCGCTTTTTTTAATTTTATTTTTTGTATGTTTTTAACTTTAGTTATGCTGGAGTTGTTAAGGATCCAAGAAAATAGGACATGTTATATGTTATTTTAAAGGTTTTTTCATGTTTAATACAATGGCGATTTGCAATCAAAAATCGGTTTACTGAAACTCGAGATAATAGAGTACAAATAGTTAAATTATTTTAAAAATTGTAATTTTGCATAAATAGGCATTCAGAAAAAAGTAATATAAGACATGTAATAGCTCATTTAAAAGCTTTTTTATGGTGATTATGCTGATGTTATTTTTTTAAAAATCGGTTCAAACGTTCTTTAAATATTTGACCTTATATAATTGTAATTATGGTCATATATTTAATTGGCAAAAACTACTACTGGTAAAATCTGAGATAGGTCTTATTACATATCATTTTAAACAACATTTAATGACAATTAAAACAAATTTTTACTTTTTAAAATCGGTTTAATAGTTTGGAAGATATTGGACCAGAAAAAAAAATCATGAAAAAGTATTATTTCAAAAATCTTATACATGGGTGTATATAATATATTATATTACGTAAATATAATAAATATACATATTTTCAATAATTTTTATCACGTAATGTCCGAATTAAATAATATACTTACATGTATATTTTCGAAAAAAATAAATTCATGCTTTTCTTTCTGGTCCAATATAAAAATACTAAACCGATTTTAAAAAGTAAAACGATTTTTTAATTATCATTAATAATTAATTAATTAATTTAATTAATCATTAATGTCGTTTAAAACAGATTTTACCAATAGTTGTTCTTATCAAAAAACTAAATATATGAGAATAATTACAATTATATAAAGTTAAATATTTCCAGAAAGATTTAAAAAAAATTAACGTAAATATAATCAGCACAAAAAGAGCTTTCAAATGAGCTATTACATATCCTACATTACTTTTTCTAAATGCCAGTTTTTGCAAAATAACAAATTAAAAAAAAAAACACCTATTTGTGCCCTATTATCTCGAGATAAAGTAGACCGATTTTTCATTGCAGATCACCATTGAATCCGGCACGGCACGGCAAAACATGTAACATGTCCTATTTTCTTCGATCCAGATTAACAACTCCAGCATAGATATTTCGAATTTATACTTTAAAAACGTACAACAAACCAAATAAAAAAAACAGATAGATTTTTTTAATTTTTACCCAAAATGTTCCTAGGGACATGCCTAATAGATTCATAAAGAAAAATGTTGCTTTGTCGAAAAAAAATAATTAAAACGCTAAAAACCTATATCAGTAATATGGTTTGATTTGGTTTGGTTTGGCTTAGAGAAATAAAATTGTAATTCTAAAAGAGTTAAAAAGAATACGAGGCAGTTAAAATATTTAATGTTAAGATAATATTGCAAATATTTCATTTACAATCTGCATTCGTTTCATTAAAAAATTAAATCTGATAATGCTAGCTAAACGCTTCGCATGAAGTTTCATAATAAATTCATGAAATATAAAAGTTAATACTTTAGAGATATGGGGTATTACGTACACGATATATACTTTATGTTGAAATCCTTTTTCTGCGACCATTATGAAAGTTAAATTTTTCGTCCATTTAAAATAGGATATTTTACTGCAAATGGGCATGGAAACTAAAAATTTACTCGACATAAACGTCCAAAAAATGTTATTATATTAACTTTAATCGATCTAAACTATACACATAATTTGGTCACATATACAGCCTGTTCCAAAACTCGCGTACTGAAATTTAAGAGGTGATTCTACATCCAAAAATATGAAAAAAAGTTTCTATAAAGGTTGGTCCGGAAATGAGCCCTAAGGGAGCTACGGCCCTTCGAAGATGACGTATTGAATGGGGAACAAAAAAAAGCACCAATAAAATTTTAATACTGCAGGGTGATTCTTCATTTAAAACTGAGCAAAAAAGTATTATACACCAAAACACCTAAATTTAATATTAAAGGAGTAATAGCCTTTTAAAAAGTAACCTTTTTGGTGGCACAAAATGTTACTTCCTCTTAATTGCATTTTTTTTTGATAACGGTTGCTCCTACAGTGTTACACTATATGATATTTTATATGTATTTTTACTCTAGAAATCTATATTTTTTACAACAAATCCAAAAAACATACACATAGAAAAGTTTGGGGCAAAAATGTTTTAAGCCTCATATATTTTGTCCGTCTGGGCACGCCTCTGGATAAATTAAAAAAATAAATTACCATAAACTTATTGCCCTTATTATTTTATTTATTTATTTATTTATTTATTTTTATTTATTTATTTATAATCTTTAGGGACCTTGTAGGTGTTTCATACCACGGAGTGTTTATATTAACAATAAATTTTGAGTGCTTCATATTCCGCAAACCATTCTTTTTTTATTCCAGCGTTCAATGTTTTATACCAGCTTTTCTTGCACATTCTTTATGTCCATAAACCATAATCCATTATTTAAAAAATATATAAAAACTACTTAAATTTTGTAAAATTAAATTCTTTAAAAAGTTACGACTGACTTTGACAGTGACGTAATACTAGTATACATGTCAAAGCTCGCCGCTCTAGCTTAAACGGTACCCGAGTTATTAATTAAAAACCTTATTTTTATTACAATTTTAAAGGGCCCTAGATCCCTTAGGGCTCATTTCCGGACCAACCTTTATAGGAACTTTTTTTTATATTTTTGGATCTAGAATCACCTCTTAAATTTTGGCATGCCAGTTATGGATCACCCTGTATGAGTATCTAATCGAAAGAAAGAATCAAATTAAATTTTAAAAGAGTTCCTTCAATTTTGTCAAAACTATTTGAATTATTGCAAGGTTGCATAAATTTAAACAATATTGTAATATTATAACATTTCTTAAAAAATTTAAAAACTAAATCATTTTATCACGCTATCTAAAAAAAAATTAAGCAGTTTTGTTAAACTTAAAATTTTAAAATAGCATAAAAAATCGAAATTGCAAAACTTGGCAATGTTAAAATATAGTAAATATGTGCTTAAAAATCTCATTTTAAACTTGTGTTAGCTTTTTATCCAAACAACTTGGCATTGACAAGTTGGCAAGTTAAAAAAGTATCGGCACAAAAACTTTTTAGTTTTAGAATGCAAAAAAAAGGTTTTGCCGCTATCTAGATATCTACATATTTCGATTTATAATACTAATATTTAGGCAATCTGTTTTGTCCTAGCATCACTAAGAATGCTCATGTTTCTAGACATAAACTTTCGTTAGTTGCTCTAAGCATTCTTGACGATTCCCATCCATTTTAACCCTTTTGTTAACATTATTTTAGTAGCACGTGGCCCACTAGACCCCTATTCATTTCTGGCATGGGCGTTTACGTGTTAAATATTATTAATATTGCGAAATATTGGGACCACTATGATTTTGACCACAGAGAACGTTCAAGTATTACGTAAAGCTCCTGTGGGGGGGTGGGGGTCATTTTGGAGTGTTACGCCCATGTTAATGGTATAGGAAAATAGCGTTACAGGGGGGGGGTGTCCAAAATGATCAAAATTTGCGTTACGTAATACTTGAACGTTCCCACATCGCTTAAATTTCGGATATCAGAAACGCTTAAAATTTGAAAAAAAAAATTAAAAGCATAAGCTAATTTACTGAATTTTTTGCCCTAAAAAATATAAATCTGATAACTTAAAAACACAATCGGCCATGAGCTCAGGGCGGATCCAGAAAATGGTCCTAGGAGGGATGAAAATCCAAAATTTATTATTTTTTCATAGGATGTACAGTTAGGTAGGCTATAGGGATTTTTCTTTCGGGTTCGCGTTACAGTTTTCGCCATGTTTAAAATTCTAAGAACAAATGATATTTTGATATATTTTCTAGTCATGTCTTCTCTTTTTCACTGCAAGTAACCAAGTCACAATTTTAACACGGTAAATAATAACCTGAACACAAAATTTTGTAGAAAATTAATCTTTAAAGCGACGTTGACATTTGCACGGAAAACGTCAAGTATAGGCTTTGTCTGTTGCCAACCCAAAAGAAAAAAAAAGTGACCTCTTATGGGCCTATAAGAGTACGCAAAATGCGTTAGATTATAAGCTTATAAGAGTAGCAAAATAGAAAAAAATTGTTTTAATGTTTGGACGTTTGAATAAATTTTAGGGAAAATCGTTTTTTTGTCAGCAGCAGTATTTTTTTTATTTTAGTTAATAAACATTGAGTGTATACAGTATTAAAAATAAAAGAGTATTAAATAGATAACACCGTCCGAACATTTAAAATGAAAATATTGACAATGACTTGTTTATTTTCTGATAAAATTTACATTAAATTCAAATGGAAGCTGCAGCGGAAACATGCATAGGCTGATTATTATTTTGATTATTACATAAAATCGATACGATTTGAATGAACATCTGCCATTTAAAATAGTTGGCCGTTATTATACCAATACGGTAAAATATTCAGTATCTACACATTAATTCATTATAAGTACTTTGCACGAGACCTAACCACACTAGTTAATACTACCGTATTTATTAAAACGGTAATTAACTCCCCACGATTGGTTTCTGATCGGTTTTTGTCGACTTTGGATATAATACCGTTTTTTGCATTTTCTACTTATTTACATTAAGGCCAAAAAATTTAAAAATCTATAGAGCTTAATATTTTTTATTTAACTATACTGCACTCCTACCCTAAAAAGCAGCACCATATTAAATTAAACTGAGATAATGGCAAAAACAGTAAATCGTCTTAGCTACATCCTTGTGTTATAGTTAGAATTGAGAAAGTGGGCGTATAAATTTGGGTTTGAAGTACCTTTATTATAACACAAGTTTCGCAATTAATAATTATTTATTTAAAAAGAAAATGGGATCTACTGCTTTTTAGCTTAGTATCTCGTAGTCAACATTTTTAGCAACGCTAAACTAAAAAGCAGCATGTGACCAGATAAAGAGAAAACAATCCAAAAATATAAAAAAATATATTTTTAAATTTCCTGTTAAAAGTCAATTGTACTTTCCCCTTGGACCCAAGGAAAATCTTGCATAAGTAAGAAAAAATTTAAATATTTTTATTGATTTTTTTCACGTTTCTCGACGTTTTATATCCAATAAAAGACGATTCCCCTAAAAAAAATCTGTCTGTCGGTCTATCTATCTGTCTGTTTGTCCGGAAAATTTGTGACCACGATAACTCGAGAACGCTTTGAGCTAAAGACTTCAAATTTGGATCATAGGTTTATTATCCAAATTTTTAGGCTGAGACTGTTTTTGGTAAAAATCGGTGTGGTTTAAGGGGGTAAAATAGGGTTAAACAAGTTTTTTAAAAAATATTTATTTTTTTATTTTATTTTCTTTTTCGAACAAAGAAACCTTTTTTGTAAAAAAATTGCATTTAAAAAAAGTTGATTTTTTTTTCAACATTTTTTCGTTTTCCTAAAAAAAATTGTTTTAATGAATCGAGACTTACAGTAATAAATAACTTATTTGGAGTTACTGCTTTTTAGCTTGGTAACAGTCCCTTATTTTGGAGATACTGCAATTTTCATAAGTCTATAACTGAATAAATAAGGCTGTTTACTTAAATTTGATTGGTTCAATAAATGGAAACGCATAACTAAGATAATGAAAAATCCACAACAATTGGAGTTACGGCTTTTTAGCGCAGTGAGGCAGTATATATGTCATAAGAGGCATTTTGCTTCTAGCGTCCCACCTTTTTATACTCATCTCACGGATTTTTACGAAACTTGGAATAGATGTAGTACTGGTAGGTATAATGTACCATGGCATCATATTTTTCAAATCCATCCATCTGTATAATATATACAGGGTGTTCAAGTTGACCACACACATACAGCCCATATCTCCTATAAATATTCATCGATTTAAAAAAATTTAATTTGCTTTAAAATCTTCTTTCTACACTCTATGTTTTGGCACTTTGATTTTTTGCATAACCAAAAAACATAACCTAACATTAAAGCAAAATATAAAAATCGTGTTATCTCAAAACTACCCCTTCGATTATTG
>OY294044.1:26041177-26130357 GCA_958510825.1 Brachypterus glaber | reverse complement strand
ATACGGTAGTTTTGAATTCCCCAAAATCGTCAAAAAACGTTCTAGACAAAACATTCTTGGATACATATGCCGATTTTTTGTGGAGCAGCGGTTACTAACCAAGTTAGGGGAATATGTACTTCTCTCTCTTTTTAACTTATCAATTAAACAGAGAAAGAGTAACATACTGGTTAACCGGCGTTACTACGCACCGAGTACGCGAACCTAGTTTTTTACGAGGCGCAGCCGAGTTTGTCAATTTGAGGTTATGTGAGTGACTTTTACAAATTTTCTGACAGCTGATCGTCACTTCCCATCCGTTATGTTAAAAATATGTTTCATGACAAAATAAGAAACTTTAAAAATGTGTGTCTGTCCGTCCGTCTGTCCATCCGTCCGTCCGTCCGATGTCACGTTTTTTTGTGGACTCAAGAACGAATTATCCGATCGTCTCAAAATATTTCAGGAAAAATCAAGTTCTATGAGGGGAAGAACCCTATTTTAAATACAATTCCCCCAAAAACAAAAGTGATTTCGGGTTAAACTTTAAAAAACTCGTTTTTCGTAAAAAGGAACTAAAAAAAATGAATTCTTTTTTTATTTTTTTTATTTTTAATTTTTTTTTTTTTTTTTTGAAAAAAAAATTTACTTTAAAAAAAATTTTTTTTTTTTAATTTTTATTTTTTTCAGTCTTAAATTTTGCGTTTCGAAATAAATATCTAATAATTTTTTCATTCTGTGAAATTACAAGTGAAAAAATGTCATCTTGGCTATTTGATTGTTACCTTCTGGAGCGGATCCTGCCTCTAGAAGTTGTTTGTGGCTTTAGAGAGTTGCGACGCGTCGCATCTAAATCAATCCGTTCAATTGACAACTCACGTCGTATTAGATTGTGGTATTTGTAGTGGTACATGAAATTTACTCACTAGATAAATGACATTGTAAGCTTCACGGCTTGGAAACTATTGAATACGTCACAATCAGCATTTATTTATTGTCAGTTTCTTAAGAATTTATGCCATCATCCATTCGCACTTTACTTCTAAAGGAGTTACGAAGTAAAACAAGCCGTGAAGATGTAGAATGCTTATAATTTTATGGTATACTCCTTGCATTACAAGTCGATTTTTTTCTCCCAATGTTTTAAGTTTAAATGAATTTTTTTCCAAATTTGATGTGATTGACTTTTTTAATTAAGATCATTTTTCCTAAAAAAAAAATACATTTAAGTATAACACTTTTTCTTTTATTTTTTTTTTTTAAATGTTTAGCCACCTATTATATAACATATAACGTTATTGTTTTTTATGGGATTTTTTTTTTTATTTTAATAGACTGTGTCCATACCAAAATTTTTCCTAAAAATTCAAAGTCTATCAGATTAGTCTTGAGACGGACTTGAGACAAACGGACATACAAGCATAACAAAGAACTTTTACCTCAAGAATGAACATGATGAAATCTACCGTTTGCTTTGTTTAAAGCGTGAACCAACTACGGTGAGGGGCTGGTGGAGAGTGACTATTGTTTACACTTAGTACGCGTAAATAGAGAGAAAGAATGTGTAAACTCACAGTCTAATGTCGTAAACTTTGTCAAGCAATACAGTGTTGCCGGTTGCAACACCTGCTTTAGATATTTTATTGTAAATTTTAAGAAATATTAGTTTTATTTGAGTTTTATATGAACTAGTAGTTTAATTTTAATAAATTTAATTATATTACATTATCACACATAATTATAGTGTCGTAGTATAGTAGTTTTTTTTAAATTTTAATGTAGGTATTAAGATTTATCATAGTGATCAAGTGAAAATTACGCAACATCGCTCTGGTCACCAGAAGGTCAAAACAAGCGACACTTATGTTTACACCAGAGTCAGTATCGCGTACGTTTATGTAAACAAACAAACAAAAAGATGACACCTTCATAAACACTGGTCTAAAATAACTTCTTGAGGTAAAAGTTCTTTGGGGCATAAGAACAAACTGACAGAAAGGCGCATATTATTAAAAATTGATTAGAATTATATATAACGCATTTTGGACATTTTATTCTTTTTTCGGGGTCCTAGGTATTTTGGACTTTTTTTTTTTCGTGGTCCTAGGTAAACGTATAATACTCTTCTGCTGTGAAACTGTGAGGATTATAACAATAGAGGAAAGTCGCCTAATTTCGGATACCATTTACAATGTATTCAATATTTAATACTCGGTATTACTTTTTGATATTTTTTTTATATAACCAGATACAACTTATTATAGCGAACCATGATTTATTATAAAAGCAATTTTATTACAGTTTATTTTTTCCAAAAAACACGGTTAAAAAAAATCAGCGCATTTTTGTGCATTTGAAAAAGGGCTCCTAATTTCGGACATATCCAAAAAAATTTTTTCAAGAGTAGATCTGGATCCCATTGCTTATGTTTCTTGTTATTCCTTCACATTTAAGACGTAATTTAATCATTAAGAGATTTTCTACGAAATACTATAGGAACTATAATTTTAGATTCCCAATTTCGAATATCTTAGTATCTTAGGTAATTTTCGTTTTTTCAAAATTGTTTATCTTAGTTTGTTGTATCATTATAAAAATAATAATTAATGGTTGGTTATCCTGAATAATAATTACCTTGCGGATATCCGAAATTGGGAATCAAATGCACAAAAATGGTCTATCCGAAATTAGGCAACTTTCTGCTTTTTAGATTAGAAATTTGTAGAATGTTTACGTTTTCAAATTGCTTAATTATGAATAGTGGATCAACTTAACTAACATCATAACTTACCCAAGACAGAATCACGAACTTTTATAACGATTATTTATAAAATAAACAAGCATAATAATGCAACTGAGCACAAAACTGCCATTTGCAATATAAACGATTTGTGTGCCATTTAAAGAGGAGAAGCTCTACCGTTATCATATTACAGGACGGATTTAGTTTGACTTTTGGCTTCACATAAAAGTAGGTTTCTGTTTACCTTTGCAGACAGTATCTTAAATACACTACTATCCGAAATTTGGAAACCATCCGAAATTAGGCGCATTTCCTCTATAATCTATTTTAGACTTTAATACACCCTTCTTAAATATAAAGTGTGAATCAACAAAGCTGATAAAATTCAGAATTTCTGATAAAAAAAATTAAATTGTAATCATTTATTTATTACAGAGATTTTATCTACAATCGTTACATAAGACCAACTGAAGACTACACGACAAAAACGCTAATGGTCACAATGCGAATTAGGTTCCACATAATTTATGTGACATAAATAAGCCTGGTATACCGAGTGCATTTATTTGAAAGTCGACCTTATTCGCATTGACCATTAGCGTATTAGTCGTGTAGTCTTTAACTTAATCTACCTATTTAAGTTTATTTAAGGTAATCATGGATATAACCGCACTAGCTTGTTACTGAGTTTATTATCATAATAGTGTGAAATACTTTAGTTATATAAACTTGTTAGCAACCAGCCTGTCCGTAGTAACCTGGTTGGTAGCCTTTAGAATTATTAGGTAACTATTTATCCATGGTAACTCATTTTATTTCATTTTCTGATACAATATGATGGGTTTAATGAATTTATGATTTCATATAAAGTGTTTTACTATTTACTTAAAATAACATTATCACCCCACTTGTGTGGTTACACATCTTGAACAAGTTGTGCAAAATTTACTTGTATCGTAAATATAAAATAAGATTTCCAAACCTGTAATCGCGCCTTCACCAAAATTGTAAATATGTCATGTGTCATCATAAAATTCAGATTTTAAGACCTAAAGGCACGTTGCCTGCAAGGCCCGGGACTGTATTTAATAACTTATTAAATTAATAATATTCTAAAACAATTTTATTATAAATATGTCAAAATTTGACCTAAACTAACCAATAACAACCCTAAAATAATATTACACAATATAAATAATATACGTTTTTGGCGCACACTCTCAAGTTTAAAAAAAGAGCCGCTATCGGCAATTTTTTTCACTAATTGACAAGTTCGCCAATAGTATAATAAAACGAGTATTTAATAATTTTTCGTAAAAAGGAATTATTCGTTTCAAAAATAACAATCGATGTTTGTTACGATCCCCTATGAAAATGACATTTAGCACACTCTTTTGTTCTTTAGAAAACGCCTTATATCACACTTGTTTGATATTTTCATATCACTCTAGTTTGATATGTATGTATGTACGTTTGTCTAATTTCACGTATGTATGTTTGCCTTAATTTACGTTGTAGATTCTACGAATTTAGCTCACCTCGTTTTACATGCCATTTTCCACCTTTCATCACAGAATTTAATGCTATCTTTTATGTTTTGAAATCCAAATATTTCTATTTTTCAAGTCAAAAATATAAACTATAGTTATAACTTACTAGATTGACCAAGATATAACTTGGGATGTTTTATTTATGTTCAGATTTTATAAAAAGTGCTTAATTTTTGATTTAGTTACCTTACATTTTATATAAAAAACATCAAAATACACGGTCTTTTTCTTATGAAATCGTAAAACAGTACAATTTTACTATTTTATATGAGAACATATCTAAAGTAATCTAATTTAATTATAATTAGCAAACTGTCTTGCCTTGATTTACACAATAGGCTTGCGTTATAGGCAACCTATTAAACAGCTAGGTATTGTATTGTATAATATTGTATTAAATTTAAAAACCAAGAAAACTAAAAGTAAAAGAAAATTATATTTCCTATTTAACATACATAAATTTTTATGCTATTTTTTGCTTTGTATGCTTTGCTTTTCTCAAAAATTCTTTGAATAAGTTATAAAAATTAGAAAATATTAAATTAAGAAACTTTATAATTTTTTCAGGATCGTAGGAAAAATAGTGTACATAACTCGTTGGAAAGTGTATTTCGAAATATGTCACTTTCCACACTAGTTATGTAATATACTATATCGCACTGCAAAAAAAAAATCTCGAGTGATATTTGATAGGAATATTTTCCTGTTGGGTGTTAATCTACCTACCTATATTACGTAGATATTATCCATACTATTAATGCTCAATTGTTTGAAATTTAAGCCTATTATACGTGCTCATGTCAGTTTTTTCAGTGTGCTGGGGAAACTAATGGCTGGTTAATAGATAATAAGATTAATAGATTAATATTCGCCTCTGGAATGTAAAGCTAATGGACTTTAGCAAATCTGTTATCAGAGTCAATAGGAGAGCGGGTACTAATCTAAATCATAAATTTGACAATTCAGTTCGAGGGATTACAGTATATGGAGAAAAAAAATACAATAGTGCTACAGCTGAAATGATTTTGACATTTTAATCCCTAGTTAGCAAGCCATTTTTGTAAAACCTTTAGTTTCCCAAATGTTTACCGTGTGGGACACCACCTGACAGTTTTAATACATTTCAACAACATTTTTTTTTATTCGTGTGGACTAATGTACCTTTTATGATATAATTACCATTAATCGGAATAAATTCAGTTATGAATCATCAACGTTGAAAATAAACACAGAAACATAGGCTTACGGAATAACTTTGCCGAATTATGAGGGAAATTTTTATAAAGGTCACTAAATCGAAACATTTGACGAATAATTTGTTACACACAACAATATTGAATATACATATTAACTATAAATATGTAAATATATCGGTGTTTTTCGAAGAAAATAAAAATGTAAATATTTAAAACCTCGCGTCAACAATAGAATCGACGCGGCGCCTATGCGAGCACTGGAAATTCGCCGATGACTGATAATTACAGCACTTTTATTTTTTATTGTTTCTTAAACTATACAGTGAACATTGTAAATAAATAAGGAGCTGTATTATGCTCGCCAAAATAAGTAGGACTGAGGATTTTTTAATGTTGTATTTAAAATTGGAAGAAATGAGAAAGAGTATAACTATTAAAAATTATATATTTTTCCTTGACAAATTATTATGAGAGTTACAATTATTTCTGTCTATATTATATCGTCGGCTTACAAGTAAAGAGCACTAAGTCCAAAAACATGGTTTTGAGATATTGGCAAATTTAACTTTCATTGTTGTTTTTTAATTTTTGTAATAATTGTTTTTGGAAAAAAAACTACCGCAAATTGCAATGACATGTTTGGACATAATGATGTCCCATTTGCAGTTAAATAAAGAAAAATTGAAGTAGTTTAATTTAACTAAATTTGAAAAAAGACAGGGACTTAGTGCCTTTTACTTGTAGGCCCACGACGTCGGCTTACAAGTAAAGAGCACTAAGTCAATAAAATAATATAAAAAACAACTATTTAAAATTAAAACCCTTCTATTAATTAAACGTAATGTATAACTATTAAGTAGAAAACAAGATGTTTACATACATTTTCAAAAACTAGATTTTTAAAAGAAGGGTTTGGAATTTTTGATTGTTTAAAGAACGTTTCCAAAATTATTAAAATTAATTAGTATTGATTATATGAAACTGCTTACTGTGCCAGAACTAAGACAGTTTTCAGAGGCCATCGGCTGTGCCGGCAAAGAAGCATCTCCTAAAGTCAATAATTATAATGAATCATTCATTATTAATAATAAAACACTTCACGGTGCATTTCTAATGGCTGTTTTCCGAACTTGCCGCGAACTTTAGTTTTTTTCTTATATTGTTATTTATGTAGTAACCAAGGATTTAAGAGCAAAATCAAAATAAGCTATCAGTTAATATTTGAATGCGTTTGTCAGTACAATAAATAACGCGATATTGTATCATATAAATGATTCAAGCAATCATATTTTTATAAATTAACTCTTTTTAGAAAGTCGCTTAGTGCAGAAACATTTGAAATAATCTACAAGTAAAACGCACTAAGTGCACTAAGTGACTTAGTGCCTATTGCCAGATAAAATTTAAATCAAAATCAAATTGGTGCGTTTTGTATAGTGGGTAACTCCCTTGGCAGTCCACCTAGAAGTTAGTTCGGTTTACCTATACATAGATCATCAAAAATTAACTACAGTGCTATTAAAATCCCATTTTTGCAAAAAAGTGACTTAGTGCCTTTTACTTGTAAGCCGACGATATTAACTATGGCAACGATCGGACCACTTCGGTTTCAGTTTCTAACAATATGTTTATTTCTTCTTCTACTTTTGGTAATAATTTATCTGCATGTAGTGATGTTAAAACCAATTTTCATTAGCCTTTGCAATAGGCAACGCCGATTACTAATAAATGAGGATTCTTATACATAACCTCAAATAATATACCTTATCAAGTAATGAGTATCAGTATTACTGTTTTAACAGTAATGCTTAAAAGCATGACATAACCTAATATAAGGTGTCTGCTTTAAGTTGTTAAAATATAAAAAAGTAGGATTCGATGCTAACATCTTGTCTTGTCCCAAATACCATCGGGGGGTGAGGGGGTAAGTATTTGTAAATATTTTTAAATGTTTTCAATATTTTTGTCAAAACTGGTATATAGGGGTTTTTGGGGTCGACAAAACTAAATCTGAAAATAACATTTTTCTAATTCCACCCTCTGAGGGTCGGAGGGTAGTTTTCGTGAAAATTGGTATATTGCGGTTTTTAATGTTTCTGAAAGCGAATCTGATAATAAAAAAAATCTAACTTCACCCCCTGAGGGGCGCGGGGTAGTTTTCGTGAAAATTGGTATATTGGGGTTTTTAAGGTTGCTAAAAATAAATCTGATAATATCACGCGCGGAGGTGAAAAATGGGAAAGCTTTTTTACTAGTCAGTGTATTACTCATATTAACCCATAAAAACCCATAATACCCAAGTTAACCCAGAAAAACTCATAAAAGTCCATAATTAGGCAACGTTCAAGTATTACGTAACGCAAATTTTGATCATTTTGGAACTCAATATCTTATACATCTTTATCTTTACCTATAGTAGTAATAAACTTTATAAAAAAAAGTTGCCAATTTTTGCCATTTTTAGAAAATTTATGTTCGAAATATACGCTATAAAAATTATTTAATGGTCAGTCATATTCATTAAAATCATTTAAAAAATATTCAGAAACAACTACAATTTTAATTATTTTTTGTGCCGTTTAGATATTATTAGTTTTAGGCTTGTAGTGAAAAATGTGATTTAGTTACCCCTTTTGATATGACACGCCTCATTTCATTTACCAATATAGCATAAAATTATAAAAATTTGCATTTTTAACTCAGTCGAATTTATTTGCCGTTAAAATAAAGCTTATTATACTCTTCGCAGCTTCAGAAAGAGTTATACTTATTTTTTTATAAATATGCAGAGAAACAATTGATGTACATAATCATTAACACTAAACTCACTAACAATTAAACCAAAGAAATTAAATGTGTCATATAGTTCACATTTGGTCAAATTTTTAGTTAGTTTTGTTAATGACTAGGTAAACCATCCATTAAAATTTTCATACATTTATCATAAAATTGTTGTTTTATTGAAAAATTTTAAATAAAATTAATATGTGCGGTCGTACGATAAATTACTTTTTCCTACGATCCCCTATAAAAATAACATTTACCACACTCTTTTGTTCTTTAGAAAACGCCTTATATCACACTTGTTTGACATTTTCATATCACCCTAGTTTGATATTTATGTATGTAGGTTTGCCTAATTTTGTTTAGATATTTACGTTGTAAATTCTAAGAATTTTACTCACCTCGTTTTATATGCCATTTTCCACCTTACATTACAGACTTTTTTTATGTGTTTTATGTTTTTCAATCCAAATATATCTGTTTTTCATGTCTAAAATAAAAACTGTAGTTACAACCTTACTATTTTGACCCAGGTCAATATAACTTAATATGTTTTATTAATGTCTAGATTTTATAAAAATTACTTAATTTGTGATTTAGTTTCCTTACATTTTATAAAAAACATTAATATTTCCTCATGAAATGTAAAACATTGTAGAATTTTACAGTCTTATATGGTAGCATATCAAATTTAATTAGTAAACCATCAAATTTTCCTTGATTTAAAAGATGCTTGCGGTTAGGCAACCCATTAAACAGTGTTGAGCTTCCATAATAATATGTTGTATTAAATATAAAACCAAGAAAACTAAAGGTAAATAAAAACATATTTCCTGTTGACATACATATATAAATTTTTATGGTATTTTGTGTTTTGCTTTTCTCAAAAATTCTCGGAATAAGTAATAAAAATATGAAAATATTAAATTAAGAATTCTTAAAGTTTAAAATTTATATTTATTCGGGATCGTACGAAAAATAGTGTACATAACTCATTGGAAAGTGTATTTCTTACACTCGTGAAATATGTCACTTTCCACACTAGTTATGTAATATACTATTATAATAATAATAATAATAAAAATATTTGTTGGATATACCAAAGGGCTAACGACCGAGGTCTTTCTGTTCAGAATTTACATTACATTAAGATTTACTATTTTTTTTTAGTAATTAAATAATATGATACATTTTATAAAAAAAGAATAATAATGATAATGTAAGAATGTTCATTGAACTAAGGACTGACAGAGTGGTGGACTTTTTATAATTTGTGTAAAAACGGCTTTAAAATACTATCTTTGGTGAACTTTGTAATGAAAATTTTGTTCATTGGTAATTTTTTCTATATTGATAATAAAATTTTTTGTCTTGAATCCAAATTTGAAAAGAGTTTGTTTTAAAGTAGGTAGTACAATTTTCGAGGTTTCGATGTAACTTGGTCGCTTTTGCATATAATGTTAAATGTTTAAAGGAAAATATTTATGAACTACCAAAAGTATTTTTTTTTCGTTTTTTATTTCTTACTTTTAGTGCTGATATCTTGAAAACGGTACAACTTAAAATAAGTTTTTTTGCAGATTTGGATTTAGAACGAAAAGTTTTACTAGAAAATGTAGAGCTCTCGCCCGAAACCTCGTAAACAAAGTTTAATGTTATCAGACCTATGCTGTAGGTGATGCAATATGGCGTTTTTGTCCTTTGGTTAAAGTTGTTGCTGGTTGACCTTTTTCTTTGGTCATCAACTGACCACCCACTAACTTACTGGGTACATTTTATGAACTGGCACCCCTGTGGAATGTGAAAATTTCAAGATCGCCTATACTTTACATGCTATACTTTACCTCTTCTCTTCCCTTGCCTCAGCTCACTGGTGCCATTTCGTATTGCGACACCTATACCAAGGACGTAAAATTTTGATCTTGCCTCACCTAAAAAAAAAACGGCACGGCACTGCCTTTTACGTATTTACGCGCATGTGTTTAAAATGTTACACACTTCTAAAAAATGCCATAAATAGAAACGTAACTTTTTTAAATATAATTTTTTATAATTTGTGAGTGGTGCCGCTAAAAGGTACCTTAACGAAGAAAATACGATTTTTTGATTTTTGGGGTTTCAGATGCATTGTTTATTTCTACGTTAATTAGTGAAAGAAAAACATTAACATCTCGAATAGTTTTTTTATTATGATTTTTTTTGTAAAGGCTTACAAAAGAAAAATTATAAAAAAAGTCGCCTGTAATAAAAATTATTAAAATTATTAGATGAGCATAATAACATCTCTACTCAATATATCTTAACTTCAGAACACCTTTACTCAAAAAATATCTACACCATAATATCTCTACTCAAGAATATACAGGGTGATCCTTTAAAAACGATCCAACCCAAATATCTCGCAAACTAAGCACAATACAAAAATTCTAAACAAGAGGTTAATTTGGGTCCTCAAGAGGGAAATTTAAGTATATGATTTTGGGGGCTGTAATTTTTACCCCCTAACGACCCAGCTAACCCAACTTTAGAATCTTGAATAGCAACCGCCATTTTGTGATGCGAATTTAAAAGAGCCTAAAAAATTAATATTTTTGGTTGACATAAAAATTAAATACCAACCCTTAAATTAAGGGTGGATGATGTTTTAAAAGAGTTGATATAAAATATTTAGAAAAATATGTCAATATATAAAAATAAATAATTTCAGTTTAATTCATGGTGGTTGTAACTTCTACCCTTAGCCACCAGCCACTCCAATTGTTATTTTTAATTAAACACCAACTCTTGCGACACTCTATTTTAAAGAGCGTAAAAAGTTCTAACTTTGATATACAACAAAAATAAAAATACCAACCCCTAACTTAAGTGTGAATGCTTTTATTTCATATTAATTAAAGCAAGATATTTTACAAACATAGCGTATTAATAATTAAAAAATTGGGTAATTTTTCTTTCCATAAAATTTTACAGATCAACCCTCAAAAAAAACAAATTATAATTTCTATATTGTGCTTAGTTTTGCAAGATATTTGTGGTGGATTGTTTTTATATCATCAACCTGTATCCACTTAATTACATCAAATTGACGTTTTTACGCGTGAAATTGACTTTCACTTAATTTTAATGTAACACGTCAAGTTGACGTATGCACTTTAAAATGATATGACACATTAAATTACATATTATAATTTTGACAAAAAATTGTAATCTACGACCCTAAAAACCCCCTAATACCGATTTTTGTTCGAATCAGCCAGAAATCACAAAAGTCGTCCGCCATATTGGCGCCGCCATTTTATTTTTTTAATTTTGACCAAAAAATTCTTAATCTATGGCACAGAAAACCCCCAGATACCGATTTTGGTTCGAATTGGCAATTAATGACAAATCATCCGCCATGTTGACGCCGCCATTTTGATTTTTTGTAATTATGACAAAAAAATCGTAATCTATGACCCCGAAAACCCCCTGATACCGATTTTGGTTCGAATCGGCCAGAAATCACAAAAGTCGTCTGCCATATTGGCGCCACCATTTAGATTTTTTAAATTTTGACAAAAAATTCGTAATCTATGACCCCGAAAACCCCTTGATACCGATTTTGGTTCGAATCGGCCAGAAATTACAAAGTCGTCCGCCATATTGGCGCCGCCATTTTGATTTTTTATTTTGACCAAAAATTCGTAATCTACGACCCCTAAAACCCCCTGATACGGATTTTGGTTCGAATCGGCCAGAAATTAGATAAGTCGTCCGCCATATTGGCGCCGCCATTTTGATTTTTTTAATTTAAACAAAAAATTCGTAATCTACGACCCCGAAAACCCCCTGATACCGATTTTGGTTCAAATCGGCCAGAAATCACAAAAGTCGTCCGCCATATTGGCGCCGCCATTTTGATTTTTTCAATTTTGACAAAAAATTCGCAATCTACGACCCCGAAAACCCCCTGATACCGATTTTGGTCCAAATCGGCCAGAAATTACAAAAGTCGTCCGCCATATTGGCGCCGCCATTTTGTTTTTTTTTTTATTTTGACCAAAAATTTGCAATCTTTGATCCCGAAAACGCCCCGATGCCGATTTTGGACCAAAATGAACCATAAATAACTAAATTAGGTTTAAATTTTTATTATAAATGATAAAAAATATTGTGTCGACCACGGGAGAACGGTGCATTTCTGCAAAGAGTGATTACTATTTTCGTAATCAGGATGGTTGAATTAGTCTTAAAAAAAATAAACTGCAGCTATAAGTGATGTGTAGTAAACGAAATTACATCCTTAATTTCTCCCAACTTCAAACTCGTTTTTCTCGAAATCTACTTTTTATGCTTAAGGTACCTTTTCGCGGCACCACACACATTTATATAAAGTTCGTAAAAAAAGCATTGTAAACA
The DNA here is from genome assembly GCA_958510825.1 of Brachypterus glaber. Taxonomy (NCBI): domain Eukaryota; kingdom Metazoa; phylum Arthropoda; class Insecta; order Coleoptera; family Kateretidae; genus Brachypterus; species Brachypterus glaber. The sequence continues at coordinate 26,117,707 of OY294044.1, read as the reverse complement.
AAATATTCAAAATTGTTTTTTTTTCGCATTCGAAGAATATTCTATTAAATACGGAACAGTAAATTACTTTGGTTTGTTTTAGGTATTAAATTATTGTTTAAACGTTACTCCAATTTGAGCACTCAAAATGTTTGTTTATTTAATTAAATATATACATATTTTTTATGGTAATCTTTTTAAAAACATTAAAAGTCCATTTAGCATTTAAATAAATACACAGAAAAAGTTGTATTTTTAAAATATAGGTTTCTGGTACAATGTTAAAACTAAATGTTTTTATAAAACTTATTTTACAGGGAATTCTAGAAACATAAGAGAACTATATAACCCAGGGGCGGATCCAGGAAATGGTCCTGGGGAGTAAAATCCAAAAAATAAAATGTTATATTCTTTTACAAAGTTTTACAAATTCGATGGTCTATTTTAATTTTAAACCAGTCTTTTAATTTACAATAAACTAAATATAAAATTTACTAAAATACAAGGAAATCTAGCTCCGCAGGTGGAAGTTTTGAAGAAATTTACGTTTAAGTTCAATAAATTTTGCAATTATTTTATCCCCGGGGGGGGGGGTAATTACCCCAATTACACCCACCTCGTGGATCCGCCTCTGATATAACTACATAAAATGTGTAAAAAAAACACTGAATAAAAAGGTTAAAAAAAGTGATTAGTCCAAAAAACTGGCCTTTATTTGATTTTTTTTTAAGCTTTTTGCATTTTGTTAAGTGATCTTACGCGTGGTGATAATTTCAAAATTGCCTTCAGTATCATCCTGTCACGTAACGTTTTCAAAATACCGCGCTATGGACCAAAGGAGGATTTTCTGCGGTCAAAATTAGCTTTCCAGTCACATTTTAACGAAGACTGGTGCCTTTTTGAAATTACTAAAATTAAATTAATTATTGAAAATTCAAAATTCAAAATGGCGGATCCAATATAATGGCTAAATTTTTATAAATTTTAACGAATGTTGATAAAAAATGGCATTTAGGAGTTATTGTAATTATTGAAACCGAAACCATTATTAAAAATTAAAAATTACATGCTTAATTTCATTTAAACTTGACAAAAATAAAAAAAAATATCCTCTATATTTAATTCGCCATTTTAAATTTAGATTAATGTTAGATTTATTACTGACACTCGTTATTCTTAAAAAATTCCTTTATATCAAATTTAAGCAAAATCAGACATTAAAAAAAAAAATAGACCACTGTCCCGTTTTTTTTTTAAGAAGTTTCAATATAATATTCAAAATTAGCAATGTCAAAAATGGCCGTTTGCAAAAATTTAGATTTTTTTCACTTTTTGTCATTTTCTAAAAAAAGTTGATGAGAAAAAATTATGAAAAAAAAGTTATTAGTATTTATTTATTTATTTATTCACAGAAAATCTATTTTCACAATAAATTCATGCCTAATCTGTCTTAAATTAAATTAATATTACTCAGGTCACATGTGTTTAATTGCTTATTAAAGCTACTAAAACTACAAGAAAAGTTTAATTTAAGTTCGCAACCCGACATAATCTATTTAAGGGTGCATTAAAACCATAATTACCTTTTATGTACAAAGAAGTACAATTTCTAGTGGTACCTGGTACCAAGAAATTAATCATGGAGAGCGCTTCGGGACAATCTACCATCGCGTTCACTAATTTAAACAAGAATCTTTGATCTAATTTAATCCTTCTAGCCTGTAGGAAATCTATGTCAAAGTATAATCTCAAATAATTCGAAGATATGCTAGGAAACACGTATAGACTCCCAAACAGCAAAGATGCAGGCCTGTGTTAATATTGCCGTAATTATCATTATCAAAATTGGGATAAAAATAAAGAAAAAGATCATATTCGCGTAATTTGGTTATTTTTTAGCTCATTCAACTAGCCCATTCAAAGAGAATCCAAATAATAGGTGTAACATTCAGACAATTAAATAAATCATACCAACATAAATCTTTTTGACCACCCCTGCACTATATTTTAGTTTATACAATCGCCCTCTTCTGTGGAAGTTCCGGTCCCTATATATCACCCTGTATTGTTCTCTATACCGAGTGTTCATAAATGACTTAATATTCTTTTTGTTTTGCAGATGCATCATCCAATACAAATGAAACCTGCTGATAGTGAAAATAGAAATGGTGAGTGACATTTTTTCATTTATTATAAGTATTAATTTATTAATTTGTTACTAAGGTAAAAAGTTCACTTTTTTAGCTCCAGAGGCGGATTTAAGCGATAAATAAAACAGCTTGCGCAAAAAGTTATCATATATCCCTAAATAGGCTTCGAGAATGGCAAAAAATGTTTGATGTTGAGCCAGAATAGTATATTCTATAACTAGTATGGAATAGACAAAAGTTTGTCATACGGTCCGGCAGGCGAGTATGAGTCCCACGAGCGCTGAATGACTATTCCATACGTGTTGTATACTTTTTCTTCGACTGCAAATATGAAACACTGTATGGCTTTAAACTGCGGAAAAGGTTAAAAACAATGTTTTTTGTGACTCGACATTGTAAATGCAACAAAACACATATTTTTAAATAAAGTAATTAATGTTATTTAATAATTTTATCAAATCAGTAGTTAAAAAAGATTTTTATTTAAAAATTATAATTCAAAAATTGAAGGTTATGTCAGATTGTTGTGACATATATCAAGCATACTAGGTGCATAATATACTATTTCTATTAACAGTAACAAAAAATGTACAACTATTTTTTTTGCCCCATCTTCTAGGACTTTCCTGGTAGGCTATAAATTTTTTAAAGTCTCTCTTATTGCCGCAGTTTTAATAAATATTTTCTTTTTTATTTTTTTTATATTTTAACTTCTGGTTTAGGAGATATCAGGATTTTCGTGAAAGTAATTTTTGCAGTTAACTCAAAAAATACTACATGAATTTGAATAATGCTGTGCTTTAAATTTGAAGTTTAACCGAGTTACGTTTTTCTTCTAATCAAGTTTATCAAACACATAAAATGGGTTTGATAAACTGAAGTAGAAGAAAAAATAGGGTCACTCCATCAGGCTGCAGTTCTGCGAAATCACCGTTAAGTCTCTGTCAGACGGCAATATAGAGTTTCCCCTGGATGAAGAAACTTTAGAAGAAGAAGAAGAAGTAAAAGACATGAGCTTCAAATAAAAAACTACAACTCTGCTGATTTAGTACTTTTTGAGTTAACTGAAAAAATGACAACTCTCAGGAAAATCCTGATTTCTCCTAAACCAGAAGTAAACATATTAAAAAATAAAAAAGAAAATATTCACTAAAACTGCGGCAATAAGTAAATTTGATAAACAGTTTCAGTGGCGTACCATGCAAGTCCTAGAAGATGGGGTAAAAAACATAGTTGTACATTTTTTGTTACTGTTAATACAAAAATACTCTTTTTATTCTTAATAAAAACAAAAACAAAAGAGAATGTTTAAGCTTTAAATCAAAAAATAATCAGTAAAATCCATTAAGTAGTTTTCGAAATATTAGAATTTAAAAAATGGCAATTTTTTAGGTGCTCCGAATTTTGTGCCGGTGAGTGTAGCTTAAATACTTTTACCATTAACAAATCCGTTCCACTATTACGTAACTCACTTTTTGGGATACTTGTTACCCCCGTATGTAACGAGCTTTCCTTATTTGTTATAATTTTTTGTAATGCGGTTTTTTTCTTTAAAACCAATGGAATGTTCTTTTTCGGATTAAAGTTAAAATTGCACAGAATTAAATCAAAAAACACAAATTGTTCTAGTTTAATTTGGCGATTAATGAAATTTAAAAACATGGTATACTACACTTTTAGCTCAAGAGGTATAAAGGCTAGAGACCATCAACAAAATAACAACGCTTATCGGAAATTAAATGTAGTCATTAAGATAAAGGAATTACTAGACTTGCGATCATTAATGGCTTTTTGTCCAAATAAACGCCAAAAACTATTTTAAGAATGCAGTGGTGAGTCAAATGCGTCCATAACCCAACAAAAATATAACAAAGTTAGACGAAGTATAACATGAAATTTTTAAACATTCATTTATAATAAGACTATCCATAAAGCCCGTTCTTCGCACAGTCATGTCCATCGGAAGACGCTTAAGTAGTAGCTTCAGCAAACACGAAAACAACGTACTTCCCTAGCAACCGTTTCTAGGTGACGTTGTTCCCTAGCAACCTTTGTTAGGTGGTTTGATTCCATAGCAACCGATGCTTAATTGTATCGTCCTTTTGCTTTGGTGCTTAACTTTTTCAAGGAATATTACTTATGTATCCTATAGCACTTCTAAAATTTAAATAAAGTCGAATCCTCCCATCCTTCCATATTCAGTCTTTTCAAAATATTTTTTAATGACAACTCGCACTTGAAATTATGCCATTTCGTCATAAATTATACATACCTACCTAGGTAAAAAAAAATAATAAAATACTGTTAAAATAAAAGCAAACGATACATAATCAAGCTTATCTTTAACAAAAATGTAAATACACTCTTTTTAATATGTCGAGTTATAAAGGGAAGTAAATATTTAAACCCTAAGAGCGATAGTGGCATTCTTATGCAAACAGTGATATTGGTTTTACAAAAAATTATACTGTATAAAATAAAAAAAAAGGTGCGAGATTTAAATATATTTATATACAGTCATATTAAATGTCTCACATAAAGGCCTATCCAGAAGCTTGCATAATAACATAAAACATAAGAATAGGGTGCCGTGATTGGCTTACAAGATACATGGCGGCACAGCAAGCCAATCACGGCATCGCATTGTTATGTATTACTTGCTTATGCGAGCCTGTGGATTTGCCCTAATGTTTTACAAATCTGTAGAGACCAGAATATCTTAAGACAGAAAATAAAAATGTTTAGTTACTGTAAAAAAATTATGTAATCTTACATAATACACTAATTAATGTTGGATCCAAGTTAAGTTAAGACATTAGCCGACTTTTTTGTGTTAACCGGTTTTAACCGTATAAGAGTATGTATTTTGTTTACCTTTTAACTAATCAGTTAAGCACAGGACAAATACATATTTTCCTAGCCCGGTTACTTGTGGTTACCCCAAAAAAATCATCTATTGTTGAGGACCGCCTATTATACAGGATATTCTGTAAATTGTCATTAATTTTAAGGGGTGATTCTACAGAAGAAAATATGAAGAAAAGTTCCTATAAACATGTCTAAAAATGCGTCGTAAGGGAGCTAAGCCCCTTTGAAAGTGGCTAAAAAAATCGGTTTTTATTTAACTTAGGAACGCTTTGAGGTACAGCAACGAGGTTTGTGCTTTAATAAGGCCCATCTTCGTATGCTATCTTCATTTATTTATTTTAAACAGGGGTGTGCGAAACTTTTTTCTGTGTAACTTTTTTGTAATTTTATTTTTGGAATATGATTCATCAGGTCAAAATACATAAAAAAGGTACTCTTGTTCTAATACTGTAGAATTAACCGTTTTCGATAAAAATTTATTTGAAGGTGAAATTTCACGGATTGAGGGCGAAAAATTAAGTACTAATATGTTTAAAACCAAAATTTCAATGATCCAGGGTTATTCTATACCAAAAACTAAGAAAAAAAGTACTATGCATGTAGGTCGAAAAATCGCTTTTAAAGCTTTTAAAAATGGTGCATTTTTAGGATCGCATAGCTCCCTTAGGATTGATTTTTGAAAGTACCTGTATATGAGGTTTTTTTCTTAGTTTTTGATGTATATGCACCTTGAATCATTGAAATTTAGGTTTTCAACATTTTAAAACCGTGAAATTTCACCTTCAAATTAATTTTTCTCGAAAACGGTTAATCCTACAGTATTACAACAAGAGTACCTTTTTTATGTATTTTCACCTGAGGAATCATATTCCAAAAATACATTTACAAAAAAGTTACACAAAAAAAAGTTTGGGACAAAAAACTGATAAGGCCCCCCAGTTTCGCACACTCGTGTTTAAAATAAGTACATGAAGATAGCATATAAAGATGGACCTTATTAAGATTAGTTTACATTCGAAACCTCATTACTGTACCTCAAAGCGTTCCTGAGTTATTCAAATAAAAACCACTTTCAAAAGGGCTTAGCTCCCTTACGGCGCATTTTTAGACATGTTTATAGGAACTTTTTTCATATTTTCCTATTTGGAATCACTCTTTAAAATTAATGACATCATTTACTGGACATCCTATTATAGGATTCCTGTATGTTTTCAATAGTATCACAGTGTTTCATATGGTTTTATTTTTGTCGAAATCAGAAAAACTAGACATTCATATTATTATGTTGTTTGCAGTTTTGTAATTTTTGATTTTTCTTATTCGGTCAATTTTTTTTCGAAAAATGTAGGAATTTGGTCAAGTTTTATGTTAAGTTAGTCAAACTTAATGCTTTTTATCACCATAATATTTAAAAGAAAAGAGTTCTCTTCGAGAACTTCTCGGTCATAAAACTTTTTAACATTTTCACAAACTATGTAAGTTGTGACATTTCTTTCCTCAGCTGTATACAATTTTGAAGTAAATGGAATAAGTGTATTTCACATTTTTTTACTCAGTTTTTCATAAAGCCTGCACGACAGATCGTGTAAAATAAAATAAAATTTGGTTTTAATTGCAATAATTTATTTTTTAATTTTAAAAGTAAACGTGTAATTATATTATTTATTACATATTATATTGTTCCCATTGGGACAGTATGTATGATTGTGAAATGTATAATAACATGTAATCCAAAACTTCATATATGTATGCATATGTTTTATGCTCTTATTTAACTATAATCACTTTGCCTAAGGATTAGTTGTTCATTTGTTTACGATCCCAAAACTCGAGTTAAAACAATAAAACCCGAGTCCAGCCCTTTCTATAATAAATTCTTGTAGGCTTGAATCATGCATAGTAATCGTCCAGATTTACCATTTACTCGTAGTAAATTGTAAATCGTACGATAAAATGACGCGAAAACCCCTCCTGCTTTGTTTGATATATCGGGATCATGTTTATATTAGGGATTTATACCATCCTGCAACAATAGTCCTGCACGAAAGTCATTTATTAACAAGTTGTAAATAATATTTAGTCCTTTATTAAGGGTCTCGTAGCTTTATTGGAAATCCTTACAAAACTATAACTTTAAATATTGTCATTTTGTATTATATTGATTGATAAAATATTTTAACGGCATCTGCTTCCTTGTTCACCAAAGTGAGACGAATTTTTGGAAAATTGATCAATAAATATTTGGTCGCCATCCAAAAAACCCTAGACATTTTTTCTCGTATAACAACATTAACAAAAATTACACCCGGCAACGTATGTTATGTATTATGCTATTTATGCTTGTCTGCCTAGGCCTTAATATGGCTGTTATGTCCCTATCATTCCATTGTCCATGGACACATAATAATATTACTCTTGCTGTTGTCAGTTATTGTTGTAGCTAAAGCCAAATAAAATATCCGATTAACCCGCTACGGCACTGTGTAACCATATGGACACAACCTAATTTAACTAATTAAAGTATGTTTAGTAAGGACAGAAATTTTTAATTTTAAACAAAATTATAAAAATATTAATTTATTATTCCATCAATCTATTTTCCAATCATCGTACGATAATTGGAAAATATATTGATGGAATTATAAAGTATGTTTGTTATAACCGTTAAACATGTTGTTTAAGTATAGTCAGTTAAGTATAACACTAAAGCTCCTGCGCAATTTATTAAGAGCCACTTGCACCAACGATGGTTTGGCTTTAAACTTCGATTAAATGGACGGCCAACCAATCAAAATGCAGTATTTTTAACTTAAACTCAGTTTAGTTCAGATAATCCCAATTTAAGAGTTGGTGCAAGTGGCCCTAACTCAAATCGAAAGCAAATTTTAATTTGTGTCCTAGAGTTTGGTGCAACATGTGTTGATTCTATGATGTTGACCATAATTTTAGTACGTAATAAGGCGAATATTTCAAGGTAAAAAAAACTTTAAATGTGAATAACTTAGTTAATAAACATTTATTGTGTATGATGTACATATTTATTTCATTTATTATTCCATCAATCAATTAACTAATCAGCGTGCAGAGTTGACTCTTAGTACTGAACAGGGCCGCTGTATGATGATTAGAAAATAGATTGATGGAATAATAAATTAATAGGTATTTTTATAATTTTGTTTAAAATTAAAATTTTACGTCTAACCAGACGTTAGTGGTAGTATGTACTTGAGACACACAAGTCTTCAACTTGCTACCATTTTTCTAAACTAGGAGAGGTATGAGTAGTTGTCTACAATAGATGGCGCACAAGTCTACATCAATCTAATGACTATATTCCTTTGACGGATAAAGTCTTTAAACGTTTTTTTAATCAGCGTGGAGAGTTGACCCTGGGTTCGATGATTAGAAAATAGATCAATGGAATAATAAATTAATATTTTTATAATTTTGTTTAAAATAAAAATTTCTGTGCTTATATTTATTTCAGATATATTAACCTCTTTCGCTCCATTGTATCCACGTATGGATATTTTTAAGTATAGCTAAATTTACCACAATATCCACAGTTGGATATTTGTATAAGGGATTTTCCATATAAGTTTTAATCTGGCATAGGGACCTATACCTTGAAAAACTGACTGGAGTGGAAGGAGTTAAGGCCTAACGATATATTATGGTCACAACCACAAATCACTTTTTTTTAATGTAAAATTTAGTCATAGAACTCGACTTTATAGTCCTTATAAAAGTACTAGTGAACCTTACAGGGTTAAAAAAAGAAATATCCACTTTACGGGAATTACCCTTTTCTGAGACCTATTATATCCCGGGGATTATAATAACGAATTAGGGTCTATTATGTAATTGCTTTAATATCGTATCTTATGGGGTTTTATTTTCGTGATCATAGTTATTATGTTGTTGGTATTTCTATATCTATTATTATCTATAATCCACACAGAAATGGGGATTAACATGATCCTTTTTCAGACATGTATCCTCCTAAAGCCCATCTAGTTTTATGATATGACCTAGATAAGGATTTTATGTATAGATTTCACGCACTACTAATTCCAAAATTTGTGTTTTTGTATTGTTTTTTACATTAGTAACCTGGTTTTGGATAATGTTTTGAACCAAAACCAGTACCTTCATTTAAGACGGTACAAAATGTACCTGAAAGTAAATGATTTTGTGATGAAGTTATCTACAGTAACGAAACTAATGATTTTTTATGGCTTTCAGTCATATTACATCTGATTTATGGGATTACTGGATAAGTATTATAGGAATACCAATAAAACTAGTTTTTATTGCTTATTCCATGTTTTAGATGCGGTTTAAAGTCCAAACCAAAACAATAACAATACCTTATTTTGAGAAGCTCTACTCCTCCTATAAATTGCTTCTGGTCAAAAATGGCCTTAGTGTTACACATAGACAAAATAACAAACTAGAATGATTTTTGACCGTCTGCGCATACTTCTGCGTCCCGACTAAATGCGTCCTCCATTTTGATTCTAAATCTCTCTCTCACTTCAGATCTGTGGTTTGAGCTGCCAGGGCTATCCAACCAATCCTCGTCGGTTGCACTTAAACGAAATGGACCGTCTGGTTTGTACCATGCCTTTCCGTCTGTTGCAACGAAGTTATCCTCTTGCTGTGAAATTTGATTCTAAATGTCCAACATAAATTAAAAAAATATATATTTAATGTTGGTAACACTGTGTAAAATTATTTTCTTTGTTAGAGATGTTACTTTTCATCTCATTTCAGTACTAAGTGAAAGTTTCTTGTTGTTGTTTTGTTGCCACAGTTGGTTATATACATGTATGTATATATATGAAAAAACTAAATAAATATGTTAAACCTTACATTTCTTCGCACACACCTCTAACATGAAACTTGAAGTTAACATAACTTTATTTTTTTTGTTTTGTCTTTAAATTTTTTGTTTTCTAGTTAAATCTAATTAGGTATATGCTTCTAGTTTTAGGATCAGTCGACTTACAATACTTTTTTTAAATTGCATGTTAATATTATATTGTTTTTTATTAAAGTAAATAAAAAACATTTTACAGTGTTCATGAATTTAAGAGATAGTTGTGTAATAGTACATAGTAAAGGTATACTATAGTAATTATGTCAAATAACATATCGAGTGAAAAAAAGATTTAAAAAAATGAAAAATCTACCATATTTTAAAAGCGTGCAATGTACCTGGTTTCTAAATTCTGGCTTAGTTTAACAGTTTTTAGTTAAAATATTTTAGGTTTTTTTCATGCTTACATGATGTACGAGTAAAAATAAATGACATGACTACACACTGGAGTGTATGTCCTAGTAGGACAGTCCTACACAGTATTATAAATGAAAAATTATAATCTTCATTGCACTGCCCAAATTCCTATGTAACTTTTTTATGAGCATAATTCATCTCTACAGTAGATGATGATTTAAATTTCCCGGTTCACTTATAATCAAAGTGGCGAATCGTAAATTTGTATATAACCTTGAGATGACAGCTCATCTATGTTCTTTGTCTATGGTGTTATGTAAATTATGATTAACCCAAATTGATGGGACTATCCAGTCGGAAAAAATCGAAATAGCATTTGTAAAGTAAGTTGTAACTTATAAAAATTAAACAGATCCTTTTTGGAAGGAAGTACATATGAATTTTCCATTTAGTAGTTAAGTCATCGCTCTAATGTTAACATGCACAAGTTGATTGAAAACTAATGTTTAGATAAACCTATCTTCCAAATTATATCCCAAACAAACGTCAAAGTTATCATCAGCGGCAGAAACAAGATTGTTGACATCGTCTTCGCGGACGCTCATCCTCCTGTCACAAACACAAACAGCAAAATTAGCATAATGCAAATTTAAATGCTGAATGGGGCCTCTCTCCGAGAATATACACATGCGCCTCGTTGCACATGCACGCTAGAGTGAGGCAAAAAGATTGGATTTTTTACTTGTTTGTTTCGGAAAAATATTGCACTCACAGACAGTATATTTCCAAACCAATGTGCTGCAGTGTACGTGGGCTGATTGACTTGAAATTTGGTGTATGGTTTATTGACTTATAATACCATAATATTACGTTATGTTTAATAATTTAAATTAAAGTTGTATTTTTGGTGCTAGGTTATTTCTATATAATAGCTAAACTTTGAGATTTTTCGTCAATAAAAAAAAAGCCCTGTATATAATTTTAAGTTTGGGCTTAAAACGATCCTACCTACCTACGTAAATAAGATATGAAATAAAAGTGGGTTATTAGAAAGTTGGACTAAAGTTATGTTCCCGGCATAGTATACTATAACTCGAGAAACATTAAAATTATATTTCTCGGAAAACTGATTTCATGTTTTTTTTTATATTTTTCTGATAATCAGTACTACTATAGCTACAAAAACGAGTAATTAGTTTTCAAAGTGGAAAAGCACTGTTGGGCTGTGTTATTAAAACAAGTAAATAATTTTTTAATGATTTAATTTTTTTTATTTTCATTTATTTAATATAAAATATTTTACAATTACAGTTTTCTAATAATTTCAGGCTAGACAAATGCCCGTTTTGTGAAAGAATAAGACTACAAATTAATACTTTACAATAAAAAATACTGATTGGTTTTTTTATTTGTCTATACCACTGATTTTTTTATCAAAATGGTTACCTAAATAGTTACTATGGTCTGTTTCATCAAGCAAGAGAGAAAATTAAAAATCGCATAGTAAATATATTTTCCTACGAGCATGCGGAAAGATCACTCTTTCCGCACGCATATGCGTGTGGAAAGAAAGCCTTTTCCGCACGCATAAGTATTGTCTAATTTCTTAATTGCGTAGTGTTATTCTTGTTATATTTATTCATAATATTATAAAAAATTTTAAATTTTTTACCTGTTAATTGATTTTCTTATTGAAAAATTATAAAAATAAGATTTATTTCGATTTATTTCATAAAATATAAAAGTATATTTTATTTTAACCCTGCTCGAAGGAAAAGTATTGTTCCTAACGCATGCGTATAGAGGCTTTTCCGCACTCGATTGCTTGCCTGAACGACGCATTTCTTCACCTATAGCAATAATAATTTTTTCTCTCCTAGTAGGAGTAAGTTTTATAAACAATTGATTTCTGTCACTTTAGATGTTTAGGTTCTTTGTGCAATTTTTACTAATTAAACCCAAGAAAATAGCTTTAAATAACTTTTTATTTGTTAAATATAATTTATTATAATTATTACCAATTAATACAATCAATAATTAGCTAAATATTATAAAAATTTTTTAAATAACTAAATTTTTAAACTTCAGTTCAAAGTATTTATTTGAGCAAATGCCATTGATCAAATTTTTGCTAAATGCCAAACTAGGCTCCTCAATATGGCTGCGCTACGTGCTATGCCGTATCCGAGTTTGGTTTGATAGTTGGTTGTTTGTTGTGGGTAATCCCGTGGGGGGCAAGGGAAAGTTTTCTTGGAAGTTCATGTATTGGGGTTTTTGAGGTCGCTAAAACTGAATCTTAAAATAATTTTTTTCTAAATCCACCCCCTGAGGGTCGGGGTGTAGTTTACGTGAAAATTGGTATATTGGTGTTTTTAAGATTGCTAAAACTGATTCTAATAATAAAAAATCCATTTCACGCGCGTAGGTAAAAATGTGAAAGCTCTTTTACTGGGCAGTGTATTTTTTCACTACACCCTAATCTACATTCACGGTAGATGGAGATAGTGAATCTCGTGAATAGGTAATTGAAATTTATTGCATTTTATTCCATTTTCGTTTTCGATAGATACACCAACTAGTTATACTATAATAGCATTATGGGATTGTTTGTTCACTAAACAAATAAGTCTCAAAACTCAACTGCAGCACTAGTAATATTAATACAATCTAGTAAGGACAGAAATTTTTAATTTTAAACAAAATTATAAAAATATTAATTTATTATTCCATCAATCTATTTTCTAATCATCGTACAGAGTGATATTGGTAGACTGACAGTTTCGGGCTGCTGGCCCTCTTCAGTACCAAGAGTCAACTCTGCACGCTGATTAAGAAAACGTTTTTAGACTTTACTCGCAAAAGGAATATAGCCATTAGATTGATGTAGACGTGTGCGCCATCTATTTCTAGATGTAGACAACTACTCATACCTCTCCTAATCTGGAGACTTTGAATGGTAGCAAGTTGAAGACTTGTGTGTCTCAAGCACATAGTACCACTAACGGGTGGTTAGACGTAAAATTAGTAAGGACAGAAATTTTTAATTTTAAACAAAATTATAAAAATATTAATTTATTATTCCATCAATCTATTTTCTAATCATCGTACAGAGTGATATTGGTAGACTGACAGTTTCGGGCTGCTGGCCCTCTTCAGTACCAAGAGTCAACTCTGCACGCTGATTAAGAAAACGTTTTTAGACTTTACTCGCAAAAGGAATATAGCCATTAGATTGATGTAGACTTGTGCGCCATCTATTTCTAGATGTAGACAACTACTCATACCTCTCCTAATCTGGAGACTTTGAATGGTAGCAAGTTGAAGACTTGTGTGTCTCAAGCACATAGTACCACTAACGGGTGGTTAGACGTAAAATTAGTAAGGACAGAAATTTTTAATTTTAAACAAAATTATAAAAATATTAATTTATTATTCCATCAATCTATTTTCTAATCATCGTACAGAGTGATATTGGTAGACTGACAGTTTCGGGCTGCTGGCCCTCTTCAGTACCAAGAGTCAACACGCTGATTAAGAAAACGTTTTTAGACTTTACTCGCAAAAGGAATATAGCCATTAGATTGATGTGGAGTTGACTCTTGGTACTGAAGAGGGCCAGCAGCCCGAAACTGTCAGTCTACCAATATCACTCTGTACGATGATTAGAAAATAGATTGATGGAATAATAAATTAATACAATCTAGTTGCATCAAGCAAATAAAATTTACTATTTAATAGTAAACTATGGAATTTTTAATTTTAATCAAAATTAAAAAAAAAAAAAAAAGTTTATTAAATATTCCACTTCGAGCTTCTGGCATTCGTTAATACTAGTCACTAGTTACCCTATACCGTATTTTATTGTGTTAAAGTATATCTATTAATTTGGTTAATTTAAGGTTGGTTTACCCAACAATTAAAACTTAACCAACTACAAATTAACCCAATGAATTAAAATGTAAAAAATAAATATGAAATTTCATTGGTAAATTTTTTATTTTGTGTTAAGGTATATATTTTTATATATTTCCTTTGGATAAGATATGATGAAAAAGCACTTAAACTACATTTCCAAGTTTATTTGTTCATGGGGAAGGTAACAAACAACAGCCCTATTCTAAACCAAAAAAAAAATTTAAAAAAATAAAAAAGCAAATAGTTAAATGGAGAATTTAATAAAATGATGTATCACACGACCCCCTTTCCATTTAAAAAAATGCCCCCTTATGCCGCCCTGCCCACATTTTAGGAGCTGAAAGTATCAAAAATACGCTAAAAGATAGTTTAAGTTGTCTTATTTAAGATGGTTTTCGCAAAATTTGATTATCTATTTAAGTTTTTGAAGAAAATCGTTGGGTAAATAGAGTTGGGACACCCGGTATTTATAGTGATAGTTGATTAGAGGTTGGAATTGGACCAATGAAATGTTAAACTTATTTCTAACATTCCATTTCATTAGTTAAATTTTTAGTTAGTTTAGGCCCAGTTTATCAGTGTACAGTTAAAACTTTATCTAAAAGATAAAATCTCAGTTAAGAGCAAATTCTGGATTTTGGTTGGAGTAGCTATGGTTATTACGTGTCAGCTAAATTTAGCTGCACTTTGATAAACCCAGCCTTAGTGTTAAGGTCGATTCAGGCATAATTATCACTAACTACACTAAACTGAATTAAGAAATTAATAAATTAAGAAAATTAATAACATAACCTCAAATTCTAAAATAAATTTTCTATGGTATGCAACAATTAAGATAAAAGATAAAATATAGCATAAAATAATGATAAAGTCTTAAAATACACCATAGAAAAAGAAGAATTTCTGAAATACACAAACTTTAGTGCAAAGCTTTATAAACAATCCTTATCGAAGTATCAAAATAAAAATGAAGATGGCGACACATCTGTATTTTAAAAATTAGTACATTTTCAGTGTTAAGGAAAAACACAGTAGTTACATAAGAAAATAAAAGGTACTTCTGGAGATAAGTTGGTTTGAAAAGACGATTTTTAGACCCGACAAATATAGTTATAATCGTCCTACGCAATAGATATTTGTTTTTTTTTAACTTATTCAGTCGTATTTACACATACTTATTATGTATTTGGCAGTTACCTTATTGTTGCATACCACGGAAAATTTATAATAGAATTTGAGGTTATGTTTCTTAATTTTCTTAATTTTGAAATTTCTTAATTCAGTCTAGTGTAGTTAGTGATAATTATGCCTGAATCGACCTTTAACTATTGGGTAAACAAAGCTTAAGTTATAATTATTCATGAAAAAGCATTTAGTTAACGATCAAATTAATTATAATCATTAAACAGCGGAAATTGTGAATTTGATGCGTTAACCGTATTAACTTAACACTACAGTATATTGCTTAATTTTATTTTTAAACAGACACTTAAACTATAGAATGAAATGGCAGAGAATATCGTGCTACACGGAAACTTATGTCACAGTAGTTAAACATTTCACAAAGTTACATAAATACTTAAATCCAAGTTTATATTTGACAGCTGTTTGATATCAAATAAATAATATACCTAACAAGGGACCCTTATTATGGGTAAACTCATAGTTTACTAATAAATTATTTCATCGTTATTTCGTTTTGTAGGTAGGTAAATTTTAATTTTACATGATGGGCGTCCTAATTTTACTTTCCACTAAGAAAGTTCTGCATAAGTGAGTAACAAAAGTCTGATTTTTTTATTACTTCTTTTACATTTCTTACCTTGTACGTAAAAAAGTTAATTTCAGCGAGAAAAAAATGCCGCTCTGTCCGACCAAATTTGTAACAACGATAACTTAAGAACGCTTTGAGCTAAAGACTTTTTTTTGACCTAAGCATAGGTTCTTTCCTGAAAATTCCCGAATGGGATTATTTTTGGTAAAAATTGCTGTGGAGGGGAAAGGGGAAATCTAGTCTAGTCTGAAGCAAATTCTTAGTCCTCTGTCAGAGCTGACTTTTAAAATGATTGAGTTCACAAACCAACATACATTTATTTCTTAATGGTTGTCAACAGTTTTACAGATTTCCTTCTAAACTTGTGTTTTACAGTGCGCATCCAGAGAGCCTTTAATGACAGTGATATTAAATGTCCCTAAAATATTGACATTAATGTTAAATATTCCTAAAATATTGACAATTTTAATAAATTTTTAAGGATCACTTTACCTAGTTGCTAAAAGCTTGTTGATTTAAATTTCATAAAAAATTTGACATTATAATGATGTCTGTTTCATTTTTATTAACTTTTAATGGATAAAAGAAGTTTAATAAGCAAAAAATTGTAATAAGAGAAAAGAAAATTCGGAAAACATGAAGAATTTGTAGGAATAAAAAAAAACTAAGAATAACTGTTTCACCAATAATTTAGATTTTGTATGTTCAAAGAAGTCCTTAGCACATGCTTAATGGTTATTTGGGACTCCCATGGCTTTCTGGAGTAATTATTTCCTTTGACAGCAAATTTGAATGAAAACTGTGAATTTTTCCCGATAATTTGAAGAATCATAATATGATTATCATATGTAATTCGGTTATTTTTTAACGATTTATAATATGTCAAACCAACTTTTATATTTTTTTTTTTCATCGCAAATTGATAAATTGCTTTATTACTTATCTTAATATTTTTATTGGCATATTCTTTAATTCGGTTATTTTAATTAGATTATCAACTGCTAAACTAAAACCTGTTTGTCTATTTTTAAATTGCAAATTATAGTTCTGTCAATAGTTTAGTCACTTACTTCAGTACTGACTATCGCGGTACTGCGCTAGGCTTGCAAGCATGTTCATAAAAGTCAACCTATAATAACTGTCATTTTATAAAAAGAATATTTTGAGGTATTTTTTTGGTAAATAATAAATTAATAACAATAATTATAAATAGTAGATAATATATTCATATTTAATTATTAATTAGTTTTAGGTGTGAAATCTTGTTGTAAAAGAGAAATACTGAAAAACAAAATACTACAGTGATTCTCACTAGATTTTTCTACAGTAGAAAATTCCCAATGTAGCTATAATATGATTAGACAGAAATAAACACGTTGCCAGAAATATTGTTAAATGATTGGTTGATAAAAACGTTAAAAAATAATCTAATTACTAAATAACAATTTAATGGAACTCCAAAAAGGTAATAAGTAGTCATAGAAAATATTGCATATGTATTTGACCGGCTTTCCAACAAATATTGATTTGCCCTATGGCAAGGAGAATGTTTCAACGTATGGATAGAAAAGGCCAAAACTACAGGAGCTCACAGTGAAAATTTAACTGCAATCTCGTTATTATTACTTTCATATTTTTTATATTTTCTTAAAACTGACAATCTTTTACACACCTCAAAAGTTTTGCTAAATGAAGCTGAAGCGAAACTTTTTTTGTCCAATTTTAATCGTTTTTATGTTATAAAAATTATTTCTATATTTTTTATATTTTTCTATATGTTTTAATCTTGTAAAATTATATTTGATATAGACATTACTAAAAAAATTAGGCGTACTAGAAAAAATTGGACAAATGATAATCATTACGTGTGTAACCAGTGATCAATCATTATTATGTATATTTTTCACATTCTTTTATAATTTTATACGTAGTTATTGCGTATAGTATTACATGTAAAAATTACTTAATAATGCTTGATCATAGGTTAAAACGTTAAGGACTGTAAAATTTACAATTTTTTGTGCGTCATCCCTGTATTTTTAGCTCAGACACAAACCATTTTCTTTTAGTTGGCCTACAAACCAAATATTTACAGTTATCTATTGACTGACAAATGACATTTGATAAATGTCAATAGTGGCGCCATCTGGATGCGCAATTAGCGTAATTTACAACTATTGACAACATTCAAGATCTAAGTCTATGGTGGTCTGTGATTGAGTTCTTCATCCCAAACTAAATGTTGCGCAGTGCGCACTTGTTAAATCTGCGATGTTATAGAAGGAAAATTATAATCTGACGTCCCAATACTTTTCCATTATAATTTATAATTAGCACCTACTACAATTTATAATAGAGTATTTTTACGGTGTAGAATGTATTTAGTTAAAAGGGTGGTGTCTGGATTACTCATCGTTGAACAAAAACAAAAAATACTAGCATTATGTCACGTGGATCCTGTAAGGCACGTCAAAAAGGCGCGGCTCAAGCCTACTAGCTCGTAAATACACAAAACAAGCCTTAAATATGTAAAATGCTTCAACTTTTGTAATATACTCTAAACACTGCAAATAATAGGTACTGTATTCTTATAATATGCATAATGTTTAATTTTTTTTGCATAGTAGGGGTATATCTCCTGGAAAGGGACACTTTTTTTAAAACGGCTTACAAAATTTTATTTTTTATCTTTTATTACGTATTTTTTGTTTTTATCATATTTAGAAGTAAAAGAACACAGTTCACACTAATAAAACAGTTTATTGGTGTCAACTAAATATTACGTTGCGAAAAATAAATTTTATTTCTGTCAAATAAATTATTTTGTTTCCATTAATAAATCATTTTGTTTTTAAAATATTTGTTACGTGAACTAAATATTTATTTGACTCAAATAAAATTTTTTAGTCACAACCAAATAATTTAATTGGCCATATCCAAATAAATCCTTTTTATCAGTGCAAGTGTTAAACCTGAATAATATGTTTTTTACTAAAACACTGCTAAAAAATTAATTAGACCTTATTTTTTTACCATAACTATAGGCAAAAAAAAACACTCTATATATATTTTACCAAAACACTGCTAAAAAATTAATTAGACCTTATTTTTTTACCATAACTATAGGCAAAAAAAAACACTCTATATCCCAAAAAAGTGAGCTGATCGAGAAAAACAGAAAAAGGTTCTGAAATCGGCGCATCAAATATATCCAGACGCAACTAAAAGGTCTCCGGCAAATAAAAAAAAATATTTTTTTGTAGAGCAGTGCAATTTATTTTCTTATAATTCGAAAACCTTAACTCAAGGTGATTCTGCATCAAAAAATATCAAAAAAAGTTCCTATAAAGGTTGAGCCTTAAGGGAGCTACAGCCCTTTAAAATAGTAATAAAAATAAGGTTGTTAATTAATAACTCTGGTACCCTTTAATCTAGAGCGACGAGCTTTTGCATGGATACTAGTATTAATAAGGGCAATAAGTTTGTGTGTTTTTTTTATAATTTATCCAGAGGCATCCTTAGACGGAAAAATGTATTAGGCTTAACACATTTTTGCACCAAAATTATTTACTTTTTTTTGATTTTTTGTAAAAAAATATGGATTCCTTGAGTAAAAATACATAAAATCATATAGTGTAATACTGTAGGAGCAACCGTTAAAAAAATGCAATTAAGAGGAAGTAATATTTTGTGCCACCAAAAACGTTCCTTTTTAAAAGGCTATCACTCCTTTAATATTGAATTTAGGTGGTTTGGTGAAGGATACTTTTTTTTCAGTTTTAAATGAAGAATCACCCTGCAGCATTAAAATTTGATTGATGCTCTTATTTGTTCCCCATTCAATATGTCATCTTCGAAGGGCCGTAGCTCCCTTAGGGCTCATTTCCGGACCACCCATTATGAAACCTTTTTTTCATATTTTTGGATGTAGAACCATCTTTTAAAATTTGGCATGGTAATAACTGATCACCTGTATAAATTAGATACTAACCGATTGAATTTTGTGCGTAGCACTAAGATTTGCGTGACTGTTAAAAATTGTATGAGAATGAAACCGACTCTAGTCTTAGATCTACGAAGAGTAGGTATAATTACGAGACCAAAACGACACTATTGTTCCGTTTAAACTATAACACTCGATAAGCTTAATTCCGATAGGATGAATAAAAAAGAAAACACAATAGTAACGCTGAACAAATAAGTAAATCCACTAAAGAGCTGAACATTTGTCAAATAGGCTTAGGTGATCAAAATAAACATAAGTCACTTCAATATATCGACGGTGACAAGTTAGAACGTCACAAAATTTTAAAACTAATCGCTGGGGGATTATAAACTCTCAATGGCAAGCACCGCGCGTGGACGCATATGTGGACCTTAAAGTCGGATTAAAACCTTTTTCTAATAATTTTAATAAAAATTTAAATTAAACTAGTTTACAATAATATTATTCGACAGTTTTTTTTGCATTTTCTAGAATAAACTCCGCGTAGAATCTATCTGAGTTGATGTTTATTTGTTTTTTGTTGTATGGTTGGTAGAATAAATGTAATTCCATATGTAAGGTTGATATTAAGTTTCAAATTCATTGTCAATACAAACATTATTTTGACGTTTAAAAAAAAATCCAAATAATTATTAAAAAGCAAGAAGAAATTACAAGAAAAATCTTTAAAAAGTAAACTGAAGTATCAATCTCCAACTGTTTTGTAAAAATTAAGCAATATAATACACTGCTCAATAAGGGTTTCACAGTAAACGATGTGAAATTTTTTTTTTGGGCGAATTAAGAAAATACTGTTCATAATTTTATTTAAGAAACATAATTCAAGCTCAGGTAGGATAAAATTTTATTTTAATAGCATATTATAAATAAAAAAAACTTTTATTATAACTTTTCACAAAGGACATGGCACAATTTATAGGGAATTTTGGCCCTCGGTGAAATTCGATAAATTTTTTATAGGTTTTAGTTTATACTTTTTTAAAAGGAATTAGGAACGTTTAAGGCACTTTGTATGTACAGTTTTTTTTCTATAAGGAAAATAAAAAAATATTTTTGCCCTACATTCCTCATAAAAATATTTTTCTAGTAGGCATTGTTTCGTATGACAACTTGTCAGTGAAGGATATTCTGACGTATTTTTGAAGTTTTTTAGACTAAATTGTCAGTTTTATTGGGAAAAAGTAATGAAATACATATTGAAATTGGACAGAATAATTAAATAAGATGAAGAAAAGTGCAACAGAAATACTTCTTAAGGACTAAATTAGTGAAATACGTGAAATAAGTTATTTGCTAACCTGGTAAAAAGTACTAAAACGTATATAAAATTGAACTAAAGAATGAAATAAGAAGAAAAGCAGAATAGAAATACGTTTTAAGGGAATCGTTTGTAAAATAATAAGCGATTTTAATGCCGAAAGTGTATCCCTTATTTTTTGTACGGCAAAAAAAAACAATTATTTCCAAAATTCTACATAGAAGAAATTGAATATGTGTTTTTGTAATATAATGTACCCATGTTAAAACTCCAGAACTTAATAAAATAATAAAATAAGAAGTAAAACAGAACAGAAAAACTAAGTTGAAAGTGAAATACTGTGTTTCTGCATAGAATAAATTATCCAATATAACTATCATACCGAGGGCTTCATAACAGGGCTGTATCAACCGTGTTAACATGTAGCAGATATGCCCCTTTGCTATGAAGCCCTCGATATGATTTAAAATTTAAAATATGAACACTAAAAAAAAGGATCAATGAATCAAGAAAATGCATCTTTCGATTATATTTTAAGCCAAATTCTCTTATTTTTGGACTAGCATTTCTTATGAACCTAATAACTGGCGCGGGTCTTTGAATGGAAATCCGCGCTCTTCATTTAAGATGTTAGCCTTAAAATAAGAGAATATGGTGTTGTACTTATCAAAAGACATGTGTCCTTGATTCAATTCTTTTTCACAGTATTACATTAGGACATTTTTATAAAAAAATAAATAAAATGTTTTCATTTCCTCCCATTCGGGGCATCTGCTGTTGACCACCTTGACGGTTGCATACAAAGCAATTTACTTGAAAAAAGGCTCTAAAAGCCATGCTAAATTAATTTTATATTACTAATAATATATAAAAAAATTGACAGACATCAGTTTGACTTACACCAATCAAGCTTTTTTCTTAATCATTAAGCTAATTAAACTTATTTTTATGAGGAGTTTGGGGCAAAAATATTTTTTTATTTTCGTTATAGAAAAAAAACTGTACATACAAAGTGCTTGAAACGTTCCTAGTTCCTTTTTAAAAAGCATAAACTAAAACATATAAAAAATTTAGCGAATTTCACCGAGGGCCAAAGTTCCCTATAAATTGTGCCATGTCCTTTACACTTTTTAAAAACTTTCTATTATTATTTGTGAGACGTAACATGGCAGTTATTTTAATCTAAATGTCAAAAATTATCAGAAGCACAATGCGTAATAAAAATATCACTAAAAGTCATTTTTAAACCAATAATCATAGCTTCCTTGGTTCAATTTGTTACTCAGATAATGCGGCGAGTTTGGGTATTTTGCTTCCAAATTCCAAACTTGGTTTCGGATAAAAAACAAACATGTGTTGCTGAAATTCCTTAAACGAGCCACATATATTTGTACAAACATTAAACAATTTATTCTATAAAAGCTCCAAAACCCCTTTAACGGCGAGTAATTTTTCTGAATATCTCTCCTGTCAGACGCAAATCAATGTATTTTTAAATTTGTGTATTTTAGCAAACACTAAGGGTATACAATTTTTTATGTTAAAAAACATGTTAAAACTTAGTTATTTAGTTAGTTATTTAGAAATTGATAGTTTGAATAAAAATTCTGATAACTACAGGGCTTTTTAGAACCATTGGCCTCGTGGCTACCTCCTCCTTGCTGAAAATGCCAGAATGCCAGGATTTCTTAAGGTTCCTTTGGATTTTATTGGTTTTTTATGTTTATCTGAAAAAGTTTCATTGGACTTAATTCAAATTTTTAAAAAGCGTCGCCCTGTTTACTATTTACTATTTTTGGCCTGCCACCGTCGAATAAAAATAAATCGTTTGTCTCGAAAAAGTGCATAGTCACGCGCCGAGTTAACCGAAGAATCCTGCATGTAAGGAATTGCGGCCTACTTTAATCTATCTAATACGCGGCGGGATATCCTTGAACAAGACACATCTTTTAAGCGATCTCTTCTCGCAAGACGGCAAACAGCAGGAAAGTAGCAGGCCAAACAGCGTCTAATATGCACGCACACACTGCTAACCCACATTCCCCTGCAAGAATTGTACCGGGGTTAATTAAAAAGTTATGATTTGGCTGTTTGCTGTTAGACCACAGAATAGGTAGGCCGTGTAGGTTAAGTAGGTACCTAATAGTCCGGGAGCCCACGCCTAGTAGTTTTTTTTTTATTACCTCACTGTTGAGACAGTCTCAATGTCAAGTCAAACAACGTCTTACACAAGAAAATTCTCGGTAGCGGGGCGTTTTTCTTTTTGGGAGTCCAAACCCTTAACTTTAGGGCGTCCGACAACGGTATTGCCAGAAAATTTTTGTCGGACAAGGTTACCATATGATTTTAAATATTTTTATTTATTTTTATTTTTATTTTATACGATCCTGAAAAAATCAGCTGTGAGGCGCTAAATATTATGGCATCATAACTAACCTAACATGACGTTATAACATTTAGCACCTCACAGCTAGTTTTTTCAGGATCGTTTAAAAAAATTTTTGGGCAATACTATTGTCGGAACCCCTAATGTTAAGGGTTGGTCCCAGAAAAAAAAACTCCCCGCTACCCAGCATTTTCTAATGTAAGAAGTTGTTTGACTGGACATAAAGAACACATATACAAAGTACCACGGTGTGGTAATAAAAAAAATCTACTGGGCGTGGGCTCCCGGACTATAATATCTGGTGAAACGAACGCACAAAAAAAAACTAGGTTTAAACCAACAATACTGTATTTTATATGGTTAATTTAACCATATGTTATAGTCAATTCAACATTTAATTTTAAGGAAAAATACAGTTAATTTAATCGTGTTATGTTTAAATTAACTACACCATAGTTGAATTAACCATTACATAATATATAATATATATATATATATATATATATATATATATATATATATATATATATATATATATATATTTTGAAAACATTAACATAGGCCTCTCTTCCTCTCTTTTCTTGACAGTAGTACAGACAGCAATTTCATATTCTTAATAAAAATCTAGGGGGACTCAGCCACCAGGGTAAAAAAAGAAAAAATACCTTCATGAAAAAAAGAAACTTGGCGCCCCAAAAATTACCTTTAGGAAAAAAAGCTTTGTCCCTGACGGTTTCTACCAAACTTGGCGCCCCTGTATAAAATTATATTGGCGCCCAACCCAAAAAAAAATACTAGAGGGGCTCAAAACAATGCCAGGGGGGGCTTAGCCCCCCTGACCCCCCCCTCCCCCTAGTTACGGCCTTGTTCTTAGTAAAAGTATTTCAACTATTTGGGTATACTATTTAATGAAAACTTTCTATAAATAGGTAAATAAAAAAATCTTCTACGCCTCGTAAATAATAGTAAATAATGCAACTCTCTCGTTTTGCGAAATGAAAAGGGAAATTGAAAATTAAAAAAACATCGTTTTGCGCTGTTAAATATTTAATTTTAATAAAAATTGTAGGAGGTTTACGACTTGTTCTGTAGGTGTTCTCATCATTCGTAAAATAAACGAATGTCTATAATTGAATTAAAATTAAAAGTACAAATACTACACCTGTAATGATTTATCCTTGAAAAATTATGAAACTTGCAAACAGAATGCAATTATTTAGTTCCAAACTTATAAACATGCTTTGCTGTTTATTTTATACTCTTCATAAGTTTATTTATTTCTTTAATAAAAGCAATTACAGACTCTATCAACGAACTAATAACTCTTTTTTCTAGAATACGCATACCGTTAAAATAAAGTATCGCCAACATCTCGGTTTATTTGTAAACAAATAGTAGGTATATTCAGGCCTGAACAATAACAATTACCAGTAACAGGCATTGTTGTCTGTTAGAACAAAGATGTGCGAGAAGACAGACGAATGTTTATGTTGCCGACGTTTTTGTCAGTTTTAACGAATGAAATGCCTATTCTAGAGAGAAGAGTTATTAGTTCGTTGGACTCTATAAAGCCATAAATAAACTCTTAGCCGGTGTTAGGGGTTCTCCATTAATAGTATTATCAAAAAAATATATGGAAATAATTATTTTTGTGTCGGAAAAAACGACTATTGAACGGTTTTGGAATATTTGACTAGTGAGACGTGCAAAGCTTATATTGGTTTCGCTTTTAACATATTTTCTATAACCATAAATCATAATCCACCAGAAATAATTGTTTTTCGTTATATTTAGTTTCGTAACTACCTATAATGCATGCTACAGTTGCGTGCTCCCTTCGATAAACGTTTATAAATATAAATTTTATAATTTACATATAATACTCTATATACTCTATTTCATTTCATTATTAGTAACTATTTAGTACTTTTTATTTTTATGATTCGTGCTAATATTAGTTTTTTTGACTAATGTTTCAATCATGGTATCAATTTTGAAGTTTTTCAAAATAATTTATCTCTTGTCACTGTCAGAAATAAATTTCGTATTTTGTTTTTTATATATACTCCCATAAATTTTATATAAGCCAACAAAGTAATATAATTTAGTGATACAATAAATAAGTTTATAATAAATAAGTGATGAATAAGTGGTAATAAATTATGGTAGATATTTAACAGCATATACAGACTTCTAAGGTATTTTCCAATCATGCTTTAGAATACTGTTGTAAATTTTTTGCCACTTTCTTAGTTACATTTGGGCAAATCCTCAGAACATACATTTTATCATATTTTTATTAATAATTATAAAAAAATTCCAAAAGTTTATATTCTACTGAATGATATGACATAAAAATATAACCTATTTTTTCAAGACATATACGATACTTCAAACTTACGCAAAATGCCGTTTTCCAACAGAAGATCTACTTACAAAGCTAAACTAAACCTAGTAACTTTTTTAGTTACTAATAATGAAATTAAATATTGTATATAATACAAATATAATAGCGATTGGATAAATTTTGTTTTCTTATACCTATATTCACAATATATTATATTTTTTACCTTTCTCCCGGATGACTGGGAAGACTATAAATAATAATTTCTTACTTAAACTTCACGATTGTATATATTTTTTTATAGGTAAATAAGTTAGTAGTTCTTAATCGTAATACTATTTTAATAATGAAAAATTAAAACTTAGTATTAAAACTAATAATTTAATTTAAAATAAATATATTTATAAAACACACCGCCACTAAACAAAACTTTAGTTTAAAAAGATTTTCAAAGAGATTTGTGTTGATCTTGAAAGCTGAAGGTGGGCAGTTTAGAGTTTACAGTTTATAGTAATCTGGTCCTGTTCACAAGAGAAAGGTAAAAGTTTCTTAGAAGAGTACTCCATCAAACATAAAACAGTTTCAGATTAATCCGTAACACGGTCTTAAGGGAAGGTTAAAGTATTACTGTACGCAAAATTTGGCCATTTTTGACCCCCACCCCCCATATAACGCGGCGTAACATTTTCAAGACCCCCCTCCCATTTTTTTTACAAAAAGTAAATAAATTGAATGGAATTTTGCTTTAAGGTTTAAACTGGTTTTTAACCGGTTATTGCTTCCGTGTTTTAACCAAAAACCGGTTTAGGTAATTTCCGCAACCGGTTAAACGAAAACTGGTTATTGCCATGGTTTTCCATCTCTCTTTTTTTTTTGTTTAGAGGATTTACTGAAGGCCGTGTGCAATAAAATGAACAACGAATCCGTATCTTAGGCCTAGGTAATTGTTAAAGACTTGATCCAATAAACATTTTATTTATACTTTTATTTATTTATTTTTTACTTTTTATTATATATTCTATATGCTGAGTCACATTTATCACGAGTATTGAATATCAATCGCATACGCGTTGTTGTCAGGTTTACGATAACATAAAATTGTTAAAAAATATTCTTTTTGTTTAACAAATAAACTTGGTAAACACTTTTTCATATTTCTTTATTATTTTGCACCAAAACTCACCTTTAAAACTCTCTCTTTCTACAATAAACTAAAGGCTAAACAAGCAAATTTCAAATCTATCAGATCGGACTAAATTTATTTTTATTTAATGGATTCTAATAATTATTCTTAATAAAATTATCTAACTAAAACAAAACGAGCTAAGCGCCAAATAAGGGCTCATCAAAGTGGCTTATTTAGCAGCTCTTATTTGGCGCTTAGCCCGTTTTGTTTTAGTTAAATCATTTTAATATTATGAATAACTATTATAATGCATTACATCAAAATAAACTCAGTCGGACTGATATAATTTTAATATTTTTCTTTACCGTTTGACTCACATTTATGGTAGAAATTTGTAAATTTTATTGTTAGGGGCAACTTTGGTGGATTTTCGGCACGGGTGAGAATCTTTTGATCTTTTTAAAGTTTGGCACATAATTTTTTATGCTTAAAAGGAAAAAAAAAAGATTTCAAGCCATTTAAATTTTTCACATAATTTTAATCCACAATTTTCAATATTTTTTACGATTTTTAGGGGCCGAGTTAGGACCCTTAGAGTATATTGATTAATCTGATATGTTTATAATTTTCTTAAATGAAAAATTTAAGATAATAAAACAATATAAGGTCCACCCTAGTGTTGCATACACTATGTTTTTATAACTATACCAGGAATAAGAATAAAAAAATAAAGGAATTTCTATCAAACCTTTTTTTATTTGCTGAATTCAAATTATGTTCTCGCAAAAACTAAACAACGTTTGTTTTATGATTGAAATACCGCAGTATCTTCTTAAATAAATAACTGTTATCAGAAAATGGATTGGTTTTCAATTTCCGAGTTTACTTTAGAGCATATTGTCTGTTACACATTCTGATAAAAAAAAGTAAACAAATATTGTCAATATTATATTGCATGGATGATAAAATCCAATAAATTAATATGGAGACGATAACACTGATGGATTATTTCAAATAGTTCAGGGCCGTAACTAGGGGCTAAGCCACCCCTGGCCTTGGTTTGAGGCCCCCTGGCGTTTTCGCTGCCCCCCTTGTATTCTTTAAGTCACTAACCTTTGGGCGCCAATTTTTTTTGCAGGGGCGCCAAATTTGGTAGAAACCGTTTGGACTTTTTTTTCTTAAAGGTAATTTTTGGGGCGCCAGTTTTTCTATGAAGGTTGAAGGGGGCTCCAAGTTTGGTAGAAACCGTCAGAGACAAAGTTTTTTTCTTGAAGGTAATATAGTAATATGGGGCGCCAATTTTCTTTTGCCAAGTTTTGTTGGTTGAAACTTCAGGGGAAAAGCTTTTTTCTTGAAGGTAATTTTTGGGGCGCCAATTTTTTTTTTGTAAGGGCGCCAAGTTGAGTAGAAGTGGCCAGGGACAAAGCTTTTTTTCGTGAAGGTATTTTTTTGTAGGGGCGCCAAGTTTTGGTTGGAACCGTCAGGGACAAACCTCTTTTTTTTGAGGGTGCCACCCTGGTGGCTGAGCCCCCCTAGATTTCTGGTTACGGCCCTGGAATAGGTACATATTTTATTTTCAATTCAATGGTTGCATAAATAATAAACGCAAGGATGTTCTCTTTAAAATTTGTTTATTTCCTTTACGTATAATAAAAGGAAAACAGTCGATTTAAAAAAAATATAAGCGATAGATTTTTTAATTTGGTTAATTTAATAATTAAACAAGGAATGTTTTTCAATTTTTTTTTTTCGATTTTATTTTAATTTTTTTTTTATTTTTTTATATGAACTGTAGGGAAAAGTTACCTTATTAAGAACTGCATTTTTTTTGTAAAATTTGAATAAAAAGCATCAGGCACAAAAAGACTAGGAGTGTAAAGAAATATATAATTCCAGTCAGAGAAATGTAATCTTACTTCATTATTGTTCCAAAAGAATTGTTTATTCTTTAAGCAAACAAACGTAAATTAGAAATTTCTAAAAATAAATTAACTTCTAACAAGATTTTAGATTTACTATTTTATGGAGTGTTTTGCTTTGTAAGCAATGACAAACAAAATGTTAGAGATCATTTATTTTATTTGCTGAACCAACAGTTGTGTGAATTCACAAAACCCCTAACTGGTAATTTGAATACAGGAAAACATAGGTAATATTACAGTTTCTGTTAGTGTAAATTCTGTTTTAGTTGGGTATATAGTAATTTCCTCGGATTTTTAGCGCAAAAAATTAGTTTGGAACAATCTTGAAAAATACTGGAGATAATTGATTTTCTATCAGTCTAAGTATTCCACTTTAATCCAAAAAAATTGATTTGATAAATACTTCCCTCACAGAAATTTTTAATTATTACTGAATTTCAGTAATTTATTACATATGGCTAGTAATTCCGCAGTAATTCCTTACTTATGACCATTAATAAATAAAGTTTATTACTTAAGTAATAATTCCTATTGAGCAGTAATTTATTACAGACGTCAGTAGTTTTATTTTATTACACTAATATTTAATTACTCATGGCTAATAATTATGTACTAATAATTAATTACTTAGGTAAATAATTATTTACTTAGAAAAATTCTAAAATTCTTTATTACTTTGACATGTTTTTGTGTAATTAATTTTGTGATTTTTGTAATTTGTAAACTTTATGTGATATTTTCATTTTTAAAACTCCACCACAGGAAAATTGAGTTTTAACCACTTATTAATTATTATTATAATAATAATTTTTAAAAATTCTCACTAATAATTACACTACTTATAAATTGTCAAATAATTAATTACTGCCAATAATAAATTACTAGTAGTAGTAATTCAAACTAGTGATAAATTGACAAGTAATAAATTACTGCCTATAATTAATTTATAGTATAATTGTTATTATATCTTACCAATACAAGCGCAGTTGTGATAGATACAAATAAAATATAATAAGTACAATAAATATAAAATTCTTCATCTGTGGACGAAATAGAAAAGACTTAACTAATTCTCAATAAGTCTTGGCAAGTAAGTTAGTAATTATTACACTAGTAATAAATTGTCAAATAATGTATTACTGACAATAAAAAAATACTAGTAGTAATAATTCAAAACTAGTAATAAATTGAAAAGTAATAAATTATTTCCTATAATAAATTTCTAGTAGTGACAATTAAAACTAGCAATAATTTGGCAAATAATTAGTTTTTGCCAATAATAATTTTATATTACCTAATAATAAATTACTTAAATAATAAATCATTCGCAGTAATTACTTGCCAATTTATTAATAGTTTTACAGCCAGTAATAATTACTAAAATATTTCTGTGAGGGTTAACATACTTGCGGATACACAAACTTTCTTTGCTACATGATCTGCATATTGCGCACTTGTTTTTAGTAATCATTTCTCTGTGTGCATACCTTACTTGTAGGCCTCCAAGTTATAAGTTGGCTAAATAAAAAAATTCAACTATAGGGAAAAAACGCAGTACAAGCTTTGTGCCCTAAGACAATCAGAAATGTACAAAACTGTAAAGTTAAACCCTCGTAATTAGGTAGTTTAAACTATTGTTATCATATTTTTTTGTAATAAATGCTACATTTTTAATTATACTACAATAAAATGCAAATAATGCAACATAACCTCGTCATTTTGTAAATATTTTTTTCCATAAATAAAACTACGTCTATAAAAACTATAAAAAAACGTTTTACACGTGGTACCACTTCACTAGAACCGTTGATAATAATACAATTACCTGACGTGTTTAACCGAGTGGTACCGAATATTTATCACTGACTTTTGTTATCGGATACGAAACGAGTCGAGCACACCCACCGAGTACAGGAAATACCCCTCGCACCCTCGCCAAATAAATAGTATAGGCTGGACCAAAAAGAGAAGTTTTCATCAAGTTGTCATACAGGAGCCTAAAATTATATTTTATATATTCCCCCTGAGGGGGGAATTTTTGTATTATGAGATTTACTTTCAGCAACCTCAAAACTCCCTATTTACCAACTTTCACAAAAACTACCCCCCACCTCTTAGGGGGTGGAATTGAAAAAGTGTTATCAGTTTCGTCGTCTCAAAAATAAAAACAATTTTGACGAAAATATTGGAAATATTTTAAAATATTTACCCGTTCACCCCCGTGGGGGTGGAGTTAGAAATTTTTTATTATCATATTCGATTTTAGCAACCTCAAAAACTCCTATATAGCAATTTTCAATTTTTTGTGAAAAATTATTGTATTTACCCCATTTGCATCTTACCCCCACCCCAATGTTTACCAAAAACAATCCCGAGCGAGAACTTTTGGTAACATACCTGTATGCCGAATTTCAAGTCTATAGCTTAAAGCGTTCTTAAGTTATCGTGGATACAAGATTTTCCGGACAGAACGATCGACCGACCGATCGACCGATAATTTTTTTTTGTGCTTGAAATTGATTTATATCGACATAAAACGACATAAAACGTTACAAAACGCAAAAATACGCAAAAAAAATTGAAAATTTTAGCTCCGAAATTTTGAAAATTTTCAAAATGAGAAAGCAATACATCTTTGGCCTGCAAAAACACATTTGGTTCACTGTTTGATAGGCAACTTTATACAAGGCGTCCTTCACTTAAAGGAAGCCTTGATAATACACATTTTGTTTAATCTCAATGGCTTTGACTAAATTTAGTCCCTAATATTTATATTTAGTCCGAATACCAATTTGACATTTTAGTCCAGTAAAGTCACTTTAGTACGCTACTAAATATTAAGTCCCTATGGTGTAAACTAAGCCAACAACTTGGCAGTAACATATAATATAAATTATTTTTTGCACGACCAAGACTAAAACCTAATTTTACCCTTTCATTTTCGGGACTAAACTTGCCGTTTTTCTCCCTAGGGAATAAAAATCACGGTAACCTTGATAATATTAAAATATTATACTTACTATGTGCTTTGCTGGTTCAAAAATTAGGTTTGGTGGTGTTTTGTAATAAATTAGCGATTCAAAACAATTTATTTGATTTTAACAAAGAAAACCTTTAAAAATAACATTGTTATAACAATTTATCATCTTCGTCCATTTTTTTGACGTTTGTGTCAACCAAATTAAAAAATAATTGAAATCGCGATAGCCATGAAACTGACTTTTCGCAATTTACAGGCATCTTGATTAAATTACGAAAATAAAACAACCGATTTTGGACGCGTGGTTTTTAATTTTTTATTTTATCTACCTAAATTATTTTTGGTCCTGCAAAAAATAGTGTATATACCTCAGGACTAAACTTGGCTGTTTTAGTCCCTTGCATTTCTGTTTCCCTCGCTCGCTACGCTCGCTTAGGAAACACTGATACAGCGGGACTAAAACAGCCAGTTTAGTCCCTTGGTATATAAATAAATATTTTCTCTCAGTTTAATGCATTTTTACTCTCAATTTTAAGGCATTACAAACATTGTGTAAACCATTCATGGTCATGACCACGGGGGTATGCAAAAATTAGAATTAAGAAAAAACTCTTTTTTTTTCAATAGACACTTTAAACTATGGTTCACCAAGCGGAATATCATGTCGCCGCTGTTAATACTCAGTGTCATATTCCATGACTCAAGGAGAAGGACTTAATTTTTTTTTAATTGTTTCTCTTTTCAAAAAACGAATAGTTAATAGAAAAATATTGTTTTTTTTATTAATTATTCGTTTTTTGAAAAGGGAAACAATTTAAAAAAAAAAATAACTTTCTCTATGAGTCATGGAACATGACCAAGTGACTCGCTGAGTGTTAACAGCGTCGACATGACATTCCGCTTGGTGAACAATAGTTTAAAGTGTCTATTTACTTGAAAAAATAGTTTGTTAAAATTCTAATTTTTGCATGCCCCCGGTAATGGCTACTTCGATCCGACCCGTGGTCATGACCAATACTACTTCTTTGCTGCGGGTGCCTTTTTGCATCCAGCTAAGACGTTCTATCAGGCCTTGGCATAACTTTGAACACTAAAAATATGTAAGTCGAAAATTAAAATAAATTCATTAACTCGTGTTGTGACGTTTTAATTATAAGTGCTTTATTTTGATTCAGAACGTTCATGTTAATCAAAATTGACTATTTATACTACAAACATTATAGTTTAGATACTTTGGCTGTTAAGCAATGTTGTATACTATGTTTATTAAGTAGTATTAATATATTAAAAAACAAAGTCGCACGTCGAATTGAAAATACGCTTGACCATATTAAAGATGCTTAAACCCAGTGTACTTGTTTAATAATCCCTTTTAAATTTTTATTTAAATTAATAGGCATGTACTTCTTTGAGCAAAGTTTTATCTTAATTGTCTTTTTCCAATGTCCTGTCAGTTCCGGTTTTTCTAGAAACCACTTTTTTTTAATGGGTTACCCTGTATAGTTTAGTTTTGCTGTAATAACATTGTGTTTAAGTTTAAAACTTATCTATCCACCGTAGTTCTGTTATACATACAGTACGTAAATTATATAGTTATCGATATTACAGTTATTATTAGGTATCGATATATCGGTTTTGTAATGCTTACTAAGTATAAGGGTATAAATGGTGCACAAACCAAACTTGAGGGGGTGAATTTCATCTGGGTAGATTAGTTTTATTTATTTTTAGAAAAAATTTTTTTTTTGTTTTTACTTATTAAGTTAAGTATTTTTTTTCCATCCTAGGTGGAACTAGGAGAGGCTAGAAGCGCTTAGCCCCTTCAGATAAAATTTTGCCTCCTCGACGATTTTAGTGTATGTTTTATTTTTAATTCTTTCCTGGAAAATTTTAATATATTTACGTAAAGGATGGCTGTAGCCTCCTCCCCAGATTTAAATGCTAGTTACGTCTGTGTTTTCCATACTTATTTTCCTTAAGCTCATTTTTTTTAAGTAGGCTAGACCCGTAAGTTATAGCTCGACTAAAGCTTAGGCTGGCTCTATACGGCCCTGTAATCCCAATAAACAATTGTCTCGTGCCTATAAGCCACTTTACACGGAGCAATTTGTGTGCAAGTTTGATGCTATGCAAGTTTGTTGCAAGAATGATTCAGTCACTGCGCATGCCTTCAGGCAAGTTTGAGGCCATTTTCGTGCCATCAAATTATTTAGAACATGTTCTATTTTTCGGCGATTTTCACGCAAGTTTTATGGTTATTTTCGTGGTACCAACCTGGAAAAAAAGTTACCAAGTCGATTTAATTTTACTAATATAGTAGCAACTGCACATGTTAATCATTATTATTATTATTAATAATAGGTCGGTCTGTCTAACTAAAAAACTTCCTTAAAAAAACAAATACTAGGTTATGTTTTTGTCAACAAACGCAGAGACACGTCAAAATTGTCTGGTTGGCAGCACTGTTTACCTTGCAATATATAGCACCAAACTTGCGTACAACTTGCTCCGTGAAAACCCTATGAAAAATGACCAATAGAGAACAGAAGAAATTTTCTATTGGTTTTTTTGAGGTTTGTACTCGGTTATTGAACTGGTATATACCAATACAGACCAATAGAAAACGACTTACGTAAGTCGGTTTCTATTGGTAAACTCCAATATAGACCAGTACAATAACCGAATACAAAGCGAAAAAAAACCAATAGAGACTCGAAAAACGTATTATTGGAAATTACCAATACAATCTTGTGTAAGTCGTTTTCTATTGGTTTATAATGGGCTTCCCAATAAAATAACCGATAGAGACCAATACAGACCAATAGAGAGGTATACAATGTATCTTATTGGAAATTACCAATATAATTTGTAGAAGTTGGTATATTGGTTTATATTGGATTTTACCGGTACAATAATGTACCAATACGGACCAATAAAGATAAAATGTATCTTATTGGAAATAACCAAACCATAGACGCCGGCTTTTTAAACGAAACCGCGAACAAAAAACCATTGTTTTTATATTCATTCAATTTGAATAATTCAAAAATAATGGTTTAACTTAAACTTTAGTAATTTTTATCAAAGTTGGAAAATGTTGCCTTCATAAAGTTAGGAAATTGCAATAAAAAATTGTAGGGGAAGGTTCAACGACTAGTGCCAAAGCCAAAAAGCTTTTTGCCAAAAAATTTATATCTTTGTAAAATATAAATATTTCAAAATAATTTTTCCATTGTCGTAAACTTCAAACCTTTGTCTATAAATAGCTGTAGTTAAAAATTTTATAAAATAAATATTTAATATTTTTTTTTGCTGTTTAAATCACAGGCTGCAAAATGGCTGAATCAGCCCCAGAGCGAGGCAGATTCAACCCAGACAAGGGGCAGTTTCAAACATAAATAATATTAAAAGTTTTTATATTGGTATTTGCCAATAAATATAATATAAAATATAAACCAATAGAAAAAATATTTTTTTTTTATTGGTACTTACCAATAAATATAATATCAAATATAAAACAATACAAACCAATAGAAAAAAAAAAGTTTTTTTTATTGGTATTTACCAATAAATATAATATCCAATACAAACCATTAGATACCAATTGGTATTAATATTATAATATAAAAAAAAATATTTGAAAAAGACCAATACGTATTGGTCTGTACAGACCAATAAGTGTTTGTATTGGTATGTGCCAATAAATATAATATAGATATTTCGACAAATATGAACCAATACAAAAAAGAAGGTTTTTGTACTGGTATTTACCAATAAATATAATATCCAATATAAACCATTAGATACCAATATAAAAAAAAATATTTGAAAAAGACCAATACAGACCAATAAGTTTTTGTATTGGTATTTACCAATAAATATAATATCGATATTTCGTCAAATATAAACCAATACAAAATAGAAGGTTTTTGTACTGGTATTTACCAATAAATATAATATCCAATATAAACCATTAGATACCAATATAAAAAAAAATATTTAAAAAAGACCAATACAGACCAATAAGTTTTTGTATTGGAATTTACCAATAAATATAATATCGATATTTGGTCAAATATAAACCAATACAAACCAATACAAAAATAAGGTTTTTGTATTGGTACTTACCAATAAATATAAAGTCCAATATAAACCATTAGATACCAATATATATTAAAAAAAATATTTAAATAAACCAATACGGACCAATAAGTTTTGTATTGGTATTTACCAATAAATATAATATCCAATTTAAACCAATACATACCAATAAAATAACATATATTTTGGAAAAGAACCAATACAGACCAATACGTTTTGTATTGGTAATAACCAGTAAAAATTTTTTCCAACACAGACCAATATAAACCAATAGAGTTTAATTTTAATACCAATAAAGACCAATAAAACCAATAGAGACCAATAAAAACCAATACAAATTTCTATTGGTTTGTATTTGATTTCTATTGGTCATTTTTCATAGGGAAGACAAATGAATGTGTAATTGTCCTCATGCTATATCTGGCAGCAAACTTGCGTACAAATTGCTCCGTGTAAAGTGGTCTTATGACGGCCGAAAGTTGGTATGCGATAAAGCTGCTTACGCGTCGATTGGGTAATTGTAGCATATTTTGAGAATGCAGCCGGCATGCCGGCATTCCGCCAACCAGTTTTCAGATATTTTACCGCTCTTCTGCCAGCACCTTTAATCGGTAATATATCGTTAGTTATGTGGCTACATAATGGGCTTTGGTAGGCAAACGGTATTTTGCTGCTTCTAAAAAATGTTGATGACTGAAAACAAGCTCCTGGTAGGTGATGATCACCTATATATTTTTTTAGTGGTAGGATACAATTTATGGCGGCACCTACCAAGAGTATCAGCAGTTAATGTTACATTCCCGATCGAGCCAAAGCCTTAATGCAATGATCGTTTGCAATTACTTTCCCGATCGGCAGTCTACGTCGGGCCGACAAGGGGCCGAAGGCTCAATGAGATGATCGTTTGCTATCACTTTCCCGATCAGCGGCCGCCTGACAATGTTTTATTTTATAGCGCTAATTGAAAAAAAATCAAATTTTCGGTCCAGCCTGATGATAAGTCACATACAGTCCTCAGGTATGCACCACGTTGACGTCGGACGCGCCGCCAATCCGTCCTGAGTGATATATTTGTATGCGTCCTATACCTCCGTGTGATTGTGCTGCTAATGAATCGTAGGAAACGGCGTTTTAATCTAGTAGTCGTTGAGCGCAGTACGACTCTGGTCTAACACCTGACTAGCGACTTCTATGTGCTGTAAAAACGGTCGTTACATATGCAAATTACCCTGCGCGCTCTGAAGTGATTTAATACAGTTCTTTTTTGTTTTGTTTTTTTTTTCTAATTATGGCATTCCTTGAATTGTGATATGAGTGTGTGTGCAAATCGTCCTTCCAGCAGACAACATTATCCTGCCATGAAAAGCAGGACGAACATGAAAACCTCGTATCCTGCAATCAGTTCGTCGTACTGGCAACCGGCACCTACACCGACGCCCTATCTCATTCCAGGTACATTTTACCTTAAAATTTACGCTTAAAATTTATAGTAATTTTACATATCGATAACTGTGCTAATCAGTAGCAGACTGACAATGTTTCCATTCCAGGCCTTCATTTTTCTAAATTTTCTTTCTTTTCCAAGCCTTTTTAGGGCCCTTTTTGTGATTTTGTCGACCTACCCTTGAAAGCCTAATAGAATACACACTAACATTTCTCAATTTTTTGGCCTAATTACATGTTTTTATTGTAGTAATTATTATCTGTAAAAATTTAAAGACAATATAACCATTTCTTTAGTTTATTAAAAAGTAATGAAGCTGAAATTTGCAACGTTTTTTGTATCGAAAATTCAAATAGTATATTCCATAACGCGTTTTTAGCGCACTAGTACTTTAGAAAACTCGCCGCAACGGCTTGTTTTCTAAACTTGTACTCGTGCGTTAAAACGTATGTTATGAAACTAGTACCTTAGTATACTATTTGAATTCATTGCAAAAAAACGTTGCAAACTTCAGCTTCATAAAAAGTAGCTTTCTAAAAGAATTTTTCACTTTTCAGTAAAAGCGTTATAACTATAGTTACATTATCCACCGCGTTTTCAAAGTGATTCAATTTAGTTTTTGGTTTTGTTTCCATAATTATGGCATTCTTTGAATTGCGATATAAGTGTGCATTAAAAGCATCCTTCCAGCAAACAATATGCAACAGGTGGCATGAAAAGCAGGACTGATATGAAAACCTCGTATTCTGCGATCAGTTTGTTCCATATCATGCCAAATTTCCTGCTTCATTGCTTTTCCATGTACACACATAAAAATATTGTCTTAAATCAAGAATATGGTGATTTGTATGTAACGAAGAGAATATATTCTTCTTTTATGCTTATCCTTTTATACAGTGCGGTCCAAAAGTCACCCCCCCCCCTTTTAACTTTTGAACGAGTTGAGATATCGACTTCAAATTTAGAACTCTTAAATAAGACAATAACAAGATATTTTCAGCTCTTAAAATGTGGGCAGAGGGGCATGGGGGGACATTTTTTTAATGGAAAGGGGGGTCGTGTAATACATAATTTTAAAGCATATAAAATTCTCTATTTAAACTAACATTTTTAAATTTTTAAAAAATGTTTTTTAAGGTTTTGATTTTTCAATTTTTTGTGCTAAAACATTCGATTTTTTAAAATTTTTTTATAAATTTTTATTTATGTCAACTAAAATTAGTTTAAAAGTATAATTAACATTTTTTTATGATGAAATTAGGCATTTTTAAAAAATTATTTGTTTTTTTTTAGAGGAATTTTGACATTAATACCCATTTTCAACCCCATTTTAAACCCAAAAATTCTTTTTTTTTTAATTTAAAAATATGGAGTTAAATGGAGAATTTTATAAGCTTTAAAATAATGTATTACACGACCCCCCTTTCCATTTAAAAAAATGTGCCCCCATGCTCCCCTGTCCACATTTTAAGAGCTGAAAGTATTAAATATATGCTAAAAGATAGTTTAAGTTGTCTTATTTAAAAGTTCCAAATTTGAAGTCGATATCTCAACTGGTTCAAAAGTTAAGAGGGGGGGTGACTTTTGGACCGCTCTGTATTTGAGAATATATTCTACTTTCAAGCATACCATATTCTTATCCTTTCATATTTAAAGTACAATTTTGCTTTAAAGAAGAATATATTCTCTTCGTTTTATCCAAATCACATATTTTAAAATGTTTTTAAGGATATTATCCTTTACAAATATTCATAGATTAAATCCTGAGACTTCTGAATTTTGCCGGTTAAACTGCGGATAGCTTTTTGCAATTTTTTGTTTAGAAAACGTTTGAGACTTAATTGTTCAAGATAAAATCTCGGAGAAAATTCAGACATTTCGAGGACTTTTTATAAATGCTGTAATAGTACTTTTTAACCAAAAATTTATCAAAAATACTGCTACCCATAGACAGACCCTGGTGTGACGTTTTTTTTTATTTATTTTATAAAAACGTTTAATTTTTGGCACATTTCCTGAACATTTTACGAAAACAAGAACAAATTACTTAAAAACATAATTATTACAAATTAAAGATGATGGTTCATAACCGATTTGAGCTTAATCAATAAACAATATTGGACATTTTAAAAAAGTCCAAACGTTTTGTAGATCGTGTGATAGCTAACCAGTCAAAAAACAGCAAGCATAATAAATAGGGTCGCTAAAGTCTTATCCAGAGGCTCGCATGAGAAGCATAATACATAACATAAGATTCCGTGATTGGCTTGATGTGCCGTCATGTATTTTGTGCGCAGGCTTATAACGTTCACATAAGAACCTGTAGATATGCCCTAAAGACCACTTTACACGGAGCAATTTGTGCGCAAGTTTGATGCTATGCAAGTTTGTTGCAAGAATGATTCATTCACTGCGCATGCCTTCAGACAAGTTTGAGGCCATTTTCGTGCCATAAAATTATTTAGAACATGTTCTATTTTTCGGCGATTTTCACGCAAGTTTTATGGTTATTTTCGTAGCACCAACCTGGAATAAAAGACCAAACTATTTCATTTTATTAATATAGTAGCAACTGCACATGTTAATAATTATTATTATTAATAATAGGTCGGTCTGTCTAACTAAAAAACTTCCTTAAAAAAGTAAATACTAGGTTACGTTTTTGTCAACAAACGCAGAGACAAGTCAAAATTGTCTGGTTGGCAGCACTGTTTACCTTGCAATATATAGCACCAAACTTGTGTACAACTTGCTCCGTGAAAAGGCAAATCAATGCCCAATTGTCCTCATGCTATATCTGGCAGCAAACTTGCATAGCATCAAACTTGCGTACAAATTGCTCCGTGTAAACTGGTCTTAAGGCGCTATCTTTAGGCTCGCATAACCATAAGACAAAATATAACCTTGCGCCGAGGCCTGCCTATTATAGTCGTATTAAAGTTGCAAGCGACTTACAAAACAACTTTACACTTTGATATTTTTAGGAAATCTTTGACATATAGACTTAAAATTAGAAACAATGTTTTTACTACCTACTTAAAAAATCTTTATTCCAAATCTTAAGTCTGTGTGTCAAAGCGTTCTTGAAATATCGTAGAGTAATTTTTTTTTGCAAATCGCTAGACATGTGTAGAGAGTTGAAACAGTACTGAAAGAGTGTAGGTACTTTCATTAAAAGACGTTGAAACATAAAATAATATAACATAGAATCGAACATAAGTGCCTATTCACAGTCTCGCATAAGAACATAAAACATAACAATGCGATGCCGTGATTGGCTTGATGCGCCGCCATTTATCAATCAGGACATTCTTATGTTTTATGTTCTTATGCAAGCTTCTGGATATGCCTTAAAATAATGTATTATAAGTTTTGCATAACAAAATCAGATCTATAGGTATTTAAATATTATTCAAGCTCAATAATTCAGCTGCAAAATAATCGTGAATCAAACCAACGTAGAAAATTGATTATTCATCAGAATTCATATGAAATAGCCAGGTACCAACCTAAGCAAATAATAAAACGCACATAAACAAAAAGTACTTTTCGTTTGCGACATAAGTATATCGGGCGTACTATTAACTAGGGTATACCTGGCGCCTGAGGACAAGAGGTAAAATATTGCGTGTAAACTATAGGCGACGTTGAATTTTTCACATCCAGGCAGGTGCCAATTGATAAAATTTAGATATTAAATACGTACCTATTTTATATTGACATTACCTACACTGTTGTTTTACGAAAGTGCGTAGGTGTAACGAGGGGGGGGGCTTAGCCCCCCCCCCCCCAATTTTTCTAAGCCCCCCCCCCCAAATCAAACTATAAAAGTCTCACAGACAGACAAACTTAAAAACTTGACTATTTTTTTAGGCGCTCAAGCCCCCCCCCCCAAAAATTTGGACCTGGTTACGCCTCTGCGAAAGTAATTAAAGGCTTTGTCATTTTTTGTAAAAAATATCGTTAAAACTTATAAATACACCAAGACACGATTTTTTTAATTTTATCTTTATAAAGTAACAAAAGACTTTATTAAAATCTCGGTAAAAATTAATAAAGCCTGGTATATTTTCATCGTTCAGCGTTGACTCTTGGTCCAGATGCCCGAAACTTCCAAAACCACTTTGTACGCGTACAAAGTGATCATCGTATACGATGATTGGAGAAATATATAAATAAAATCTTTAACATATATATGTTGTAACGTGGTAATTACTTGCAAATTGACATAATGTCATGTCATTAAGAAAAGCTTTTAGCATTATGTCGGTTTGCGCTTACCATATTTCTGCTTTTAAAATATTGCATAGAAAAAATTAAATAACTTAATATAGTACTTTTACTATTTCTAGCAAAAAGTCATTTAATAAATTAGTATTCAATGCACTATTAAAACAATTAAAAAGTTATACTTATACAGGTAAAAAACTCAATAACTAATGAGTCATTAGTCGTTGTTATTAGTAATGATATTCTGGTAATGAAAAAGAAAAAATAAGTTGTAGATTCGTATAGACACAATAAAAACGTATTTACAGGTCTATAATATACATGTAGCAAAATAGTTTCTTAAAATATTATTTCTTACAATATATTATTGCCGGAAATTTTTTATACTACAGATTTATTGCCTCAGACAAATTTAGACTAACCAAACCAAAGCTGCAAAGGCAATATTAAAAATGCCACAATATATCGTCGGTTTAAAATGATTTAGAAATAATTGCTGTTTTGTGGATTTACTTTGAATTTTATTCTTCAAAACTTAGTTTTGAACAATCAATATTTGGTTAATATTGTTTTTTTGGAAATATTCGTTGTTAAAATTGTATCAGTTGAAGTTGCTTATATTATTAGTAATAACTTGAATATTAAAAGCTTTTTGTAGGCTATACCTACTTGATACTAGATTGAAGTATATATTTTTTGTGTTAAGTGTGAACGCCCAAAGGTACTAAAACTTGTTATTTATTCAGTTAATTAACGTTTATTATTAAAAAGTTTATTTAGTACTAGAATATTGAATTAACTGGACATTGAAAATATTTTAACGACATGTCAATTGTTAAAGAAATGCTAATGAAGTCGTAAATAAAACTTAACAATGGGTTACATTTCTACATATATTAGAATAGATTGCAAAGGGAAATGATGTTAAGGGGATATATTGCTTCAAAAAATAAGAATAAACTTACCAAAATCTCTCCCATCTTTTAAATCATGTATCTTCTTTAAGAAGAAAAAAAAGTTGCCGATAAAATAGCTTTATGCGAAAAAATTAAAGCAACTATTAAAATTTCCTATTTTTGAATTTGCTGCATTTTTTTTAATTTAATATGACTTTTTATAAAACTACAGATAAATCTGTACTTTAATTTTAGTAGTTCTTAAAGTATTAAACAAAAATAAAATTTTCGTCACTCCTCTAGTAGAGATTTGTAGATTCCCGAGTAGATTCCTTAAGATTTATCTTTACAAACTGCAAAAAAATGTTTTCTAGAATACTTGGTCATTTTTACCTTCGACAAATAAAAGTGGTTTTTTGTTTTCAATAATACAATAGGTATTATAACCTAAATTTGAATGCTATAATAAATTATAATAATTACAATAATAATTATGGCTCTAGCAATAATTTATTGTAATAAACAAATGTTTTTTTATTGATAACAATAAGTACCAATAAGTACTGCGCACCTTAAATTTCCTTGTCAAAATAACATTAATTAGAAATTGTATAATTTTCTACGACCTTTATTTCTTATCATTACATAGGAAAATTAAAGTTTCTACGTCATTTGACATATATAATTACGCACGTGTATATTTCTGTATGTACATAAATAACCCAAGAAACAATGTTTTCTAGAAAATTTCTATTATTGTCTCTAATAGAGAAATTTAACGCATTCCAAAGAATTTTACAGAGAAAAAATTGTGTAGTTATTTTATCAGAGAACTACACACTAAAAAAGCTGTATTACATTATGCAATTCTCAGGCAATGCAAGTGATATGCAATTTATATTGACGAATTAAATTGTTAGAATTATTATAGTCCGACACACGGTAAGAAACCTGCGACGAAAGGGGGAGGCAGGTGCAAAAAAACACAGAACACCAGCAAAAAACGCTCCGATTAAAGCGAATTCAGTGTAAACGTGTGCGTAGTTAGATTTTATATTCAAGTATAATTTTTTACTGTATTCTTTCCGTAGCTTTAGAACCGTGTGTCAAACAATAAGTTTAATACGGCAATAAGTACCTAAGTCAAATAAATGTTATTTTGACCAATAAAGCAATACGTTTTTATTTAAAAAGCATATTTGATCGGATTATATCATATTAAAATAAATGAAAGTCCAAATTTTAGACTCAAAATTAATTTCTTGCTCACCTTCCAGAAAGGTACTTTTTCGGTAACGGTAAATAATGCATGCAGATCAAGTACAAGTTTGCATGTGCGCATATATTGATTCGGTTTTGCTTTTAAGCCTCCATTATAAGTCATAATGGAGCTAAAATGTCATAGTTTATGACATTTTAGCTTTGCCCTCTGTCATTTGATGTATATATACGTTGTAGAGTTCACTTATTTTGTATACTTTTATGATAAATAAAATTATTATTATTATATTAGTGTCCTTTGATTATAGAATTAATAAACAAATATCGGGCCTAGGACTTCAAACAAAAACCAACTTTTATGCAAAAATTGCCAAAAATTGCCGAGATTTCCTAGATGTTTGTCACTTGCCTAGATCAAAATAATTAAATTGAATAATTCGTGTAGTTTTATTTATTTGTTGCACTTTCGGGACTAAAGTAGACTCTTTGCCATTTTTAATCTCTAGGGGTTAAAGATAGTCAAAACATGTACTATTTTTAAATAAATTAATATTTAACCCTCCGTTAACCAGGTGGAAAAAATAACGTTATTAAACGTGGGGTTTATTAAACCCCAATATAAAATACACAGAAAAAAAAATAACAAACACCATTTGTTTCAATAAAAATGTTTCTAAATAAGTAATAAACATTACTTAAATATTCATAAAAAAAAAACAAAAAACTCATTTTCTGAATATTCTGAGAAACTTCAAACAAATTTCATTGTGAAAAAAAAATGGTTGGTATTATATTCATTCAAACATAAGCAGCTTTCACATAAAGGTTTCAAGTAATCCATACAAACGTATCATTCAAAAAAATTACCCCCAGTGAGTTTCCAGGGACCTCCCAAAATAAGCTTCCATGGGATGTCCAATATTCAGCCCCTGGGAGCTTTCAGGCAATGCGAAATGTCTGCACTAGCTTTTGGGTCGCTAGTCCCATAAGACTCCCATAATGTACCTTTAAGACTCCCATAATATGACTATAA
The DNA here is from genome assembly GCA_958510825.1 of Brachypterus glaber. NCBI lineage: Eukaryota > Metazoa > Arthropoda > Insecta > Coleoptera > Kateretidae > Brachypterus > Brachypterus glaber. The sequence continues at coordinate 26,072,835 of OY294044.1, read as the reverse complement.
AACTCCCATCATATGTCAACAAGCCTCCCTTTTTGGATTTACCCCCAAATGAATAAATAATGTTAGTTAGTTAGCAACAAATATTTTTCTGGCTGAAATAAGTTTCAGCCAGCAAAATATGTATAAAATAGTAACTTGGTAATAAATTATAAGCAACATCTAGCATATTTAACTTAAAAAAAAATTAAAATGTTAAAATATAATTGGAACACCATTAACCACAGACTTTTACTCACTTTAACTCACTCCTATTTCGTAACGGTTTTTCTCACAACTGAGCACAGTACACGGAATGAGCCTTTGAAGTGTTTTAGGAAGATAGACGAGCGGACTTACCCATAGAATTAGACTAAATATATAATTTTTTTTTAATAAACTCATTGGGGTTTGTCAGACCCCTACCTGGTTAACTGAGGGTTGAGTTTTCCTCTCGATAAATCCGAGTGACCTATCATACAGTTTGAAATTTAACTTCCTTATCCAGTTATTTAAGGTGGATACTTGGGACACCCTGTATATAATATATTGTATTGTAAAAGACTTGTAAATTTACATTTGTATAAATATTGCCCAACCCTATTTATTATGCCTAACAGATAAAAATTTATTTACATTCAAGTCACGTGCCCCTTTGCTTTAAGAAAGACTCGTCTATACCGGATAAGAATAATTTTCCCAAATCATCGTTTTGAAACTTTTTAACAGCTTGGATTTTATATTTTCCTAGCTTATTTTATTAACTTCATAGTCTATTTTATTTTGCTACTAACCCATTCTTATCACTAATAGATTCAATCAATATCTACTTTTCCATTTATGTTTTTTTAATATGTTTGTCATGATCATTTTAGGGTGGTGTGTTATCATAGAGAAGGAAAGAGAACCATTAGTCCAGCCTGCGCAAGATTATTTTGTGACAGAACGGGGCAGCGAAATGACGTAACTAAATATATCTGACCTTGCGCAGTACGCATCTCTATCAGCTGTGAAATGCTGTCGGTCGTAAAACAATTCATCACCCCAGTATTCATTTGTCTTATCTCCAAAAATCCCCCAGTAAAAATCTTAAAAGGTCCAAAAATAGAGATATGACAAACCAATACTTGGGTGACGAATTATAAGTAGTTTATACTGTCAGATCGTCGTTTGTTTCTGTTCATTTGGACTTTTTCTGTGTTTTAATTGTTTCGACTTCTACTGTGTTTTAATTGTTTTTTTTTTGTTGCATTTGTTTATAACTTTAAACCTAACCTGTATTGTTGCTTTATGAAGAGCAAAGGGTCAATCCCTGGTGTACCCAAAGTAGGTGTACAAAATCCCGAAACTCAAACACACCTCGAAAAATTCTTATAAAATAATTTTTAAAAACTATTTCGACGTTTCTTCGTAGATATTTATTGTTTTTGGTTGAATTTTTTACAATTTTTATTTGACACACAAAACTAAGGTTAAAAATACTCGTAAAAAACAACAATAGTAGTGCGCATGTGCAAGTTTATCTCAGATGCGCTAGACACATTTATCACAGTATTCCGCAACGGCTTTGGAGGTCATCCCTTGTCTATGTGTGTTATATATTGGAGTTGCAGTTTTTTATCATGAATTTAACTCTAATTTGAATTAGTTCGAGTGTTTAACTGGTGTTTAAACGGTTGCTGATTTAAATTACCTAAAGTACCTAAATCTTTAAGGCATATCCAGAAGCTTGCATAAGAACATAAAGCATTAGAATGCGATGCCGTGATTGGCTTACAAGATACATGGCGCCACATCAAGCCAATCACGGCATCGCATTGTTATGTACTACGTTGTTATGCGAGCCTGTGGATATGACCTTTATGTTTCCAATATACTGGAATATATCGCAATACCGCAAAAATATTTTTCTCTATTATAATATTAATATTAACAATCTTGAGCATGACGAATAATATTAATAATAATAATAATAACAAAGCATTTAAAAACAGTAAACGTTTTTACAGACAAGTACAGTCGGATAAACCCGAGTTAGAATATCTACCTATTTGTGCAGGTACATCCACCAGAAACGGCCCCAAGTTGTCGTCACTAGACATATTTTTTTTTGTGGTTTGCTTCAGTTCAATAATTATAATTAAATAATTCACATATCTTATTTTAAATCTTACTATGAAATTGTAAACAAAAAAAAAAGAGACATACATTTATACGTCTGGCCTATACCTGAATTCATTGTATAACTGAGTAATAATATTTGGGAATACAGCTGGCATATTTAAAATAACTTTTTTTCGCATTCGTGTAATTCCAATTCATTAAAATAATGGGAAAGTTGGTGACACCACTTCATTGATCGTAATCATCATCATCAGTAGTTTGTTTGGATCTTTAAGAGACAGACTCAGTGCCTATGGCTTATTTGTCTAAAATAGAATTACTTTGAATGGATAATTGGGGGAGTGAGGCTCTGATGCTGGAGTTGCATCTGTCATGAATTGGATTGGAAGGATGGGAGTGTGGGAGAAGTAAGACTATCTCACTGATGCTGGGAATACATCTGTCCTGGATTGGTGGGTAACATTACTGGTTGAGGACGTTTTTGATCTTTTTGGTGTAGTGGATTTCGTGATCGTAATCTAGAAAGTTTGAGATGAGGGGGTTTGGGTGAACTAGATTGTCTTGTATAAAAGATGTGCTTTAACAGATGATTTCCGTTTTTAGAAGGGGCATGTCGAGATATCTGTGTAGTTGGTTGTTCCTCATGAACCAGGGGCATCGAGGCATATGTTTTGGAAGGCCTGAAGTTTGGTCGTAATCATGTTCATGAAAAAACAAGGTTTGCAGAAAGTGTGCACCGATAACTTGGGACCTTTACTGATGTCTATACCATCTACCTATTTGAAGGCCAAATCATGTGGATATAATGCAATTTAATGCAACGATGGATTGCACCTAGCAATTTTTATAGTGTTTCTTTTATTTCGCGTTACATAACTTCTATAGCATGCGTGGTCACACACCTTGATCTCTATCGCTGAATATCTTTCAAACAATAACCTCTCACTAAATTCCCTGCACTATTATTACATTGTTATATTTTCGTCATACGTTTTTTGATAATTATTATAGCGTTATAATAATTATTAAAAAATGTATGACTAAAATATGCGATAGCATACAATTTTTTGGATAATTATTATTAGGTCATCACCACTGCAGTGCACTGGTCGGATCGAGGTATTCATTTAACGGGGGATCGCAAAAATTATAATTCTAAAAAACTAATTTTTAAAGTAAATAAACACTTAAAAGTATATTTCACTAACCGGTCTGTTATGTCGACGCTGTTATTAAAGCGTGTCACTTTTTTTTGTTTTTAAAAATATTCTTTTTGACGAAAATGACTTGCTACATATGCAAAACAACGTCGGCAAGAACGTCCCATTAGTAAAATATAGTTTAAAACGTCTAGTTGCTTTAAAAAATAGTTTTTTTTATTCGTTTGTATTCCAAAGTGACATTTTTCTATTGTCAAGTTAAAAGTGACACTTTTGTTAAGAGTTTGTCTTTTGTTTTACTTTATCGGGCTGCAGTCCGCCAAAGTAATTTTGTGGTCACTCATAGAAAATTGTCAGATAACTGACAGAACCAAATTAAAACTAATTTTACTTATTATTTTTTAATCTTTAAAAGCGAATAAAAAATAGCGTATGATGCACGGACGAGAAATAAATGTCGGTCTTACGCGGTTGTAAATCTCGGCTCACGCCTGGATTCACAATCTCCGAATGCGACCGAGAAATATTATTTCGCGTCCTTGGATCATATTATACTATTAAAAATTTAATTTAAAAATTTAATACCTCTTTCCGAGCTCTACTCATCACCATCATTATCATTCTTAACAGTGTCGGACTGAGAGCTAAAGGATAAACCGAGCAAAGGGTCTGGGGTAGGGTTGCTAACTCTAAATCATAAAAATAAAGGACATTGGTCTCTAAAAAAAACAAACCACTTTGTTTTTTTTTTATTTTTTTCATATCAAACAACCATAATAGCATAACGTATAAAAAATAACCGTTTCATAAAGTCTTTAACCTTTTCAGGGAGATAGTCACATATGTGTACAGTTAAATAAATTCCGCAAAATAGATCTCTAAATTCAATAACGCTCAGTGGCTATAGCTGTTGCCATTTGCTTTGTTTTCAATCACAAGCGACATCCAATGGCCAAGATTCGCACATCTTCAGTTGTTTACTTGTTTTGACAATAAAAAGCATTTTTAACTTTTGCTACTAAATTAGCTTAATCAAAAAAATCGTCCCAAAAGAGGTTAAAAAAAAGATAAAGCTAACTAAATTCTTTGCAAATATAATTTGACAAATTGAAAGTTTTAACATAAAAGCTTTATTATTAGTTATTAAGTGTCTTTTTTACGTTTGGACTTTACAAACAGTTTTGACACATGGACCTACAATAAATTATTACAAATAAGACAAATGTCTCATATATTTAAGATCAATCGTAAATTTAAAGGACATTTAGTGTCCTTTAAGGGTTTTATAAAGGACAAAGGACAACAGTAGAAAATAAAGGACTGCCTTTGAAATAAAGGACGGTTGGCAACCCTAGTCTAGGGGCACTTAAAACTTTTGGGCCAACAACTAGTAACTAAAAAATTACATTACTTTGATTTTCTGCCTTCCTGCCTGCCCGAGTGCCTGCCTCAAAAAGTAGCGCCTAAAAAATTAATAAATCTTTTTCTGTAGTACTCTACTAAGTCGTATTTTCCTGGTATATATGAATTTTTAAATATAAATATCTCGGTATACGGGCATTACATTTAAAGTATGAGAAACAGTTTAAAAGGAAATTACTTATTGTCCCCATTATAAATATAGTAATTAAAGGCGTTTTAAAATAAAGGTTTTCTAAGAAATATTAACAATTTTCAATAAAATTAATGAAAATATCGTCGGCTTACAAGTCAAGAGCACTAAGTCCAAAAACATGGTTTTGAGATATTGGCAAATTTAACTTTCATTGTTGTTTTTTAATTTTTGTAATAATTGTTTTTGAAAAAAAACTACCACAATATGCAATGACATGTTTGGACGTAATGATGTCCCATTTGCAGTTAAATAAACAAAAATTGAAGTAGTTTAATTCAACTAAATTTGAAAAAAGACATGGACTTAGTGCCTTTTACTTGTAGTCGTCTTACAAGTAAAGAGCACTAAGTCAATAAAATAATATATAAAAAATTAAAACCCTTCTATTAATTAAATGTAATGTATAACTATAAAGTAGAAAACAAGATATTTACATACATTTTCAAAAACTAGATTTTTAAAAGAAGGGTTTGGACTTTTTGATTGTTTAAAGAACGTTTCCAAAATTAATAAGATTAATTAGAATTGATTATATATGCAAGAACTAAGACAGTTTTCAGAGGCCATCGGCTGTGCCGGCAAAGAAGCATCTCCTAAAGTCAATAATTATAATGAATCATTATTAATAATAAAACACTTCACGGTGCAATTCTAAGGGCTATTTTCCGAACTTGCCGCGAACTTTAGTTTTTTTCTTATATTCTTGTTATTTATGTAGTAACCAAGGATTTAAGAGCAAAATTAAAATAATCTATCAGTTAAAATTTGAATGCGTTTTTCAGTACAATAAATAAAGCGATATTGTATCTTATAAATGATTCAAGCAATCATATTTTTATAAATTAACTCTTTTTAGAAAGTCGCTTAGTGCAGAAACATTTAAAATAATCTACAAGTAAAACGCATTAAATGCACTAAGTGACTTAGTGTCTATTGCCATATAAAATTTTAATCAAAATCAAATTGGTGCGTTTTACTACACATAGATCATCAAAAATAAACTACAGTGCTATTAAAATCCCATTTTTGCAAAAATGTGACTTAGTGCCTTTTACTTGTAAGCCGACGATATGTTCAAATAATAAATCTTATTGTTGTGAAATATACAATAAAGTGCACGTCTTAGTCTTGGCAGTAAAATTGCTTATTGCTTATTTAATAATCGAACATCCGCAATAATTCCGGTTTGCGTTTTACGATTTTAAAGAGAAACGTTCATTTTTCGCAGAGCAATTCCACATAAAAATTCTTTCCCGTATCGCCTTGTCTATTTCAAAACGTTTTCTTTCCGACACGATAACTAAAAAAGGAATAATTCTATCGACTTTAAATTATCAGCAAAAATCAAGGACAAGGACACGAAATTGAACAAACCCCTTTAAAAATGAGAAAGTTATGGGGACTAAATATTTTAAAAAATCGAAAATAGTGGAAGAAAATCTACGATCAACATAATTTTTCAAGGAACAATTACTTTTATCAAAAAGATCCAATGTACCAAAGAACGCCGCACAAAAACCCCTATTTTTGTACTTCGGCTAAACTTGCTGAAAATTATATATTTTATTAACCCATATTTGGACAAAATTTCAGTCCAATCCTATTTACAGTTTTTGAGATAGTCCTTTAAACTTGGGGTACGTTCAAGTATTACATAACGCAAATTTTGATCATTTTGGACCCCCCCCCTGTAACGCTATTTTCCTATACCATTAACATGGGCGTAATACTCAAAAATGACCCCCTCCCCTAGATGCGTTACGTAATACTTGAACGTTCCCTTGCTAAATCAGAATTCAAGAAAATTTTACACCTGATAAAATTTTTTAATGTTAGTCTTTTACATATGAGAAAACCCCATGGTGCTAATAGTAGCTCTTTAAATTCTATATTAAACTGTTTAATAACATTGGCCACATGGTGTAGCTACATAAATATGACGACAGAAAAACAAACGGCTAGAATGTAATTATATTCATAAGTTTAGTAGCTTTTGAGTTCCCGAATATAAATGATTGGCTGCGAAACTCTTTAGAGCAATCAAAGTTCCTCTATCAGGGTAACATGGGGGTAAAACCACATAGAAATAAACAAATTCGATTTATTCACCCAATTGTTTTAAGTTCTCTAAAAACACAAAAGTTATAGGGGGCTACACTAAACTTTTAAGAAATTGATATATATTTTTATTCGATTATTTCTAAAAGCGTCACTTTTTGTTCATGTTTCACAAATAATATATAGGCCAATCAAAACCTTGCATTTTAAGTTTCTTGACCAATGAGATTAAAATGAATCTGATAATTTTTGCACATGTGCAATTATCACTTGGTTGCTATGGAAACAAGAAACTGACAGTTACTGACATCTTAATAAATGTTATATTTTTGCAAAATGTGTTTTTAATGTGAATCTTACCTTTAGTTGATTTATTTTTATTGATAAGCAATATAAATGCTTATTTTATTACCAAAACATCCTAGGTATAAACCCTAATTAATTTCAGATAATATATTATATTTTATGCACTTTAAATCTTAAAAGCTTTAAATCACTGATATTCATAAATTTTAATTTATTTAATTGAATCTTGGTATTAATAACAGGCCGCTCAAAACTAATTTAAACACTTATTTATTAAAAATATATTTGCACTAAAGAAGTAAATAATTTACTTCTGTTAAATGACAGAAATCAAAACATCCAATGACTGCGCTGGTACCAGTACAGCGTTGCCAAACTTTATTATAAACCGATTGCAAATTGTTTTTTTTTTACGGGTGGAAACAACCGTTATTTTATTTCTTTTCAGTTGAAAAATAAACTTTTTAAACAAAAACAGCAATGATTTTTATTTAAATGATAAAATATATGATAACTATTTTATTGGAATAATCTCATAAAATATCCCTCAAGCAAAGTTTAGACTTGGCAACATTCGCGAACAAGTGAACATCGTGGTTTTAAAAAGCCCGGCAAATTTGAGATTTAAAATTTTAATTATAGTTGTAAAATAATCTTGTTGTTTAGTTCTTAAATTTTTAATATAAATATGAAACAACATTAAACATGGTAAAATTATATACTTCCTTATTTTGTTTGTGAAATAGTCTTTCAAAATACCATTCGTGCATTATACATAATTTTTTTACTGTATATAAAAAAACATTTTGCTTTATAAAATTGTTTTCGTGCATTTTTCGTCAAAATTCCTCGACCTGCGGTCTCGGAATGTTGTAACACGAAAAATGCACTCAAACAATTGCCAAGCAAAATATTTTTTTAATACAGTTAAAAAATTATCGATAATTCAACATTCACTTATGATATTACTACTTAAAATTAATGTGGATTACCTCAAATAAATAGATCTAAGCCGAAATTGTTGACTCCAAACTGCATCAACGAAATGTGATACCACAGCCGTGACTGCTCCGACTGAAAAAGAACTATTTTCTAAAAGCATTACTAACATAGTAAATGCATTGTATTGATTTCAACTTTGCCCGATTTCCTCGACATTCCTTTGAAGTACTAACTTTTAAAATACTTGCTTATCTTTCTCGTGTTCTGAAGTAATTGCCTATTCGTTTTATTTTATTTTCTAAAACTTAATATACAGATTGTGATTACTTTTGTTCTCATTAAGCTTCTATTAGAAGAGTAAAACTGCACTGTTAAAAACACTTTATCGGAGGATTTTGTATAAACTTTTTCTACAGGGTATTTTAAACAGATGTAGGTACTAAATTAAAGGGTAAAAAAACTTTTTCTATGACTGTAAAATCGCACAGAAAACTCTTACGGTATATAGCACATTCCGTAAGCGGATGAAACCTATTGCGGTATATTAAATCTATTACGTTTTATGGCACATTCCGTGATAGGTTTCATATACCGTAATAGGTTTCATATTTTTATCAAAATCAACGAAATACAAAATTTACTATAAAATAGTAAATTATTAGATAACAATTAAATTATTGGATGTAAATTTTGTTTTTTATTAAAACTTTTGGTATTATGTAATTTATCAAAAAAAAAAAGAATATATAAAACTTCAGTCGTAGAAAAAGTATAGTCTGCAACAAGGGAACGTTCAAGTATTACGTACCGCTCCTAGGGGGGGTGGGGTTCATTTTGAGTGTTACGCCCATGTTAATGGTGTAGGAAAATAGCGTTACAGGGAGGGTGGGGTCCAAAATGTGCAAAATTTGCGTTACGTAATACTTGAACGTTCCCCAAGCTATTCCTCACTCGTGGACCGTGACAAACATCCACTCGTTTGGAATATGCATCATTCTACACTATTCTGTAATATAAAGGTTGGTCATCTAAAATAAGATTTATATCAAACATTTCTGAAATCCTAAGAACTGCACTGCCTACTTAGTTAAAACGTCCTAACTAACATTGCTATTTTCCCTAAATTTTTCGAATAAATGGCCAAATTCCCTGACTTCCAGGTTTCAATTTCAGTTTTTCTGAATTTTCCCTGACTTTCCTGTTTTCCCTGACTGTTGGGAATCCTGGAGAATAGATAAATACCGGTATATGCAGATAAGCCGAAAATGGCAAAAATCATCCAAACCAAACAACGAAATTTTGCACGCCCTGACGTTGATAAAGGTAGCCATTTTAAGTAATTATTATTTTGTAAGTTTACACAGTGGCGTACAAAGTGAGGTTCTTATGTTTTTGCCTCAAACTTTTTTGTGTGTAGTTCTTTTTACATTTGCTCAATAAAATATAATTCGTTGGTTAAAAATACATAAAAAAAAACAGTACTATTCACAAATGTCCACAAATCGCTTTTAAAGGAACTTCAGCTAAAGGTTTTAAATAAAATGAAATCAACCCTAAACATTGCCTTGAAAAAATATCCACAAATAGAACAACATTCAGGGCAACTTTTCCACTACAAGAACTATTTATTCAGGCCCGTAACTGAAAAAAATCCAGGGGGTGCTGAGTACCCCCTGACAGAAAATTTTTATATTATTTTCAGTGGTGCTCCGAAGCATTTTTTTTAGATGGGGGGACATAGCAAGTATTTCCCAACTTAAAATTTAAAAATTGAGAAATTTCCCAAATCAAAAAACAGCTTTATAAAGCAGGGTATACCCCTGACCGTAAAATTTTGATGACCAAAAAAAAAGGTCCTCTGAAAAATTCCCAACTTTTCCAATTTTCCCAAGTAAACAATTTAATGATCAGTTTCCCTTTGCCCCTCAATTTTACGAAATCTGCCATTCAATTTTACCAACTGGACTTGGGTACCCCCTGTGGGGTTGCTTAGAGCTTATTTCGCTAGGGGGTGCTCAAAATAATGCCAGGGGATGCTGAGCACCCCCTAGCACCCCCCCCCCCAGTTACGGGCCTGTATTTATTACATGACATAGACATTGCAGGAAAGAATATCTATAGCAAACTTAATTAAGTTAATTAATTTATTTAATTTTATTTATTTTATTGCTGTAATTACCGTAAATAAAAATAAACATTACACGTTATTGCTTTTAAATATAGACCTCAAAAAGATAAATACAAACTATAAATTACAAAATCAATTTTAAATGGAACCAATTTTTAAAATTATTTTGGCACGTTTTGTTAACCATCAATTAAACGATTGTTCAGTGGTTTTTTTGCCAAACCAAATATTATTGCTTTTAGTTTAAATATTTTTCGTATCGAAATACATTACAATAAAACTTGCACAAGGGCGATGAATAGAGATGTAACGACTAAAATTAAATTAAACTAACTTTCAAAATTATCTTGGGATCTTTTGGAGAGAAACAGGTACAATATATTCAGATCAGATTTATTTAATTCGTACAAAATTTATAAATTATTATGTTATTCCACCTAAACATAGTTTGTGTGTAGAATTTAAAGAAATATTTATAATACATTTTACTTACTGGCTAATTATCTTAAGACTATGAGTGTACATAACTGAGAGAGAAAAATAAATACAAGGAGTGAGAGACACAGAGGGGGGAGGGGGGGAGAGAGAGAGATAAATACATACTTAAGATTTTAAATTATTGGTTTATAAACTTGATAGTTATCCTGAAAAAACTTATTTAATTTTTTATTGTAATTTTTATTAATTTTATCTAATTTTAAATTAGACTATTGTATTTTCTGTATACATGTATATCAATGAAAATTTATTAGTTGTCAAGATAGAGTCAAAAAATTCAACCGTACACTCGATATTAAAATGCCTACCTATAAGATTACACTATGTGCAAAAACTATCATAAGATTCAAACTGATGTTGATATATTCTCCTGCAGTAACAGCCGCATTAAATTTGTCTTTCGCCAATTAAATTTGGACTAATATTATGTACTCTACTAGTTTGATTGTTATTATTTTTTTTTTATAATTCTGTATCTTGTTGTTTGACTCATCCTTTAATTGGTTTTTACTGTTGGATGTAACAATAAATAAAATAAATAAATAAATAAATAAAGCCAGTTTTACATTATGCAGTTTTGGCGATATGCAAATTCATAGGCGCCGACTTTTCAAAATCCCAGGGCAATTTTTTTTTAGGAAAAAAGTTTACATGAAAGTTAAATAAATAAAAAAAGGCTAAAAATATGGCGCCTATGTGCAAATTAGTAGCAAGACAAAATTGACTAGTCTTATTCGGTAAAAAGATAGAATTTCGTTAATTTTATTTCTCTAAAAATTAGCCTGATAAAATTGCATAATAAAAGGCTAGTTTAATAATAGAAGTGCGAGTTATGGTCAGTTGCTCTGTCCATTTTTGGCACCTGGTACAATACCTTTCATTTAACCTACAATAAGAGCAATTAGCTGAATTATTGTGGGCTATCTGTACCTAAATTAATTTTAAAACTGTCAACATTTTTTTTAATACTTACGGTAAATTGTTGCAACATTTTTACACAATATTTTTTCCAAGACCTACCTGGTTAGTAAATGCATAAAACGTTGCGCAAATCATATATTTTTATTTGCTTGTAAAATAATGTGACATCAACAATACAAAATAGTAGTTAATGTAAATTGTATTAAACAGTCCTTGAAGTACTTTTTTTATGACGTACGTAAATATTGCATCTACCTGTTTTGTTTTGTAACACACTATTAGGTGTACTAGGTATCACACCTAGGTTGTCCTTATACATAACTACTATAATGTGGGGTTTCACATATGCCTAAACGTTCAATATACCGGGTGTTACAAGACCAAGGTACACCCCCCTTTTTTTCTTTATTTTAAAAGTTAGAGATTTCAAATTTGGAGGGTCTCTTATAGCCATAACTTTTAACATAAACTGTACATTTCAGCCACTTCCGGTTTAACCGGAAATGATATCAACTTTTGATTTTTAAATGGGACACCCTATATATTTTTACATATTTCAATTCTGCGCTTTATTCTGAATACAATGATACCAAAAAAGTGACATTTCCGATGTCAATGTATTTTTTAATTTAATTTTTAGTTTATATCATAGGTAGGCCATGATTACTTAAAATTACTAGAAATGATCTAAGTAATCCTAGAAAAATACATTTACGCTAAAAAAAACATTTATAACTCAGTTGCACCATTTTAAAGTTTTCAAAAATGGTTTTTGCTCAAAAACTCAATTTTTTTAAATGGCACCATATTGGTACACTGGTACATTCAAAAAGTACCGCCTTTTTGGAATCTACCAATATCCTTTATTTTAATGTAGGATAAATACAGCCGGTTTTATAAATTAAAATAAATGATAATAATCATATTTTTGATTATTGTGTGATATTAGTTAACAAAGCTGGCTTTAATAACCAAAAAGACAGGATGCCTTCATTTTTTTATCTGTCAGGTTAAATGTTGTTGATTTGTTTCGGTTTTTTATGTAATCTGTAATTAAAAATGGTTCTAATAAGCGGTCAAGCAGTTTAGGCTGTCAAGGGGGCTTGCCTTTCCGGATATCTTTCAATGTAAAGTAACTGTGCTTGTACAGAATTTTCCTGCACCCCCCATAAATTAAAAGCATGTCAATTTTTTCGTCTCTAGTATTATGTACCATTTTTAATAAACAAAATTATGTATGTTACAAAAACGTTCAAAAATTAATAACACTAAATTTAGCAGAAAGCAGTATTTTGTCTTTTTATTTATCAAAGCCAACTTTGTTAACTAAAATCACGCAATAATTAAAAATATGATAATTATCATTGATTTTAATTTATAAAAACGGCTGTATTTATCCTACATTAAAATAAAGGATATTGGTAGATTCCTAAAAGGCGGTACTTTTTGACGGTACCAGTGTACCAATATGGTGCCATTTAAAAATATTGAGTTTTTAAGCAAAAACCATTTTCGAAAACTTTAAAATGGTGCAACTGAGTTATAAATGTTTTTTTTAGCGTAAATGTATTTTTCTAGGATTACTTAGATCATTTCTAGTAATTTTAAGTAATCATACTACCTACCTATGATATAAACTAAAAATTAAATTAAAAAATACATTGACATCGGAAATGTCACTTTTTTGGTATCATTGTATTCAGAATAAAGCGTAGAATTGAAATATGTAAAAATATATAGGGTGTCCCATTTAAAAATCAAAAGTTGGTATCATTTCCGGTTAAACCGAAAGTGGCTGAAATGTATAGTTTATGTTAAAAGTTGACATTTTATGGCTATAAAAGACCCCCCAAATTTGATATCTCTAACTTTTAAAATAAAGAAAAAAAGGGGGTGTACCTTGATCTTGTAACACCCGGTATACTACTGTAACGAATTCCCAGCGTTGTTTTTGCGTGGTTGACTAGCCATCTCTGTGCAGTAAAATGTTTCTAAAGGCCATCCAAAAATTACGTGCATTTAAATTTTATCATTTTTGATCTCACTTACTTGCCAACTTAATCACATAAATACGGCTTTTTTACACAGAAGAGAAGTGATTAAATTAAATTTTGTGGCAGATAATTCATTTGTTTAATGGATGGTCATTAACAATAAACTCAGTAAGCATTTGATCAATGAAATGTCAGAATTATTTGACACATTTTATCTTATTGGTTAAATTCTTAGTTTAATGTTAATTATAATTAAAATTGGTATATTGGGGTTTTTAAGGTTGCTAAAATTGAGTCTGATAATAAAAAATCCATTTCACGCGCAGAGGTAAGTGTAACTGCGTTTTTAAATAACTGAATTATAGGTTTGTTTATAGGTTTTTTAGTTTAGGTTAGTATAGGTTTTCTAAAGGTTTGCTTTTGTTTCAGATTTTAAATTGTGCAATGGTATTATCTACAATAAATTTTATATCTTTTTTGCTATGAGAGATAAAAATATGATTTTTTTTTGGATGAAAGCTAAATTCTTGGAATATGTTACACTTTCCTCTGTAGCATACACCAAGTTTTTATATGTCTGCGGCAAGCCGTGGTTACACTTACCCCCAAACGGCGCGCCGCAGCGGGAAAGATTCAAAATTTGTGGTATAAAATTACTCAAATAATTGTTACTACGGTTTTTCTAAATCCCCAGGTTACCTACAAAAAAATACTTACTGCCCTGCCAATGCTTATATGGTCACGGCTAATTTTTTAAAAACCAACTAAGCATTTTTGCCGTTACACTTACCCCACCCCACCCTATATAGTAATTTTTAAATTTTTATGAAAAAATATTGTATTTTCCTCATTATCCACCCTTGCCGCATCCCAATGTTTAATGTTTAAAAGTCTCTAGCTTAAAGTGCTCTTAAGTTATCGTGCCTACCAGATTTCCCAAAAAGAGCGACGTATAGACCGATCAACCGATCGATCGACAATTTTTTTCTTGAAATTGATTTATATCGACATAAAACGTCATAAAACGCAAAAATAGGCAAAAAAAAATAAAAAAAATTAAAAATTTTGCAAGAATTTTGATATTTTAAAATTTTGAAAATTTTCAAAATGGGAAAGCATACAAGTTGTTAGAGTAATAAAAACAAAGCTATGTTGCTAGGGGTTCCACATATACAAAATAGTTTCCGATGTATTACCTTACTTTTTATTTCTTTCAATTAAAAGTTGCAATATTTTTTCATTACTTTTTAACTTCAAATTTCATAGATTTTTTTTGGATTCATCGTAATTGAAATTAATTTAGCAGTATAATATAAATAGGGCGTATATTCTGTATATTGATAAGAAATCGATTAGAAGCGTAACCAATGTTAAATACCGTTCAACTTGATATCGCATGATTTAATTTAAAATAGAATCGAATTTCATGAAATTACAAACTAAAAACGTTGCTTGCGATAAATATTGTTTGTGCAGCATATTTTATTGGCTATTCACTTTTTTTTATTACGTGCAACTATTTTCCAGTCATAAATGCAATTTACTAAAATTACACAGAAAAAATATCGATGACACTTGAAAATTTGAAAACAGGGAATTTGATACCGCTTAGAATAATTCAATTTATTTTTTTTAATGACAATTTGCGCCTTTTTGCAGAAAGCTGTTGTCAGATTTTTGCATGGATCCATAATTTTTTGCATTCCGTATAATATTTTTGTAATTACGCTGTTGACAGACGTCTTTAAAAGTGTCGGAGACACTGAAACACAATGATAAATAAATGCAACCATACGAAAACAAAGTTTCCTACAAAATATCTGCCATTTTAGTGTTTTGTAAAAAATTTGCACCCGCAATTATGTATCCATCTATCGTTGTCTGGTGAAAACTACAGTTTATTTTCTGTAACAGGATAATTTTACATTCTTCTCTAGTAACAGTATTATTTTACATTCTTTTACTGGCAAAGAATTAACGTCAAAAAAACAAAATGGCGGACACGAGGTACCATATTTTTAGATATTCAATTTTTTCAAACCCTTTAGCTTAAAGGCTTTAAATGGATTATCAAATTGAAGTTTGGCAAAAAACGATTTCTTTAAAAGTCTACGTTTCTCTCAATTTTTTTTTGTAACATCATTAGTGTATAGACTACGTTTACAAATAGCGCCAACTACCGAGATTTATAACTTCTCCATCAATCTCTCTTTCTCTAAAACAACGAAACAGAAAAATACAGACAGCTGTCGGGATTTATAAATCCCGCTAGTTAGCGCTATGTGTAAACGTACTCATATTTTGCGACATACTATATGCCTAATTAGGATTGTTTTTACTGTCAAACATTAGTTATGACTTTAAAACTTCAAACTATAATGTTACTCGTAAAACATTTCGTTATTCAATATTTTTACGCCCCGTGAAATGCGATATTAACTGGACTCGATTAGTAAAAGTTTGGTAATTAATTTTAACAAATTAGGTCGTAGATTATAAGTATAAAACAGAGTTATTGTTATTTTCACAATAGGCAGTGCCCATTAGGCATAATTTACAGCATTAACAATTAATTCTTTATTGAATGGTAGTAAAATATTTAGTTGGTGTTATTCGGTAAAAGCGAAAGTAATAGGTTTGAAAAACTTAAGTTCTTCACGTAAAAGATGTACCTAAAATAAATCTAAGATATCCAAAAATCACATTTATATGAAAAGGATTAAGGGATGCCAAAATCCATTTTCCTTTTATTAAAATTTAGCATTTTTTTACTTTTAAAGCAGGACTTAAGGCGGAATCATTGTGATTTTTTTTTTAATTATCGGAAATTTCGGACTCGATATTTGCCTACATCTTCAAAAACTAGTTAGGCTAGCAACTAGGTGCTGGATAGTCTCTATTTATTTGTAAGGATTTGTAAAAGGGTTATTAAAAAGTTACTCCCTACTGTAGGGATATTACAAGCAGAGTTTTGGTAAAATAAGGATGTTATGGAGTAGAGACGTTGGGGAGTAGACAAATAAAGAGTAGGGATGATACTAATTTCTATAGAAACATTTTTGTTCTAGGTTAATTTTTGACAATTTTAGAAGTTTTAGAACCATCCCCAAGAGACGTGAAAATAAAATAAGAGTATAATAGAGGCAAGTCATGCAGATTTGAGTTTATTTGTTTCTTAGCGATTTTATTTTGTAATTTGTTGCAAAATAGCAATTCGATTTAGCAACATTTCTAGGAAAAAAGTACTTATTTCATTAGCAATTCTGTTTTCTGAATAATATTATTATAAGTTACTTACCTACCTTAGAAATTAATTTGCAATGTACGGTGGCATGGAAATAATATTTAGTGCTTTAACTAAATTATTTAGAGCTCTGCGATTATTTTAGGACTAAATTTAAAAAAATATATGAATGCATTAAAAATTTCTCATTTTTTTAATAAAAAATATGAGTTATTTAACAATTATTTTTATTATAATATTTGACGTTAAAAAGTGAGAAAAATATGAACGTTAAGCTTCTTAAGGACAATTATACAGAGCGGTCCAAAAGTCACCCCCCCCCCCCCTCTTAACTTTTGAACCAGTTGAGATATCGACTTCAAATTTGGAACTTTTAAATAAGACAACTTAAACTATCCTTTAGCATATATTTATTACTTTCAGCTCTTAATATGTGGGCAGGGGGGCATGGAGGCACATTTTTATAAATGGAAAGGGGGGTCGTGTAATACACCATTTTAAAGCTTATAAAATTCTGCATTTAATTTCATATTTTATAATTTAAAAAAAAAGTTTTTTTTGGGTTTAAAATGGGGTTGAAAATGGGTATTAATGTCAAAATTCCTCTAAAAAAAAAACAAATAATTTTTTAAAAATGCCTAATTTCATCATAAAAAAATGTTAATTATACTTTTAAACTAATTTTAGTTGACATAAATAAAAATTTATAAAAAACCTTAAAAAATCGAATGTTTTAGCACAAAAAATTGAAAAATCAAAACCTTAAAAAACATTTTAGATTTTAAGCTTTCACGGCTATTAAGATATAAAGAACTTTCACTTTCGGGTTTAGACCGTGTTAATGGATTTTCACTTTCCGACATTTCGTCTCTTACTACTAGAGACATCTTCAGGGATTAATCTGAAACTAAGTTTCGAATCAACTTGTGTCACTATTTATGACGAGTTGTGGTTATTCACCCGTGACGAGGTTTTTCCTATCAAAGACTTCCATATTGCAGGTATATGGTAACCAGTGTCCCGATTGATATTGTTAGGATGCTTGATGATTTCTATCGATTCCCGTATCTTCCTTGGCATTTTTCTGTTTTCTGTTAATATTTGTTTTGTTTCAGACAAATTGATTTTATGACCTGTTTCATGTACATGTTCGGCTACTGCCGATAAGGAAATTTGTTTCTTTCTTATATTGCGCTCATGCTCTTGAAGTCTTGTAGAAATTTTTCTCTTAGTTTCACCTATGTAAACCGTACCACAGGAGCAGGGTATTTTATATACGCCTTCTGAACTCAGGGGTATTTTGTCTTTTGTTGAAGTCAAACATTGACCTAATTTTAGGTTGGACCGAAATATAGGCTTAATATTTGACTTTTTCCTTCAAAAGTTTACCTATTTTATCCGTGATACCGCTTACATAGGGAAGTATAACTTGTGTCTGTCTGTCATTATCACTATTGTCCTGTTGTTTGGGTCTGGGATTTCTGTATTTGTATATGGTCTTATTAATGTCTTTTTTGGTATAACCGTTCATGGTCAAGGCTTTGGTTAGTTTAAGGAGTTCTGTGTCTAGGGAATTCTTGTCTGAAATCATGAAAGCCCTATGAACAAGTGAATTAACTACCGAGCGTTTTTGAGAGGGATGGTGATGTGAAAATGCGTTTAGGTATCTGTCAGTGTGGGTTTTCTTCCTGTATACCGAGTGTCCTATTGAGCCATTTTCCGTTTTGTAAACCAAAACGTCCAAAAAGGGAAGTGATCCGTTGTTCTCAATTTCCATCGTAAACCGTATAGATTTATGTTGGGAATTGAGGTGATTTAGAAAACCTTGAAGGCTTTCCATGCCATGGGGCCAAATAGCATAGATATCGTCTACGTATCTGCGCCAAATTGAGAACACTTAGTTTCAGATTAATCCCTGAAGTTGTCTCTAGTAGTAAGAGACGAAACGTCGGAAAGTGAAAATCCATTAACACGGTCTAAACCCAAAAGTGAAAGTTCTTTATATCTTAAAAAAAAAAATTTTTTAAAAATTTAAAAATGTTAGTTTAAATATAGAATTTTATAAGCTTTAAAATGATGTATCACACGACCCCCCTTTCCGTTTAAAAAACAGTCCCCCCATGCCTCCCTGCCCACATTTTAAGAGCTGAAAATATCAAATATATGCTAAAAGATAGTTTCAGTTGTCTTATTTAAGAGTTCTAAATTTGAAGTCGATCTCAACTCGTTCAAAAGTTAAAAGGGGGGGGGGTGAATTTTGGACCGCACTGTATGGCGCATTTTTATAAGTTATTTATTCAGGATCGGTTTAACATATTTAATGACATTTTCACTACTCATTAAGAAGAGAAGAAAACGAAATAAAGTTTTTATGAACGTTTGTGCTCTTCTACGTAAAAGAGTAAGCAAAAAATTTTTTAGTCACTAGTGGAAAAAACTTAACTTTTGATATTTAAAATAGTGCTATTAGTGTTTCTATGAAGGTTTGGATAAATGTTGTTTTCAAACCACCGTGAGTGGCATTTATAAATATTTATCAATTCTCAATAAACTATTAAATATCAATTTGCGGAAATTCAATATTTATTATCTTTTATGAAATCCAAACTAGCGCACTAACTGGAACATTTTGCGGCTTCTTACAAATGACATATCTATTGTAAAACAATATTGTGCTCGGAACAATATAATACGTGGTAAAAACTTTTTACTAAAAAGTTAAGCAGTTTAAATGACAATTTCAAAATGCTTTATTTTCCTTTGCGTTCCCTTTAGTATTAAGCACAGATTTGGGTTTCGTAATGTTCACATTACGATTAGGGTTTCAAGTAAAAAAATTCGGGATCCCAAAATATCGGGATATCCCGAAGATTTTTGAGTCCCGAAATCCCAAAAAAAATCCCGAAAATACCGAAAAAACCCGAAAAATCTCGAATTTTTTTTAACGAATTTATTTATTACATTTGATGTGTAATTGTGATTTGCACGTAATATTTTATGTTTACGGTAGTGAATAGGCACCACTGTAAAGTCCCAGGTTGGGGTCATAGAACTAAAGAAATATGCTAATTGTATAAAAAATGTCTTGCTTTTATCAGAGTTTATTCTATTAATATATTGCTTTTTCTGAGGAAAGTCTTGCGTTAGTAAAAAAAATTTGAAAAAAAAATATTAATTTTTTAATGTTTCTCGACTCTTTAGATCCAAAAAAGATGATTTCCGTCAAAAAAAATTCTGTCAGGAAAATTTGTGACCACGATAACTTGAGAACGCTTTAAGCTAAATACTTCAAATTTGGACCATAAGTTTTTTATCCAAAGTACTCGGCTGGGATTGTTTTTGGTAAAAATCGGGGTGGGGTAAAGGAGTAAAATGGGTTAAAAACAATTTTTTTCAAAAACATTTTTTTTTACTTATTTTTTGTTTTACGCAAAAAGGAAATTTTTTAAATAAACTGAAAATTTTTTTGATTTTTTTTTATTTTATTTTATTTTTCATTTTTGATTTAAATGAACCTATTAGTTTGTTGACAGCAGTATATTTTGTAGTGTTTTTTTTTATTAAGAGGGTACCGTCAACCGAGGTGACTTCAGACGGTGTAGGTGACTTTTTCGCAAAATTTGTGGGGTTGTGTACACAAGTTGTGGGGTTTAATTACAACTTGGTTCAAAAGGTTTTGCGATAAAGTGTCCGATGTCAGCTACACCGTCCGAAGTCACCTCGGGTGACGGTAATATTTTTATACAAAACTGTTTTTTTTTTAAATAAAATATGGTTAATACACGTTAAGAAGTTAGTTTAAATTATATAATTTTATTTATTTTGTATTCAATAATTAATTTTTAATGAAATTAGAGACTTTTAAATTACAGTAACGGGATCGGAATCCCGAACTTTTTGAAATTTTCGGGATTTCAGGATCGGGATCCCGAAAACTGACATTTCTAATTACGATATTAATGCTTTTTGAAGATATTATTAAACCCGAGTGCTTTTGTTTTTCCATTGTGACAGTACTTTATCCAGTAAATAATATTTTCTAATTTTTTCAGTTTTTTGATGCGTTGGGCTGTAAAACGTAAATAAAATATTATACATGTATGAAATTCGTTTGCGACTAGCTTTTAGGGCTCTCGAATTATTTTTCCACTCCGATAGGGCACCTAAAATTGTACTGATAAAAAAGATAATTTAGATTTATTTGGATATGGCCAATTAAATTATTTGGTTGCGAGTAATAAATTTTATTTGAGTCAAATAAATATTTAGTTCACATAAATAAATATTTTAATTTAAAAATCATTTATTGATGGGAACAAAATAGTTTATTTGACAGAAATAAAATTTATTTGTCACAACCAAATAATTTAATTGGCCATATCCAACCAAATATTTAGTTGACACAAATAAACTGTTTTATCAGTGTAAAAGCTTAAGTTGCCTTCACGTTTTGAAAATTTTCAAAATTTTGAAAAAGCCTTGTATTTGTGCAAGAATGTTCTATTGTTTGCGTGTTTTTGGTTTTATGACTTTTCATGTCGATATAAATCAATTTGAGCAAAAAAAGTCGGTCGAAAGGTCGCGACCAGTCGGTCGATCGGTGTATCCGGGAATTCTTATTAGCAGGATAACTTAAGAACGCTTTAAGCTAGGGACTTGAAATTTGGCATACATTGGAGTGGGGCAGGGGGGCAAATAGAAAAGAAAAATAATTTTTCACAAGAATTAAAATTTTTTTTTTCGGGGTTGCTAAAATTAAATCTGATAATAAAAAACTCCAGCCCGCGGGGGTGAGTGGTTAAGTATTTAAATGTTTTCAATATTTGTTGTCTATACTCTTGATACTAAACCTTTAAAATTAGTATTTAACCTGAGATCGCTCGCAGGTTTTCTTTATGACCGACGATTTAGTAAAATCGTGTGTAATTATAACAAATTTGCTTTCTTTAGGCTCCCACATATCTTTAAGTAAGACCTTCATTTAAGAAGATAGGTAAAATTATAAAAAAGAGCTTGAGAAAGAGTATGTGCTACCTAAGAATACACATAGTTTTACGATAAAAAAGACCAACCTCTATTTACACACTACACTACTGCAGAACCCAGCAAACCATCCACCACCACTATCAAACCTACCTATCTAGTGTTCTAGTTTTTTGCAAAAAAAAAAGGTTTCTACTCATATTACAAATTTTAAACAAATGGTTTTTGGGTTGGTGCCGATATCAAACTTTACTACAAATTTCTGTAATAAGTAATAATATATTCTAATCAAAAAATAAACATTATGTTATATGTTTTGTCGAATAAATTTTATTACGAAATGGCTTTTTAATAAGTAAATGTTTATTTGTTCAAAATAATTTTAATTAAAATTAATTCGAGTTTATTTCATTGTTTTTGTAATAAAAATCACTAATATTTTAAATTATATAAAAATATTCAACAGTTATTTTGTTCATTAATTTTAATAATTTTTCATAATCCACATTTTATTCTGAAAATATAGTCTATTCGTGGAAAGATCAATACTATAATATTATCATTTAATAATAAATATAAAAAAATGTTATACTATTATGATTATTTAGATAAAGCAAATATATCAAAAATAATACAAGTCTTATAATATAAAAAGTAAAGTATAGATAGGTAATGAATAGGGTGGGTCGAAAAATCTTTTTTTTTATTGGGTTTTCGGGTATGGCTAGAAGATTTATCAATGCGTTAGAAAATAACCCTGTAAATTTTGGCGATGATTGGGAATGGGGAACATCTCCCAGAATCAACCGGAAAATCAAAATATTCCACAGTGGACCAGGAAAAAAAAACAGGGACAAAATTCTGAATTTTTCATACGATTATTTTTGATACCGCTAATTTCGAATAAAATAACGAAAAAAAAAATTCCACCCAGCCTAGTAATGGATCTAATGATTTAGTAATTACAAATTTTAATCATTTTCCTAGTATTTAAATGCGTTATATTTTTCTACTTTAACAATATTTTGAAATAAAGACGAAAAACTATAAAAAACTACACTAGGTTTTCATTTAAAACTAACCTTTTGAATTATTTTCTTGAATGTACAATGAAAATAATTCCTATTGTATTTTTATTACTAGTTAAACATTTTTTTTTCCTGCTAGTATGCTCTTTCGCAATAAAAATTTCATATTCTAAAAACTTAGAGGGTATTAAAAATGATGATACACATTGATGATCTCTTCTTATCAGCCCGAATAAATGTATATCATGTCATATATGTATTTTATAAACGTCAAAAAATGAAACAAAAAGAAAAAAATTTCTTTTTATTTCGTTTTTTGACATTTTGTTCAAAATAAAAAGTAAGCCTTAAGGTTGGGCACATGCCCAATTAGCCTTTAAATCCGGGCCAACCGAGAAGCTAAAAATATTTTCCAAGAAAGAATTAAAAATAAACGCATGAACTAAAATCGCCGGGGAGGGTTAAATTAAATCCAGCGGGCCTTAGTTATAAATATAAAAAAAAAAAATAAAATAAAAAAAATAGTTGTACAGGGTGTCCGTTTTTCGACCTCAAGCATGGGTATCTCGGTTATTATAAGACATACAAGATCGCTTGAATTAGAAAAAAGGTGCGCATTTTTATGCTGATCAACAATCTGAAAGAAAAATATTGACCTGTCTTTTTTTTTGTTTTATAATGAAAAAAAATAAAAATCGTTTCGTTTTTATTATTTTGAGCGAAAACCGTCAAAGCTAGACATTTTTAATTGAAACATTGGATACTTTTTTGCAAGGAATCTAAATCTGTTATCAAATTTTCTATATCATTTTAAAATTAAGAGTTAGAACACTTAACTTCTTTTTTTCTTATAGCGGCATTTTGGACTTTTACGTTTCTGAATACAGTTTTTTTTTTCTGATTAAGATGATGTATCACACGAGATGATCATATCTTACATTTTGATGATCTATTTTGTAATCATAGTACAGAGTGATATTGGTAGACTAACAGTTTCGGGCTGCTGGTCCTCTTCAGTGCCAAGAGTCATCTCTGTAAGCTGATTAAGAAAACAGTCCCTAACCTTACTTGCAAAAGAAGTATTGTCATCAGATTGATGTATAATTATGCGCCATCTGTTGCTAGATGTAGACAACTACTCATACTTCTCCTAGTCTGAAGACTTTTTATGCTAGTCAGTCTACCAATATCACTCTGTACGATGACTAGAAAATAGATTGATAGAATAATAAATTAATATTTTTATAATTTTGTTTAAAATTTATTTTTTCAATAGTACTGTTGGACCTACAATATGTGATACAAAGCAATTTGATAAGATGGAAAATGTCTCGAATTCAAAAATGTTGGATAAAAAGAAAAGAAACGATATGCTATTCGTGTGAGATAATTTACAATTCAACATGCTGTTACTTCTATTCCCTGTCTCCCCTAAAGATATAAAACTTTGGTCTGCTCTATTTAAATTAAAGGTATGAAATTCTTACATTTGAGTCTAACATCTTGGTTGTGGAACGAGTATTAAGTAATTCAAAATGGGGTATCCATATATTTAAATAAAATATTCGTTTCATTTAAATATGAAATATGTATTGAGGTAAAAAAAACTAGGTAAATCTATTGTATTATATTCTGCTCTTTGTGAGTAGTATATTTCAGCGTGTCAGCGATAACATACAATAGATTAATGCTTAGTGCTTTTGGCATGAAAAGGTTTGTTTAAAACAATGTTATGCATCATAACTTAATCCATAATACGAACTTGTGTGTAAATGATCTAATCTGATTTTTTTTTTTTTCGTATTTTTTAATGTATTTATTTACAAATTTTAAATATATCCATTGGATATTATTCAATGAAACCTTCCGGGTCTGGATCCGACTGGGAGTTTGGACGTGTGGGTGAAATAGTTCGCAGTTAGCGTTTAGGTTTCCTTGCTTATATTAAATATTCCCAAAATTCGTTTAATGAGCTCATGACTTCAGTAAAAGTCATCAAATTCCACTGAATTCAGCTAGTAGCTCACTTTTACTGGTGTTTTAAATCTTTATTTTGTTTTTCAAATTGTATCAAAAAACTCCACAATAACAAATCTAAAAGCATTCACTTTCTTTGAAAGCCATTTAACTTGGCACGAAAAAGTTTTTATCTTAGTGTTTTTACTAAAAACTGTCCAAGTTTTTACTAAACCATGTTTATAATGAACAGTTCATTGAACATTGTTCATAGTTTTTAGTAAACCCTGTTCAAAGGATTTACTAAACGTTGTTTAGTAATTTTCTGCTTCTGTTAGTAACTCAAGGTAAGCTGGTCCTGTTAAACGCACTTATATGAAGTATAGAAAAAGTAAAGTTCTAGTTTGAAGTTAATTTGGAAGTAAACTAAACCTAGGAACCGCAAAAAAATGCACGATATCTGGATAGTGTCCAGTGATTAATACTTCGATATTATCGAGTCGATAACTCACTTAAAAGTGTTCTGGATAATTTTAGAGTGCCAGAATGGTATTTTCTAAAATAAAACGCACTCGCTGGACTGGAATGGACTTCAGATCCATATTTCCTCTCTGGCGGGTATTTTTATCCTCTTGTTCCACCATGTTCGATGTGTATGCAGTTAATTAACTTGTAAATTTCCACGTAGATAGTTCAGAGCCGGCTATAATTGATCCGCGTCATCAGCAATTAATAAATGCGCGACCCAAATGTTCATCGTCCCAATCTGTTATACAGTACGTAAGAAAAATTATAGGAACCATTAATTACAGTAATAATAATAATAATAATAATAATAATAATAATAATAATAATAATAATAAAATAATAATTTATTAGTCATTAGTTGGTATGTAAAATGAGTACATATGGAAAGTCACAAAAAAGTAAATAAACAAATAATATTTTTCTTCAAGCGTACTATAATGTTCATATTTTATAACTGAACACACTAGTTAGAAGTGATCTATTTTTTTTAGTAAAAAAATGATTTCATTGTTGTACGCCGTAGTTAGTTAGCAAAACCACCACTGGCGGCAGCACTCTTTGACTTTGATACTTCAAATTTGTTTGTTTATTATGTAAACAGGTGGTTGACTCGAGATTCTGTGCAAAAACCTTTTGTGAAACTGATTAAAAATGATTGAAGAATAATATATGGTTTATACACCTAAAAATCACTCCGAAATTGCAAAAGCTACATTAGACAAGTTACCATCGAAATTGCGAAAAGTGTATGGTAAGTATTCGTCTACTTTATAGTAACCCTTTTCAAGAAAAAACTTTTTAACCATCTTTTTAAAGGTGGTATAAGTGGAGATACATTGTAATTCTTTTGGGAGTTTATTAAAAAATACTATACAATTATAATAAGGAGAATCCTTAAATAAAGTAGTTTTATGTTTAGGAATTACTATTTCTAGTATTGTAGGAGTGAGAGTCAGAATTACATGAGAATTTGGTAAAATTTTTTTTAGCAAAAAGAACACATCTATTCCAATTATAAGTTACTTTGTGTTGGAATATTATAGGGTTATCATCATCATGTACAGAATTGATTAGTGCAAAAAAACAAAAATCTATTTTATGTAGATACGAGCTTAGGAAAGTTACACGACGATATGTATGGAACGCAGATTTTTAAATTTAATAAAAATTTCGCCATTTTTAAGCCGACAAACGATTTTTTGGAATAAAAGTTGAAATGCCTAGGCTTGACTAGACGAAAACTGACAAAAGTGTCCAAAATAATAAAAATTGACCTGTCTGAGTATTTACAAACTGGCTTGATTCCAGACATTTTTAACGCACTGTATATGAAGGCGAGATATTTGCGCGTCAATAAGACCCTGCCTTTTGGCAGTACACCGGCTTCGAACCACATGTCCATGTGATAAATAACGGGTCTTGTTCAGCCAATTATTTGGAGGCGGCTTCAGCGGCAGCAACTGTGTAAAGTGTTAATTGTTGTTTGCGGCTAACGTTTCTAACGATCTAATAAACTTGCACCAACTACGTACAGGTGACTCTATAGACCTTAATTTGCACATATTTACATCATAGTTGATAATAAGAAATTACTAGATGGTTATGTTAATATACAAAGACCGGAATTCATTAACAAACTATTCATTCTGTATTTGTTTTGATGATATGATATGAGATAAATTAAAACTAAATACAAATTTTATAAGTATTTTTAAATAGAATATAATATCCCATTATATTAATTATTGTATTAGTTGATTTAATATTGATTTTTATTTAACGTTCCCCTATCCCGAGATAAGCGTAATTAAAATATTTGGGAATAGTATATTATTCACCTAACGAGCGTATAATAATTGATATTAATCAGTGAGGGTGAATTTTGAGACACGAGTAGAATACTATACTTTATCCACGGCCGTTTCGGGTTTAAAACGGTTTATTTTTACAGACCCGTGATTGATAGGCCTATTAATCACGGCCGTGGATAAAATAATTATGTATATACACGGTGTATTTGAAATAACGTCGGAAATTTTAACAGATGATTCTACATCATAAAATATGATAAAAAGTTCCTATAAACATATGGCTAAAAATGCGTCATAAGGGAGCTACGCCCCTTTGAAAGTGGCTAATAAAATCGGTTTTTATTTAATAACTCAGGAACCCTTTGAGATATATCAACGAGGTTTTGCACGTCAACTAATCCTACCAAGGCCCGTTTTTATGTGTTATTTCAACCAGGGGTGTGCGAAACGGGGGGGGGGGGGCTTATCAGTTTTTTGTCCCAAACTTTTTTCTGTGTAACTTTTTTGCAATTTTATTTTTGAAATATGATTCCTCAGGTCAAATACATAAAAAAGGTACTCTTGTTGTAATACTGTAGGATTAACCGTTTTCGAGAAAAATTCATTTGAAGGTGAAATTCCACGGTTCGAGGACGAAAAATTAAATACTAAAATGTTGAAAACCAAAATTTTAATGATGCAGGGCGAATGTACATTAAAAACTAAGAAAAAAACCTCATATACAGGTACTTCCAAAAATCAATCCTAATGGAGCTATGGTCTCCTAAATATGCACCATTTTTAAAGGGCTATGGTAGCTTTAAAAGCATTTTTTCGACCTACATGTATGGAAACTTTTTTTCTTAGTTTTTGATGTAGAATAACATTGCATCATTAAAATTTTGGTTTTCGACATTTTAGTATATTATTCACCTAACGAGCGTATAATAATTGATATTAATCAGTGAGGGTGAATTTTGAGACACGAGTAGAATACTATACTTTATCCACGGCCGTTTCGGGTTTAAAACGGTTTATTTTTACAGACCCGTGATTGATAGGCCTATTAATCACGGCCGTGGATAAAATAATTATGTATATACACGGTGTATTTGAAATAACGTCGGAAATTTTAACAGATGATTCTACATCATAAAATATGATAAAAAGTTCCTATAAACATATGGCTAAAAATGCGTCATAAGGGAGCTACGCCCCTTTGAAAGTGGCTAATAAAATCGGTTTTTATTTAATAACTCAGGAACCCTTTGAGATATATCAACGAGGTTTTGCACGTCAACTAATCCTACCAAGGCCCGTTTTTATGTGTTATTTCAACCAGGGGTGTGCGAAACGGGGGGGGGGGCTTATCAGTTTTTTGTCCCAAACTTTTTTCTGTGTAACTTTTTTGCAATTTTATTTTTGAAATATGATTCCTCAGGTCAAATACATAAAAAAGGTACTCTTGTTGTAATACTGTAGGATTAACCGTTTTCGAGAAAAATTCATTTGAAGGTGAAATTCCACGGTTCGAGGACGAAAAATTAAATACTAAAATGTTGAAAACCAAAATTTTAATGATGCAGGGCGAATGTACATTAAAAACTAAGAAAAAAACCTCATATACAGGTACTTCCAAAAATCAATCCTAATGGAGCTATGGTCTCCTAAATATGCACCATTTTTAAAGGGCTATGGTAGCTTTAAAAGCATTTTTTCGACCTACATGTATGGAAACTTTTTTTCTTAGTTTTTGATGTAGAATAACATTGCATCATTAAAATTTTGGTTTTCGACATTTTAGTATTTAATTTTTCGTCCTCGAACCGTGAAATTTCACCTTCAAATGAACTTTTCTCGAAAACGGTTAATCCTACAGTATTACAACAAGAGTACCTTTTTTATGTATTTTGACCTGAGGAATCATATTTCAAAAATAAAATTGGAAAAAAGTTACACAGAAAAAAGTTTGGGACAAAAAACTGATAAGCCCTCCCCGTTTCGCACACCCCTGGTTGAAATAAGTACAAATAACACATAAAAACGGGCCTTGGTAGGATTAGTTGACGTGCAAAACCTCGTTGATATATCTCAAAGGGTTCCTAGGTTATTTATTTTAGCCATATGTTTATAGGAACTTTTTATCATATTTTATGATGTAATCATCTGTTAAAATTTCCGACACTATTTTTAATACACCGTGTAGGGTTTGATAAAGTTTAGTGACTGGCTTGCCTCATCATATGGTACACTGTATGACAGGGCACGTGGTAAAGGTGCATTAAATGTCTGCAATGATCGATTTTAAGAGTTAGAGGGGCGGTAAATTTCATTTACTAACCAAGTCAATATTTAGAAGTAAACTAGATATTTCAGTTTTACGTTCAACTTCTGGTTAATTAAATTACTGCTTAATGGAGTCTTACTAATAAATTAGAGTATATATGAATACTTATATCTATGTTAGTAGTAGGTATTTCTATGGCGACTGGTATTTGAAAACAGAATTTAATTAGTAGCTTTATCTAAGGACTCTGCACGGTTTTCTTGTTAATCAAGATTCCAGTCTATTTGTATTTATGCTGTTGTACTAATTATAATTATAGCATATTCAATGTTACATTATTACCATTTACAAAATTCTATATTTGGGTACATAAAATAGATGCAATTTAAGGTCTATACTGTTACCTAAAACCATATCATTCATTTGGACTTTTTAAAGTTATAACATAAACATACATACAACATATAACATATACAGGGTGTTTGGTAGGGAGTATGACAAACTTTGCAGGGTAATAGATTAGGTCATTTTCAACATATTTTCTTAATTCGACTTTGACCGTAGACTCAAGGTTATAGTTATAATTTTTTTTCAATATTTATGAAAATATCGCATTATTTTACCTTTTTTTCCTTGTATTTTTTTTTTCCTTTTGTCCCTATGCACTGAAAATCATTTTTGTTGACATCTCTAATATGTTATTTAATGATGATAATTTTTGCAGACGTAATCCAGAAAAATAATTGGTGCGCTCACAAACTCGAATTAAACAAAACATGTGAGAAATGACCTAATCACCCTGCCAAGTTTGTCATACTCCCTACCAAACCCCCTGTATATCTAACAAAACAGTTTTTATGTAAAATATTGATAACTATCTAATAATACTAATTTTAAATAGCCAAAGGTTGAGTTAACAACAGGGCCGTAACTAGGGGGTGGCCAGGAGGGCTAAGCCCCCCTTAGCCTTGGTTTGAGTTCCCTCTGGCGTTTTCGCTGAGCCCCCCTGGTACTTTTTAAGTAATTTTTTTTTGGTAATTTTTGGGGCGCCATTTTTTTTTCAGGGGCGCCAAGTTTAGTAGAAACCGACAGGGACAAAGCTTTTTTCATGATGGTATTTTTTTGTAGGTAGGCATGTTAATTTGAGGGTTCCACCCTGGGGCTGAGCCCTCCTAGATTTTTTTCTGGTTTGGACTGGCCCTGATCAGCAATAATTATTTTTTAAAACGTCAAAGTAAAACATCGCATTTAAAGCGTGTGATTATTTTCCATCAACGCGTTGCAATGCATAGTAAACTGCAGGTGCTTGGTTTAATGACTACGCATTAAATCTCGACATGTTTTGGCTATTTTGACCCGATAAATGTCCAATAAGTCACGAACTCACTGCATTGTAATGGTTGAATGGTAAAGAAAAATGAGCTACCGTTTTGCTGTCTCGACCATGACCATTAAACGCTTTTACATTTAAAGGTTAAACCAATTATCATGCCTATACTAAACGTACGAGGTACTATCAGATAATCACTGGATTAACTTACAATAGTCTATAACAAAGCCATTGTAAAAATGGTTTGAGTCCGATACATTTAAATTGATTTTATTTAAATTAGTAAGTATAATCATCGGACGCACTGAGCTTCACCAAAGTTATGTTGCATTTGTATTTCAGTAAAATATTATGTTGGATTTTATTAGATAAAGGTCTTTACTTAATAGATCAGAAAAAAAACATCAGTCGTAGTTTGGACAGAATGCTAAGAAATTCTTTAGGAGCTTCCATATTTATGATTGATATTCTAAATACATATTTATGAAAAAATCGAATTTGTATTTTTTTTAACTTTCAAGAAGTTTAAAACAATTATAGAAACAGCTCATTTCCCTCCTTTGGTCGGGAAGGCTTTTGTAGCTAACTTTACATATGTCACTTATCAAAAAGGCGGACAAAAAATAGTCTGTAAGCCAGCACCTAGTACCGACACGGCAAATCAAATTATAAATGAAAATCCGTCCACCTGTGTATCTAGATATAGATAATTCTTATCAGATTACAGGTCTGCCAACATCTAATGTGTAGTACTTTTGTGCAAACATTAGATGGCGCCACCAATTTGTAC
>OY294044.1:25995498-26040977 GCA_958510825.1 Brachypterus glaber | reverse complement strand
TTTTATTATTTTTAAATATAAAAACGTTAAAATCAGGCGATTTCAGGAAGTGAAATTTTTAAATAATAATGGAATATTCAAAAAAAAACCCTTTTACATGAAAAAATGGCTTTACCAGGGTAAAAAACATTGTAAAATTTGACGTAGGAAGCTTATTATGCTACAAAAAAGGTTACTTAGAAATTTTTCTCATGGGCCATTTTTTTTTAGAAATTCATTATCAAGTACCAATTAACGCCCCCATATTAATTTTTTTAAGAAAAAGAACGATGTCTAAAAAAAATAACAGATCCCATAAAATGTAATAAAATCACTTTATTTCGATAAAAGAGATGATATTTGGCCAAAAAGCACAAATTGCTTTGAAATGTGTTTATTTTTATAACTGTGTGTTGCGGTTTTTTTTTTCAGTTTTTTAAAAATAAATGTCCTAGAATTTTTTTGAAAAAAAAACTTTATATAATGTGTTTTATTACATAATACCTTATACTACAAGGAATTTAAAAAAAAAAATTATTTGTTTGCTACAAAATTGATATTTTATAGCAATTTAATGCATTTTTTTAACTTTTATTGAGATTTTTTTATGTATTTAAAAAAAATAAAAACCCCTGACATTCTATTTAAAAAATCTAAAAAAAAATCAGGGTTGTCTTTTCACCTAAAGGAACAATTTTGAGGGGTGGGACCCAAACAATTGCGTAGGTCCTGGGCACCCTAATATTTATACTCTCAGTAGTATTAATACTAATTAGTATTTAAAATACTAAAAATAATGAAAAATAATACGAATACTAATTTCTTCGATTAAATAAATTATTGTTACGACAATGACCTTAAGTCGAAAATTAAATTTTCCGCGTCAGATTCTAAAAAATATCGATATATTAAAATAGAGTGCCTTAATTTCTTTTAAGAAAAAGAGTGGAGAAAAAATCTGGTAAAAATTGTTATTTGTTAGTTGGTATGTTTTGACATTAAATATCACGAATTATAATTCGTGATATGTAATTACATAAGACAAAAAGAAAGAAAATAGGTTCCATTTGTTTGAAACTCCATTTGGTAATAACAGAAAGGTGGAAGAATATGATAAACCCTAACTGGAGAATAAAAAAAGGTTTTAAAATATGCGAGGTATAACAAACAAGTCTATTTTTGGCAAAAAAATTGCACACGACACTGTAAAAATATGTTATGATAAATAAGCCTAAAATACATTTTGACACATTTATAAATAGAAGAGGTACTTGTCATATCCGGAAAAGGCTAAAAGAACGTTTGCGGGTTTTCCATTTCCCTGGATTTTTTTTGTCTACACTATTATAATAAGAATAATTCTTTAAAGAAAACGTCACAATATGATAGTCTAGATTAAAATACTTAAAACATCGACTTAAAGTTTATTATTTTAAGGTATAGTTATTTTAAATTTGCCGCTAAATACTCCACAAAGTCTGATTTACACTGAAGCATGCGGCTTGTTTTGAATGTCACCATAACCAAAATTTATAATTTTTGTTTACTTACTTTGTTTTTATGATGTTTTGATATAAAAAAAGAGAATTGATAAAGCTGTTGCTAAAAACACTTTTGTGTTCCTGTAGAAACAAAATTTGCTTATAAAATCGCTTTCATTCCAATAATTTAGAGGAATAAACCATTGTTTTGTTCTCGTTAATGTCACGTCAACGTTTTATGGTTGTGTAAATTGGGCCTAGTCATTTCGCTTACGACGCATGCGTATCGTACGTTGCTATGATAATTTCGAGATTGTTTACAAGCGGGAAGGTTTAAAATAACTATACCTTAAAAAAATAAACTTTAGTAATACAGTGATATTATTACTGATAAACTTCACTAATACAGATTATTATTACGCGTTCGCAGGCTAGTTCTCGTAATAGTTTTGACCATGACAAAATGCATTTCGTTCAAATAAACAAACAACGAAATGTGTGTCAAACGCAGTGTATACATGACACTTTCCTTTGCAGACGGTACGGTAATTAAGTTTTGATTTAACACATTGTTAGGTTTCAGACGCAGCTGATCTGTATAAACACTCTATCCCGAATGACTTACCGACTACAGGAAGCATTACTTTTATAACGTCCTTAAAATATTAGCACAATACCTGTTTTTATTAATATCTATTGCATATAGCTAGGTCGAATTTAACATGAAAACTAAGGCCTGAATTAGTAATAATATTATATTATGGGTATTATGCTCAACTACAAAAAATGTGTAAATTTACATGCTAAATCAGAGGTAATATGTTGCCAATCAGGAGCACGTAAAATTACAAGTTAAATCTCGTAAATTTTAAGTGCACCTGCTTGTCAACATATTACCTCAGATTTCAATTTAATTCAATTCAATTCATATTATTCAAATTATAATATACAATGAAAATTTAACAAAAAAATATATTATCGACTTAAACCTTGTGTTGCGTTAGTATAGAAGGTATAGTTTGACGCACGGATCTGCGCCTACGGGAAATATGTTTGGAATGTGTGTGCAAGTGGGAGGCCCGATATAGGCACGCACGCCTTATAACGCTTTTGACGGAAAGAAGAGAGCGCGAATGATTCCTCCCCCTTTCTTCGGAGACTTTCTTTCATGCGGAGAACTATAGTTATATATTATCATATTTATACATTGATTTTAAAAAAACAAAATAAAATTACTATAATTCTTTGGTAATGTGTAGTACTGATGATAAACGCAAAAAGTTTGTATTAGTTTTTTATTTTTATATATGTGTGTTTTTAGAATGCAAGTAGAAAAATAGAGTACTGGATATCGGAGACATTTAAGCATAAAACAGCTGTGTACCTCTGTACAGAGGTGTATTTAAAATTATTCCAATCTATTGTAAAAATATTTTATATTTGTTTGCAAAATAAATTGTTTTAAATTCATTTTAGATTTTTGTTTAGTGTTTAATTCCTTTAGCATGTAAATTTACACATTTTTTTTACAGTGTGGCTTCAAAATCGTAAAGTCGCATTAATGGTGCAGGTCGCTTGCAAAACAAATGTACACTAAGGTATTCAAAGAAAGCGTTGACATAGACATTTGAAATTTGGAACAATTTTTTTCTACTTCTTAGAAAATCTTTGTTCCAAATTTCAAGTCTCTGTGCCAAAGCACTCTTGAAATATTTTAGTGTAAAGTTGCTTTGCAAGTGACCTCCACCATTAATAAGGCTATAATTCGTGACTTGTTTATTCTAGGTTAACATAGAGTTTATCCTACTATTACCTTTACCAGCATATTGCTTTACTGGGGTTAATTAATAGAAAAACATCAGAATTTGAGATACTAGATTTCAGGGGGATAAGAGCAAAAGTGTTAAAGTCTATATCTTTGTGCAACAAGTACACAGTTGTTGCGAAGAAAAAAAGTCTGTGGAATGAAAAAATTTTCCCGGCGAAAAGAATAAAGACTTGGCAGGCAAGTAAATCACAATTTTCTAATGTGAATATTATTTTCCCTGACCGTCTAATCTCCAAAATTGAAAAATTAAAAAAAAATCGAGATAATATTGTATCCTATTTTCTCGACTTTTGTTTTTATAACACTTTATTTTATTTTATTTTTATTTTAAATAAATCATATTTACTAATTAAAAAAATATAGCTATAAATTTATAAAACTTATCCTGTTAATCTTAAAGATTTAATGATTTATAATTAAATACCTTTTTTAAGATTTTTAACGATTATTTTTAATAATTTGAATTCAATGCAATTTTTGCAATACGTTGAAAAATAGCAAAAATAAACTACAACGTTTTCGACACTGTGGTTTATTAATGGATACGAGAGATAACGAGAAACGCCTCTCTTTAACAATGAGATTATGTAACTCACTGTTATTTTAATACTATTCTGCAACAATAGACTAATGTGCATTTCTCTGCTGGTTTTCGCAATTTCCACCCATCGATTAATCACAGAGAAACTACCATTTAGAACAAGTGTTTAAACAAAATGTATTGTGATCTATTCTCCCCTTTTGTTATCATTTAAGTGTAATATACACATATAATACAACGTTTTATACATATAATATACATTGTACTTTTAAGATGCAACAAAACTAAGTCAGTGCCTGTTTATTTTAAAAATTAACCATAGGCATTAAGCTCAACTCAAGGACCATTCTTATTTTAAGACGGATACTGTCTTAGTCAGGGGTGTGTTTGGTGTGGAATTTAAAAGTACTTTTGATTCCATATAATGTGCTTTTTTAATTAAGTTTTGATCTTTTAAAATAACGGAGATATTGGTCGGGAAGCAAAATATGGGACACCCGGTATAACTTCTTTTAGTAAAATAGATACATTGTCCATTTATTAGATAACTTTTTAGACCACAGTTAAAGCATATTGCAAATTTGGCTAATCTTAGTATATAGTATTTTGTTCACTGATTCCAAATCTGTTTTAAACATATCTCTAGCTTTTGTCGATTTCAAGAAATATTGTTTTAAAAAATTTAAATTTGGTAATAATGCTTATATTTGAAGACCCATTATAGATAATAAAACCATTTAAAGTTATTTCCAAATGTCTATATTAACGTTTACTTTATGATTTAAATAACTATTTAAAATTTAAAGTAAAATTTATTGTCATCTTTTTCTGGATTTCTTTTATTAGCCTCTTTTCTTCACCTCTCAAATAGTGTTCATACTTCGCAATATTATAGCAAGTAGAATTCGACTTATCTTATGGTATTTTTTCCTCTGATTCCAATAATCATATAAGACTAGGTATAACTAAAACATAATATATTATGTTATTTTATTGTCCGAATATAAATGGAAAACAAGGCTTTTTCGAAAATTGAAAATTTTCAAAATGGGAAAGCAAAAGCAGTGATCAGCGCTGGGGGGCAGTCAGTAGAGTTGGGGGCAAGGAGGGTCACCTATGATCATATAGTAAATTAGTTTTACTGGAACATTCAGAACCCTGGTATCACCAACAATTATCTAGTAATACAATACAGTAATGTTACATTTCCTTCCGTTCCGTTCCGAGCTTTTTGTCTAATGTGAGTGCAAGGGTAAAATTTACCGATTGGCGACAAAAAAAGTTGCCAATTGGCGACAAAAACCAATTGTATCTCAAAAAAAACTGATGACTAAATAAAATAGCTCATCATCTTTTTTTTTGAAAATTTGCCACCTAAACAAAACTGACTCAAAAAAATAAAAATTTGACTGGGCCATTTCAAATACTTTGCCCTTGGATCTTTTTTTAGTAAAAATATTGATTTGCCCTTAAGCGGTATTTTTTAATTGACGGGAGAAATGTTTGAAGGATTGGTGTATTAATATCGGCAAACAACGACCATAATGATGTTTAATTTTGCAAGCGAGGGTTGCCGTGAAAAGGCTATTGTTTTGTCGAAAATTGAATGTTACATATTGACATTAACGCGCTGGCATTTTTGCCATTAAAATGCATTGTCTCCTCGATTAAACGTGTTCGAATTTATTTTGAACCCCCTAAAGTGAAGCGCTCAAGGAAACAAGGAATATAAGCCACATTTAAAGAAAATTGAATTTAAAGGTTTTGGTCAGATTCTAAAATCAGGCTGCACTGATTTTTCCAGCGCGTCAAAATGAAAAATTTTGGATTAGTTTAACTTTCAAGTAGAAACTTTATTAACCAATTAAAAAAAAAGTGGTATATAACTTAGAGGTTAACTAAACACTATTATGTATTTGAATCAAAGGGGCTCGATAGAAAAAGACCATCATCTGAATCAATATTATTTTCTATATCACTGTCAATATCATTGTCATTGTCATTGTATCAGAACTCACCTTAAAAATGTTATATATGCTTTTATATAGAAATAAAAAAAATAAGCAAAATTTGGGTGGGGGTAGGATGTATAAAATTTTGAGACAAGAACGTTCTGTTTTGAACAAACCCAGAATCTGTTACAATTATAAAAGTGATTAAATTACACAATTTGTTTCTAAAGGTATGCTTTTTGAAAGTTTGATGACATATACATATACATGAGCAGTTCTGTGATACTATTTATAAAACCCATGAGAAATAGTTTAAAAAATTGCAATCGGTTTAAAATAAAATATGGAGCTTTCTTTGTCAGATCAACACGGCGCCGGACCTTCGTCTCTCCGATGTTGCTCAAATTAGGCATATCCTCATTAAATAGGGTCTAGATTACTAGATCGAAAGGATATTGCTAGAAAACGACTAGTGTTTGAGGTATTAGGGTAGCTCATTGTTGATCTTTTTTAAAATTCCAAAAACATGATTTACATAGATCTAAATATCAGGACTTGTGCAAAAGACAAAAAGATATTTTTGCCAGATATCAAAAGAGCATTAAATTTTAGCCTTAACCAAGAAAAAAACTTACCACAAATTTCATTCCATTTCAAGTTGTCAAATTTAAAAGTGCTAACCCCAAAATATACCCCCGATTTTTTTATTTTTTGTCAGAGAACTCATATATGGTGGGGGAGTATGCCTATAAAATATTAGAAAAAGTATATGACATTTGTAGAAGTTATAGCAAAAAAGTCCGATAGAGGTCCAATAGTCAATACCGAAAATTTGTTTTGGCTTCAGAAACTATTTTTTTTATGAGTAAGCCTTCAATGTTATACCTTTATACGTAACGTGACACAAGTTCATATAATTTTTTTGCCTACGTCTACCCTACTCTGAGATATTTGCCCCTCAAGATGAAATAGAAAAATATTTTTTTTTTGATAACTTTTTTACTTTTTAATATATTTTAACATTTTTTTCAGAATTGTTTAAGAAAGTTAATGCGCATCGAATGATTTTAACAGAAGTTACGAAGTTTTCAGAAAAGTCAGGGGCGGACTTTCGTTAAGGTTCCAAACCCATAAGTTTTTTAGGATTACAGATTTTAGACTTTTGATTACTTTTTGTACATTCAGCAATATTGATCAAAAAAGTAACCTACGCAAAATTTGATAAAATGAAGTGTTTCCAAGAAAAAGGCACTTTTTTAATCCAAAGGCAGGAGGACCGTAAAAAATATTTTTATATTATTTCAAAAATGCTATAAATTATTTATAAATTATTTTAAAAATGTTTGTATCTTATTAAAATGAAATAAAAAGTTCATATGAAATTTTCGACTAGGGCTATCTCAAAAGAGGGGCGCTTTTGAGATATTCGCTCCTTAGATAATTAAATATTAAAATGGTTCCTTTAAAGATATCCCGATTTATTTAAAAATACTTCTGACTTTTGTTCCCCCGAGCCCTTTAATTATTCCCTAAATTAATATTAAAATTACCGCACAACACCAATCGAGTTACCGATTGGTAATAGAGGAAAAATTAATAACGCCGAGAAATTAAAATGGTATTAATCATTTTAAGTTGGACCCAGATACGCAAAAAGGAACCAGATAACATGCAAGTTTTTTAATTAGGAAAGGTTATGCACATAGTTCCCCAGGAAAATTTAGATGAACAAAATTGACGAAAGAAACGGACGATGGATCCTTGTAGTGGATGGTCTTGACATTTTAGAACCGCTCACAGTGAAATCTCAAAGGTTTACATTTGGTAGATAACGGCTTAACATTTTTTCTGTTGCTTCACAATTAAAAATTGATTTTAATACTATTTTTCATCTAGATTAAAAATCCGTTTGAAAAATTGAGCCATGCAAATTTATGAAGAAAAACACATTTTTATGAAGTTATTGCATGTGCAGAATTTTACTTTGATGGGTGTTTTTGGTAAGACGTCAAATTTTTAATTATTTTTACACAAATATTTTTGCTGTTAAATTATTATTTGAATCGGTGTTTGCTAAAAGGGTATAAGTCAATTTTTTATCAAAATTGAGTTAGATACAGTTTTATTATGGTAGAGCATAGACACATTGATTTTTATTGAAAGGACTTTTTTTTTCTTTTTTTTTCTGATCAAAGAGTACTTTGAAGTCATAAAAAACTGGCCTACAACAGATGCTAAATATTCTGACAGTGACTTTAAACCTGAGTCAGACGGCGAAGAAAATTAGCTGTTTTTGACGTTTTATAATGTTCTCATTTCCTTCGAATTTTTTTAAAAGGGCGTTTTTTTACAAACTTTTAATTACATAAAAAAGGCACTTCAAACTTATGTGAAAATTTTACTGTATATTAAACACTAGATTTACTTTCAACAAAAAGTGTTTTTTGATTTTTTTTTAAATAACAAAAAAAATAGGAAGTTTTTTTTAATTTCCCAAAAGTTTTACTTTAATGACTTAAGCCCTTTTAGAAAAAAACGGTTCATGTAATACTTATAATAATATTAAATATCGCAACATTAGATTTTTCTTATAACTTTTTAAGGAGAGCTGTTAATTGATTTTATATTTAAGTTAATTTGACAAACAGTGAGCCAAACTGGCCAACAAAGTAAAATTCTGAGTTTGTATAAAAAAAATCGTAGAATTATTTAAGGTTCTTAAGGACTAATATTAAGTGTTTCGTGTTTTAAAAGTAAATGAATATAAATATAATTTGCGCCATTTTAAGTCATGATAGGATTTAAAACCTTTCTACTGCACCGTCATAAAAAGAACTATTTAGGGTTTAAAACGATTTTTGCAATTTATAAAAATGTCTTTTTATTCGTACACTGAAAGAAACTTCATTGAAAAGGTGTAAAAAATACACTCTATAAATGTGTAAATTTTACACCTTTATATAAATATACATCAACACTGCACACGTGAGGTAATTTAGACCTAGAGTGTGTATTTTTACATCCATACCTTCTGCAACAATACACTCGGAGCTCAAGAAAGTGTATTTTTATAAACATACCTTTAGCAAAAATACACCCGAAGTGTAAAAATCACACTTCTGATGTACAAGCCAGCCAATCGTGGGCGTTAAGCTAGTCACGTGACTCGTGAAGCCAGAATTCCTGCTTCATCGAGTCTGGTGGCTGTCGACCATTATAATTGTTTACGTTTGTAAGAGCGTACGTATAATTTTGTGTGTGCTAGATTTTTCAAAGAAATAATTGGTAAGTGTTAATTAAAAGTAAATATTTAAAAAGTGTGATTAATACAATATCCTTAAAACATACATTTTATAATATTTTACTTATTTAGGCGGTAACAATGGCCTGCAAATTTTGAGTTGTTAAGACTTGTGTATGTTTTCTGTTTCTATTTTATATTGGAACTTTTTGTAGCGCTGATTACGAATATACGTTTTATTTTTCTGTTGCGTAGTTTTTCCCATAAACACTATTCATAAATAGAAAACTAACAAAATGGTTAATCTATTTTTTTTAATAAATTGGAGGGTTTTAGGTAAAAAGTATATTTACGTGTTGGTGTAAACTTTACACACTGGATGTAAAAATATAATACACACCGCATTTATATTAACGCTTCGAGTGTAAATTCACATCAGCAGCAGCTGCAAGTAAATTACCCATGCACGTGGATGTAAAAATTTATCTGAGTGTAATGCAAGTGCAATTTTACAAACGGATTTGATATCTAGATGAAAATTAGTATCAAAATCAATATTTAATTGTGGAGGATCAGCGATACAAGGATCCATCGTCCGTTTCTTTAGTCAATTTTGTTCATCTAAATTTTCCTGCGGAACTATGTGTATGGTAAGATGAGGGCACAGAAAGATAAAAAACCCTACATTTGTTATTTGTGAACCGTATTCTATTCTACGTCTGTCTATATTTCTGCTAACTCCTATAACATATTTATGCTCTTTTGATCCCTTTTTCTAACTAAACTCCATTCAACGAAATAATCCCATCTTGACGTCACATCGCTTAAATCGAATAGCACTTTGTAGCGTTATTGGACCTTATGTATTCCTAATAATTATCTTTATATAGAAAATATCCACATAAAAAAGTATTTATTAAGTCTTAAGTAATAAGGTTTATTCACCTTACAGAGTGCTGCACACGTGAGGTAATTTAGACCTAGAGTGTGTATTTTTACATCCATACCTTCTGCAACAATACACTCGGAGCTCAAGAAAGTGTATTTTTATAAACATACCTTTAGCAAAAATACACCCGAAGTGTAAAAATCACACTTCTGATGTACAAGCCAGCCAATCGTGGGCGTTAAGCTAGTCACGTGACTCGTGAAGCCAGAATTCCTGCTTCATCGAGTCTGGTGGCTGTCGACCATTATAATTGTTTACGTTTGTAAGAGCGTACGTATAATTTTGTGTGTGCTAGATTTTTCAAAGAAATAATTGGTAAGTGTTAATTAAAAGTAAATATTTAAAAAGTGTGATTAATACAATATCCTTAAAACATACATTTTATAATATTTTACTTATTTAGGCGGTAACAATGGCCTGCAAATTTTGAGTTGTTAAGACTTGTGTATGTTTTCTGTTTCTATTTTATATTGGAACTTTTTGTAGCGCTGATTACGAATATACGTTTTATTTTTCTGTTGCGTAGTTTTTCCCATAAACACTATTCATAAATAGAAAACTAACAAAATGGTTAATCTATTTTTTTTAATAAATTGGAGGGTTTTAGGTAAAAAGTATATTTACGTGTTGGTGTAAACTTTACACACTGGATGTAAAAATATAATACACACCGCATTTATATTAACGCTTCGAGTGTAAATTCACATCAGCAGCAGCTGCAAGTAAATTACCCATGCACGTGGATGTAAAAATTTATCTGAGTGTAATGCAAGTGCAATTTTACAAACGGATTTGATATCTAGATGAAAATTAGTATCAAAATCAATATTTAATTGTGGAGGATCAGCGATACAAGGATCCATCGTCCGTTTCTTTAGTCAATTTTGTTCATCTAAATTTTCCTGCGGAACTATGTGTATGGTAAGATAAGGGCACAGAAAGATAAA
The DNA here is from genome assembly GCA_958510825.1 of Brachypterus glaber. NCBI lineage: Eukaryota > Metazoa > Arthropoda > Insecta > Coleoptera > Kateretidae > Brachypterus > Brachypterus glaber. Next base: position 26,030,059 of record OY294044.1, on the reverse strand, counting down.
AAACCCTACATTTGTTATTTGTGAACCGTATTCTATTCTACGTCTGTCTATATTTCTGCTAACTCCTATAACATATTTATGCTCTTTTGATCCCTTTTTCTAACTAAACTCCATTCAACGAAATAATCCCATCTTGACGTCACATCGCTTAAATCGAATAGCACTTTGTAGCGTTATTGGACCTTATGTATTCCTAATAATTATCTTTATATAGAAAATATCCACATAAAAAAGTATTTATTAAGTCTTAAGTAATAAGGTTTATTCACCTTACAGAGTGCTATTTTTTTTAAGCGAAGTGACGTCACTGTGGTATTCTTTCGTTGCATAGAGTTAGCTCTTTCCATAAGATATGCTATTCCCAAATTATCTCCAATACGTTCTAGTTGGTAACTCTATCTGACTAATTTATCTTCTACCTAACATAGTTTTGTAATATATTTTGTGGGCCCACGGTTATGACGCAAATTTTTTTATTTGGTTCTTTTTTGCATATCATGCTCCAATTGTGCATTGATGGCGGACATTCCATAAAATGACTAATGACCCACGGTATCGAGTCTCTAACGACCTACAAAATTTTTTCCCTTTGCGCCAACGAAAAATATACACACATTCAATGTTGGCCGGATTTTTATGGCTGGGTTTATTATTTTATAAACATAAACACACTATAGTGCCCAAATAAACAGTTATTTATGAAAAGGCCAAAATGTACTTCCCGTCGTCAAATAGCTAGACTTTCACTCACTCTTTGCATAATATGCTATTCTGTTACTTTAAGCGTTTTTTTGACAAGAACTTCAAAAAACCCAAATGGTTAACCACCAAAGCACAAAACCATCAAGCTACTATTTATATGAATTGATTTTAATTTAAAAAAATGTGAAACGGGTACCTTTTTTAGACGGGTGGAAAACTTCTTATGTATGTTAAACTAATCGTAAAAGTTTAAGTATTGACTAAGTATAACTTTAACCAATGGTTTAAGTCTATCAGCAACTTTCTTGTTTTCATTTTGCACGGATTCGTTAGTTTTTCTATATTTTTGACCATTTCCTTATGTTTTTTTTTCTAGCATTATAGGATTGTTTTATGACGAGATATAAATTTATTTAAAAAACATAATTTTGTTTTACCTATGATTGAAGTTTTACTAATATCAAAATTTAACATCTAACTCAAAATGTAAAAATATATCAATATTTATTAAAATGCCTATATCTCGGAAACGAGTAGTCCTACGATAAAAATTCTCACATATGTTTTTGTAGGGAATTAAACATTATTTTCATTTATGCAAAAAATTGTCCTACTATAAATAATAAGTGAGATATCACTAAAAATTATGGTTTTTGTCCATTTTGCCCCCCTTGCCCTACGCTAAGGTTAACCATATTTGATCTGACGCAAAACATCTTGAATCCTTTGGTGAAAGAATTTTTCAAATCGGACGTTCCGTTCAAAAGTTATAAGGTTTAGATAGACAGGAAGACAAACAGACAGACTGACATTTTTTTATCCACTTTTTTTACGTTTTCTCGACGTTTCATCACAATCCAAACCCGAAAATGCAAAAAAAGATTTTTGGGTCGATTTTAATAAGGGAACGTTCAAGTATTACGTAACGCAAATTGTACCAAAATTCATACACTTCATACCCCGTTTCTCGCGTTATTATAGATTATAGAGATTTCATATTTTGGCTACCCCCCCTAATAGGGGGTGTGCTAGGGGGATAGCCAAAATATGAACTCTCTACAGCCTTAAATAACGCGAGAACCGGGGTATGGGTATGAAGTGTATGAATTTTGGTACACTTTGCGTTACGTAATACTTAAACGTTCCCTAACGGGTGTTTCCACCCGTAAAAATAATAAAAACTGATAAAATAAAAACATGCAGTTTAACAGCAGCTAAACACTTCGTATACATCTCGTATAAATAAAATCCAATTTATTAAGAAAAGTTTGTATGTATTCCATCAAATATGTCACACACGAGCTGTAAATAATAATATTCTATTTTTTTGTAAAAAAGGACAATTTCGCGATTGAATGTACCACACATCGTAAGAAAAGCGTAGAGTCTGTGCTCCGGCTGTCTATAGTGAAATATTTCATTTTCATAACATATTTGTACTTCCGCCCAAACTGGCCTTGTATGTCGATTACATTTAAATATATATAAACGATTTTCCAACCAGAGCTAAAATTGACCATTTTTGTTTTTAGAACCCTATTGCTTCTCAGACCATCTGCCTCTTTCTCTCTCTTAGAAATCGCCTGCTAAATTGTAAGAGTAGTATTTTCTTGGTCTATATTTAATTTTATTTTGCGTCCCTAAGCTAAGAGAAAAAATTTCAATATTCTTAATTCTCATACATAATTACACACGAGGCTGAGAATTATGCGGGAAAAATTCGCTGTTTTCATGAAAATTTTGCTGTCTGGAAATAATTACGACCGCAGGGGCGATGCCCCTGGCCAGCAAATTCGAAGAATCATGTGTAATTCGGAAGAATAATTTTAACGATTTATAATATGTCAAACCTACTTTTATATATTTTTTTATCGCAAAATGATATAAATTGTTACTCATCTTAATATTTTTACAGGCATATTTTTTGATTTGGTTAATTTAATTCTATTCTCAATTGCTAAAATAAAACATATTTTGTCCATTTTTAAATAGCAGATTACAGTTCTGTCAATAGTTTAGTCACTTACTGCAGCACTGACTAGAGCGGTACTGCGCTAGGCTTGCAAGCATGTTCATAAAAGTCAACCTATAAAATTACATTTTATAAAAATAATATTTTGAGGTATTTTTTATTAATTGTAATAACAATAATTATAAATAGTAATATTTCATGATTAATTAGTTTTAGCTATGAAATCTTGCTGTAAAAGAGAAATACTGAAAAACAAAATACTACAGCGATTCTTACTAGAATTTTATACAGTAGAAAATTCCCAATTTAACTGTTATATAATTGGACAGAATTAAATACGTAGTCAGAAATATTGTTAAATGATTGGTTGATAAACACGTTAAAAAATAATCTGGTAAATACAGAAGGATAAAGTATTAGAGTTCTGTTAACTTAATGAACCAATCAAAAATTTCAGTTTCGACTAACATCATATAAGGCCAACAGACACTTTAACAGTATATTGATAATTTAGGCCTAAGAGAAAAGAATGTTAAATTATCACGAAAAAGACTTTGGGTTTTGATTTATTTTTCCATTTTGAGGTCCCTTCATGTTCAGAGGCCAATTGTGTTTAAATTATTTTTATTTTGTCAGTCATTTCATACATAAAGACTATTAAAATGGATTGTCATGTAATTATAACTTTTGTAAGCAATTTCACTACATAAATTATAAAAATTACATTTTTATTCCTGTAAATTTTCACATTTATTATGTTATTGAACAAGGCAATTTTCTGGAGAAGGTTTACATTTCATTTTTATAACAATATTATAAATACGTTTGTCTCTTGCATGTCAAATTTGAAAATAGTTTTTTTCGAGCACCGGTGGGTTTATTTTTAAACTTGTCACTTGATTGACACGATGAAAAATGTTCCAGCCGATCATCATAATGGCTATGTGTACGTCCCCAAAACATATTCCCTTTTGTCATGGCTAAATTGTTTTAAAGATTATGATGTCCTAAACTTTAAAACAATGTTGGAATATTCTTAAAGATACCTAACCTCAAAAAAATATTTATTTGTAACTTGTTAGCAGTTTTGACAAATTTGTAAAATCATTCAATTTTTTAAATGACATTCACTTTTTGAGTTGAACCTCCTAGTCTAGGCAGATGCCATGCGCTTTATTCGAAGGTCATGCAGGTTTGGGCAAGGAAAAGCTAGGAAACGTGGGTTTGATCCAATGCTTTGGAGCCTACCCACCTTTACTTTCAACCATAAAAAAAAATTATTTATTTTTTGATAGCAGTTTTGACAGATTTTGTAAAACAGAAAGTAGCCAAATTTGTTAGTTAAAATTCAAAATTTGATTTAATGTAATCTTTATTGATTTTTATACTCGCCATAGTTATTGTCATTAACAGTTTGGACGATTTTCTTACTGAAATAGGTACGCATATAGCGTTATCCTATCTCGTATATTTATCTATATTTACTCTACACAAGAGGTTACCTAAAACAGTTTATGTATTTCATTGTTTTTACTCTTTTTGTAACACATTTTTCCAACGTTTTAAATGTAGAACTATTTTCAGATATAAATAAATGTTTGAACGTTTGTTTAAATGAATTTTCATGCTAACATACCTACATATTTAAAATAACATTTGTTATATTTTTCCACTTATGTTTTGATCTTTATGTTTTGGCCCAAGGGTAGTAGGAAAATAGAGTAAAATATGTTTGTTTTCTGATTATTCTGTGAATTTAGCATACAGTAAAATAATAAAAGAGTTCACTGTGGCTTTAATTACCATTTTGTAACTAGGTCTTCATTAAGCAATGTTCTAAAAGCTTTAAAATCATCACGTACCTATATCTTTTTAATAGTCTATTTAATATATTGCAAATTGTAAATTGAATGGGTAGTTGATCAATTAATATTTTTTATTATATTTTCACATATTATATTTCACAAATTATATTTTATATCGCAGTGTGAACACATTGCAATACATTTATTCTAAAGGATGGGGTATTGGATATATACAGGGTTATTCAGAAATAAGTTCGAGAAATTTAAGAGGTGATTCTACGTTAAAAAATATGAAAAAAAAGTTCCTATAAAGGTTGGTCCGGAAATGAGCCCTAAGGGAGCTGCGGCCCTTCGAAGATGGACCATATTAAATGGGGAACATAAAAAGCACCAATAAAATTTTAATGCTGCAGGGTGATTCTTCACTTAAAACTAAGCTAAAAAGTATTCTTCACCAAAACACCTAAATTTAATATTAAAGGAGTTATAGCCTTTTAAAAAGTAACATTTTTAGTGGCACAAAATGTTACTTCCTCTTAATTGCATTTTTTTAAAAACGGTTGCTACTATATTGTTACACTATATGACATTTTTCTACGCAATACTAACACAAATGTGCGGTTTATAAAAATAACAAAAGTTTTAGATTTAATCCATTGACGGAGATTTTACCAGGGGTTATCAAAAAAAAAACACAAAAATTTTGAAATATTTTATTTATTTTTTGGAGAGCAATACAATAAACTAAATTTATTATGAAAAAGCAAAAGAAAAAATAAAAAAAAAACTTTTTCTCAATGCTTTAAAACATTAAAATAACATTAAATAAACATTAAATAATTAAAAATATTGTTGTTCTGCTTTCAATAACTTCCCGTAAAATCTCCGTTGCTGAATTCAATCTAAAACTTTTTTTTTATTTTTACGAATCTCACATGTGTGTTAGTGTTGCCTATATATAGCCTTATATTACAATTAATTAAAATTAATATTACATAGGTATAAAATGTTTTATAATGACATGTGTAACCATACGGATAAACGTACTTACTTACTTATAAAAATCAGAGCCATATCTTTATATAAAATTTTCATGAAAATATAGCGAAAAAATACAAGAAATGTAATTTTGTTAATTTAAAAGCCTATAAAAAATAAACGAATAAAGATATTTGAAATCCGCTTTTTCGGCTTAAAGCTCTGTTAATAGAGAACCAATTTACCGCACAAAAAAAAATTAATGGAGCTCTCTACAACTAGAATTATGAAACAAAAGACGTCTACCCTATCTCTATCTCATTTGTGTTACACTCTCCAGCCAACCAAATAAATACTGTATTTGTTTTTCATCCAACAAATACAGTATTTATTTTATTGGCCGGAAAGCGTAGCACTGAGCGGCACGAACGAACATAGCTAATGTGAATCAGTAGAATAAGATAATTCTACTAAAATTTAGATGGCGCCAGTAATTTCTTAAATAAAACTAATATAGTTACACTTTTCGCCCGGCCAAGTAAATATTGTATTTGTTCAACAAAGAACAAATACAGAATATGTTTGGTTGGGTGGAAGTGGGATTGTATGTATGTCTTCTATCCTTTTTGGGTAGAACTTTTGTCCCTGTCTAATCTAACGGGAGAAATCGCCATTGAATCTTAATTTTTTTTTTACTGCAACTGTAAGCAAAAAAACACTGTGCGTTATATCTAAAAAAAAAAAAACGAGCTGAAAGGTTCCGAAATCAGCGCATGAAATATAGCCAGATGCAACTAAAATAGTGTCGACAAATTTTTGAGTGTTGAGCAGTGTTATGTTCCACAAATATGAAGTGTAAATATTACATTAATAAAAAAATTGTAGATGTAAATCTTTTTAAATTTTGAAATACAGTACAGTTGATTTGACAAAACTGGAAAAGTGGGGTTAAGTAAAATTTCATGTTTTCCATAAAATTTAGTGGTGTGAATGTGGATTATTTAAATGGGGTTATGCCTGTTTGAAAAATAAGGTTAGTTTAACCATGTCAAAAATCATATGTTATTCTATGCATTTGTGGTTAGTAACATTTTCTGACTTTGACATTGATGTGGCAATAACAATATTGACACTAAATTTATTAACAAGTAAACAAATATTTGTCAAATGAAAGATAGTTCACAATGTAATTTTTTTTTATAACCCCACTTTTCCAGTTTTGTTGAAATGAACTGTAACAATATATTCTATTAATTTGACTTAAAGCTAATTGACAATTCCATTAAATTAATAGCATTAATCAGTTCATTTGATTTAAAAATATTACAATAATTCCGATCGTTTCATTTTAATTCTATAAAGTAAAATTCTAAATCTGTTCGATTTTCACTGATTGGATTTTAAACTTATATTGGAAAATCTCACGTAAACCCTGCCAGAATTTCTGTTTGAAATCGAATTTGTTGAATAGATTTAAAACCACCATACTTGATTTTCAAATCAACAAAAACAAGTCAAGCTAAACATTTCCAGACTTTAGACAGTAATGTATAACGATTGCGTAGAATGAAAAGCTCGTATATCGGTTTTCAATAAATTTGTCACTGACATTAAATGTCTTTGTCAAAACTTAAAAATGTAGGGGAGATTATATCACCATGTGCATATTTTTTTCTTGTAAGCCCTATTTTTCAAAAATAAATATATTTTAATTTGTTCAATTTGTGGAAGGACAATGTTAAAAATGATCGAATTTTTGCCCCTCCGATAAAAGTTTATTAATAGTATTGAATAGTTATTTTGATTCCAAAATAACTAAAAAATATTTTTAAATTGTTAAAAATAATCAAATTTTTGCTCCTCCAATAGAGGTTATGTGATATTATAAAATAGTAAAAATACTTATTTAGCCAAAAACAATCGGGAACAATTTTAAAATGTGCTATTGCGTAATCATTTGAAAACGTTCCATCCCAAATACCTTGTAAACTAAGCACAATATAAAAATTAACAATTATTTCATTTTGTGCTTAGTTTGCGAGGTATTTGGTGTGGATTATTTTCGAATGATCACCCTACCCTGTATTACGCAATAGCATATTTCAAAAATGTTCCCGATTGTTTTCGGCGAAATAAGTATTTTTTACAATTATTTTAGGACAAAAATAACTATTTTATTTCAATTAACTTTTATTGGACGGGCAAAAATTCAATGATTTTTAACATTGCCTTTGCACGGAAAGAAATTAGTGGGCTCTGCGCTATACATTATAAGATATTTGGTAACAGTGGCAAATTATAGTGATTTAAGCTATAGATTATAAGGGACACAATAACTAATAATGTTAAAAATAAATTGGAAACGATTATATATATTACAGACACGATTATATTTATTACAGGCACTATTATAAATTTACAGAAATTTTATTATATTATAAAAATTATTAGCACGGACAATAATTAAATCTATTTAAGCTTGTACCGTAATTAATACGTTCACTGCCAACGGCTAGTTTTGACAGCGGAGCAATGGGTATGGGCAAGGGAAAAATAGAAAGAATTGATTAATGTTGTTAGGGGCGCCAGTTACTTTAGCTTTTACTCCTTTAGGTAAGTAACAACCTAGTGTAAATACTTAAGCTTTTTAGTTTGAGAAAATATAACCCCTAAATAAAATAAGATAATTCATTTGAGAAATTTATTATAAATAAACTTAATGAAAGCACATCAAGTAATGTATTAATATATATAAAAAATATGTGTAATTATATTAAGATATAATTAAAGAAATCTTAATAAAAATTACTAAATTCAGAAATCATTCGACTTAAATGTATAAAGAAAACATGAAGTTCAGCAAGCACCAAGAAATGTATGTAAACAACAATCATTTCTTGCAGTGTATAAAAGTCATGCTTAAATTAGAAATCATTTAATCAAAAGTATGATATTTAATAATTAATAAATGAGATTAAATGTTTTAAAAAAATAAGTACCTAAAAATGAACAAAAGCCAGAAGGGCATATAGTATTAATCAATACTATATCAGATCTGATAAAGTTTACAGTTATAAGAATATTGAAATAAAAGAATTTAAAAATATGAAATATTGCTTTCAAAAGTTTTCAGAATGAGTACTTAGCTGGTTTCTGCAAAATCCATGAGGTATGAATTCCATCGTCTCCATCTGTGCAAGTCTCCCCTATGCTGATGAATTCATTTCTCAAATGAAAGAAAAAAAAATATAGGCTGTCCCATCTACTTTGGAAAAATTATCTTCCAGGATAAAATGTACGATTGAAAATGTTGTCCGGGATTAAATATGCTTTTGAAAATTATGTCCAATATAAAATTGTCTGCTAGACGGTCATATAGAATTTATCTATGCCGAAAAATACAGAACCATGTTCCAACAGAACATCACTCCATGCGGAGAACTTGTATATCAAATATACCAAAATAAACTTCAACTTAAATTAATGTAATTCCATATTAATGGTATAGAAATGGTGAGTAATTAATGGTAATTAATTAATGTAGTAATAATGGTGCTTTATGGTGCTTAATTAATGGTAATCAATCAATGCAGTAATAATGGTGCTAAAACAATAATTATATCTCAGAAATATTATAAGAAACAGAAAAACTCAACTTACGTGTCATTCCAAGTCTTCGATGTCCATCGAAACGTTATAAATGCATAATTGTATAAAATAACAGTTATAATATCTTCCGCATTGTTTAAATATTCATTTTCACTAACTTTAAATAAAAATACATGAAGGATTACTTCGATGATTACAGAAAATAAACACTCGTCAAAATGACACCACCATTGTACAGAGTTCATCAAGAAAGAGCGAAAATCGACCTTATCAACCGGTATGAACCCTTTAGGTAAATAAAATCCTATTTCTGAACTATTAGCGACATCTATGCAAGTCATTATCAACTACAGTTTTACCGTATAGGATTCCTAATAAAGGTAACTGAAACGACATCAAAAATAATAACTAATTAAAAGAATGTTTCCTAATAAATCCGTATTAGTGATATCTAACCTCAAAATATTACTCTAAGAAACAAATATAAACAATACTTATTGTTTATCAGCAAAACTAATAAAAATACGAACAGAATACTAAGTGTCCTGTGAACTAAGTATAAACAAAATACTGAATCTAAGTGAGCAGTTCCAGCAAACTATTTTCAACAAATTCTGGATTATCCCGAAGAAATAATCATACGAAACTTTCCACAAGAGAGACAAGCTACAAATGAAAGCCAGTGAAATCCAACCCTCAATAGACTCTGAAACATATAAAAACCAGGTAAGTCCATAGACAAATGGAGCATTTATTAAAGATTCCTTCAACAATAAAAAAGCTTTTTCTGCATCAGTATTCCAACTAATGGCTTGTTTTTTACCTTTGCCCTTTAAAAGTGAATTTAATGGACTAACAATTGTTGAAAAATTCCTAACAAATCTACGATACCACGAAGCTACACCTAAAAATCGTTTTATTTCTGTACTATTTGTTGGTCTAGGATAGTTTATTATTGCTTCTACTTTTTGCGGATCGGTTCTTAAACCAAAATTATCAATTACAAAACCTAAATACTTAAGTGATTTTCTAAAAAAATTACTTTTTTCAAAATTTATTGTAAGATTAGCAGATTTTAATTTTTCATGTACTATTTGAAGTAATTTAATATGTTCCTCAAAAGTTTTTGATACTATTATAATGTCGTCAATATAAACAAATATATTTGGATAAAAGGAGAAAGGAAAAAGTTTATCCATTAATCTTTGCTGACTTTGTGTTCCATTTTTGAGTCCATAACACATTACATTAAATTCAAATAGTCCCCTACCAGGTACGGAAAATGCAGTTTTTTCTTTAGCAGTTTTTGTAAGTGGAATCTGCCAAAAAGCATTTTTTAAATCTATACTTGATATATATTTTGCATCGCCTAATAAACTTAAAATGGAGTCTATCCTTGGTAAAGGATGTGAATCACCCTTTGTAATAGAATTTAATTTACGTCCATCAAAACAAAAACGGTATGTACCATTAGCTTTTTTTACTAATAAAACTGGTGAATTAAAATCAGAATAAGATGGTGAAACTATATCATCTTTTAACATTTTATCTAACTCTTTATGTAAAATTTCTATTAAATAAGGTGACAAAGGATATTGACGCATTTTAAAAGGTTTATTATTTCCTGTATCTATATCATGTTCTATTAAATTTGTTCTACCTATTTTTTCGCTATATAATTCTTTAAATAAACTAACAAATTTATCTGCTATCTTTTTCTGTTCGTCTGTCAAGTCACATAAGCCTACTGAATTATCTTTATTTATATCCTGACTATCACTGTTACTGATCACATTCAAATTATTAATTTTATTATTCCAAGATTCATCAGAAAAATCCAGAGTCATAGAAAACAATTGTAAAAAATTCACACCAAAAATAAAATTTGTTTCCAAAGAAGGAACAACCAAGACTTGTAAAATCTTAACTTCATTATCTACTTTAATAGGTAAATAAACAACACCAGTTACTAACTGTTTAGATTTATCAGCTGTAGTAACATGCGGTATAAGACATTTATCAATTTTTAAATTAAATTTTTCTAAAATTTTAATCGCGTGACCACCAGCCACTGAACAATTTGCACCTGTATCAATCAAAGCTGTTATATTTTTATCAAAAATATTTACTTTAATATATGGACGGTTATCTCTAGGTAATTTAATAAAAGAACTTTTATTAATTACAGACAAACTATACGGTTTATAAAAATTTTTAACTTTATCCAACCAATCTTTCCATTCATTCAAATAAAATCGTTTATTTGTTTCTGTTACACTTGATTTTTGTAAAGAATTGATATTATTTTTATTATAATAAATGTTTTTACAAAAAGTAGTTTTGTTATCCTTTTTTACCTGACTGTCATTATTATTTTTAGCCTTTTTATTAAGTGAATGCCGACTAAAATCATCCACTTTCCTATTTAGTTTTTTGTACAGGAAGGGCAATTTTTAAAAACTACATCTTTATATCCACATTTATAACAAAACTTTGTTCTTTTAGCTAAACATTTGCTAAAAATATGATTTGGTTGGTTACAGTTATAACAAATTACTTGTCTACTTTTATTATTACTACTATTACTACTATTCTGTGTATTATTAAGGCTTTGATTGGTACTTTGACTAATTTGAGAAACTTGACTACTATTACATACTGAACTTTGACGAGTAGAGGAAGATGGGGTAAGTTTGGACACTGTGGTATTATGACTACAATTACATTTACTACTAAAATTTTGACTTATATCCGAACTTAGGACATTTACTTTATTAACTGCTTTATTTTTTGCCACACTTTTACCTGCTATGCTCTTTTGTTTTAATTGATAAGCTTCATCTATTCTTTTACAACTGTCTTTTAAATCTTCTAAATCATTTATTTCTATAAGTGATAATGGTGTAAAATAATGTGGTAATATTCTTTCTCTAATCGTCTTAAGTCTAGTATATAAACTTGCAGCATGAATTAAACGTTTAAACAAGGTTTCCATAGCACCTATAAAAATTGCGATAGATTCATCGGGATTTTGATATCTAGAACGGATATCATCCCATGTTCTATCATCTATGTTAGCTGGAAGAAAATCTTTTTTTAATGCTTGAATTATTTGAGACCATGAATTTAAATTATCTTTAATTGAGAGAAACCATGACAATGCTGGTTCTTTGAATAAGTCATATGCGGATTTAAATAACATTTCGTCTGTAACATTTCTACTTATTTTCATATATTCAACTTGCTCAATAAAATTTAAAACATTAGACTTTCCATCAAAATTAATATTCCATTTATAAACTGGTACTGATTTTAAATAATCATTATCTTTTTTACTAGAAACATTAGGACTAAACTGTGTACTATTATGTAATGAAATATTATTATTTACTTGAGTAAGTTCTGAATTTTTACCAGATTTTTCATAAAGATCTAAAATATCTGCTTCTATTTCTAAACAAGTTGCTTTTGTTATTTCTAAAAATTGAATACGTCTAACTTTATTTTCTTCTACTTCAGGAAAACGTTGCAGACGATTTGTTACATGTACTAAATAAGTTTTTAATTTTCTTAAATCGGCTAAACTATAATCACCATGATATTCTACAATTTCTGAAGATATACTATCTAAAATTCTATTAATATTTTCCACTTCACTGTTAAAATTAAAAGTCGGATCTACATATTTTACTTTAGGATCTTCCCTAGCTATGGCTCTACCTAAAACTTTAATTCTAGATACTCTATTATTTTTTGCTGTTAAATGTCTTATACGAAGTTCATAATTTACCATTTCTGCAGTCAAAAATCGAATTTCCATTTTATCTAAATCTTCCATTTTGAATATTTATTTTCAAAATTTAAATTTAATTTACTCAAAATATTTATTTTATTAATAAAATATTTATACTGTACCACAAATTATTTTTTTTTTTGTGTACACTGTTCAACAAAGTTTTTGCATACTTTGGAAAATTTCCCAAATATGTCAAAAAAATACTAAATTATTATTTATCTCAATTGGACAAATTAATAATTATAAATAGTCTCCAAAACTACAAAATTAGCTAATATTTATTCATATCCTTCGCATAAATAAATACCCTATTATCCATTTATTTCTATTGAATAAACGATAATTTCTAGAAAATCTGAACCCACGCCAAAATTTCTCTATTCCATGTTATTCCATAAAATTCAGAATAAACATAAAAAACACATATCTGATATATCTTATCAGATTAACTCTAATTTGACTTAATTTTCAACAAAAAATATTTTATTCAACAGTTATATGTAGGTTTTCTCAAAATGAACATTAAGTTACACTGAAAAAAATAAGCTTTAGATTTTTATAAAAAATACACTGAGAAAAATGGAGTAAAATTAAAAAAACAAGTGTTCTATCTATCCAAATACCACGTTCTTGGGCGCCAATATTAGTGTACCGTAATTAATACGTTCACTGCCAACGGCTAGTTTTGACAGCGGAGCAATGGGTATGGGCAAGGGAAAAATAGAAAGAATTGATTAATGTTGTTAGGGGCGCCAGTTACTTTAGCTTTTACTCCTTTAGGTAAGTAACAACCTAGTGTAAATACTTAAGCTTTTCAGTTTGAGAAAATATAACCCCTAAATAAAATAAGATAATTCATTTGAGAAATTTATTATAAATAAACTTAATGAAAGCACATCAAGTAATGTATTAATATATATAAAAAATATGTGTAATTATATTAAGATATAATTAAAGAAATCTTAATAAAAATTACTAAATTCAGAAATCATTCGACTTAAATGTATAAAGAAAACATGAAGTTCAGCAAGCACCAAGAAATGTATGTAAACAACAATCATTTCTTGCAGTGTATAAAAGTCATGCTTAAATTAGAAATCATTTAATCAAAAGTATGATATTTAATAATTAATAAATGAGATTAAATGTTTTAAAAAAATAAGTACCTAAAAATGAACAAAAGCCAGAAGGGCATATAGTATTAATCAATACTATATCAGATCTGATAAAGTTTACAGTTATAAGAATATTGAAATAAAAGAATTTAAAAATATGAAATATTGCTTTCAAAAGTTTTCAGAATGAGTACTTAGCTGGTTTCTGCAAAATCCATGAGGTATGAATTCCATCGTCTCCATCTGTGCAAGTCTCCCCTATGCTGATGAATTCATTTCTCAAATGAAAGAAAAAAAAATATAGGCTGTCCCATCTACTTTGGAAAAATTATCTTCCAGGATAAAATGTACGATTGAAAATGTTGTCCGGGATTAAATATGCTTTTGAAAATTATGTCCAATATAAAATTGTCTGCTAGACGGTCATATAGAATTTATCTATGCCGAAAAATACAGAACCATGTTCCAACAGAACATCACTCCATGCGGAGAACTTGTATATCAAATATACCAAAATAAACTTCAACTTAAATTAATGTAATTCCATATTAATGGTATAGAAATGGTGAGTAATTAATGGTAATTAATTAATGTAGTAATAATGGTGCTTTATGGTGCTTAATTAATGGTAATCAATCAATGCAGTAATAATGGTGCTAAAACAATAATTATATCTCAGAAATATTCTAAGAAACAGAAAAACTCAACTTACGTGTCATTCCAAGTCTTCGATGTCCATCGAAACGTTATAAATGCATAATTGTATAAAATAACAGTTATAATATCTTCCGCATTGTTTAAATATTCATTTTCACTAACTTTAAATAAAAATACATGAAGGATTACTTCGATGATTACAGAAAATAAACACTCGTCAAAATGACACCACCATTGTACAGAGTTCATCAAGAAAGAGCGAAAATCGACCTTATCAACCGGTATGAACCCTTTAGGTAAATAAAATCCTATTTCTGAACTATTAGCGACATCTATGCAAGTCATTATCAACTACAGTTTTACCGTATAGGATTCCTAATAAAGGTAACTGAAACGACATCAAAAATAATAACTAATTAAAAGAATGTTTCCTAATAAATCCGTATTAGTGATATCTAACCTCAAAATATTACTCTAAGAAACAAATATAAACAATACTTATTGTTTATCAGCAAAACTAATAAAAATACGAACAGAATACTAAGTGTCCTGTGAACTAAGTATAAACAAAATACTGAATCTAAGTGAGCAGTTCCAGCAAACTATTTTCAACAAATTCTGGATTATCCCGAAGAAATAATCATACGAAACTTTCCACAAGAGAGACAAGCTACAAATGAAAGCCAGTGAAATCCAACCCTCAATAGACTCTGAAACATATAAAAACCAGGTAAGTCCATAGACAAATGCATTATAGAGAAATAAGTCATATGATTCTTTATTATTAAAAATCATATTCTAATTATGTTTTCTTTATGTTATTTTCAGGTAGAACTATGGAATAGAGACTTATATGGTTAGAATTCAGTTCCTGCTACAAAATAGTCCCAGATACAAAATAGTTCTGTACGTACGTAACTATTTATATACAAAATAAACATAAATTATAACGTAAGTAAACGAATAGTTTAATTAACCCTTGCTATATTACAAAGTGACGATTTATATCGTTACAAGCTATAAATGCCATACTATTTGTTATATTTTATTATTCACTAAACAATTAAAGTATTTCATATAAATTTTTACACTGACTGCCATAATTGTAAGAGAAAGCCTTGTATTTATATAATAAGCGATTATAATTTGCTTGGTATGTGTGTTATAGCGCTCCAAGCTATAATTTTTTTTTCCGTGTGCTTAATAAAGTTTAGATATAATATTCGTTAAAGAAGCTACCTTGGTTTTGCTTTTGCTTATCGGTAATTAAAAAATTATCTGTGATCTCATCTCCCCTATAGTATAAAACTATTGACGTTCACATTCAATGTCAGTTTAAAAATTCAATATGTCAAAAAAATATCCGAGCTTTTCATTCTACGCGATCGATAAGTAATAGTCGGAGAGCTGGTGGCCATTTTTATTTCATTATTTGCTCCCAGCTATATTTTATATATGTCTTAAAGTACATTCAAATTAAGCTATTTTTAAATTGCTAGACACCGGATCCGGTTCCTTCGGGTGCTAGAAGCTCCAAAAGTTATGGCAATGAGCTACCAAAAAATCTTGTTTTAACTTTCCGAGTCATATACATTTCATTTAATACATTCAGATTAAGCTATTTTCATAGTTATACACAATAATTCTGGGGCCAAGGGGTGAGAACAGTGTTTAAAAAGTGCCTTTAAAATATGTGATACCTATTTTTTTAAAGAAATGAGAATTTATAAAATGACATTTTGATTAAATGGAAATTAAAGAGAGTTTTTAGTGTTGACATATGTCAGATAAAGTTTTTAAAGTATTTTTTTAACTCTTAGCCTAGTGAATAATTGTGTAAAACTGTGAAAATAGACTAATCTAAATGTAATAAATGTAAAAAATACACTAGTTATGTACACTATTTTTTCTACGATCCCAAAAAAATATAAAGTTTAAACTTCTTCATTTAATATTTTCTAATTTTTATTACTTATTCCGAGAATTTTTGTGAAAAGCAAAACACAAAATAGCATACAAATTTATATATGTATGTCAACAGGAAATATGTTTTTTATTTACATTTAGTTTTCTTGGTTTTATATTTAATACAACATTTTATGGAAGCTCAACTCTGTTTAAAGGGTTGCCTAACCGCAAGCATCTTTTAAATTAAGAAAAATTTGACAATTTACTAATTAAATTTTATTTCTGTGGATATGCTACCATATAACACTAAAATTCTGCAATGTCTTACATTTCATGAGGAAATATTAATGTTTTTTATAAAATGTAAGGTAACTAAATCAAAAATTAAGTAATATTTATAAAATCTAGACATTAATAAAACATATTAAGTTATATTGACCTGGGTCAAACTAGTAAGGTTATGACTATAATTTTTGTTGTTGACATGAAAAACAGAAATATTTGGATTAAAAAACATAAAAGACCAAAAAAGTCTGTAATGAAAGGTGGAAAGTGGCATATAAAACAAGGTGAGTAAAATTCGTAGAATTTACAACGTAAATATCTAAACAAAATTAGGCAAACCTACATACATATATATCAAACAAGGGTGATATGAAAATATCAAACAAGGGTGATATAAGGCGTTTTCTAAAGAACAAGAGAGTGTGGTAAATGTCATTTTCATATGGGATCGTAGGAAAATACATATTTTCCGGCCCTAGTCCCGGCTTTCCGATACTGTATGCTTATTAACTTTTCTTCGTTGATATGTACGCATAGATCTATGGTTTGTAAATTAGAAACCATATATGCGTTGCACATTAACGCAGTTTATAATGTTTAATTTAAATACCTTAATCGCTAATTTATGTACGATTGTCCTAGAAATGAGCGGAATCGTTGAACTTATCGAGTAAACATAAAAATAACATGACATTACTATTGTTTTTGTCAGTGGCGTTCGTTTAACCAATTGCTTACCCTCTAACTGTAACTCGAGTTATATTTCTTTAGCGATTTTTAAAATGTTAAAATTTGCAAGATTTTATGTGTAACATGATTCCAGAACAAGCATCTTATATTTTAAGTTAACTTAAAGGTTAAATTAATTTGATGTAGTTTTCTTCCCTGCAAGATAGCGTCTCGACCAGATTTATACAACTAATTCTGCAGGAGGAGATAATGAAGATTTTATAAACGTATTGTATCAAAAAAATACTGTTGCCAACAAAATAATACTTTCTCCTAGGTTAATTTAAATCAAAAACGAAGAAAATAAAAAAAAATTAAAAAAATTATTTTTTCAAACAAAAATTTTGTTTCAAAAAAGTTTCTTTTTTCGTAAAACGAAAAAATAAATTGAAAAAAAAATTTTTTTAAAATTGTTTTTACCCCATTTTACCCCCTTACCCCAATCCGATTTTTACCAAAAACAATCCCAGCCTAGAACTTTGGATAATCAACCTATGGTCCAAATTTGAAGTCTTTAGCCAGAAGGGTTATTGAGTTATCGTGGTCACAAATTTCCCGGACACACAGACCGACCGACAGACAGAATTTTTTTGACGGAAATCATATTTTTTGGATATAAAACGTCCAGAAACGTAAAAAAAGCAATAAAAATTTTTCGAATTTATTTATTTATTTATTAACGGGAAAACCCCACTACAAAAATTAAATGTACATAAGATAAGATGATAATAGAAACCTAATATAATGTAAAAATAAAATAATTATAACAAAAAAAAAAATAGAACAAATAACCTTGCAAATAACAAAAAACTATACAATACTAAAATTAAAAAAATTAAACATTAATAAGAAATTTAAACATCAGTGAAGTTAATGCTTTTTAAAGAGGTTTTAAACGATCCTAAAGTGGAAAAAGTAAAGTCACAATTATCCAAACTATTGGCTAAAGTCATGACTCTATCCATGGGAGAATTACAACCGTAATTTGTACGGTGATATGGGATTTTAAAAAGCGGAGAAATGTTGCGCATGACCCTAGCCGGAACATTTAAATGTATTTGACTTAGTAAGTCTGGGCAATCAATAAGCCCATTAAATATTTTAAAAAGGTAACATAAATCTGACTTTTTTCTCCTACTTTCCAATAAATCTACATCTAAAAATTAATAAATGTGGGAGTAGTTATGATCAGGAATAGGAGTGTTTAATTTAAAAGCACAAAACCTAAGCATTTTTCTTTGGATACTTTCCAACCCATCAATATGATTATTATATTTGTTTTACTAACGCAAGACTGGGGAAAGTAATAATAGATTAATTATTTACTGCAAATTTTAAAACGTAAAAACAGAAAGCAGGTTAGAATAAATATAACTCTAAATAAAAAAATAACATCGTTATGATAAATAAGGTTATGAAATAATATACCTTTAAAAAGTCCAATTATTTTTTTGTCGTTAAAAAATTTATAGAAATAAAATACCTCGTAAAATACTTAACTTTACTATATAGTATATTTGATAGTTAATTATATAGTATAGGTGTAAATCTATCCAATTTTAATAAATATTTACTTAAGTTAATGTAGAAATAATGTTTTGCGCATTAGAATAAAATTTATTTTAAATTAAATTGCAATTACACATTTAACCGACGTTGCTGTGTCTTACTTATTTTTATAAGACGTTGTCAGCATAAATATTACTAGAATTATGTATATGTGCATGCATATATACTTATAGTTATAAACTTATTGTTTGTCAGGCTAATATTATGGCTTGCACAGTTTTTTATTGTCATTCTTCCAAGTAATAGTTATTTATGGTACTTTGATATGCCCATAAGAAAATTAACCTGCGAGGCGTCAGCCAAGCAGGTTAATTTTCGAGAGGGCAATATCGGTTTAACCATGAGTGCCATACAAGGTTTTATCCAATAAATATCTTAGAAATTCATATTTTTATTAATAATTTTAATGACATTTACAAGAAAATAATTTGACAAGTGACAGTTGAGTGACTAAAATAAATAATTATCCACTCAATAAAGTAAAATCCACGCGGGGGTTATTATTGAGTTTAACTATTTAAAATAAAGCTGGTAATTGTCTCATTATTGGATAAAAATATTTATTAAAATCATGCCTTTAATATAAGGAACAAAAATACAATTTTCTTTATATATATTATTAATATTTTTTAAAAATATCGAGTTAATCTTTAAAAATATTTAATAGTTTAAAGCGAGGTTTAAAGACAAATTTGTCTCCAATTATAAGTTAAAGTAGGTACTGTACTGAAACTGTAATACAGTTAACTATCTTTTAAAAGTTTTAGCTTAAAATTTAGATAAACCATAAAAATCAAAAATACTAAAAAATAGAAATCCTACTTAGGCTTTATTTTTTATATTAAGATAATTTTAATAAAGTTAAAACAAAATAATTAAATTTAATTTTGAAACGTATTATCTTTCGATAAGTTTCCTTTCATATAGAGTAAAAATTGACGTTTTTGTCTCTAATTAAAAAAAATACTACTATGGTATACTATAGTTATGATATAGTATAGTTTATTTTAGTTATAATTTTAGCTATGCGGTGGAGAACAGCACAGTTTAAAATTAAAATAGTAATTATATACCAAGGTAAAGAAGACATTTAAGAGGATTTAAGAATGCGAGGCTATAATAGTCTTCTCTGTCCTGGTTTATATATTAGTACTATTTAACTATTCTTATTCAAACAATAAATAAAAAAATATTAAATGAAATGATATTTCTTGAAATTTTCATAAAAATCAAGTAACCTTGATCAATGACATTTGCTCAAATAAATACTTTGAACTGAAATGTAAAAAATTAGTTTTTTTTTATTTTTTTTTTATAATATTTAGCTAATTATTCATTGTATTAATTGGTAATAATTATAATTAATTATATTTAATAAACAGAAAGTTATTTAAAGGTATTTTCTAGGGTTTAATTAGTAAAAATTGCACAAAGAACTGAAACATCTAAAGTGACAGAAATCAATTGTTTATAAAATTTACTCCTACTAGGAGAGAAAAAATTATAATTATAATTAATTATAATAATTATTATTGCTATAGGTGAAGAAAATTGATTTCACAGTCTGAAAATATGATAAATAATGGTATGTTCTAAAGCTAGTAGTGAAAAAATAATTTTATAATTTGATATACATTAATCAATGTAAAAACTCTAATGTATTCTGTACACAATATGCCTGTTGTGCAATGGTCCTCCTGTTCCTTGTAAGTTTTGTTCATTTCTTTGTCATTAGTTTAATATCTGATTGTTAATAATTTACAATACTTATTGTTTTTATCTTTAATTGTTATAGTCCCATATACATAATAAACTCTGAAGAAGCTCAAGTGATGAGTGACACGTTAGATTTCAAATTAAATTATACTTAAGAATACTTAATATCACACAGGCTCGCATAAGAACGAAATACATAACAATGCGATGCCGTGATTGGCTTGATGTGTCGCCATGTATCTTGTAAGCCAATCACGGCATCGCATTCTAATGTTTTATGTTCTTATGCAAGCTTCTGAATAGGCCTTTATCGTTTTAATGTGCCCAATGCCCAAGAAAATAAAAATGAATGGGGTATAGTATAGTTAGTTGTCATTTTCATTTGTAGTTTGGTATATTTAAGAGAAACGTGTTGAGTCTGTAGCTCATTTGTTTTAGTAGAAATTAGATTTTAAAGTTAATTATATACTTTTGAGCATACCAGTATACTACAGTACATAGTAGAGAAAAAGATGCAAGTCGATTGCAAAACAACTTTACACTACGAGATTTCAAGAAATGTTTGACATAGAGACTTCAAATTTGGAACAAATATTGTTTACTATACAGAAAATCTTTGTCCCAAATTTCAAGTCACTGGGCAAGTCACTGGGTCAAAGCGTTTTTGAAATATCGTAATGTAAACTTGTTTTACAAGCGATTTGCATCTTTTTCTCTTCTATATTAACAAAATGGGTCCTTTTTATCTGTACGATTACCAATATTACTCTTATCATGCGTGAGTCTACCTATAAATTGTATTATATCTAAATGTAATTACGTTATGTGTAATTTACATACTTAGTTAAAATTATTATTATTACTTTTGCTGTCCTTGAGAAAAGTACTTTTCTATTTTTTATCCGTATAAAAACCTAATAAGTACATTACAACTTGCAATACATCGGAATGAGCGCAATTTTGATATTAATTTATTTTAATGCATACGAAATATTTTGCACATTTAAATTTATATTACCATTTAATGTTTTTCAATAACTTTAAATTTTAATTATAATGGTAAGTTTATGGATAATTCGGATTTAATTAAATAACTTTAACTATCACTAAATTAAGAATTATTTGATTTGAAAAAGAAAAATGTTGTCAAAAGCCAGTATCCTTCTTCACAGCCGAGTTTTTGAAATGTGATTCCACTATTTGGGTGATCTAGAATTTCTCGATTTTTGTTTTGTTTTTTATTTAAAATGTTTTTTTAGACTTTAGATTTTTGTTTAAAACTATTAAGTAACTGAACCACCAATAAATATGACTTTATTTGAATTATCAAATGTGTTTGTTATCTGTTGTTAATTTTTTTTTTATTGTCAAGTTATAATTAAGCATAAACCAACCATTACTAAAATGTGAATGTAATTATAATTTTAAATATATTGGCAAAATATCAAATCTATTAGTAATGACAGGTTTCTTTGACTGTTTAAAAAAAAATGAAATTTGTAAAATTTACTAAAAATACTACATGCATATTGTTAGAATATTTTTAAAATAATTAGTTAACTTAAATTTAAACATTAATAATAATAATCATTTCTTTTTTTTTATTGTAGTTTGCTTGTAGGTGACTTTACTGCGACTTTACTGCGAAATACTTAATACAACTGCCAACCAGGGCCGTAACTATGGGGGGAGTGACACCCCACCCTTCTTGAAAAGTTATATATTTCATTCAACCAAAACAAAAGTCGTATATATTATCATCCTGAAAAGTTGTATATTTCACTGATCCAAAACAAAAGTCGTTTTTTGACCTTCTCCCACAAAATCTTCTTCGCTACGGCCCTGCTGCCAACATAAGAATACTTTTTCTTATGGTTATAAAAAAAAGTAAAAAATTTTAAAAAAATATTAAAAAGTTCACAACATTTCATAAAAACTTTTCTCTCACTTTTTGACGTAATACAGCTGCTAAATTATTTTCTTTAATAACTAATTAACCAACAAAACAGATTTTTGCAGATTCATATTGGACGGATAATATTTTAACTATAGTTATCAATATGTCCTTCTCACTTTAAAGCTTTGTCGTTGATAAGCATCCTTCAATAGATAGCACCTGGTCTAGGTACAAACGTCGAAAATGCTTTTTTTTATTTACTAGTGAAAAGTAGTCAGGGACGTTCCAAGGTTCTTGCCAGAGCGCACCCAGGGGGCACCCTGGTGGGCTGCAAGAAAAATCCTGGGTGCGCCTTTTTCGAGGGGGTGTGCAGCTAAGACTTGTCTACTGACATTTTTTTCTCTTAAACTGATGACTAAAAAAAAAAGGTCCTCTCTCCTCTCCTCTCAAAAATTTGCCGACTTATCTACTGAAAATGTCGACTGGACAGTTTCGTAGGGAGAAGGGGGTAATACAACCCCCATAGTGTGGGGCCCACACCCTTTCCCCTAAATGTAGTAAGATGGGTGAGCTAATTATTGACATGTTCCTAATATTGCTACCCCCCGTTAAACTTGTTAGTTCGTCATCTCTGCCAATATATCTGTTATATCGAAAAGATACCTGCAAATATGATGTATTGGTAATGGCGTACACAAAAACACATTTCGTGTTTCGTGCTCTTCCATTATAAAAACTTGTAAAATTGTGCTGGGTAGCATTGATTATTGCGGGGCAAGAACGTAATAAGCTAGGCTCAGACATACACTTTCATGGTCCATATTGTTTTTACTTAGTAAAGAAGCGAAAAGGTAATTTTTTGAAATTGTTGTCTAAGTAGCTGTGTTTCTAATATTGCCATGCGAACAAAAAAACAACAAAAACAAAAACAACAAGAAAAGAAAGTAACGAAGAATTCAAAGAGTTCTAAATCTTGGTTCTGCTTTTTATTCAAAGAGAATCGCCAGGCCGATATGAGGTTGCAATCGATACGTACATGAAATGCGTGGAGATTACTAAAAACGACAAATTGTTATTTATATACCCAAATTGTACCTAAAAACAGCTGAAATTGTTATTGTGCAACAATATTTTCTTATAACTTTGTTAATTTTTTGTTAGTTTTTTTTTAAACTATTTTTGCCAGTAGGTTCCTAATATTGTCAGTATGCAATCATTTTTGAAAAGCAATAATTTTTTTTTTGAAGCTACTGCAGTTTATTTATTTTTTACCCATTAGAATAAAGATATGTTTATGTTTAATGTAGTAAAGTTTCAGGTAATTACAAATAAATTTGAATGCACTAAAAAATAAAATGTCTTAACATAGCAATAATTGGACCACCCAGGGCCGTAGCTATAGGGGGATGGGGGGGGGGAGCCTCCTCCCCCCACCTATCTTGAAATCAAAAAAGTTGCATATTTCATGGATTAAAACATAAAAGTTGCATATTTCATGGGTTAAAAAAAAAATAAAATAATAAATTTTTAATTTTGGGAAAAAAAAAGTTTTAAATTTTATGGCTTAAAAATATAAAAGTTGGGATTTTTAAACCTTCGAATAATTTTTTTTGTAGATTTCATGGATTAAAAATATAAAAGTTGCATATTTTTTCATGGGATAAACATAATAAAATAATAAATTTTTAATTTTGGGAAAAAAGTGGTAAATTTCATGTATTAAAAATATAAAAGTTGCATATTTCATGGGTTAAAAATAATAAAATTATAAATTTTTAATCTTGTGAAAAAAGTTGGAAACTTCATAGATTAAGAAATATAAAAGTAAGGATTCTCAAACCTTGAAAAAATTTAAATAACTTAACCAGAAGGTGTAATTTGATAACTTTTTTTTGAGTTTTGAGGGTGGGTGGGACCTTCGCTACGGCCCTGGGACCACCCTTTCCCCTAAATGTAGTAAGATGGGTGAGCTAATTATTGACATGTTCCTAATATTGCTACCCCCCGTTAAACTTGTTAGTTCGTCATCTCTGCCAATATATCTGTTATATCGAAAAGATACCTGCAAATATGATGTATTGGTAATGGCGTACACAAAAACACATTTCGTGTTTCGTGCTCTTCCATTATAAAAACTTGTAAAATTGTGCTGGGTAGCATTGATTATTGCGGGGCAAGAACGTAATAAGCTAGGCTCAGACATACACTTTCATGGTCCATATTGTTTTTACTTAGTAAAGAAGCGAAAAGGTAATTTTTTGAAATTGTTGTCTAAGTAGCTGTGTTTCTAATATTGCCATGCGAACAAAAAAACAACAAAAACAAAAACAACAAGAAAAGAAAGTAACGAAGAATTCAAAGAGTTCTAAATCTTGGTTCTGCTTTTTATTCAAAGAGAATCGCCAGGCCGATATGAGGTTGCAATCGATACGTACATGAAATGCGTGGAGATTACTAAAAACGACAAATTGTTATTTATATACCCAAATTGTACCTAAAAACAGCTGAAATTGTTATTGTGCAACAATATTTTCTTATAACTTTGTTAATTTTTTGTTAGTTTTTTTTTAAACTATTTTTGCCAGTAGGTTCCTAATATTGTCAGTATGCAATCATTTTTGAAAAGCAATAATATTTTTTTTGAAGCTACTGCAGTTTATTTATTTTTTACCCATTAGAATAAAGATATGTTTATGTTTAATGTAGTAAAGTTTCAGGTAATTACAAATAAATTTGAATGCACTAAAAAATAAAATGTCTTAACATAGCAATAATTGGACCACCCAGGGCCGTAGCTATAGGGGGATGGGGGGGGGAGCCTCCTCCCCCCACCTATCTTGAAATCAAAAAAGTTCCATATTTCATGGATTAAAACATAAAAGTTGCATATTTCATGGGTTAAAAAAAAATAAAATAATAAATTTTTAATTTTGGGAAAAAAAAGTTTTAAATTTTATGGCTTAAAAATATAAAAGTTGGGATTTTTAAACCTTAGAATAATTTTTTTTGCAGATTTCATGGATTAAAAATATAAAAGTTGCATATTTTTTCATGGGATAAACATAATAAAATAATAAATTTTTTATTTTGGGAAAAAAGTGGTAAATTTCATGTATTAAAAATATAAAAGTTGGGATTCTCAAAAATCTTGCATATTTCGTGAATTCAAAATATAAAACTTGCATATTTCATGGGTTAAAAATAATAAAATTATAAATTTTTAATCTTGTGAAAAAAGTTGGAAATTTCATAGATTAAGAAATATAAAAGTAAGGATTCTCAAACCTTGAAAAAATTTAAATAACTTAACCAGAAGGTGTAATTTGATTTTTTTTTTGAGTTTTGAGGGTGGGTGGGACCTTCGCTACGGCCCTGGGACCACCCACCTTATTAGTTGCAAAATAAACAAATAAACTACAAAATTTTGAATTTTGTGAACTAGTGTTATTTTTGTCAAGAATTATGATTTGAAAAGTTTTGCTGTAAAATCTCATAAATTTTCGTAATGTATTCATTTTCCGTAATAATTAGTTTGCTTGATGTATTACAAACTGTTACGCGCTAATGTCGGATATTAATTTGCCTCAAAATTAAACCGCATTTCGTCGGCAAAAAGAGACCCGGTAATTTATATGAAACCATATGTATATATATTTCCATATTTTGAACTAATCACTTCGTATAAAGGAGAAATAGGGAGATTGAAATACCCACAAATTATCCCAGAAAACCAAGCATCGTTATTAGAAATATTTTTGTTTAAATGGAGCATTTACTTTTGAGTAAATGTTGCCTAAATTACATACCCCCTCTGTGAAAGCACGGTAGTATACCACAAAATTTAATCTTATGTCTATAAGTAAATAGATCCAAGTTGCCTAAATTACGTAGACATAGACTTGCTTTTTTTAATTTAAATAAAAATTCTGCTTGCTTATGATTAACACTGCAGGACATTTCATTTTAGTAGGCACATGGGCTACTGTGATACAATGCAATGGTGTGCTTATCTTAAAACGTGAATTTTTGTAGATAGGACAACTTGTCTTAGCAGGGCAGTACAGCAACAGCGTAAGCAATCTAAAAAAGTCACGTGACAAAAAAATTATGATTGCTTAAATAATTTTAAATGTTTTCAATGTTTTTGTCAAAATTGGTATTTTAGATCGACAAAACTAAATCAGATAATAATTTTTTTCTACTTCCACCCCGTGGGCGGAGGTTGATTATTTTTAAATGTTTACAATATTTTCATGAAATCTGGTATATGGTGGTTTTCGAGCTTGCTAAAATTAAATCTGATAATAAAAAAATTCTAACTATACACCCTCAGGGGTGAGGGTGCAATTATTTTTAAATGTTTTTGATATTTTCGTCAAAATTGGCATATAGACCCCAATATACCATTTTTCACTAAAATTACCCCCAAACCCTCAGGGGTGAAGTTAGAATTTTTTATTATTAGATTCTGTTTCAGATACCTCAAAAACCCCTCTATACCGTTTTTCACCTAAATAATGTAAATATTTAAAATTAATTATCCCCCGCCTTCCGTGAAGTTGCATTTTTTCTATCATATGATTCAGTTTCAGCTACCTCAGAAACCCGAATATACCATGTGAACATTTAAAAATAATTAACCCCTGCCCCCAGGGGGTGGAGTTAAATTTTTTTGTCAGATTCATTTTTAGCGACCTCGAAAACCCCTGTATACAAATTTTCTCGAATATATTGTAAACATTTAAGATTAATCATCCCCCACCCCCTCGGGGTGGAGTTAAGAAAATGTTATCATATTCAGTTTCGTTGATCTTATAAAAACCCCTATATGCAAATTTTGACAAAAATATTAAAAACATTAAAAAAAAATCCCCCCCTCCCGGGGTGGATGGTCATTTTTATTATCATATTTACACTCAGCGACCTAAGAAAAACATAAAAATTAAGGAAAATATTGTTAATTTTGCCGGATCAAAAGCCTCCATCTGCATGTGCCGCATCCAAAACCCGATCATCTTCAAATAGCTTTTTAATTATCTAATGATTTACAGCAAATTTGATTTAATTGATGTTATGTATATTGTATACTTATTACTGTCTATCAGAATCAACTACAATTTTAATTAAGTTCTGTGCCGTTTAGAAATAATTAGTTTTTGGCTTATACTGAAAAATGTGATTTAGTGCAGATGGCGGCTTTTGATCCGGCACTCCTCAAATGTTGGTTACTGTGTTTAATAATAACCCGAAAAATCGAGTGATTTGTATTACGTGAGTCATGTTGTATATTCATTTAGTAAAAACTATAAATAGAAAATAAAAGGCCACTGTGCTGTGGTAAAAAACGCATCCACAACCAATTTATTTGAAACCATATGTAAATATATATTTCCATATTTTGAACTAATCACAACGTGTGACAGATTAACGAACAAATTGGAATATAATGTTAACAAATTACTTTAGTTATGCCTAGGAGCGCAAACAAAACGCCAGTAGTCGCTAATGAACTCGCGCTCTGTACCCGACTTGCTAAACGACCTGCAAAATTAATAACAGCCTCACATTTATAAGATAGAAATGCTCACACGAGTATGAACATAGCGAGAAAACATGAAAGTGAGATTCCTGTCTTCACCCAGTCATTAGAAACCACTTATCAGATTTTATACAGAGCGGTCCAAAAGTCTCCCCCCCCTCTTAACTTTTGAACGAGTTTAGATATCGACTTCAAATTTAGAACTCTTAAATAAGACTTTAAGCATAAATTTGATACTTTTAGCTCTTAAAATGTGGGCAGGGGGGCATGGGGCAACATTTTTTTAAATGGAAAGGTGAGTCGTGTAATACATCATTTTAAAGCTTATAAAATTCTCCATTTAACTGTATATTTTTTATTTTTTTTTAACATTTTTTTTTGGGTTTAAAATAGGGTTGAAAATGGGTATTTTTGTCAAATTTTCTCTAAAAAATCCAAACAATTTTTTAAAAATGCCTAGTTTCATAATGAAAAAAAAGTAAATTATACTTTTAAACTAATTTTAGTTGACATAAATAAAAATTAACAAAAAAAAACTTAAAAATTTATTTTTTTAGCACAAAAAACTGAAAATTCAAAACCTTAAAAAACATGTTTAAAAAAATTAAAAATGTATGGTTATATAGAGAATTTTAAAGGCTTTAAAATGATATATCACACGACCCCCCTTTCCATTTAAAAAAAAATCCCCCCATGCCCCCCTGCCCACATTTTAAGAGATAAAAGTATCAAATATATGCTTAAAGATAGTTTAAGTTGTCTTATTTAGGAGTTCTAAATTTGAAATCGATATCTCAATTCGTTCAAAAGTTAAGAGGGGGGGATGACTTTTGGACCGTACTGTATGAACCACTTAGTAAGCACATAGTACGCACTTTTTTAATGAAATAAAATTTATAGCATTTTTTGTTTCGCCTATTTTTGCTTATTATCCATTTTTAATTATTTGTTCTTATTTTGTTAATATTGGAATGGTCGGTCTTTATTTACTATGAATTTACAATAATAGTGATGTAGAGCCAATATTCTCACCTTAACTGTCAAACAACAATATAACCTAAATACACTGCCGAGTAAAAGAGCTTTCCCATTTTTCACATTCACGTGTAATATTATATTATTCAATGAGCGTATAATAATTGCTATTAATCAATGAGGGTAAATTTTGGGACACTTGCCGAAAGACGAGTGACCTAATCACCCGAATTATTAATACCTATTGTACGTTAGTAGAATTCTGTACTTTATCCACGGTCGTTTTAATTTTTATCCACGTCCGTGATTAATAAGCCTATTAATCACGGGTCTGTAAAAATAAATTGTTTAAAATTTAAAACGACCATGGATAAAGTATAGTATTCTACTAACGTACAATAGCTATTAATCAATGAGGGTGAATTTTGGGACACGAGCCGAAAGGCGAGTGACCTAATCACCCTAATTATTATACGCACATTGAATAATATACTATTAAACGATTTATCTTTATAGAACCTTGATTAATAGGCCTACTAATCAGAACCGTGGAGAAAATAGATTTTTTATTATCAGATTCACTTAATTTTTCTAAATTAAGTTTAGCATAAATTCGAATGAACAAAAAAATACTTTATGAGAAAGTAAAACAGTAAGTAAGTAACAACAGTTAAATACAACTATAAACAGACTTCTTAACTGTTGTAACTACAAAAACTGCAAAACTATTATGACTATAATTGATTAATTTAATTTAATTTAATTTAAGGAAATTAGTAGATGACGCTAGCTAATTTTTGAAAACTAACCTGAAAAGTTAGTTTATTATTATTTTAATTTAAAAAATAAAATTCAAACAAAAAAAAATACGTAATTCCTTGCAAGAAATAACTAACACCAACCAGAGAAGTAAACATTTTCATAGATTATGTTTAATATCCAAAAATCAATTTGGAAAAGTAAACCTATAAAAATATAGGCGAGTTTTATGGCCAACGAGTGACCACTTTCTTAGTGCACCGTAAGCGCAATTTTCGAAATCTGCTTAAATTTTTAACAAGGTTTGCTAAATTATTTACAGGTTAATCGATTAAAAGTGAAAGGGTCAGTCTGTGGGGAGTATTCAAGCTTTTAGGTCCATTGTCGGGAATCCGGTCCCAAAGCTTCAACCTGGAATATTTAAGGGGATGCTTTAGAATGAAGTTTAACTCTTTACGTTTCATAATTACGTTTTTGTAGTTTTGGTGTGCGTTCACAAGTTGGTAACAAAAACAAATGAAAATAATTAGAACTTTCTAAAAATACTGGTTTCTGTATTTAAAAATGATCTAAAAAACAGCTAAAATTATTATAAAATATTAATAAATATATTGGATAGATGTTGCTTTGTAATAAAGAAAACAAATGAAAAATTTTAAATTGTCAGTGTCATTGTTACCAATATAAATATTAAATTTCCCAAATATTGAAATTATTCAAAACTAAACTACTTTGTAAGCAAAATAAAATAAAATAGATAAAATAGTATAATGAACTCTTTCCATAAGATATTTGGCACACTCGTCATCAAAAAAATGGACGCAAACGCCAAAATAGTGCCTTATGTAACTTGACCTTTAAAATACAATTAAACATTTTCTTTCACGAACATCATTGAAACTAAACAGAAACGTACCAGTTGCAAAACTTTTTTTTTTATTTTAACCTATCCTAATCGGAATAAAGTTGATAGATGCTTGACGCATAATTTTCAAGCTAAAGCTCTGTACACAGGCCTTCATCACCATAAACATAACGTTATAAGCCTGCGAACAAGACCCTTGACGACACATCAAGTCAAACACGGCTTCATCGTTTGTTACGTATCATGGTTATGCGAGTCTCTGGACAGCGCTTTTTTCGTATTTCAGCCCTGAAGATGGCCAATCAATAAAAGCCGAAGCGTTGGCAAAAATTTACTTTAATTATTATTTTCCGTTCTAAATTAACAAGAAAAATAGGAAATACATAATTATAGAACAAGAGCTACAAGAAATTATTAAATAAATAAAATAAAATTGGAAATGATTATTTTCATTGATTTACAGTTGTGGCGTTAAATATCGGGACAACCTCAAAAAAATTCGTGTCATTTTTATATTTTTTTCATGGATTAACATGGGGTTATTTTAAAAATTAAAAACTAGGTTACTTCGTTTTGACATAACTGAATTATTTAGTTGAAGTTTACTGTCAAAAAATATTAAATGAATAAATTAATGTTTATTGATAAATATATATTCATTAAATTTTACACAAATGTAATTATTTAAATAATAATAAAATTGATAATCTTTGGATCAAAATTTTACTATATAGGTAAAGAATATGTGTTTAATATTCATTAAAAAAACACACACCTAATTTTACTCTTCAGTACAGCTAAAAACTCACAAGGTTTTATATTTTTTCTACTGAAAATGGATTTGAGTTTAAGAGTTCATTACTGAAGAGTCGCACTGAGGTAAGCGAAAAAAAAATCCTGGTATACGGCAACTGCACCTTGTTTTTCTCGGTTTTTCTTATATAATTAAAAATTGCTTCACCATCCATTGTAGCTTTTCACCGATGATCCTTTTTCGGTTTGATATTAGAACCTAATGTTTTCTCAATAAAACATTTCTTAAGAAACAGATCTATTTCTTAAACTGTTTTCACTAAAATTGAACCTCATCTATATCTCCTAATACTAAGGACGACTGAGCATTTTTTCTCTTAAATTTCCACGATAAGTAAACTCATTTTAAATTAAAATTAAGATAAAAAACACTTTTTCTACAAACTACTTGTATAACAGCAAAAATTAAACAAACATTTGACATATTTTGACTTTTTTTTTTTAAATCACACGAGACCTATAATCTATGAAAAATTGTTTGTCCCGATATTTAATGACACCACTGTATACTAATAGTATCATACATTATTGTTACTGATACTGGTTTTCCAATTTGAGATAGACGCCTATACAATGTTCTACAATTTAATAATTTTACGATATTTTAATAACTAGAACCAGATTTTCCAAATATGGTTAATTTCTCGCAAAAGTTAATATGGGGAGTGTCTATAAATACATAACTACCTATAGTTATGTAACTAGAAATACGGTTACTATGGTAAAGAGTAAACAATACATTTCTAACGGTTTAGGAAGATATTCCAAACGAAATTTGAGGGTATATTAAAAACCCTCTGGAAAATAAGAAAAAAATTTCAAAAAAAATCCATCTTCGTTCAATTCAAAAATAAGAACGCTTTAAGTGGACCAATACTGTTGCTGATTATAAATTACCATTAAAGGTTGAATTTGTAGCTATGGAAGCAAATTTAATTATTGCAGGTACATATTCTCTAGGTTGACATGGTCATTAATGTGACATAAATATTTATTAATGTCATAAAAAAATATCAAAACTTTCATGATGTCTACTTCAGAAGAGTATTGCGAAATGCTAATTTTATATGGCGAGTGTTGCCGGAGTGCTTCAGCTACATCTGTAGAATATTCTATTCGTTTTCCCAATAGAGAACATCCTAGCAGAAATGTTATTTTAAGATTGGTGCAAAGGGCAAGAAATTCTGGAAATTTAACTCCAAACAAAAAAGAGATTGGAGGCGCTCCGCGAACTGCAAGAACTGTTGATAATGAAGAAGCTGTCATTCAGGCTTTTGAAGAAGAACCTGAAACAAGGCTTAGTATCGTGGCTAGAAATCTTGATATGTCTAAGACCTCTGTTCAACGAATTCTAAAAGATGAAAAAATGCATCCCTTTCATTACACTCGAGTACAATGCTTGACACCGGAGGACTATCCTTTACGAGTCGAATTTTGCACATGGCTGTTGCAGAAACATCAAGAAAATTTTTCCTATGTTCATTACTTTGAAATAAATAAATAAAATTCAGTTATTGTATTTTTATTTTATTAATTTGTATTAAGAATTTATAGCCAGTAAATCAATTAAAAGATCTGAGTTTCTAATAAAAAAAAACACTACATTCAGCGCGCTGAATGGAGTTGCAGCGGCAGTTTGTTGCTGCCGTCTAAGACGGGTATCATAAAACCACCGCCGGATGGAGTGACCCTATAAAAATAGAATATTTGATAGCCTCTGTCGGTTTTGTCAAAATATAATAACCTAAAAAGATTCTAAAGTTGAAAGTCTTAAACAATGCACGAGTCAACCATTAAAATGCAACCATAGTTACTAATAAGTAGGGAAAAACTAATTTTTAGGTAATTTAACATCAGCAACAGGATTGGTCAGACTAAATAGCTTCCTTTTTAATTAGTATTGAAGATGGATTTTTTTTTAAATTTTTTTCATATTTTCCAGAGGGTTTTTAATATACCCTCAAATTTCGGTACGCGAGTTCTGGAACAGGCTGTATATAAAATATAAAATTAAATTATATTTATAAATAAATTTTTATTTTATACATATATCACATGTAAACTTACACATCAAAATGTACCATGTTTTTTTAGTGTAGTCTGATCCGAATTTCAAACGTCACCTGACTCTAGATATCTACATATTTGTTTTTGCTAAAAATTCGATTTACTCATGTCAGCTTGATACCTCTCAGTGTCACAGGGTCACACCCGTTAACTGTATTCCCTTAAATATATCTTAGGACGTCTTATGGACCGCTAAGCAGCGTAAGGATTTTCCCGTTAACCAGAAATTTCGTGAAAATTCAGGTACCTGCCTAGCCCAGCCCATGACGTGAAAGGAAACGAAAATCCAGTATTTTATATCAGCTAGACGTTTTCTCCAATAAAATATGGGATGAAAGGCTTTTGTTTTCAAAATTGTGAAATTATTCAGTTTGCATAAATTTAATGTATCTCCTGACAGTTTGGATATGTTTTACGACGTTTTTCTGAACAAAGCATTTATTTGAAATATTTCAGCGTAAAACTAAAATAGGCACTAGATCAATGAAACTATTTTAAAATTGTTTTGTTGTAAAATATAAATATTTATAAGGCCTAAGTAAAATGTATCAAACACTTTTCTTAAGTCTTACTTTTTTTACGACTAAAATTTACTAAATTTACTCAGATGCAGAAAATTTATTTCTTGGATTAAAAAAAAGATAACTCTTCTTTTTATAAATTTATAGTGCCTCTATAATAGTGACTTCTAAAGCTATAGCTTAGGGTGCTTCTTAAAATGCGAAAATTTGAAATGTTAAGGGACTACCCCCTAATTTTATTTTCCCTTATAAAAAAATGCTTCACACCAAATTTTGCCAAAATC